>CM059436.1:63546420-64146420 GCA_030390025.1 Squalus acanthias | reverse complement strand
TAGGTATGACTCCAGCCAGTGGAGCGTTTTCCCCCTGATTCCCACTGACTTCAGTTTTACTAGGGCTCCTTGATGCCACACTCGGTCAAATGCTGCCTTGATGTCAAGGCCAGTCACTCTCACCTCACCTCTGGAATTCAGCTCCTTTGTCCATGTTTGGACCAAGGCTGTAATGAGGTCGGGAGCCGAGTGGTCTTGGCGGAACCCAAACTGGGCATCAGTGAGCAGGTTATTGGTGAGTAAGTGCCGCTTGATAGCACTGTCGATGACACCTTCCATCACTTTGCTGATGATTGAGAGTAGACTGATGGGGCGGTAATTGGCCGGGTTGGATTTGTCCTGCTTTTTGTGGACAGGACATACCTGGGCAGTTTTCCACATTGTCGGATAGATGCCAGTGTTGTAGCTGTACTGGAACAGCTTGGCTAGAGGCGCGGCTAGTTCTGGAGCACAAGTCTTCAGCACGATAGCCGGGATGTTGTCGGGGCCCACAGCCTTTGCTGTATCCAGTGCGCTCAGCCGTTTCTTGATATCACGTGGAGTGAATCGAATTGGCTGAAGAATGGCTTCTGTGATGGTGGGGACCTCGGGAGTAGACCGATATGGATCATCCACTCGGCACTTCTGGCTGAAGTTGGTTGCAAACGCTTCAGCCTTGTCTTTTGCACTCACGTGCTGGGCTCCACCATCATTGAGGATGGGGATATTCTTGGAGCCTCCTCCTCCCGTTAGTTGTTTAATGGTCCACCACCATTCACGACTGGATGTGGCAGGACTGCAGAGCCTTGATCTGATCCGTTGATTGTGGGATCGCTTAGCCCTGTCTTTTTAGCATGCATGTAGTCCTGTGTTGCAGCTTCCCCAGGTTGGCACCTCATTTTTAGGTACGCCTGATGCTGCTCCTGGCATGCTCTTCTACACTCATTGTTGAACCAGGGTTGGTCCCGTGGCTTGGTGGTAATGGTAGAGTGAAGGATATGCCGGGCCATGCGGTTACAGATTGTGGTGGAATACAATTCTGCTGCTGCTGATGGCCCACAGCGCCTCATGGATGCCCAGTTTTGAGCTGCTAGATCTGTTCTGAATCTATCCCATTTAGCACGGTGGTAGTGCCACACAACACGATGGAGGATGTTCTCAGTGTGAAGACGGGACTTCGTCTCCACAATGACTGTGCGGTGGTCACTGCTGCCAATGCGGTCATGGACAGATGCATCTGCGACAGGTAGATTGGTGAGGACGAGGTCAAGTAGGTTTTTCCCTCTTGTTGGTTCACTCCCCACCTGTTGCAGGCCCAGACTGGCAGTTATGTCCTTCAGGACTCGGCCAGCTCGGTCAGTAGTGGTGCTACCGAGCCACTCTTGGTGATGGACATTGAAGTCCCCCACCCAGAGTACATTCTGTGCCCTTGCTACTCTCAGTGCTTCTTCCAAGTGGTGTTCAACATGGAGGAGTACTGATTCATCAGCTGAGGGAGGGCGGTAGGTGGGGTCTGGAGTCAATATTGAGGACTCTCAGGGCCACTCCTTCCTAACTGTATACCACTGTGCCGCCACCCCTGGTGGGTCTGTCCTGCCGGTGGGACATAACATACACAGGGATGGTGATGGAGACATTGGCTGAAAGGTATGATTCTGTGAGTATGACTATGTCAGGCTGTTGCTTGACTAGTCTGTGGGACAGCTCTCCCAATTTTGGCACAGGACTTTGCAGGGTTGACTGGGCTGGGTGTGCCGTTGCCGTGTCCGTAGCCGGTGCCGAGGTCGATGCCGGGTGGTCCGTCCGGTTTCATTCTTATTATTTTGTTTCGTAGCGGTTAGTTACAACCGAGTGACTTGCTTGGCCATTTCAGAGGGCAGTTAAGAGTCAACCACATTGCTGTGGGTCTGGAGTCACATAGGCCAGATCAGGTAAGGACAGCAGATTTCCTTCCCTAAAGGACATTAGTGAACCAGATGGGTTTTTACAACAATCCAATAGTTTCATGGTTACCATTACTGATACTAGCTTTTTATTCCAGATTTATTTAATTAACTGAATTTAAATTCCCCAGCTGCCATGGTGGGATTTAAACTCACGTCTCCGGATCATTAGTCCAGCCTCTGGATTACTAGCCCAGTGACATTACCACTACGCTACCGTTCCCGCAGATGACAATCTCAGCTGCCCAACGTACCTTAAATAAGAACATAACAAGAATTAGGAGCAGGAGTAGGCCATACGGCACCTCGAGCCTGCTCCGCCATTCAATAAGATCATGGCTGATCTACGACCTCAACTCCACTTTCCCGCCTAATCTCCATATCCCTTGATTTCCCTAGAGTCCAAAAATCTATCTATCTCAGCTTTGAATATACTCAACGACTGAGCATCCACAGCACTTTGGGGTAGAGAATTCCAAATATTCACAACCCTCTGAGTGAAGAAATTCCTCCTCGTCTCAGTCTTAAAAGGCCGGCCACTTATCCTGAGACTATGCCCCCTAGTTCGAGACACTCCAGCCAGGGGAAACAACCTCTCCACCCTGTCAATCCCCCTCAGAATCTTACATGTTTCAATGAGATTACCTCTCATTCTTCTAAACTCCAGAGAGTATAGGCCCAATCTACTCAATCTTTCCTTATAGGACAACCCTCTCATCCCAGGACAACCCTCTCATCCCAGGGATCAATCTAGTGAACCTTCATTGCACCACCTCTAAGGCAAGTATATCCTTCCTTAAATAAGACGACCAAAACTGTGCACAGTACTCCAGGTGTGGTCTCACCAGAGCCCTGTACAATTGTAGCAAGACTTCCTTGTTCTTGTATTCCAACCCTCTTGCAATAAAGGCCAACATGCCATTTGCCTTCCTAATTGCTTGCTGTACCTGCATGCTAACTTTCTGCATTGCCTGTACTAGGACACCCAAATCCCTCTGAACACCAACATTTAATAGTTTCTCACCATTTAAAAAATACTCTGTTTTTCTATTCTTCCTACCAAAGTGAATAACCTCACAATTCCCCACATTATTCTCCATCTGCCACCTTATTGCCCACTCACTTAACCTGTCTATTTCCCTTTGCAGGCTCTTTGTGTCCTCCTCACATCTTAGTTTTCCACCTAGCTTTGTATCATAAGCAAACTTGGATACATTGCACTCAGTCCCTTCATCTGAGTCATTAATATAGATTGTAAATAGTTGAGGCCCAAGCACTGATCCTTGCAGCACCCCACTTGTTACAGCCTGCCAACTGGAAAATGACCCGTTTATCCCTACTCTCTATTTTCTGTCAGTTAACCAATCCTTTATCCATGCTAATATCTTACCCCCAACCCCATGTGCCCTTATCTTGCTTAACCTTTTATGTGGCACCTTACTGATTGCTTACCTCATGAGGTTTTACTGCTGCAGACAAAATGCAGCCCAAGTTTGCACTTCATTATTTTACTGGGGCGTAGGGTTGAATATATTATTAGTTGTTCTGTGTGGGTGGCTACTTACAACCAAACATTCTTTCTGTTTACAAACACAGATTTTAACAGTACGCAATAACAATTTTGACCTGCGCTTCAGATACATTTAAACATGCAACTACTGATTTTCCACCAACTGCTGTGTTCCTGACAAAATGCTCAAGGTGCAAAAGATGAACTTTGTTAAAAAAGGGTGAGAAGAGAAAAGAGGAGAGACAGAAAGACAGTCCTTCACTGTTACCTATCTGTCTTTCCAGGTCTGCTGCTTCATCTTGCGTGGCACGAGGTAGAACTCCTGGATCACTGAAGCTTGTACGTAGCAACGTCCCCATCACAAAAAAGAACAAAACTCCTGCTATCGCTGGTATCACGGGAGTGATGGTTACTGCTAGGAATGGACAGCTGTTAAAAATATAAATAAAAAAAATTAAAACTGGTTTCTAATGGGGCACACAACATAGTGTACATTTCAGGGGCAGCGAACAAACTCCCTATGATAAAGGACTCCCATAGTGCATGGATTCAGAGTCAAGATTAGCCATTGAAGAGCTGAACATGGTTATAGAAATTCTAATTCCCACCAAAAGGTAGTGCTGCAAACAAACCATTCCTGCTCCTTTATTTTCAGGTCAGTGGGAGTACAATACAAGAATTCGAATATGTATCCGTGCCCGTCACATTTCCTGGAATTGACCGTAAAAAGTGAACTAGCATACAACTGATCCTTTATTATCAAATCCATACACCTGCAGGTCCTAAGTTATGAGGCACTGTCAAAATTGTAACAGTAAGAAAAGTTATAAAGAAAATTCACTATAATGCACATTACACAGGATAATGAACACTTCTCCTGAAATCTCAGGTAATAATCTAATCTTGGAACTGACTGAACAAGCATAAAGCCCTCAAATTTGGCACACATGGCTTATACCATCATCTGAATCCACCTCAATTAAATTGCTGCTTCGTCATTGAGCAAGATCAGTCATGCACAAAATAACTGAAGAAAAGATGAAAAATAAAAACCCTACGCCCCCATTAGCTGGTCTCCCAGGGTAAGCAATAGTGTAGTAAGAGGCAAAACTGTGCAGAAGCCTGGCAACAACTGCTGACCAGCCTGTGGGGAAAGAATCTGTTATTGCTCTTTGTGTGGTACATGACTACAGATCTGCTAGTTTGAACCTCCTAATAAAGCCCCAAAAAGATGAGACACACAGCAATTTCACAAGAGGATGAATCATCCTTTTTCAATTATTTTAATCACGCCGTTTGTACTGGGATATGAAAATGAATAAAATAGATCTTGTAAATTTTGCCTCAGGTAACAATTGGCAGGCACTTTCCCCGTTAGATTTTTGTCTGCCTCAGTTCGAAACAAAATCATCAAATTCAGGTTTTCGTTGCAAACTTTCAGGTGTTCATTGTAAAAATGTTCACTGTACACCTTCTACTCAAAATAAGTGAAAATGCCTTCCAAGCCTGTTTAAATGCAGTCTAGGCCATCGGGTTTCTGGCCCAAACCCTAGGCAACAAAATATGAAATGGCATCATGTTTAGTTCTGGAAAAGGACAAGCAACAATCAAATGTGAAAATACTCAACTGGAGGACAGTTAATTTCAGCGAGTTGAAAAGGGA
This sequence comes from Squalus acanthias, assembly GCA_030390025.1. Lineage (NCBI taxonomy): Eukaryota > Metazoa > Chordata > Chondrichthyes > Squaliformes > Squalidae > Squalus > Squalus acanthias. The sequence continues at coordinate 64,141,325 of CM059436.1, read as the reverse complement.
TCTGGCCCAGGTGAACTGAAATCAAGATTGGCAGTTAAAACAGTAAATGAGCAATGGGAGGCCTTCGAAGAGAAGATAGTTTGGGTACAGACTAGACACATTCCCACGAGGAGGAAAGGAAGGGCATCCAAAGCCAGAGCCCCCTGGATGACTAAAGATATAGAGATTAAAACGAAACAGAAAATGGAGGCTTATGATGAATGTTGGGTTTATAATTCAGTCCATGGGATTAAAGGGACAGTGGCAACGTGGATATGAAATTGGCTAAAGGACAGAAAGCAGAGAGTAGTGGTGAACGGTTGTTTTTCAGACTGGAGGGACATATACAGTCTGCTGCTGCCAAAACCAGGATCGAACGAGGCCCCATCAAACCACCTGTTTAACTGTCTCCTCACTGGAGGATTTCGATCGGTAAGCAATATTATTCTCTGATTTTCATTTTTTGTGATGAATGAACCCAGATTTGTCACTCGGAGTTAATATCCGTGTTCTCACTGTTGAATAATAAAATTGCGAGTTTTCTAATATTTTCTGGACAGATTTCCTGCTGAAAGCTTACAATTTATCTGATGCAAAGCTTAAGAACGAAGGAAATGACATCTGTGATATTCGGGTTGAGAATTTCTTTTTAAATATTGCAGCTTTTTTGCAATTATTAAAAGTCACATTCCTGTGCAAAAGTAACACATTCCACAACGAAACTGCACCAAAATTCATTCTACTCTTCTTTAATACTGAACGGGTTTAGTTCTAATTCTGTATATCCTTTCAAATAATTCAGTGCTCCATATTAAAATATATTTTCCATGCCATTTTGTGTTTATTTTTCACTGAGCTTTTTATTTTAAGTTACTAACAGTAAAAGAAAATTAATTGATCCAGAGATATTATTAGTGTTTCAAATTAAAACAAGCAGCAAGGAGTCCTCGTGCGCTGTAAGATTATATGATTTTTACACAGACGGTGTAAGCCACCTTACACCATCATTGCTTTTGTCATTTCATCACTTCTGCCCTCCACCCTATCACGCACCATTCTCTTTTCTTCTGTCCCTGCCACCCTTTTCCCTAGCTCTGTATTTGCTTAAAGGTTGTTTATCTCTAACATCTTCCAGTTCTGATGAAAGGTCATTGATCTGAAACATTAACTCTGTTTCTCTCAACACAAATGCTGCCTGGCCTGCTGAGGATTTCCAACATTTTCTATTTTTATTTCAGACTTTGAGGTAGATGGAGAGACAGAGAGAGATGGAGAGGGACAGGCATACAGGACAGAACATCTGTTTTAGTGATGTTGATTGAGGGATAAATATTAGCTAGGACACTGGGGCTAACTTCCCTGCTCTTCTTCGAAATAGTGCCATAGGATCTTTTGCGTCCACCTGAGAGGGCAGACGGGACCTCGGTTTAACATCTCATTCGAAAGATGGCACCTCCAACAGTGCAGCACTCCCTCAGTACTACAGTGTAGTGTCAGCCTAGATTTTTGTGCTCAAGTCTCTGGATTGGAACTTGAACCCACAACTTCTGACTCAGAGGCAAGAGTGCTACCCACTAAGCCAAAGCTGAGAAAGGCCTAGGAAGGGAAAGAGAAAAAAAGGAAAGAAAGGGAAATAGAAGTGATGGGCTCAGGTCTGGAGCGACAGCCAAAAAGAGAGCGCAAATGGACACAGGCATGGTTACATACCAAGATTAGGATAGATCTGTCCTGGTAATAAACGGAGACTGGACAGGAGACAATTGAAGGGAGTCCAAAGTTAAAGTAAGATGTCCCGTAAGTTAGAGGATAAAGTTGACATAAATAGGGTGGAGTCAGCTTGGAGCATCGATGAACTGATGGTCCAGGTTCAGAGACTGGTGTGGAGGGTGAGTTAGTCCAGAAGCTATTTGAATGGTACAGTATCGGATGCACTGCTAGAGGTATTTCCGTAGAAAGGAAGAGCCAGGAGGTATGCAGAAACGATCGTAGGGCAGAAAACATCCCATACTACATCCAAGCACTATGTGGCCTCCTTATTCTTCCTACCAAAATACACCACCTCACACTTATCCATATTGAAATTAATTTGCCAATTAAATGCCAATTCTGCAAGTTTATTAATATCTTCTTATATTGTCACAGTCTTCCTCAGTATTAACTATAATTTGGTGCCATCCCAAATTTTGAAACTGTACTTCCGATTCTCATGTCCAATCAGTTATGTAAATTGTGAACAGTTGTCCCAGCACCGATCCCTGTGGAACACCACTTCCCACCTTTTGCCAGTTTGAGTAGCTACCCTTAACACCAACTCTCTGTTTTCTGTTTTGTAGCCAGCTATCTATTCTGCGATCTGTCCCAACGCCACACGCTCTGAACTTAGTCATTAGTCTACTGTGCGGTACCTTATCGAAGGCCTGTTGAAAATCCAACTATATTACATCTACTGCATTACTCTTATGTATTCTTTCTGTTACTTCTTCAAAGAATTCAGTAAAGTTGGTCAAACATGACCTTCCCTTTCGAAATCCATGCTGACTACTCTATAATATTTTTGGTTTCTAGATGTTTTTCTATTACATTTTTGAGTAAATATTGCATTATCTTTCCGACCACCGATATTAAGCTACCTGGTCTAGGAACATAGGAACAGGAGGCGGCCATTCAGCCCCTTGAGCCTGTTCCGCCATTCAGTGAGATCATGGCTGATCTGCGACCTAACTCCATATACCCACCTTTGGCCCATGTCCCTTAATACCTTTGGTTAACAAAAAGCTATCAATCTCAGATTTAAAATTAACAATTGATCCAGCATCAATTGCCATCTGCGGAAGAGAGTTCCAAACTTCTACCACCCTTTGTGCGTAGAAGTGTTTCCTAATTTCCCTCCTGAAAGGTCTGGCTCTAATTTTTAGACTATGACTCCAGTCCTAGAATCCCCAAACAGTGGAAATAGTTTCTCCCTATTTACCCTATCTGTTCCCCTTAATATCTTGAAAACTTCGATCGGATCACCCCTTAACCTTCTAAATTCTAGGGTAGAAAACCCTAATTTGTGTAATCTCTCCTTGTAACTTAACCCTTGAAGTCTGGGTACCGTTCTGGTAAATCTACGCTGCACCCCCTCCAAGGCCAATATATCCTTTCTAAGGTGTGGTGCCCAGAACTGCTCACAGGACTCCAGTCCTGTGAGCTTCCCTTCACTTTTCTATCTCCCTTTTTAAATATAGGAATAAAATTTGCTGTCCACCAGTCCTCTGGCACTATTCCCTTTTCTACTGAATTTTTAGATATATGTAATAGTGCCTCTGCTATCTCTGCGCGGATGTAATCCATCCGGACCAGGGGTTTTATCCTTCCTAAGTTTGACTAGTTTATTAATTAGCTCCCCCTTTTTCTATCTTAAATGTCTTTCTATCTTTTTTGATCTCTTCTTCTAATATCTTGTCCACCTGGTCAGTCCCCCTGGTAAATACTGAGGCAAAGCAACTATTCAATATTTCTGCCATTTCGCTGTCATTACCTGTGAATTTATCTTGTGCATCCCTTAGTGGCCTTGTCTCTAGCCTGATTTTGCTTTTATTATTGAAGTGTTTGTAGAATACTTTACTATTTCTTGATAATTTAATTTTGTACTTCCTCTGCTTTCCTAATTGTTTTTGACTTATTTCCGAACCTCTTCATATTCCCTTTTGTCATCCTCTCCTTTATTGCCTTTGTACTTAGTGTATGCCTTTTTCTTTTGTTTCAATTTTACCCTTATCGCCTTATTCATCCATGGTGTTTCATTACTGGCTAGTTTGTTCTTGTTTTTAGTGGAATATATTGCTCCTGAACTCTACTGATCACCTTTTCAAATATTTCCCACTGCTGCTCTATCTCGGTCAATTTTTTTCCCCAGTTTATCTTCCCTAGTTCCATTCTCAGCTGCTCAAAATTAGCTTTTGTCTTTCTTATGTCTTTCTCAATCATTATTTTAAACCTTATTATGTTGTGATCACCATCGCCTAGATGTTCCCCTATCTGCTCTGATTAATTTCCCATGACCAGATCCAACAGTGATTCCTCTCTGGTTGTGCTTCTTACATACAGGGTAAGAAAGGAGTCCTGAACACACGGCAACCACTCTATTTCCCCCTTTCTCTATTCTTCTTGACAGTTTATTGGGGGGGGGGGGGGGCGGTGGGGGGAGTTGAAAAATTATTACTCCATGTCTTTCACTCATTTAATAGATTGGTTCACATACTTTTCCTCCACTTCCCTTGCACTATTAGGTAGCCTGTAGAATACACTTATTAGAATGATCAATGCCTTCTTATCCTTCATCTCAATCCATATGCATTCTGTTTCTATCTTATTAGTTATGTCCCTTTATTCTACTGCCATTATGTTATCTCTAATTAGGATAGCTACCCAACCCTACACCTTCTGATCCACTGCTCAAGAAAATATTAATGGGAAATGTGCACCACAAACTTCTAAAATAAACACAGAGAGCCAATAAACAACATTAAAGATCAAAGATCATCTACTACGCTGCAATGTTTACCGATCGACTAAATTTTTATTTCAAATTGCTATTTTCTGAGAACAATTTGGCAGAGCCATAATTAAGGAGATTGCGTCACCGCTTTATGGTCAAGGGCTCTCGGCTGCAAATCTCACTGAAGAGGAGTGGAGGTAAATGAACACAGGAACAGGATTAGGACATTCAGCCTCTCGAGCCTGTTCTGCCATTCAATTAGATCATGATGCGGAGATGCCGGTGTTGGACTGGGGTGGACAAAAGTGAGAAGTCGCACAACACCAGGTTATAGTCCAACAGTTTTATTTGAAGTCACAAGCTTTCGGAGCTGCTGCTCCTTCGTCAGGTAAAGTCTTCACCTGATTGTAAGAGTTTCTACAAGTATGTAAAAAGGAAAAGAGTAGCAAAAGTAAACGTTGGTCCCTTCGAGGCTGAGACAGGAGAAATTATTATGGGGAATAAGGAAATGGCAGAAACGTTATTAAACAAATATTTTGTATCTGTCTTCACAGTAGAAGACACAAAAAGCATACCAAAAATGGTGGGGACCAAGGATCTAATGAGAGTGAGGAACTTAACGTAATTAATATAAGTAGAGAAAAAGTACTAGAGAAACTAATGGGACTAAAGGCCGACAAATTTCCTGGACCGGACGGCCTACATACTAGGGTTCTAAAAGAGGTGGCTGAAGAGATAGTGGATGCATTGGTTTTGATCTTCCAAAACTCCCTAGATTTTGGAATGGTCCCAGCGGATGGGAAGGTTGCAAATGTGACACCACTATTCAAGAAAGGAGGGAAGAGAAAAAACAGGGAACTACAGGCCAGTTAGCCTGACATCAGTCATTGGGAAAATGCTGGAATCCATTGTTAAGGAAGTGGTATCAAGTCACGAAGAAAATCATAACATGATTAGGCAGAGTCAACATGGTTTTATGAAAGGGAAATCGTGTTTGACAAATTTGCTAGAGTTCTTTGAGGATGTAATGAGCAGGGTGGATAAAGGGGAACCAGTAGATGTAGTGTATTTGGATTTCCAGAAGGCATTCGATAAGGTGCCACATAAAAGGTTACTGCACAAGATAAGAGCTCACAGGGTTGGGGGTAATATATTAGCATGGATAAAGGATTGGCTAACTAACAGAAAACAAAGAGTCGGGATAAATGGGTCATTTTCCAGTTGGTAAACTGTAACTAGTGGGGTGCCACAGGGATCAGTGCTGGGGCCTCAACTATTTACAATCTATATTAATGACTTGGATGAAGGAGCCGTGTGTACTGTAGCCAAATTTGCTGATGATACAAAGATAGGTGGGAAAGCAAGTTGTGAGGAGGACACAGAGTCTGCAAAGGGATATAGATAAGTTAAGTGAGTGGGCAAAAAATTGGCAGATGGAGTATAATGTGGGAAAATGTGAGGTTATCCACTTTGGTAGGAAAAATAAAAAAGCAAATTATTATTTAAATGGAGAGACTACATAATGCTGCGGTACAGAGGGATCTGGGGGTCCTCGTACATGAAACACAAAAAGTTAGCATGCAGGTACAGAAAGTAATCAGGAAGGCAAATGGAATGTTGGCCTTTATTGCAAGGGGGATGGAGTATAAAAGTTGGGAAGTCTTGCTACAACTCTACAGGGCGCCGGTGAGACCACACCTGGAGTACTGCGTGCAGTTTTGGTCTCCTTATTTAAGGAGGGATATACTTGCATTGGAGGCAGTTCACAGAAGGTTCACCAGGTTAATTTCTAAGATGAAGGGGTTGTCTTATGAAGAAAGTTTGAGCAGGTTGGGCCTATACTCATTGGAGTTTAGAAGAATGAGAGGTGATCTTATTGAAACATGTAAGATTCTGAGGGGGCTTGACAGGGTAGATGCAGGGAGGATGTTTCCCCTCGTGGGGGAATCTAGAACTAGGGGGCACAGGTTTCAGGATAAGGGGTCGCCCATTTAAAACAGAGATGAGGCGGAATTTCTTCTCTGAGGATCGTGAATCTTTGGAATTCTCTACCCCAGAGAGCTGTGGAGGCGGAGTCATTGAATATATTCAAGGCGGAGATAGACATATATTTGAGCTACAGGGGAGTCAAAGGTTATGGGGAGCGGGTAGGAAAGTGGCGTTGAGGCAAAGATCAGATCAGCCATGATCTTATTGAATGGCAGGGCAGACTCGAGGGGCCAAATGGCCTACTCCTGCTCCTATTTCTTATGTTCTTACAGGAAACTCTTTATTAACCGGCACCCAAATATCCGGAAATCTCTCTTAACCGGCAAAATTCTTGAGTAGGTAACCGGGGTTTTCCTTCATCTCTCGTTTAAAATTAACTTTAAAAAAAACCCCGAGGCGTTTGCCTTGTATCGGAGCGTGTAGATTGGGAGGGGAATGTGCAGCCCGGGTAGGCAGCGGACACGACAGATGGTCAGCTGGCGGTCCCCAGGGAGACGGAGCTCCGAATGCAGGCGCATGTCAATGTGTACGGGGCTCTCGTACGTTGGGAGATATAACTCTCCATTATCCGGACTTTTTGATTAACCGGCACCACGCCGGTCCCAGTTAATAAAGAGTTTCCTGTATATCTCCCTGTCCATGGGATCTCTACTATTCTTTGCCTGCATATAACCCCTTTCTTTTAGTTTGATACTATCTCTCACTTCCCTTGTTGACCAAGGTTGTTTAATTACACACGTAGAGCTCTTGCCCTTTAGCAGTATGTACAGGGCTTGTATTCTACCAAATACTTTTAACTGTTGGCTCTCAATCCATATAGAGAGAAACAATTAATAGCAGATTTGAAAATCAGTTACAAAAAACTAGTGCGATCGTTAACAGAGCTCCATCTTGATTAAAGACGATAGCAACTTGTTTGCAAACATATAATGCAATGATTCAAATTGCACTACAACACATCACTTGTAGTGAAAATATCACACTTCTTCCTCCACCCAAAAATTACTCTCATTTTTCAATGAGCACAGTGGGCCTTTTAACATCATCTTGTTTTCTTCTGTGTGACAATTTTTTTTGTTCCAACAACAAATGTTACTATCATAGGGGAAAAACTGGATCAGGGAATTTACCAAGGCCACACGAAGGGAGCAGAATCAACATGACACCATTAAGGCTGAGGCGGATTCAACTCAATCATATTAAAAGTATTTATTCTAATTTAAATCAGTAAATGAATTAGATAATCTCAAGAATGGAGTGCAGCTCAGTGGATTGCAGCACTCTCCTTTCACCTATATAGGATCTGGTTTTAAATGAGTTTGCAACCCAGTTCCTGGTAGGTTTTTACCTATAAAGGGGACAAACTGATAGTTTCATTCAGGTTTGGGAAGTTCACACTGCTACAGTAAAGAATACAATATTCTGTTGAAATTCAGGGGAAACAAAATATCTGGAAATTTGAATATTTGTGCACAAATCCTTAATCATTCATATCAAATTCAATTGTTTGCTATTTTAACAGAATGATTTAAAATATGGTAGCGTATTTATTAAGAGTGGGAAAAGGAATTTTCATCACATTTGCAGACTAATATTCGAAGAACCCAACTTCAAGGTACATGTATTTGTTGAGGCAAAATAAGATGATCTTTACTCTGCTTCTGACATGTGCTTAATGCTTACACTGGGTACACAAAATGTAAAAAGTGTTTCTTTCCCAACACTAGCATTCCTCACCTCAATAAGCATCATTTTCTATTCAAATGGTATACTGCAAAAGTCTATACCCCTTTTCTCAAAAGACAAGAAATATACAAGAATAAATTACAGTAACATTACATTTTTCATTAAAAATCATACACAAAGTCAGAAGCCTTTTTCAGAACAAGGACCCAGATTCAGCACAAAAATAAACTGATCAACATGAAGAATCACAGATGACAAAACTCATCTTACAGTAAGACTACGGAATGGAGTTTCCGCTAGGAGCGCAAACGGTAAAATGCACCCAGAATGCGCTGGATACTAATGTGAAACTACACTCAAGTTTCCACGAAAATTCATTAGCATAAGGCCGAACATAAAGGCCCGTATTTTCCGATGCCTGCGGGTGTGTACGAGCTGTGTACACACCCAAAGGGACATCGGAAATGCCGGTTTCAGGTATGCGAAGCGAATGCGCTGAAAACCAGCATTTCCGATCTGTCAAGAATCCACCCGCTGAAAACCCTTAGAAATCTTACGCCTGGTAAAAGCAGGCGTAAGGTCTGCTTTTACCAGCATAAGAGTTTAAAAAGTAAAAAAATGTTTTTCCACTCATTTATAATTTAAAAATACTTTTAGCCCAGTAAAAAACCTTAATTATTTTTTCAAAAAATTAAATTTGTTTAAAATATTTAATTTAATGTTATTTTAACTCATTTTAAAAACCGTGATGGTTTTTTAAAAATGTATTGAATGTTTTAGTGTCTTTTTTCAGTGATCCCCTTTCATACTTTTGACAGGTCTATCTGTCAAAAGTATGAAGGGGGATTCCCTTCTTTCATTGGCTGGCCTGGCCCATGTGATCCCAGGGACACTTGCGAACCGCCTGCGCCCCTGGGATACCTGGGCCCTGCGCATTTCGACTGTGGAGGCCCAGCATCGGAAGTGTCCGGACCTCGGGAGCCCTCGGGTAAGCGCGTAGGTTTTTTCCGATAGGAGGCATCCGCACACAGGAAGCCTCCTATCGGAAATTATGGGCCAAAATCTCCCACTAACCAACACAATCAAGCAACGTAATCGATTAGTGACTGGAACAGGGCATTCTCCAGCATCACAGAGGAGTGGGATTGCCAGGAAATCAGCCATTCTTCAACAGACTGATTTAATGCTCGTGGTCTTGCTCTTTAATTGGCTTCAATTGATTGCTCTGATCTGCCCTTGGTACATAAGATCTGTGACCGACAGTCAATTGAAGCCACACAGGTGTGTCCTGTTCTGCCTAATTTAAACTGAATTTAAAGTAATTGCAGCAGAAGCAGAGAAATACAACAGGGTCAGGCTTCAATTGATAGCTGGTCACTGCAGGTCATATGATTAATACTGGATTCACGTGACCACGGGTGCCTGTGCGCTCGAGATTCTGGGCACAATGTGATGAACACCCCCCAAACAGGCGCAATTGGCAGAAACCCACCATTCCAACGTGGGGACGTGGCCAGTTTTGTGGGTAGAGACTGCTTCGGGTGAATGGACTTTTGAATCAATGTAAAATATTGCGGATACTCAAGGATAAAGCAGTTATGGGCTCAACTCATTTACGTTTAAAATTCTGCAATCTTTAGCGCAGATTATGTGGATATCTGAGCAGAAATCATGCGGAAACAGTAAATAAGACAAAGGGATAGTTAGAAGCAATGCTGGGAGCACGTGAAAAGCCCTCTTTTTCTCACTTCCCACCTCCTCCAAATACACACACATATGTTCTAATACCTTATCAATCCAGACTAGAAGTTAAAAAGCAAAAAAACTGCATATGCTGGAAATATGAAACAAAAACAGAAAATGCTGGAAACACTCAGCAGGTCTATGAGCAGCTGTGGAGAGAACAGAAGAGTATGTTTCAGGAGGGAATGTTTCCAGTATTTTCTGTTTTCCTTTCATATTACAAAGTTACTGTCCTGTCCCAGATGTGAAGCCTGACCTTTAGAGACTTAGAATTTAGCCAACTATACAATTTGGTCTCTGCTACATGTTTGGACCTGACAGCTCTGAAATGTTAAAGAGATTCTTTTAATCAATTCTGTAGATATTCTACACTGGAGAATTACTTCCAAATTTCAGATGAAAGAACATTACCATACGTTGACAAAAGAGTAAGAGCACAAGACATAAAAACTGCCATATAATATTGATTTTAGTCAGCAAGCAGCACAAGGCAGGTCTACAATGCAAGGCCTCGATAATATTCTGGAAAAAAGAATAAAACTAAAGATAAAAGTTTTCTAAGACAAAAATTGAACCCTGCTTCTTTATAATCTTGAAAGAATGGAAATAGACTAAATACTAACCAATTTCAAAAACAAACTTTTTTTCACAAGTTTATGCATCAGTTTCCTATAACTATCTTTTAGAAGCAGCTTTGGTTCAACATGCAAGTACATTAATTTTATCATGTCAAGTGCACACATGCTACAACATGTTACTGTATTTATATCATGTGTAGTCAATAGAGACTCCACTATTATTTTCTCCATTAGCAAGTCAGAATCTGGTGATATTACACACATACATACACAAAAATATACATACAGATGTACACATACACACACCATCTCCTTTTTACAGGGACATCATTATCCTGGTAATGTTGATTCTGTACGTAATAATACCTTTTTAAAGAGAGGACATGATTGATGATGACACCACCATGCCACCAATCATGTTTGTGCTAGGATAAGAAAAGAAAATAATTTAAAAAAAAAACATTTTTTGTGGAAAACCCCACTGTAATAGTTTTCAAAATATGGCACCTTGACCTGCTGCAAAATAATTTCCCCAATGAACCCCCACATCCGTTCACAAAACAATACCCGATCCCAAAGGAAAGCCATCTGTATGTGGAGGCTAGCATATACATGGTCTGATAGTGCCTATACTATCAACACATTACAGTCCCTTCCTTTGTACCATAAGAATAACTATCGGACGACCGACAGTAAATTGTTATTGCATGCTCGGTTGTTTAAATTGTTATGGCAGGCATTGAAAGACAGGAAACAACCATGTTTCATCGGTAAAGTTAAGGCTCGCACTAAGGGTACTGATCCACACTCAGCGGATAATTCTAGGGTTGATAAAGCAGCAAAAGAGGCTGCTCATACGGGGCTCCCTTGGCAAACCTCTGCCCTTCCAGTCGACGAGGTGACCAAGGAGACCCAGGAGTGTGATTTGCACACCCTACAGATGTCCTGGCAAACATATGAACAAACCTTGGCCTGGCATCAAGATAACAAACCCCTGCCACAACCCATACCTTGGGCACATCAGACTGTGCTCATTAATGCCGAGCAACCTTTACTGATGCATCAACCTGATCCACACTCGTTTCCAATTGCCTGTGTACCCCCTTGTATGGTTTGTTCTATGACCACGCTGTAGGTGGTCACTATTCTTAGAAATCACAGCAGCTAAAATTCAAAAAGTTGCATGGTGGCCGGCATTCAAGAATGACATAATTCAGCGAATCATGCGTAGTCTAGTATGTTTACAGCACAACCCAGCCTTTCATACCAATTGCACGTTCTTGCACAGCGCCCCACCCCCAGAGGGACCACAGACCCATCGACAAATTGATTTTATAGGCCCTTTATACCAAATGCCATCCAGCTATCCTCACTGACAAATTTACAAAATGGATGGTGGTCTTTCCTTGTGAGGCGGTGATCTGCAGGTGGGCAATGCTAATACAGGTAATGATGTGGAGATGCCGGCGTTGGACTGGGGTGGACAAAAATGAGAAGTCGCACAACACCAGGTTATAGTCTAACAGATTTATTTAATTTTACAAGCTTTCGGAGCTGTTCGCTCCTTCTTCAGGTAGGGTAGCTGTGAGAGAATCTCCCAGAATTCACAATATAAACACAGAAAAAATCTATTCAAATCTTTCCCTACATCAAAGACACACTAAGTCGGGGAACACTTCAGCAGTCAGGGGCATTCAGCCTCGGATCTGCGGGTAAGCGTTCTCCAAGGCGGCCTTCGGGATACACGACAGCGCAAAATCATAGAGCAGAAACTGATAGCCAAGTTCCGCGCTCATGAGGATGGCCTCAATCGCGATATCGGGTTCATGTCACGATACAGAACGTGACTTGACATCATGGCCGGTCTTTCCAGGTTTTGTTTTAAAAAGACTAACACAAATGGAGAGGATATACAGCCAGCAGGTGTTTTGACACGTTGGACCCCCTGGGACACATCTCATTGTCTTGGCTGTGCTCTTAGTGTGCCTTTGATGTAGGGAAAGATTTGAATAGATTTTTTCTGTGTTTATATTGTGAATTCTGGGAGATTCTCTCACAGCTACCCTACCTGAAGAAGGAGCGAACAGCTCCGAAAGCTTGTAAAATTAAATAAATCTGTTGGACTATAACCTGGTGTTGTGCGACTTCTCATTCTAATACAGGTAGACAGCGATCAAGGGTCACATTTCATGGGCTAAATTTTCACCGAGTTATAGAAGCTCATGCAAATAGAACATGAATTGCATATTTCTCATCACCTGTATACAGTCTTTGGGAGTGGTAGAAAGGGGAAATAGAATAAAAACAATGTTAAAGAAATGTTGTGCAGATCACTCAACTCAATGGGCGAATATACTACCTATCGTCTCATGGCAATCAGAGCAACCCCTCATGCCACGACAGGTATCTCACCCTATCAGGCAATGACGGGACGACTGATGCGAACACCAGGACATCTTTTGGTTCCCATCACAACACCCTTGTTGTTGGAAGTAATGGGGCATAAATGGCTATACCAAATGGTAGAGTACGGAAACGATATGAACCAGTTCGTGGCCAGGAATATTGGTAAGTCTAAAAGACAAATTAAGAAATTTTGACAAAAAGGTAAGACCCTTTGAGTACAAGGTGGGTGATGTAGTGATGGTCCTGAATTACAGTAAGAAATCCCGTACATTTAAACCAAAGTGGAAGGGACCATTCCCCATAATAGACAGGGCCAGCCCAGCAGTATACTTGATACAGTATACTGACAAAGGGAAAAAGAAATGGCACCATACTAATCAGTTAAAAAGTCACCAGCATTGGAGATGAAACTGATGAGTAACTGTACTCTCTTGATTTTAGGAACCATGATAAAAGAAAAATTAAGGCAATGGACTGTCGGAATAATGGCTATAATAGTGATGGTAATCACACAACCCATGCCAGTGAGCGGAGAGGTACCAAGTGCAAGTATGGTAATACAAGCAGAAGGGGGAAAAACAGAAAACAAAACCGTGGTAGTCAGAAATGGATATTCCCTGATTCTTCCATGCACATATAGAAGAAAGGAAAATGGACCATGGCTGCTCCTGGAAAGCAGAGATAAAAAGAAAGCGGAACATTCAGAGTAAGCTCAATTACTAACAGAAAGAAAGTTAAGGATCAGAAATCAGATTTCTTCACCAAGGTGGGGATTGTTAGAATACAATCTCTTATTATTTCTGTATTAAGCTTTGCAAGATTGCAGTTTATTATTAAGTTTTGTTAGTGTCTACTTTTTTTTTACTCTTTAAAATGTATGAAAAAATGATGTTGAAACAGAAGTTTCTTACAGTTAGAGCTGTTATCTCCAAGATCCACACAGGGAGTCATCATCTGCATGAACAGAAAAACATTGTGTTGAGGCTAAAAGACACAAGGAACTGTCTGCATCTGGACAAGTAAGTACTTTGGGTTTTTGATGGCGTAGAGGCATTCACCAGGTGAAGAAGACGGTCGTAGATAGGAAGAGGCAACAGGTATCAATAGTTACAGCCCCTACCTAAATCAGACAGGATAATATAATTTCTTGCTCCGTTTTGTTAATTACTGCTTAGGTACTTGCATCGACCTTTGGATTTTACTTCTCAAAATAAACTATTACTGTAATCCAATGGTGTTGCCCCTAACCTATTGCACAAGTAAAAGTAAGGTTTCTTACAGAATGTTTGTATATTTCACACACCTACCTGGTCATTCACTTATTATTAAGCTAGAAAAGAGGGAGATAATTGATAAACTAATAAAGCTTAAGAGAGGATAAAACCCCATGTCCGGATGGATTGCATCCATGCACACTAAAAGAAGTGAGGGAAGAGATACCGGAGGTATTATAAAATATATAGAAAAATTCATTAGGAAAGGGAATAGTGTCAGAGGACTGGCGGACAGCTAATGTTATACCTATATTTAAAAAGGGAGATAGACCTTGACTATAGACTATAGCTTAACGTTAGTGATAGGAAAAATAATGGAATCTTTACTGAAAGATGCAATAGAAAAGCATCTATTAAACAAAAATATAATAAAGAGAAGTCAGCACGGATTTCGAAAGGGTAGGTCACGCTTGACCGACTATATTGAATTCTTTGAAGTAACAGAAAGACTAGACAAGGGTAATGTAGTAGATGTAATATATTTTCATTTTCAAAAGGCCTTTGATAGTAGACTCATGACTAACGTCAGAGCATGTGGACTTGGGGACAAGTGGTAGAATGGATAGCAAGCTGGCTACAGAACAGAAAACAAAGAGAGTAGGGGTCAAGGGTAGTTACTCAGACTGGTAAAAAGGTGCTGGGACCACTGTGGTTCACAATTTACATAAACAATTTGGACTCCAGAATCAAAAGCACAATTTCAAAATTTGAGGACGGCACCAAATTGTGGGGTATAGTTAATACTGAGGAACACGGCGACAAAATACAAGAAGACATTAATAAACTTGCAGAATGGGTGTGTAATTGGAAAATTAATTTCAATATAGATAAGTGTGTGGTATTACATTTTGGTAGGAAGAATAAGGAGGCTACATAAAGAGCTATCCAATTAGTCCCACTCCACTGCTCTTTCTCATAGGCCTGCAAATGTTTCCTTTACTAAGAATATATCCAATTCCCTTTTGAAAGTTACTATTGAATTTGCTTCCATCACCCTTACAGGCAGTGCATTAACAAGTTGCTGCGTAGAAGAAATTCTCATCTCCCCACTGATTCGTTTGCCAATTATCTTAAATCTGTGTCCTCTGGTTACCGACCCTCCTGCCAGTGGAAACCGTTTCTCTCTATCTACTCTATCAAAACCCCTTGTAATTTTGAACAGCTCTATTTTATCTGCCCTTAACCTTCTCTGCTCTAAGGAGAACATCCTTCCTAAAGTGTAGTGCCCAGAATTGTACACAACACTCTAGCATAACTTCCTTGCTTTTGAACTCTATGCTGCTATTTATAAAGCCAAGGATCCTGTATGCTTTTTTAACAGCCTCATCAATTTATCCTGCCACCTTCAAAGGTTTGCGTATGTGAACCCCCAGGTCTCTCTGTTCCTGCACCCCCATTTAAAATTGTACCATTTTGTTTATTTTGCCTCTCCTCATTCTTCCTACCATAATGCATCACTTCACACTGCTCTGCATTAAATTTCATCTGTCATGTGCCTGTCCATTTCACCAGTCTGTCGATGTCCTCCTGAAGTCTGCTCCTATCCTCCTCATTAAATTTCCAAATTTTGAAAATATGCCCTGTATACCCAAGACCAGCTCATTAGTATACATCAAAAAGAGCAGTGGTCCTAATGAGAACATATAAACAAAAATTAAATAGCAAAATTTAAACTTTAAAGTTCCATTTGTCACACATGCTATATTTGCTAAATATGTGTGCCCCCTGAATATATCAAATTATTTTTTTCAAAAAGTTACTTCAAAAATCTTCAATAGTTCACATCATACCTTGTTTGGAAAGAGTAATTTGCAACATTTCACTGCTCCTAAAAATTGTTTCCCAGCAACACTACATCAATGGGCTTGAAAACACAAGTCCTGGTGTGCTCTGTGAATATCTTGTTGTCAATCATAAAAAATGCTGCTGTAAGCACAGATGCATACTGGGAGTTGTACCTTGCAGTCAGTGATGGCTTTACAAAACTCCATTAACCTGTGCCCACCGCTTCTCAGAAAGGCACAGTCCTCTGATGGAAGCATTATTACTGGCATTTCAAGCACAGGAAATGCTATTGTAGTTATGTTTCATTATTTCTTGTAAATTATGATTTTTTTTGTATTTTTATAAAGTTATAAACCTAATTTCCTTAGCTTGGTGGAGAAAGCAAGATGGTGGCCAAAACATATTTTGCGCAATTTCATTGGGTCCTCTTCTGCTCCTCGCTATTGGTAGGTATTCTCAACTGTCCATTTTTGATTCATAGTTTTTGAACTTCATGACTAGTAGTTCTTGTTCCTACATGCCCCATTTTGATTTGTATGTTCCTGGCTTGTTCAATTGTGACTTGTTGCTGTTTTATGAAATTTGAACCAATCAGATGCAAGTGCGAGACAGAAATTTCTATAGACACAGGTGCAACATACAAAGTGTGAGACACAAAACACGCGTTAGATGCAAAATTAATACATAAATTATATATTTTGTTCAAGGAGAAAGAAGCCTTTCCTCAAGGAAGCTGAAATACAAAAGGAAAAGAAATGATGCTTTAGTTGTACAGAGCTTTGGTCAGACCCCATCTGGAGTACTGTGTTCAATTCTGGACCTCAGGGAGGATAGATTGGCCTTGGAAGGGGTACAGCGCAGCTTCACCAGAATTATACTGGGGCTTAAAGGATTAAATTGTGAAGACAGGCTGCAAAAACTTGGCTTGTATTCCCTTGGATAGGAAAGGGTATTAAGGGACAGGGATCAAAGGCGGTTAAATGGAGCTGAGATACAGATCAGCCATGATCTGATTGAATGGTGGATCAGGCCCGAGGGGCTGAATGGCCTACTCCTTTTCTTTGTTCCCAGGAAAAAGTGTTGAGGTATAGGTAAAGCATCAGTGTTTGAATAAGGAAATTCATTTGGAAATAAGCTTTTAAAAGTGCAAAATGTCAAATTGTCAGGAAAATAGATAAATATAAAAAGGAGTTGAAAATAGTCTCTCCAACCTCCTTCCCACCACCATCAACAATCTCCCCATTTCCCTCCAGAATATCCATTCACTCATGAACAAGGCCTCTGCCGTACATGATCTTACTGTGGATGATTATATCGACATCATAGCTTTAACGGAAACTTGTCTCACGGGTGACGACACCTTTCCCCTTACTGTAGCTGCCAGCGCTGGCTATACTTTCCACCACCTGCCCGGCCTACACTGTAATGGTGGCCATGTGGCCCTTACCATCAAATCGCACCTTGGTCTTTCCTCCTACTCCTCCGGCACTTTCTCCTCCTTCAAACACCTCACCTTTTTCACCCCTCTCCCTTTAAAACTTTGTCTTCTACCGCTCCCCCCCACCCCCATACCGAATTTCTCATGGAGATATCCTCACTCCTTTCCTTTCTCAGCCTCTGCACTGAACAACTCCACATCCTCAGTGATTTTAATCTCCATCTCAACTCATCTTGCCCTCTTTCCTCTTATTTCACAGCTCTCCTGCCCTGCCTTAACCTTTACTTCCATATAAATACTCCTACCCATATCCACGGCTAACCCCTAGATCTTGCTATCTCACACTCCCATCATCTCAATCACAAACAAGGCCATCTCTAATCACTTACTTGTACCCCTCACCACACACATCCCCCTATCCTCTTCCAACCCTACTTCCTTCTCCTGGAAAAAAAACTCCCCAAAGTCACATACAACGGCACTTTCAAACCACAACTATCCAGCCTTTGGCCCTCCATTTGCTGAGATACTTCTGGAGCTGTTGATTTGTTCAATTATTCCCTCACCTCTGCCTATGATGCCCTTGTACCCCGTAAAACCCTTGGTATGGCTCCCATTCTTTGCTCCCTCAAGTCCAAGGAGCAAAGATTTGAATGTATCTGATGCACAACTGGTTTAGCCATCCATTACCAGATCTGGTTGGATTACTTGCTCTCCTCTGCGAAAACCATTCACTACTCCAGGATCATTCTGGGATGCAAAGATAACCCCAAGGTTCTTTTCTCCAAACTGTCTCCTTAAACCCCTCTCCCCTGCCCCTTCCACCCTCACCTCAAACATGTTCGAGTAGCTCACTGACTTCTTTGTCATTTAGACTATCTGTTCAGCTCCCTCTGCCGCATTCCCCCCTTCCCCTTGCCCACCAAACCAAACCTCCCCCTAGGATCCCCCCACTGCCCTAGCCCTGGACACATGTCTTCCTCTACAACAACAACAACAACTTGTATTTATATAGTGCCTTTAACGTAGTAAAACGTCCCAAGGTGCTTCACAGGAGTGTTATAAGACAAAAAATTGATACCGAGCCACATAAGAAATTAAGGCAGATGACCAAAAGCTTGGTCAAAGAGGTAGGTTTTAAGGAGCGTCTTAAAGGAGGAAAGAGAGGTAGAGAGCCGCAGAGGTTTAGTTAGGGAATTCCAGAACTTAGGGCCTAGGCAACAGAAGGCATGGCCACCAATGGTTGAGCAATTATAATCAGGGATGCTCAAGAGGGCAGAATTAGAGGAGCACAGATATCTCGGGGGGGTTGTGGGGCTGAAGGAGATTACAGAGATAGGGAGGGGCGAGGCCATGGAGGGATTTGAAAACAAGGATGTGAATTTTGAAATCAAGGCATTGCTTAACCAGGTGCCAATGTAGGTCAGCGAGCTCAGGGGTGATGGGCGAACAGAACTTGGTGCGAGTTAGGAGACGGGCAGCCGAGTTTTGGATGACCTCAAGTTTACATAGAATCTGGGAGACCAGCCAGGAGTGCGTTGGAATAGCCAAGTCTAGGGGTAACAAAGGCATGGATGAGGGTTTCAGCAGCAGATGAGCTGAGGCAGGGGCAGAGACGGGCAATGTTACGGAGGTGGAAATAGGCGGTCTTAGTTATGCCACAGATATGTGGTCGGAAGCTCATTTCAGGGTCAAATATGACACCCAAGGTTGCGAACAGTCTGGTTCAGCCTCAGACAGATGCTAGGGAGAGGGATGGAGTCAGTGGCTCGGGAACAGAGTTTGTGGCGGGGCCTGAAGACAATGGCTTCGGTCTTCCCAATATTTAATAGGAGAAAATTTCTGCTCATCCAGAACTGGATGAAAAGTAGTGTGTCAATTTAGAGACCGTGGAGGGGTTGAGAAAAGTGGTGCTGAGGTAGAGCTGGGTGTCGTCAGCATGTAGAAACTGACGCCGTGTTTTCAGATGGTGTCGCCAAGGGGCAGCATATAGATGAGAAATAGGCGGGAGCCAAGGATAGATCCTTGGGGGGACACTAGAGGTAACAATGCGGGAGCGGGAAGAGAAGCCATTGCAGGTGATTTTCTGGCTAGGATTAGATAGATAAGAATGAAATAAGGCGAGTGCATTTCCATGCAGCTGGAGAATGGTGGAGAGGCATTGGATGAGGTTGGAGTGATCAACCGTGTCAAAGGCTGCAGATAGGTTGAGAAGGACAAGGAGGGATAGTTTACCTTTGTCACAGTCACAAAGGATGTCATTTGTGACTTTGATGAGATACGTTTCGGCACTGTGGCAGGGGAAGAAACCGGATTAGAGGGATTCAAACATGGCATTCCGGGAAAAGTGGGCACGGATTTGGGAAGCAACAAGGACGGAAGGGAAGTGGCAGAGGCAGCTGATCGGATGGTCTCAATCTTAGAGACAAAGAAGTCCATGAGATCCTCGCACTTATTGTTGGAGGTGAGTGTGGAGGAGACAGGGGAGAGGGGTTTAAGAAGTTGGTTAGCAGTAGAAAATAGTAGCCGGGGGTTATCTTTGCATTCCAGAATGATCCTGGAATAGTGAGCAGTTTTGGCAGACAAGAGTAGGACCCGATAATGCTTTATGTGGTCCAGCCAGATCTGGCGGTGAATGGCTAAGCCATATCCGTTCAAGTCTGCGTCCCTTGGACTTGAGGGAGCGAAGATGTGGGCCGTACCAGGGGGAACGGCCAGGGTGAGAGAGAGTAAAGGTTTCAATAGGGTCTAGGACATCGAAGGTGGTGGTGAGGGTGTGGTTGAGCAGATCGGTACCTGCAGAAATGTCATGGTGAATGGAGGGCCAAAGGCTGGACAGTTGGGATTTTGTAAGGAAGTTCGGAGAGAGTTTCTTCCAGGGTGGACACAGAAGGAAGTAGGGTTAGGTGGGGGAAGGGGGATGTGGGTGGAAAGCGATACAAGGAAGTGGTCAGAGATGGCCTTATCTTTGATTGACATGGTGGGAGAAGTGAGGCTACGAGAGATGGCAAGGTCAACGGGTAGCCATGAATATGGGTTGGGGAGTTCACATGTAGGGAGAGATTAAGGGAGGATAGGAGCGTAGTGAACTCAGAGGAGAGAGAGCATGATGAATTGAGATGGAGGTTGAAATCACCGAGGATGAGAAGTCGCTCGGTGCAGAGGCTAAGGGAGGAAAGCACTGAGGATATCTCAGTGATAAAAATGTTATCGTAGTTGGGTGGGCGGTAGAGAACAACAATTTTAAATGAGAGGGGTGGAACAAGGCGGGATGCTCAGAGGAGGAGAAAGTGCCAGAGAAGTAGGGGGACAGACCAAGGTGTGATTTGGTGATGAGAGCCACACCGCCACCACGGCGGTCTGGGCGGGGCAAGTGATGGAAAGTATAGCCAGGCGGTGAGGCTCCATTTAAGGGTAAGGTGTCATCACCCCTCAGCCAAGTTTCTGTCAGAGCCTGAATGTCGATGCAGTCATCCACGATGAGCTCATGGATAACAAGGGCCTTGGAGGGAGATGCGGAGAGGGTCGGTGATGGCTGATCCACTGCCAGAGTCCACAGGGTCAGCGCTTGGAGGGGTGAGTTGGATGGGGAGGAGATTGGCAAGATTAGCCTCCCGCAGGCGCGCTGGACGGGAAGGTCGGTGAGAGAGTAGGATGAGACAGTTGGGGTTGCTACTCTTGAGGAGACAGTGACGTATGCCACAGTGGGCCCTTCGGAGGATGCCAAGAGAGGCACAGAGGGAGGCTGTAGGCTTATCTAAGAGGGAGTCAAGCCTGGGACGGCGGCAGGAGAGTAGGAAGGTCGAAGAGTAATGAAGAAAGAAAGAAAGACTTGCATTTATATAGAGCCTTTCATGACCACTGGATGTCTCAAAGCGCTTTACAGCCAATGAAGTACTTTTGAAGTGGAGTTGCTGTTGTAATGTGGGAAACGCGGCAGCCAATTTGCACACAGCAAGCTTCCACAAACAGCAATGTGATAATGACCAGATAATCTGTTTTAGTGATGTTGTTTGAGGATGTAACTGGTAGAATAGATAAGGGAGAACCAGTGGATGTGGTGTATTTGGACTTTCAGAAGGCTTTCGATAAGGTCCCGCATAAGAGATTAGCATGCAAAGTTAAAGCACACGGGATTGGGGGTAAGGTACTGTCTTGGATAGAGAACTGGTTGGCAGACAGGAAGCAAAGAGTTGGAATAAACGGGTCTTTTTCCGAGTGGCAGGCAGTGACTAGTGGGGTACCGCAGGGATCGGTGCTAGGACCCCAGCTATTCACAATATATATATATATATATATAAATAAAAATAAATGATCTAGACGAGGGAACTAGATTTAATATCTCCAAGTTTGCAGACGACACAAAGCTGGGTGGGCGTGTGTGCTGTGAGGAGGATGCAGAGAAACTCCAGTATGATTTGGACAGGTTGGGTGATTGGGCAGATGCATGGCAAATGCAGTATAATGTGGATAAATGCGAGGTTATCCACTTCGGTGGCAAAAACAGGAAGACAGGTTATTATCTGAATGGCAATAGATTGGGAAAAGGGGAAGTGCAACGAGACCTGGGTGTCCTTGTGCACCAATCGCTGAAGGTAAGCATGCAGGTGCAGCAGGCGGTTAAGAAGGCAAATGGTATGTTGGCCTTCATAGCCAGAGGATTCGAGTACAGGAGCAAGGATGTCTTGCTGCAGTTGTACAGGGCCTTGGTGAGACCACACCTTGAGTATTGTGTGCAGTTTTGGTCACCTTATCTGAGGAAGGATGTTCTTGCCATGGAGAGGGTGCAGCGAAGATTCACCAGACTGATACCTGGGATGGCAGGAATGAGCAGAGATTGGGTCGATTAGGCTTATATTCGCTCGAGTTTAGAAGAATGAGAGGGGATCTCATTGAAATTTATAAAATTCTAACAGGACTAGACAGACTAGATGCAGCAAGGATGTTCCCGATGGCGGGGGAGTCTAGAACCAGGGGTCACAGTCTATGGATAAGGGGTAAGCCATTTAGGACTGAGATGAGGAGGAATTTCTTCACCCAGAGAGTGGTGAACCTGTGGAATTCTCTACCACAGAAGGCAGTTGAGGCCAATTCATTAAATATATTCAAGAAGGAGTTAGATATATTTCTTAAGGCTAAAGTGATCAAGGGATATGGATATATACTTAAAAAGGAAAAATTTGCAGGGCTACGGGGAAAGAGCAGGGGAGTGGGACTAATTGGACAGCTCTTTCAAAGAGCCGGCACAGGCACGATGGCCCAAATGGCCTCTTTCTGTGCTCTATGATTCTATTTTCGGAATGCTGTATGACAGAAGGGATATATGCTTATAAAACTCACTGTGCGGTAAAGCTTTGAGCCTTCAACTGTAGTAGTTAAATGTTCTTTGCTCCTGACCCCATGCGAGACTGAATGCTGAAACTGTCACACACACTCCAATGTGTTGCAAACAAAGACTTTTTTATTTTTGTAAATAAATCACATGCAAATATTACATGAATTTTTTTTTAATGATTTGATTGCAAATAATCAGAGGTCAGTCTGCCAATGGCACCCCATAGGCTTTCAAACCTCTGAATAACTGTTCTGATATTCTAAGAGAGAGCTCCTGCCCCAAGGTGCAGCTGATAAATGCACCGCCATACACGGTACCGATCTAAAGTTTGATCTGCAACGATCTCAGCCAGGGACGTATTAGAGGTATCTATACTACAATTGGCTTTGGCTTACTTATGCTAGGAAAGTAAATAAAATATATAAAAAATGTAAGCCAAGGCTCCTGCTCCCGATTGTTATTCAGTGTGACCCTGCTGGAAAGTGTATGTGTATGTTCATCAGCTTAGATTCCTCACACTCTCCAGGTTCAACATAAGGAATAGCCATTTGTACAAAGTACCAGAAGCTTGCCAGTGCCTGTGGACTCCAGCAATCTATGCTTTCAAAGGTTATGGGAGAGGCAGAAAATTGGAAGATTAAAAAAATAAAATAAGTTTTATGAAATATAAAATTCAACTTAAAAGTCCTGTTTTAAAATTAGTAATAGGGAAATAAAGGAATACATTGCAGATTTGAAAAGATGTCTGCCTAATTACAAAAGTAAAATTGACATGGACCAAAGTCACACCAATTTCCAAAGTTTATGTCCACTGATATTTGACTATCTAACGCCCACTGCTGTCTACAGAAAAGAAGCACAACCAACAATCTAGGGCACCACAAACTTATACGGTGTCTAGATATGGTTTACCAGATAATAGCCTCATTTAAAATACAGATGAGGTATGCATGAAGTGCAAAAGGTAAACCACAGGGAACTATTAAAATGGAATCTTATTAAGTGACCTAAATTGAAAAAATGAACAATGAAAAGTGGATGGTAATGCTTCATTTGTTTTTGAAACCTAGGACAAACTCTTTCACTTTATGATGCAATGAACAAAAGGATTGAGATGGAATTTACAGATGAAGCTTGGAAAGCATTACACTATTACGTCAGCATTTATAACCTGGGTGCAGTCCAGGGTATATCACATGACTAAAACTGATACGAATGGCAAAGTATATTCCAGGAAAACACTGGCTCCTAACCAGATTATTCAACAGTGGCTCTTCTAACATCAAACAAGAAACTATGCACAGACTGGTAAATCTCCTGAGATTTTCCCCAATATCTCACTAAACTTGTATTTCCCTGGGCACAACTGAGAATTGCTGTAGTGCTTAATTTAAGGAATTCAAAACTTGCAACTAATACGTACCTTTACCTGACGAAGGGGCAGCAGCTCCGAAAGCTCGTAATTTTAAATAAAACTGTTGGACTATAACCTGGTGTTGTGCGACTTCTCAACTAATATATTGTTCAACTACTCAGCATAATTGTTTCAAACTAAACCTGAAATGTTGTACATAATGGGAAACTGTGACAATTTTCTGCAAAGTGCTAGCAGTTCTGCTGCCTTTGTGGTCACAACTTGTCAAACAGGAAAGCATAATTCAGTGTGACAACAGGTCTGAGTACCTGTTTGTGAGGAAGTTATCAAAACTGCATTTTGTCTCAAACTTCCTGTGTCTTTGTGATTTGAGAATGCAATTGTTGGCAAAAGCTTTTCATGAAACGTTTGGTGAATGAAGACATGTTTATTATATGCATCAACAACAAGGCTTTTTAGTACCAACCCAGGCCTCTGTGTAAAAATACTACTGTAAATCTATGAACATATACAATACTGTATTTGTATTACTGTTACTCTGCCAAATATAGTATATGCAGTTCAACAGAAACTTTAATATTTGCACAGCGCCTTCACCAAGCACAGTGTACTGTGGAAACTGTGGTATTGAAAAATTTTCAAAAATAAAATAAAATCAGGGAGGCATTCTATAGGTAGGTAAAAACCATTGAGATTACTTATGGGGCATCTATCTTCAGAATATTTTCTACAGGGAGAAAAAAAAATCAAATATTATTAAGTGAGCTCAAGCCTGTTTAGGCACAAAAATACTGCAGTAAACTGATGAACACGTACAATACTGTACTGTTCAGCACTTGATTACTTATTCTGCCAAATATAACATATATAGTAGAACAGGTAGCTTAAATTGCGAACTTGTAGAGCAGGTATTGTACATTAATACTTGTACTATACATTAAGAACTTTAAAACATGTACAGTATAAACAGTATTGTAATTGTACCAGCACATTTAGTCAACACAGCCTTGCTGGTATTACATAGAAACATAGAAGATAGGAGCAGGAGTAGGCCATTCGGCCCCTCGAGCCTGCTCCGCCATTCGATGAGATCATGGCTGATCATCCAAACTCAGTACCCTGTACCTGCCTTCTCCCCATATCCGTTGATACCTTTAGCTTTAAGAAATATATCTAACTCATTCTTGAATATATTTAATGACTTGGCCTCAACTACCTTCTGTGGTAGAGAATTCCACAGGTTCACCACTCTCTGGGTGAAGAAATTCTTCCTCATTTCTGTCCTAAATGGCTTACCCCTTATCCTTAGATTATGACCCCTGGTTCTGGACTCTCAGCCATCAGGAACATTCTTCTTGCATCTAGTTTGTCCAGACCTGTCAGAATTGTATATGTTTCGATGAGATCCCCTCTCATTCTTCTATACTCCAGCGAGTATAAGCCCAATCGACCCAATCTCTCCTCATATGTCATTCCTGCCATCCCAGGTATCAGCCTTGTGAATCTTCGCTGAACTCCCTCCATGGCAAGAACATCCTTCCTCAGATAAGGCGACCAAAACTGCACACAGTACTCAAGGTGTGGTCTCACCAAGGCCCTGTACAACTGCAGCAGGACATCCCTGTTCCTATACTCAAACCCTTTCGCTATGAAGGCCAACATACCATTTGCCTTCTTCACCGCCTGCTGCACCTGCATGCTTACCTTCAGCGACTGGTGCACAAGGACACCCAGGTCTCGTTGCACTTCCCCTTCTCCCAATCTATTGCCATTCAGATAATAGTCTGCCTTTCTGTTTTTGACACCAAAGTGGATAACCTCGCATTTATCCACGTTATATTGCATCTGCCACGCTTCTGCCCACTCGCCCAACCTGTCCAAATCATCCTGGAGTTTCTCAGTATTATAAGGATGCTTGCAACCAGCCTCAGGAAAACATCAAATTCTTAGCACTGATTCATTGGTGGACAGTCAACAAGCCACTGAGCATGCAGAGGTTTCAGCGCAGGCATTCTCAAATCTTTTATAATAAAAACAGAAAATGCTGGAAATACTCAGCAGGTCAGGCAGCATCTATGGAGAGAAAGACAGAGTTAACGTTTCAGGTCGATGACCTTTCATCAGAACGGGAAGAGGTTAGAGATGTAACAGGTTTTAAGCAAGTAGAGGCAGGGAAAGAGGGGAGAGGAGGAAAGAACAAAAAGGAAGGTCTATGATAGGGAGGAAGGCAGGAGAGATTAAATGACAAAAGGGATGATGGTGCAAGGTGAAAGGAGAAGGTAATGGAACAATAAAAGAAACAAAAAAGATGGGTCTAGAGGAGGTGTAAATGGAATATCAGAATCATCAGCAACAGCTGCCGTCTGAAAAAATGGGGTCAGAGATTATTGATCAAAAATTGTTGACCTCAATGTTGAGTCCGGAAGGCTATAAAGTGCCTAATAGAAAGCTGAGGTGCTGTTCCTTGAGCTTATATTGAGCTTTATTGGAACAGTGTAGGAGGCTGAGGACAGAGAGGGAGTGGAGCAGAGAATTAAAATGACGGGCAACCGGAAGCTCGGGGTCATGTTTGCAAAGCGGTCACCCAATTTGCGTTTGGTTTCCCCAATGTAGAGGAGACTGCATCGTGAGCAGTGAATACAGTATACTAAATTGAAAGAAGTACAAGTAAATCACTATTTCACCTGGAAGGAGTGTTTGGGGCCCTGGACGGTGGAAGGGAGAACGGACACGGTCGAGGGCCCTGTCAACAATGGTGGAGAGGAATTCTCGGTTGAGGAAAAAGGAAGACATATCAGAAGCACTGGTGTGGAAGGTGGCATCGTCAAAACAGATGCGACGGAGACGGAGAAACTGGGAGAATGGAATAGAGTTCTTACAGGAAGTGGGATGGGAGGAAATGTAGTCAAGGTAGCTGTGGAAGTCAGCCGGCTTATAGTGGATATTGATCGATAGTCTATCTCCAGAAATAGAGACAGAGAATTCGAGAAAGGGAAGGGAAGAGTCAGAGATGGACCATGTGAAGGCGAGGGAAGGGTGGAAATTGGAAGCAAAGTTGATGAAATTTTCCAGTTCGGGGCGCGAGCGTGAAATGGCACCAATAGAGTCATCAATGTACCGGTAAAAGTGGTAAGGGAGGGGACCGGAGTAGGACTGGAACAAAGAATGTTCCAAATATCCCATGAAAAGGCAGGCATAGATAGGACCCATACGCGTTCCAAAAACAACACATTTTATTTGGAGGAAGTGAGTGGAGTCAAGAGGAGAAGTTGTTCACTGCGAGAACAAGTTCAGCCAGGTGGAAGAGAGTGGTGGTGGATGGAGACTGGTTCAAGAAAGAAGCGGAGAGCCCTCAGGCAGTCCTGGTGGGCAGTGGAGGTGTAGAGGGATTGACGTCCAAGGTGAAAAGGAGAAGTTAGGGCCAGGAAACTGCAAACTGTTAAAGTGGCGGAGGGCATCGGAAGAGTCGCAGATGTACGTAGGAAGAGACTGGACAAGGGGAGAAA
Organism: Squalus acanthias; assembly: GCA_030390025.1. Classification (NCBI taxonomy): domain Eukaryota; kingdom Metazoa; phylum Chordata; class Chondrichthyes; order Squaliformes; family Squalidae; genus Squalus; species Squalus acanthias. The sequence goes on along the minus strand of CM059436.1, from coordinate 64,113,748 downwards.
AAAAGAGTCAAGATAGGAAGAAATCAGTTCCGTGGGGCAAGAACAGGCTGAAACGATGGGTCTACCAGAGCAGTCCTGTTTGTGGATCTTGGGAAGGAAGCAGAAGCGGGCTGTGCGGGGTTGGGGAACTATGAGGTTGGAGGCTGTGGAGGGAAGAGCTCCAGAGGAGATCAGGTCACTGACAGTCTTGGAAGCAATGGCTTAATTTCGGTGGTGGAGTCATGGTCCAGGAGATGTCAGAGAGTTGGCATTCAGCCAACGCAAGGTAGAGGTCGGTTTGCCAAACAACACCACTACCCTTGTCACCCTCAAGTGAGTGAAGGGAACAGAGAAATTGAGATGACCAATGTCAGGCCAGCAGTTCCCAATGAAAAGATCTAGAGAGGGTAAGAGGGCAGGGGGAGGGGTCCAGGTGGATCGAGTATTCTGAAGATGGGAGAAAGGGTCCGCTGTGCGGGTGGGGGGTGGAGGGTGGAGGGAAGAGTCCTGGCCAAAGAAATGGGCATGGAGGCGAAGGCGAAGGAAGAAGAGCTCAGAGTCGTGGCAAGCTCAAAATTCATTGAGGTGGGGGTATATGGGGATGAAGCTGAGGCCTTTGCTGAGGACTGATCGCTCGGGGTCAGAGAGGGGAAGGTCAGAGGAGATAGTGAAAACACAGCAAGGGGTGAGATTGGAAGAAGGGAAGGGGTCAGAGGAAAGTGAAGGGAAAGGTGGTTCCGGAGGGGTGTTAGTATCCAAGAGTCTTTTGTTTGATCTGCAATTCTTCATCAGCTCCTAGCTTCCCAAGGTACTTTCTAATCACAGGTAGTACTTTATCCAATGCTACATGTTTAGCATCTCTACAAAGGAGTTTCTACTTTGCACAGATACTAAACTTGTCTAGTGTAAATTGAGTATGAAGGCCTCAACTGATTCTGAAGTAAAGTGGAATCCGAAACCCTTCTCCGGGGATTGTCACACTGTTTTGCTACAGTTGGGCCCGGACTCTGAATTTGGGGGTAATTTACACTACAACTGCAGTGTAAGGGTTTGTACCAACTCTAAAGATGTAGTGTAAATGCAAGAAACACTGTGCCCGCTCTAAAATGTACTAGAAAATAGTCACTCATCCCAATTAAATTGTACATTTTTAGGTTGGATGATGGGCGGTTCTTCTTTTCCCAGAGAATAGTGGACTTGTGGAACAGTTTTCTGGCTTGTGCAGTGAATGCTGATTCGCTGTATTCCTTCAAGCGGGAACTAGACCTGTTTCTGGCGGGGGTGAAGATCACCTCGTATAAAAGGTAGGTAATTTAAATCAGAGCAAATGTGATCTCCTGGACTAGTTTCGATTGCCTAAGGTGAGGTCGGAGACAAATTTTCAAGTTTCCCCCCCCCCCCCCCCAATTGTCGTGGATTTTTATCTGTTCATTTGCCTCTCCCAGGAGATGACATGGCTCCGGTGGGTGGGGAGTGTATGTAGTGTGATGCATAAAGCATCACAACTGTGTCGGACAGGCTGGATCGACCAGTAGATCTTGTCCTGTCCGTCATGTTAGTATGTTTGTATTTCCCTATAGCAACTATGGACCAGACTGCTACATTCCTCAATCGCAGTCGAGTGAGTCTATGCTGGAGAAATCAGAATTATTATTATTTTGGGCCATGACTGAAAAAGTAGTAAAATGAAGCTACTGCAGGGGTAAGTAGCAGTAACGTTATACCTGCTACAGTTCCCTTTTGCTGCCCTGGATAGGTGGAGGGTGGTTTATTTCTCCTTCAGAACAAGTGTAAATACTTTACTTCCATTAAGTTTTAATACTTTGACTTGCTTCCTACAGAAAAGATTCAGAAGGCAGATGCCTCATAACTGACCGCTATGATTAATACCTACCAACAGAACACTTCCCTGCTTTTACTTTATTTTTCAAATTCTACAAATAGCCCAATTTCCACAATATAGTGGGTGTGCTTAATGGAAAGCACTGTTGGCAGTGTGTAAAGTCTCATTACAAGCCCACTGTGGGTTGACAGTTCTGTTATTTTCCAGTCTCATTGGTACAGTGCATTGGAGTACCAATGCAGCTTGCCAGAGCTGTAGGTTTGCTCCCACGAGTTGGCATTCAAATGAGTTTCTGATCACAGCTGCTGTGCAGTGAGGAGACACTAAGCACGAGGCACCCTCGCCCACCCCCTAACGGAGGTGGGAGCAAAAATGTTTAAGTATTAGACAAATAGTCCCCTGGGCACAGCTGGTAAGAGAAGCATTAGCACAGGTCTGGGAGTAGGTTGTACATCTTCTATAGCCAAGTGTGTAATCTAATAAAACCTCGACAAGGGTAAAAAAGAATGTGAAAACTGAAAACAAAAGTCATCCTGTGACTTTTAATACCAATGATTCTCGGATACTGACAGTCAGAGATCTTATACCAACCCAGCTGACGATAAATACATGAACATTTTCAGCATTAGAACATCCCAACCCCGAATCAACTTTCTCACCTACTCATGCAGATAGTGTTGGGGTACAGTTCTAGTACAGTGACCAAGTGATCATTCATAGAGTCATAGAGTTATACAGCACAGACAGAGGCCCTTCGGCCAATCGTGTCCGCGCCAGCCATCAAGCCCTGTCTAGTCTAATCCCATTTTCCAGCACTTGGTCCGTAGCCTTGTATGCTATGGCATTTCAAGTGCTCATCTAAATGCTTCTTGAATGTTGTGAGGGTTCCTGCCTCTACCACTCTTTCAGGCAGTGAGTTCCAGATTCCAACCACCCTCTGGGTGAAAAAGTTTTTCCTCAAATCCCCTCTAAACCTCCTGCCCCTTACCTTGAAACTATGCCCCCTGGTTATTGACCCCTCTACTAAGGGGAAAAGTTCCTTTCTATCTACCCTATCTATGCCCCTCATAATTTTGTACACCTCAATCAGGTCCCCCCTCAGCCTTCTCTGCTCTAAGGAAAACAACCCCAGCCTGTCCAGTCTCTCTTCATAGCTGAAACGCTCCAGCCCAGGTAACATCTTGTTGAATCTCCTCTGCACCCTCTCCAATGCAATCACATCCCTCCTATAGTGCAGCGACCAGAACTGCACACAGTATTCCAGCTGTGGCCTAACTAGCGTTTTGTACAGCTCCATCATAACCTCCCTGCTCTTATATTCTATGCCTCGGCTAATGAAGGCAAGTATCCCATATGCCTTCTTAACCACCTGTCCTGCTGCCTTCAGGGATCTATGTACATGCACACCAAGGTCCCTCTGATCCTCTGTCCTTCCTAGGGTCCTACCATTCATTGTGTATTCCCTTGCCTTGTTAGTCCTCCCAAAATGCATCACCTCACACTTTTCAGGGTTAAATTCCATTTGCCACTGTTCTGCCCATCTGACCAACCCGTCTATATCGTCCTGTAGCCCGAGGCTTCCCTCCTCGCTATTTACCACTTCACCAATTTTCGTGTCATCTGCGAACTTACTGATCATACCTCCTACATTCATTCATATCTAAATCATTAATGTACACTACAAACAGCAAGGGAACCAGCACCGATCCCTGCGGTACACCACTGGACACAGGCTTCCAGTCACAAAAACAACCTTCGACCATCACCCTCTGCCTCCTGCCACTAAGCCAATTTTGGATCCAATGTGCCAAATTGCCCTGGATCCCATGGGCTCTTACCTTCTTGACCAGTCTCCCATGCGAGACTTTGTCAAAAGCCTTACTGAAGTCCATGTAGACTACATCAACTGCACTACCCTCATCCACACCTAGTCACCCCCTCGAAAAATTCAATCAAATTGGTTAGACATGATCTCCCCCTGACAAAGCTATGCTGGCTATTCTTGATTAATCCTTGCCTCTCCAAGTGGAGACTAATTCTGTCCCTCAGAATTTTTTCCAATAAATTCCCTACCACTGATGTTAGGCTCACTGGCCTGTAATTCCCTGGTTTATCCCTACTACCCTTCTTGAACAATGGTACTATGTTAGCGGTTCTCCAGTCCTCTGGCACCTCCCCTGTGGCCAGAGAGGTTCTGAAAATGTGTGTCAGAGCCCCTGCAATCTCCTCCCTTGCCTCACACAGCAGCCTGGGATATGTCTCGTCTGGACCTGGGGATTTATCCACTTTTAAGCCCGCTAATTCTTCATGTTCAAGTCTTTCGATAGTATCAGACAGACTGTTTGACACTGGAGGACATCACAGCCAAGTCTAATTCTATTCTTACAAGTGCACTTTCCAGTCGAGATCACCGATGGTGATCAAGAGCACCAACTCTGGCTCATTTTATTGTCCCCTCCCAAGTTTCACAGGAAGGTGGAGCAAGTGTTTGCAACCAGTATAATCCAGCTGCAAACACATCTACCTACCAGTATGTTGTCAGTTGACCTCGAATCTAATTTACACCAGTACACAAGTATAAACACCAGCTGCATAGCATATTCTGGCGCTGTAAAGGGCAATAAGTTATCGGGCATTGTGTTAACTTCAGTAACACAAGAACCTAACAGAGTATTACTGCACTATTAGACCTCCACCTTGTGCAGATTTTAGTTCAGGCGACGTAGTCAGGCCTATTTTTGATCTCCGGTTCTCTATCAGGATTTAAATATGCATTTCTGCTGCTGCAACAAACAGCAATGAGATACATGACCAGATGATCTGTTTTTATTGAAGCTGATTGAGGGATAAATATTGGCCAGAGTATAAATATAAACAGAAGCATGGAGTACAAAAGCAAGCAAGTTATGGTAAACATTGTTAAATCACTGGTTAAGTCCCAGCTGGAGTATTGTGTACAATTCTGGGCACCACACTTTAGGAAGGATGTCAAGGCCTTAAAAAAGGTGTGGAGAAGATTTACTAGAATGGTTCCAGGGAGGCAGGACTTCAGTTACGTGGAGAGACTAGAGTAGCTGGGGTTGTTCTCCTTAGAGCAGAGAAATTTAAGGGGAGATTTAATTGAGGTGTTCAAAACCATGATGGGTTTTGATAGAGTAAATAAGGAGAAACGGTTTTCAGTGGCAGAAGGGTCTAAAGAAATGCAACAACAATTAACCACAACAGATGAAAGATGCTTAATAGAAAAAGGTCTGAGGGAGACTGGCACAGAACAGCAAGTTTCACAATTGAGGCTCTGGTGGAAATCCACTGCTCTAGCAGTCTAACTAGTGCAACCAGCCTCCCTCTCCCTCACAAATAGTTCCACCGTTCATACCATTTCCTTTTACCATTTTTAAAAGCATTATTCTCTAAATATTACTAACTTGAATTTTGATAGATGTTCTAACTTGCAGTTCAGGTGGAACTCTTTCACCCAAATGGTAGTAGAGCTGTAAAATAATTAACTAGGGAGCAGCATGGTAGAAAATAGTACAAATGGGTTCAAGATACAATTACATTTGTTTCTAGCAAGAATGAATTGAAGGTTTTAGTGAGAAGGGATGTGGGGTTGATCTTGGAAATAGGCAGATTTGTCTTGCCTAATGACCTTTTCCTGTTGCTAGAAATTCTTATTTTCCCAGTAATATTATGAAGTTTACTACAAACAGTACATTAATATGTAAATATTTTAAAGGCAAAGCTGTACCCTAGGTAGATTTCCACAAGCCTGGAGCATCTTTGAATGTTTTCACTATATCAGCAATTTTGTGACAAGTCAGTCTTTCACACAATGTCTTTTTGACAGAACACTCTTTTATTTTGATTTTTAAGGACACAATAAATCAACTTTAGAAAAATAAAATTTATATAAAGGGGGGAGAATGAAGGAAACTATGAAACGTGTCATGCTTCAAGCAGTGAATTGAAACTGGATGAAGGGAATGGAGTTCTTAAAGGAAACGGGGTGAAAAGAAGTATAATCGAAGTAGTTGTGGGAGTCAGTGGGCTTGTAATAAATGCTTAATGCTTTAAGCAGGCCTTGGTCTGGCAATCACAACACAGTATTGACAAAAGTCATGGAAAAACCAGCATTTCAGGCTTCAATTAAAGGTCACATGAAAATGAGCCCGGTTAAGTAAGTGCATTGGGGATCTAAGATCATTATTCTGGATTACTGGCCCAGTACCAGTGTGCAGGACAACATTCTGGTTCAGACACTGCAACAACAATGAAAGGAGTTTTCTAATGGCCACCTGCATTAAGATTTTCCTTCTTCTTGCGAGGGTATGAATCCCACTTTTGTCTCTCAGCCATCTTTCCAAGCCAAACACATATGTGTCATAGAAAGTGGGCAGGCCTCCAAAAATACCACTTCAAACCTGTCCAACACCTCTCCACCGTCATCCAGCTGGGTGGGACTGCACTCACCTGGTTCCATTCTTATCTATCTAATCGTAGCCAGAGAATCACCTGCAATGGCTTCTCTTCCCACTCCCACAGTTACCTCTGGTGTCTCCCAAGGATCGATCCTTGGCCACCTCCCATTTCTCATCTGCATACTGCCCCTTGGCGACATCATCCAAAAAACACACCGTCAGTTTCCACATATACGCTGACGACACCCAGCTTTACCTCACCAGCACCTCTCTCGACCCCTCCACTGTCTCTAAATTGTCACACTGCATGTCTGATATCCAGTACTGGATGAGCACAAATTTCCTCCAATGACATATTGGGAAGACTGAAGGCATTGTCTTCGGTCCCCACCACAAACTCCGTTCTCTAGCCACCGACTCCATCCCTCTCCCTGGCAACTGTCTGAGGCTGAACCAGATTGTTCGCAACCTTGGTGTCATATTTGACCCTGCGATGACCTTCCGACCACATATCCACGCCATCACTAAGACCTCCTATTTCCACCTCCGTAACATCGTCCAACTCCACCCCTGCTTCAGATCATCTGCTGCTGAAACCCTCATCTATGCCTTTGTTACCTCTAGGCTTGACTATTCCAATGCACTCCTGGCTGGCCTCCCACTTTCTACCCTCTTGAGATATTAGGGCAGATGAAAAACAGGTTTTAAGGAGAGTGTTAAAGGAGGAAAGAGAGATAGAGAGGCAGAGAAGTTTAGGAAGGTAATTCCGGATCATCCAAAACTCTGCTGCCCGTGTCCTAACTTGCACCAAGTCCAGTTCACCCATCACCAATGTCCCCTTTAAGCTGCGCGGCGCTCTGGAGGTCCCGTGCAGCCGACTCACCGGCTTTGAATTGGGAAAAACTGTGCACGCGCAGAATTTTGAATGGGCCGCGTAGCCCGTAAAGGTGCTGCACGGCCCCCAAAAAATTAGAGGAACATTGCCCTGTGCTCGCTGACCTACACTGGCTCCCAGTTAAGCAATGCCTCGTTCTTAAAATTCTCATCCTTGTTTTCAAATCCCTCCATGGCCACGCCCCTCCCCATCTCTGTAATCTCCTCCAGCCCTACAACCCTCCGAGATATCTGCGCTCCACCAATTCTGGCCTCTTGAGCATCCCTGATTTTAATCGCTCAACCATTGGCGGTCATGTCTTCAGCTCCCAAGGCCCTAAGCTCTGGAATTTCCTCCCTTCCTCCTTTAACACGCTCCTTAAGACCTTCCTCTTCCATCTGCCCGAATATCTTCTTATGTGGCGCGGTATCAAATTTTGTTTGATAATGCTCCTGTTAAGCAGCTTGGGACATTTTACTAAGTTAAAGGTGCTATATAAATACAAGTTGTTGTTGTTGTCACCAGGAAGCTAGCAAAAGGAGCCTGGGAATAGGTTTCCTTCCCACAGCAGAATGGCGGAGATCAGCAATGAGACTGATTGAACTGGTGTCATTTGTTGCTACCCCACTCAAACTGCTGCCCTATAATGCACTGCAAAACCATACTGCTGTCTTTTTACCCCATTCAACTGATCCACTTTCAGTTTGTTTTTTAGATCTGATCTTATAAACATTGTGGCCTGGATTTTGCGGTTGTAATGATGGCGAAACCGTCAGCGTTTGCCGTCATTACTCTGTGAAACTGACAGCAACTTCTGCCATCCACACGTGTGGTTAAACGCGGAAATCCAGAAGTTGCTGTCAGTGATTCCCCGTTCCTCCACAGGGTGCGCTGTTCAAGTCCTAATCTCACTACAAAAAAAAACGCCGAAAAAGTTGCCTTATTGAATGACATGTAACTGTGTTTTTAACGGTGTGCTAAGTCATAATTACTGCTGAACAACCTCTGACCCTGAAAAACTAATTTTATATTTGTGGAATGTCAAATTTCTCCATTATGATAAAAATTCCATAGATTTTTAAAATAATAAAAATAACTTTTCTTTGAAGTTAGTTTGATATTTCAGCTTCTACCTTAATCCCATGTCCCAATCTTTATTTTGCTCTCTGTAAAATGATTAAAAACTGAAGGATAATCAGTGCTTTTTACTTCCTGTTTTGCGATCTGTGTGAATTCCTCAATGTGATTGGCTGCTTAGCCTGCTTGATGTCATCACTGCTGCTGGACACCAGAGATCACTTATAGATAACGCCAGAATCAAATTAATGTCGGGAAAGGTGAAATCCACGCCACAGAGATCACTACATTTCTTTGAGGTCAGCAACGAGTGCCGTCACTTCGCTGCTGACAGTAAAATCCGGGCCATTATTAAAATGAATATTTGGCAAAAGGCCCCACCCTATTCTGTCTAAATCTCAGTCTATTGACCAATGCAGCAGGCATCTAATGGTCCAAACCTAAAAATAGGTCTTGAACTTTGTAACAGTTGAATGCTTTATTCTTGTAAATATATTTTTTCAAAAACAAACTATTGACACCAGCTGCAATAACAAACACAATTAACTTAGTTTCAAATTGGATATCCTGTTTCCTTTTACAAAGGTCACAACAGAGGATATGTATGGAGAGTAAACATGGAATGGAGAGTTTAATAATTCAGCCAATGATTTTATAAACAAGCAAACACTTGTGACTGAAACAACAAGTGTTTAGATAACAGAAACATTGGAAAATCTTGCAACAGAACACAACTTCTCACTTTAATTATCACAGCTTTTGATATGCTTGCTTTGTGCTAACTTTCAGGAAAAATAAAATGCGCATTTCAGAAAGGTTCTCAGCTTTAAGATTTTATTTTGAAGGTTCATGCTCATCAATTTCAGGAACACAACTCTTTTCCCCTCACTTGTCACCCATCAAGCACTCATGATTCAGATAACCGCACAAATTAATGCTACCTTTCCTTTGACAACTTGTCTTAGCCTTAATCTCAAAAGCCCCACCCTTCCACTGCACTAGTGTCAACTTTTCCACTTACTAAAGCAGTCATTTTTTAGCTGTTTGAGTGAGATTGCTAGTTTAATGCCAAATTATGGGCAGCTTGTTTAGGGGCTCATGCTTACTGTGAGCAGAATTAAAACTGCCACAACTTATTTCACGTAGGCCCCTTGCAGCCAGCAGAGACTGGGCTGGATTAAAGCCCAGGTTCCAGCGGTGAAAGAACAGTGTCCTACGCAATTTCATCTGTTATTTGACTTTTTATGTATTAAGAAGTAAAAATCTTATTGGTGTCTCAAGAAATTCTGAATACAGATAACTGGTAGTACTTACCTTATCATCTCCAGATAAAGGTTCTCATTCAGTATCCTGCTTTAATAGTGCATAAGGTATAATTACCAGTGTGGTGGGCAACATCATAACTATTTAAAAAAAAGCTCTGGATGATCAAAGATATTGCACATTGAGCGAGCTGGTGCTAACTTTACCTAGTACTTTTGTGTGCAATTCTCTGATAAATATTTATTCTTAAGTCTGTTAATAGACCTTTAAACAATATCTTCTCACTACTTCTTATAAAGGAAGAATGGTTTTTCAAAGGGAATAATCTTTTTACATTTCACTTAGAATATTTCTTTGGTGAAAGGATTTTTCAATGCAACAATACAATACAGTAGCCTATATTTTCTGATTCAGAGCAAGCCCAAGTGAAGTGGGATGGTGCGAGAGGAGCACCTGCCAGACCTGTAATGCATCGATTCCTTGCATATTTCTGGTGTCAGTGTCATTTGCCAAAGCTTGGGGAACTCCCAGCAAAGAGGAACCTCCAATTGGAAGCTCACCCATTGCTGGGCAGGAAATTGTGTGCTGCTGCAGCAATTAAAGGCCCGGAGCAGCTTAAAGGGGCACCCATCATTGGATCAACCTTCTGAATGCAGTAAAAATATTATGTGCTGCAGAATGTCGAAGAACATTCAGTTGGCCCGAGAACACCCCAGTTCTCAGGAGAGGGAGCAGAAATTCTTCAGCAAGAAGTGAGATAGAGAAGGATGTCCTCATCAGGGCAAAGCACCTTGAATGCTGCCTCGCTTCTCCGTGTTGTTCCTCCAAAAAGCATAGGTAAAGGGGAATTGTCTATGGGGCAGCAATTCGACTACTATTGTGGATGCTGGTGAAAAATGCCAGTGGCACAAGAAATAGCATGAAGACTGATGAGTATCTAAACGGTAACAGGAATTTTTTTTTTTTTTTTTTTAATGCTCAGAAATAGAGTCAGATTGTTGCTTCTAACTTTATGGCTCTATAAGTGTGTTTCCACACAAAGCACAGTCCCAGCAATCCTGGATGCACATTTTATATGGATGGGTAATGGAAGCAGCACTATACCAGCGGAAGTTCCAAAAAATAGTATGGCCAACATTAGCGTCTATCGACACCACTGAGTCAACCAATGAGTTAAAGGCGGGGCGGGACTTATGGCATGACTCACATAGTCTATTTAATCATCAAACAGCAAAACAAACAAAGTCTATTTACTCAGCAAACAGAGTCTCTAGAAGGACAGCAAACAGAAATCATGACCGAAACTACCGCAGTTTCCTGATAAAAGCAGGGTGATTTCTCTAGCAAAATGCAGTGAGTGGAGGATAGTTACATACAAATAATGTGCATAAAAATCAATCCCAGTCACCGGTCTCCAGGCGTGATTGACTGAGGAATTACCCAATCATCTCCATTCTGGCTGGGAATAGTTAGGTCACTATGTAGCCTGACTCGTAACAATGTCAATTTAGCCTCATTTATTTACATCCGGCAACAAAATGGCAGATGCTTCCTTGGATCTCTGAAAATAGATGCAGTGAAAAATGGGTGGATATCACTGCCCATTTTCCAATTGGGTACATCCACTTTACGCTTGACTGGAAAACTTAGGCTAAAATGTCAGCCAACTCACATCCCCAAAATGCAAACACTGATTTTAACTTAATTGTTCAAAATTCATCAAATTTGCATAAAGCATAGTTGGAAGTTATTATAAAACACCTGTTGTAAATTCACTTACAACTAAGGCATTTTTATGCACTTTGGGACTCCTGGGAAGGGGGGGGGGGGGTGGAAAAAGCATTTAGTATGTGTCATCATAGAATCCTACAGCACAGAAGGAGGGCATTTGGCCCATCATGCCTGTGCCGTTTCTTTAAAAGAGTTATCCAATTAGTGCCACTCTGCTTCTCTTTCCCCATAGCCCTGAAAATTTCTCATTTTCAAGTATATATTCAATTCCCATTTGAAAGTTACTACTGAATTCGTTTCTACAACCCTTTCAGGCAGTGCATTCCAATCATAACAGTACGCTTCGTAAAAAAATTCTCATCTCCCCTCTGGTTCTTTTGCCAATTACCTTAAAATCGGTGTCCTCTGGTTAGCAACCCTCCTGCCAGTGGAAACAGTTTCTCTTTATTTACTCTATGTTTTTTTTAATCGTTTATGGGATTGGGCATCGCTGGCAAGGCCAACGTTTATTGCCCATCCCTAATTGCCCTTGAGAAGGTGGTGGTGAGCCACCTTCTTGAACCGCTGCAGTCCGTGTGGTGAAGGTACTCCCACAGTGCTGTTAGGTAGGGAGTTCCAGGATTTTGACCTAGCGACAATGAAGGATCAGCAATATACTTCTAAGTCAGGATGGTGTGTGACTTGGAGGAGAACTTGGAGTTGGTGGTGTTCCCATGCGCCTGCTGCCCTTGTCCTTCTAGGTGGAAGAGGTCGTGGGTTTGGGAGGTGCTGCCGAAGAAGCCTTGGCAAGTTGCTGCAGTGCATCTTGTAGATGGTACACACTTCAGCCACGGTACGCCGGTGGTGGAGGGAGTGAATGTTTTAAGGTGGTGGATGGGGTTCCAATCAAGCGGGCTGCTTTGTCCTGGATGGTGTCGAGCTTCTTGAGTGTTGTTGGAGCTGCACTCATCCAGGCAAGTGGAGAGTATTCCATCACACTCCTTACTTGTGCCTTGTAGATGGTGGAAAGGCTTTGGAGAGTCAGGAGGTGAGACACTCGCCACAGAATACCTAGTCTCTGACCTGTTGACACTCCTCATACACCATGAGTGACCATGGTCTCCTGGAGCCTGCTTGATGCCTTAAGGAGTTGGAGAGGAGTTTATCAAAGGTATTCCTGAAATTGGCAACAGAATTTATTTTCTCTGTGTTTTGCCTCCCCTAGCATTATTCGCAACCTGGGAGAGTGATGCACAAGGTTATACCATCTAATGGATTGGGTGAGAATTTATGGAGTCATTGGCCCAGAAATTCCGATCGCAGGCCTCCCGTGGGCAGAGGGCTGCGATCTGGAAAAATCTGCGCCAAGACCGGAGGGCTCCCGGGGAGGCGCAGAGTTCTGCTGCTGGGCCTCTCCAAACTGCCGGTGCGCAGGGCCCACGTATCCCAGAGGCGCAGGTGGTTCGCAGCATCCCTGGGATCACGTGGGCCATGGGGAGCCAATCAGAGAAGGGAATCTCCCTTCATAAATTTGACAGGAAGACCTGTCAAATATATGAAGAGATCAGCCCCAAAACATAGTAAAACTTTAAATAAATTTTTTTTTTTAAATCACATTTTTAAAATGACTTTAAATTACAATAAATTAAGTATTTTAAACAAAAATTTTATTTTTTGAAAAAAATTAAAGTTTTTAACGGGGCTAAAAATAAACTTACCTTTCTTTAACGTATTTTTAAATGATAAATCAGTGGAAAAAATTATTTATTTATTTTTTACTTTTTTTCAACTCTTATCCGGGTAAAAGCAGGCCTTGCGCCTGGTAAAAGCAGGTGCAAGAATTGTAAGTGTTTTCTGCGGGCGGAGGGTCTCCAAAAAACGGAACTATCCGCCCGCAGAGGCGCTGCTCCAGGGCAGCCGGAGAATCTGTCAAGAACTTTCTTGACAGATCGGAAATGCCAGTTTCCAGCGCATGCCTGAAACCGGCATTTCCGATGTCCCTGCGGGTGAGTATACAGCGCATACACACCCGTAGGGATCGGAATTTCTGCACCAATGGTTTTTTCTCACCCTTTTCATATGTTCTTCAAATCATTCTTGTAATATTCCTATCAGCCAACTTAAACTAGCATTGGTGTAGGTTTAGGAGTAGGTTGTCCACTCACTCACTCAGCTGCAGGTGGTATGTGGCCAGAGACCAGACAGTAATGGGAGGAAAATAAAAGGATTTACACCTTCACAACAATTAAAGATTCGAGTATACGATTCCCCCAATGGCTTAGCTGAGGAAGGGGCGATCGATAGCTCCGAAAGCTTGTGATTTCAAATAAAACTGTTGGACTATAACCTGGTGTTGTGCGACCTCTCAATTTTAGCTGGTTAAAACAGTGAGTAGTTGAGCCATACAATCTGTGCTGTACTAGCTGATTTCAGCAAGGACAGCAACAGAGTGCAACAAATGCCCTCAGTCAGCGAGCACAGGGGTGATGGGTGAACGGGACTTGGTGCAAGTTAGGATACAGGCAGCAGATTTTTTCGATGAGCTCAGGTTTATGGAGGGTTCAAGGTGGGAGGCCAGCCAAGATGCAAGTCCAAAATGCAGCAGCAGCATCAACTCAAAGTGACAGAGACTCTCCCCTTCTCCCCTCACTCGCCGCCATTCTGCTGAGTTCCTAATCTCAGTCACATCATAGCGAGTCGGTACCCCACTGCACAAAAAAAGCGCTACCAGGCAGTGTTCCCTGTAAGGTGCGCAGCTGCGCATGGTCCTGGGAACCCGTGCAGCCGGCATTTCAATGTAAAAACCGCGCATGCGCAGTATTTTGAAGGGGCCGCGCAAGGCCAAAAAAAAATTACAGGGAGCATAGCTACCAGGGTGTCCTTGAGTGGTACCTGACAGCTGGCTCTCTGCAGCATTGGTCGAGGCCTGGGAGCAGTTGCAGGTGGTGGACTGCCCATAGCAAGCAGAGGAAAGAACAAGGGGAAATAAATAAACAATCCAAAGTAAGCAAATTAAAACTTCAAGTGCAATCCAGCAGGAACCTTAGCTTTGGTAGCTTAGACTTTACAGCCCAGTACATTCTCCCATAAAACACATCAAGGCATTTCACAGGGCAGCTGATGCAACACAGAGCAGGAATTTGGAGAAGGTTAGAGGATGTGACCAAAGGAGTGATTGAAGAAGTAGGTTTTCAAGAAATTTTTGAGGATGGAAAGAGAGGTAGCAAAGCAGAGGAGTTCAAAAAGTGAATCCCAGAGTCCAGTGTCATGATGGCTGAAAGCCCTGCCACCAACTGTGAAGCCAGTGAGGGGGAGGAAAAACACAGTGGTCCAAACTCAGAAGGACAGAGGATGTGAGCTGAAGTGTAGGGCTGGAGAACTCTGAGCCAGGACATGGAGATGCAGAGGTAGGATGGAGGGATTTTTAAACAAGGATGAAGATTTTGAAATCATTGTACTGTGGACAAGAAGGCACAGAGAACGCCAATGACTGATGCAATAGATGTGGTTGGCAGAGTTCTGGTTTAATTGGAGTTTGTGTAGGGTGGATCTCAAGAGCTTGACTAGGAGGGTTTGGGAAAAATTGAGGCCGGAGGTGACAAAGGCATGGTTAAGAGTTTCAGTGCCTGCCGGAGTGATGAGGCAGGCAGTGATCTGGAAGTAGAAATAGGTGGCTTTGACGGGAGACTGGATGTGGGATTTTAAGCTAAGGATCGAGCAGGCCACGAGACTGCGACTGTTGGGTTCAGCCTGCACAAGTAACTCAGGGATGGGATGAAATTGAGTGATCAGTTTCTGGTGAGAACCAAACACGACTGCTTTGGTTATGCAAATGTATAGTTGGAAGTTCTGGCTAACGCAAACTTGATGTCAGGGAGGCTAGACAGAACTGCAACAGCTGTACAGTCGGGGTTGGTGGCAAGATGGTAAAGTTGAGTGTCATCAGCAGACTTGTGGACTAAAGATACCACAGCACTATGGTGGGAGGAGGTTCGTGTGGAGCATAAAACCGGCATGGACCTGTTGGGCCGAATGGCCTGTTTCTGTGTTGTACAGTCAGTGCACTTCAAAGTGATTGGTTTTATTTAAAGTGTCTTGAGATGTTTCCAAGAAACATGATATAAATGCAAGTCTTTACTCTCAGCAAATTATTCAAAACAGACAAATACACATTTATGTACAGTTTTCATTGCAATAATTTTATTCATCTGGTCACAATTGCCATCTGAAACACAATAGAGTTAAGAAAAACATCCAAGACAAACACTAACACTTCGATGTTAAATCTAAAGTCAACAGAATGATGATTAAATGAACAATTTATTGGAAACCATTTTCTTTGTAAACATAAAACTTACAATGGCTATAAATGTTTATGCTCTTTCATAATTTATAGGTTTCTTTCTTTTTCTAAAAGAAACCTTTTTTATTATCTGCCGCATATTTTGAAGCGTCATAATTACATGAGCTCTTTACTAAAAGCTTCAAGGCAGAATCATTCCCCAGAAAGGACAATTCTCACTTCAGTTCACTGTCAGTTGTGGCTCAGTTGGTAGCACCCTCCCCTCTGAGTCAGAAGGTTGTGGGTTCAAGTCCCACTCCAGAGACTTGAGCACAAAAATCTAGTCTGAAACTCCAGTGCAGTACTGAGGGAGTGCTGCACTGTCGGAGGTGCTGTCTTTCGGATGAGATATCAAACCAAGGCCCCATCTGTCCTCTCAGGTGGACATAAGATCCTATGGCACTATTTCAAAGAAGAGCAGGGGAATCCTAGCCAATATTTATCCCTCAATCAACATCACTAAAACAGATATTTGGTCATTATCACATTGCTGTTTGTGGGAGCTTGCTGTGCGCAAAATGGCTGCCACATTTCCTACATTACAACAGTGACTACACGTCAAAATGTACTTCATTGGCTGCAAAGCGCTTTGGGACGTCCGGTGGTTGTGAGAGGCGCTATGTAAATGCAAGTCTTTCTTTCTTTTATTGTTGCCTTTGTAAAGGGTAACACATTAATGAATCACTAAGATCAGTGAAGTCTGTAAATCTTGGTTAATCGATTGACTAAAGAACGTGAAAATTATATTTATGTTTTTCCTTATGGATAATTTGTGCCACCAGACACACTGTAGAAAGCAAAAACACTAAATATAAATATATTGTTGCAAGCTGATTAAAGGTCAAATAGTGTACAACAATGATGTGCGTTCCATACAGGTGGATGATGAAGGGCAGTATATTATGTTATAATAACAAAATTGTTTACAGGAGCCACCAAGTCAAGCAAGGTGCTTTGGGCACACCAAACACAGCTTGGGGGAAAGAAAATGTGAAAGAAAAACAGACTGGTGAGAATGTGGACTCACTGCCACATGGGGTGGTCGAAGCAATCTGTGCTGTACATTCTATATAATTCTATGTAAAATGTATTTCCAGGCCAATGCCCAATAATATACTTTCGCAAGACAACAGTGTTGGAATAGATAACAGACCATGGGCGAAATGAATATTCTGCAAATTAAATATCCTTTTTGAAAATCAAAACCAAAATCTGTCTGGCTATTTAACTGGATATCTTAAGCACGGTTTACACCCCAGATGCAAATTCCAACTGGTTGTTAATTTGCTGGTGAACTAACCTGTAGCTGCAGAATCAAGTTTAAACCCTGTGGAATTACTTACTTGCATCAATCTCAATGTCTTCTTCCCATTCATCTCTTGACCTGACTCGGCTGCAAAGCCAGAAATTTACAGCTAAAGGGTGTTCCTCAATACGTATAGCAGGCAGGTAATTTAATACCTTGCAGTCAGTTCATTCACTGATTTGGTCTGTCCTACCATAAATCTAACAGCAGAAACTGGAAGAATTGAATTATGTACTGCTTGATCATAAATAGGGCTATTACATAGAAATAATCCATCTGAAAATTTTACTTTTAGTACTTTAGGTGTTGTCCTGGTAGCAGTCTTGCTTCGGAGTCAGAAGATTGCGAGTTCAAGTCCCACTCCAGAGACTTGAGCACATAATCTAGGCTGACATTTCAGTGCAGCACAGAGAGTGCTGCACTTTAGCAGGTGCTGTCTTTCGGATGAGGAGTCTGCCCTCTCAGGTGGACATAAAAGATCCCATAGCACTATTTGATGAAGAGCAGAGGAGCTCACCCGGTGTCCTAGAATCATAGAATGATACAGCACAGAAAGAGGCCATTCGGCCCATTGTGCCTGTGCTGGTTCTTTGAAAGAGCTATCCAATTAGTCCCACTCCCCTGCTCTTTCCCCATAGCCCTGCAAATTTTTCCCTTGTATTTGTCCAATTCCTTTTTAAAAAATTATTATTGAATCTACTTCCACCATCCTTTCAGGCAGTGCATTCCAGATCATAAGTTGCTGCGTAAAAAAAAAATGATCTCTCGTCTCGCCTCTGGTGCTTTTGCTAATTACCTTAATTCTGTGTCCTCTGGTAATTGACGCTTCTGCCACTGGAAACAGTTTCTCCTTATTTACTCTATCAAAACCCTTCATGGTTTTGAACACCTTTATTAAATCTACCCTTAATCATCTTTGCTCTAAGGAGAACAACCCCAGCTTCTCTAGTCTCTCCACGTAACTGACGTGATGCATCCCTAGTACCATTCTAGTAAATCTCCTC
The DNA here is from genome assembly GCA_030390025.1 of Squalus acanthias. NCBI lineage: Eukaryota > Metazoa > Chordata > Chondrichthyes > Squaliformes > Squalidae > Squalus > Squalus acanthias. The sequence goes on along the minus strand of CM059436.1, from coordinate 64,095,932 downwards.
TGCACCCTCTCGAAGGTCTTGACAGCCTTCCTAAAGTGTGGTGCCCAGAATTGGACAATACTCCAGCTGGGGCCTAACCAGTGATTTATGTAGATTTAGCCTAACTTCCTTGCTTTTGTAAAATATGCCTCTGTTTATATTTATACACTGACTAATATTTATCCCTCAATCAGCATCACTAAAAACAGATCATCAGATCATCTCCTTGCTGTTTGTGGGACCTTGCTGTGCACAAATTGGCTACCGCGTTTCCCTACGTTACAATGACTACACTTCAAAAAGTACTTTATTGGCTGTAAAGCGCTTCGGCACATCCCGAGGTCATGAAAAGCGCTATATAAATGCAAGTCTTTTCCTTTTTCCTTTACTCAAGACTAGAGTCAATTTGGCCCACAGCATAACATGGTTTCACAAACCTGGGGGACACCTGTGTCCTTCCTCATTCTATACAAGACAATGACATTGTATCAACATCACTAGCAAACCATTTTGGAAACCAGTATACTGTTCTACAAAAACTGCACAAATAGATCATTAATGCAAGATGCAATGTTAACTACACACAGTCTGCCAATACACATGTAATGAAACACTATATTGCAGCGTGCGAACTTGTAACATTCATGTAATTTTCGGTCAGTGTATAGTGTAATCTCATTCACTGTGTAGCGCTCGCTCTCTCACACACTCAGTTGGTTGCTGTGTAGCCCTCCTAAGTTTTCACTGCATGTGCAAATTTTAACAACCACAGATTGACCAAACCAGATTGTTTGTTCATAATTACTCCATCTACTTACAAGGGCAGGGCAGTTATTTAGGAACGGCTGTTACAGTACAGTATTTTAGCATCCATAGTGGCAGTTATTTTAGCAAAAATTGAATCAAATTTTTAAAAAATCTGAATTTGAGCCACAAGTACAAAATGATGACTAATGTGGACAAAAAGTCAAAGTCACAGACTGAATTAGAAAAAGAATATGGTGTCACTCAGGAAGTCATAAGCAAAATCTAAGAACAACAGGCTTCGGTCTTGAAACGATTCCGAAGCAGAGACTTCAGAAGCGACTCAATGACGTTGGAGCCAAACTTATTGAATGGGTGACTGCAGAGTGCGACAAAAATCTCCCAGGAATCTCCGAACAAATTTTGTTGGAAAAAAACGCCAAAATTGCAGAAGAAATTAGGTTTAGCGATGTCTCTAAAGACAACATGGAATGGATCGAGAGATGGAAAAATGTTCATGCAATAACTCAGAAAAAAATTGTCAGAGAAGAAATGAAATGACCCCTGAATGACAAATGAATAGCTATCAACTCTGCCCTCATTATTTTAAAAGTGTCGCCTTGTGATAAGTTCAACTTCTGGAAGCTTCTGCCAGAAAGACACGCATCACACTTTAGGAAGCATGTCAAGGCCTTAAGAGGGTGCAGAGGAGATTTACTAGAATGGTACCAGGGATGTGGGACTTCAGTTACGTGGAGAAACTGGGGCTGTTCTCCTTAGAGAAGAGAAGGTTAAGGGGAGATTTAATAAAGGTGTTCAAAATCACGAAGGGTTTTGATATAGTAAATAAAGAGAAACTGTTTCCAGTATCAGAAGGGTCTGTAACCAGAGGACACAGATTTAATGCAATTGGCAAAAGAACCAGAGGCAAGATGAGGAGAAATGTGTATACGTAGCAAGTTATGATGATCTTGAATACACTGCCTGAAAGGGTGGTGGAAGCAGATTCAATAATAACTTTCAAAAGGGAACTGGATAAATACTTGAAAGGGAAAATGTGCAGAGTTATGGGGAAAGGGCGGAGGAATGGGACTAACTGGATAACTCATTCAAAGGGTTGGCACATGCATGATGGGTCGAATGGCCTCCTTCTGTGCTGTACCATTCTATGATTCTAATCTATGATTCTATGAGATGGAATTTAATGTAGGGAAGTGTGAGGTTATCCACTGTGAACATAAGAAAGGTAGATCAGAATATTTTCTAAATGGTGAGAAACTAGGAACTGTAGAGGAGCAGAGAGATTTAGGAGTCCAAGCACAGAAATCAGTAAAAGATAGTGGACAGGTACAAAAAATAATTTAAAAGGCTAATTGGCCTTTATCTCAAGAGAGCTGGAATACAATGGGGTGCAAGTTATGTTACAGTTATATAAAGCTCTGGTTAGAGCCCATTTAAAGTACTGCGTTCAGTTCTGGGCAATTCACCTCAGGAAGGATATACTGGCCTTGGAGGGGGTGCAGCGCAGATTCACCAGAATGATACTGGGGTTAAAAGCGTTAAATTATGAGGACAGGTTTCACAGACTAGGCTTGTATTCCCTTGAGTATAGAAGATTAAGGGGTGATCTAATTGAGGTGTTTAAGATGATTAAAGGAATTGATAGGGTAGGTAGAGAGAAACTGTTTCCTTTGGTGGGGGAGTCCAGAACAAGAGGGTATAACCTTAAAATTAGAGCTAGGCCATTCAGGGGTGATGTCAGGAAACACTTCTTCACAGAGGGTAGTGGAAATCTGGATCTCTCTCCCCAAAAAATGCTGCTGAGACTAGGTCAATTGAAAATTTCAAAACTGAGATTGATGGATTTTTTTTTAAGGCAAAGATATCAAGGGTTACAGAACCAAGGCGGTAGATTGAATTAAGACACAGATCAGTCGTGATCTCATTGAATGGCGGAACAGGCTCAAGGGGCTGAACGGCCTACTCCTGTTCCTATGTTCTGGACAGAAAATTGAGCTCAGGCTAGAAGCGTGTTAATCATTATGGATAACTTCCATACGCATCCGGAAATTTCGAGCATAACAAACGTGAAACTTGTCCATCTTCATAGGAACAGGAGGCGGCCATTCATCCCCTTGAGCCAGTACCACCATTCAATGAGATCATGACTGATCTGCGATCTAACTCCATATACCCGCCTTTGGCCCATATCCGTTAATACCTTTGGTTAACAAAAAGCTATCAATCTCAGATTTAATATTAACAATTTATCTAGCATCAATTGCCGTTTGCGGAAGAGAGTTCCAAACTTCTATCACCCTGCGTGTGTAGAAGTGTTTCCTAATTTCACTCCTGAAAGCTCTGGCTCTAATTTTTAGACTATGCCCCCTAGTCCGAGAATCCCCAACCAGCGGAAAAAGTTTCTCTCTCTCTACCCTATCTGTTCCCCTTAATATCCTGAAAACTTCGATCAGATCACCCCTTAACCTTCTAAATTCTAGAGAATACAACCCGAATTTGTGTAATCTCTCCTTGTAACTTAACCCTTGAAGTCCAGGAATCATTCTGATAAACCTACACTGCACTCCCTCCAAGGCCAATATATCCTTCCTAAGGTGTGGTGCCCAGAACTGCTCACAGTACTCCAGGTGTGGTCTGACCAGGGTTTTGTACCACTGCAGCATAACTTCTACCCCCTTGTATTCTAGTCCTCTAGATATAAAGGCCAGCATTCCATTAGCCTTTTTGATTATTTTCTGTACCTGTTCATGACATTTTAATGATCCATGTACCTGGACCCCCAAGTCTCTTTGGACCTCCACTGTTTTTAGCTTTACACCATTTAAAGAGTACCCTGTTGTATCCTTTTTAAGTCCAAAGTGGATGACCTCACATTTGCTTACATTGAAATCTATTTGCCACAGTTTTCCCCATTCACTTAATCTATCAATATCCTTTGTAATTTTATGCTTTCATCTACACTGCCTACAATGCCACCTATCTTTGTGTCATCGGCAAATTTGGATATATGACTTTCTATGCCATCATCGAAGTCGTTAATAAATATTGTGAATAGTTGAGGCCCCAACACAGATCCCAGCAGGTCACCACTAGTCACATCCTGCCAATTTGAGTACCTACCCATTATCCCTACTCTCTGTCTCCTGCCACTCAGCCAATTTCCTAACCAGGTCAATAATTTGCCCTCAATTCCATGGGCTTCTGCCTTAGATAACCGTCTCTTATGTGGGACTGTATCAAATGCCTTCTGGAAGTCCATATAAATAACATCCATCTGGCCCTGGGGATTTGTCACTCTTCAGTGCCATTATTTTCTTAATTTGTCTTCTAAAGAATACCATGTCTAAGCTTCAGCTGATGGACGCTGGAGTTATCAAGCTTTTCATGGGTCATCGTTAATAGTTTCTGGGTAGAAAAAGACAAGTTACTTATGAAGCCAAGGCTGAATTCTCGATCAGTTTGCCGGATGCCATGAATTTAGTTGCTAGAAGTTGGAATCTTGTGACCCAGTGCAATATTGCAAACTGCATTCGCCATGCGGGTATGGTCAATAAAGAGGAGAATTTGGTGGAGTTCGAAGAAATTAAGCCAACCCTGAGCTGCAGAACGTGTGCGACGGACTTCAGCAAACAGGACTGATCCCAGTTGATGTTCCTCAGTCTAACTATATCACAGTTCATGATTCTTTGATCACCTGAACCTCCAAAGCTTTGCGCCGACCCACGCCAAAATTAAATGAAAATAGTGAGAATCGAGAGTATTTTGAAAATGATGGCATTGCTCCTGATCCTCCGACTCCAGCGGTCTGCCTCATGATGCTCTCCGATATTCGATATTGTATGCAATGCTCATTTTCGTGACTTGTTTGACTCAAATACTGTGGGCTAGTCTGGCAAAGATTGAAGAAGCAATTACTCGTGATTCAATTTTGAAGATAAATAAGTCCAAAATAACTAATTTTGTTAAAAAATTAATCCTTATTACAGTGAAATTAACATAAAGAAATGTAAAAATTCAACCTTTTATCAATGCAGTTGTAAAATGTCTTCAAAACAATCTGGAAGTATTTGCAATTGTTTATAAGGAAAGTTCCTCTATTGTTATAGTCTGTATAATGTTATAATTTTGTCCTATCTAGAAATATATTAGACAACCACTGGATAACCGCACAAAGCAACACATTGGCCCATATTTTCCGATAGGAAGCTTCCTGCGTGCAGATTCGCATGCCTGAAACCGACACTTGCAAGGTCCCTATGGGTGTGTACACAGCCCGTACACACCCGTAGGGATCAGAAAATACGGGCCAATATCTATGGGTGCCAGACATGCACCCTTTGTTTGTAACCAGAGTGTAAAGAAATGCCAGAGCAAATCAAATATTTCTGCTGGTATGCCATTTAAATTAAAATAGGTTTCCTCCAATTTTCTCATGTTTTTTGAAGAAAATGAAAAAAAATTCTATTTATAACGCTTACATATGCTTTGTTTTCAAGTACAAATAAATCATTCTTAGAAAAAGATCACAGCAGCAAAAAGGTTAGTTGATCGCAGCAGACAAAGATCATAAATTTCTCCATCTATGGCTACAATGTTAATGAGTATGTTCCATTCTGTAGAGCTACCTATCTGTACCCAGGACTGGCTGTGACTTTATACGGCAAAACCTCAGCTAGTAATGACCCATTTCAAATTTATAGGAGGAAAGAACATTTAAATAGCGCCAGTCAAGTCCTCAGGATCTCTCCTAGCGCTTTAGAGCCAATCATTTCTTTTGAAATGTAGTCACTGTATTTTGTAGTCAAAAGCGGCAGCCAATTTGCACACAATAAGGTCCCACAAATAGCAGAGAGATACATGACCAGTTATTCTGTTTCTGACGGTGCTGATTGATGGATAAATGTTGGCCAGGACACCAGGAAAACTCGACTGCTCTTCATCGAATTCAAAAGTGACAGGTGTTTAAACATCATGGTCATCTCACTCACTGACAAACAGAATATTTATGTTGATATTTGAAAGACACACGGGATATTCACTTTGCATCTCATGAAATCTAATTATCTGCTTAATTTTCACACACACACACACACACACACACACACACACACACACGCGGGGAAAAAAAGTAACTTTACTGTCCAAGTTACAAATTACTGAGCACTTCCTGTTTTTACTATCTTAAACCATCAAGCTCTTCTGACAAATGATGAGGAAGCTGATTTTGGTGTTACATTATTTTTACATCAAGCTGAATCTAAAAAAGTTCATGTGCTTTTAACCATTAATCCTAGTTAATTTTCCATGGCACTACTCATGGCCAAAAATTGCTTTCTGGAATAATCTGTGGCATATGGTGGGTAGGGGAGAAAAGTATGCTCGTCCACATGTCTGGCCAGGATTGGGCAGGTTGGCTGCAGCGTTGGGCCAACACAAGAAGAATTCGACACTGGTATCCACAAGAAAGATAATGCATTACTGGTCACGTGGTTAGCATGAACCCCATTCGATGACAGAATGCTGATGCAGATACAGATCATTATTCATTTTATATTAAATAATGTTCTTGTGTATTTGTCACATTTTATCAACTTATTACAAATTCCTATGTCCACATTTATAATGGAATCTGCATATATTAACATGTCACGCTGTAATAACACCTTTTCTCCAGCGGGGACACTGAGGCACCTCAGTTTTGTCTCCCACAGCTCCTCACAGCCTGTAGTCCATAGAATTTACTATCTTCCAACCAACTCTACTGGTTAATTAACCATACATAATAATACAATACAAACTCCAAAGTATTATGTAAAAAGGACAGAATGAGTGACTTTAAAATGGGTACTGATTTACATCTGTGTGCCCAAGTACAATTATCCCCCACCCTCTAACCCTGCTTCATCTGAAGACTACAATTAGTCTTGACTCCCCATATGCAATGCCACAGAAAATCAACTAGTAATATATTAAAGTCTTCCATATAGGAGATAGAATCGTAGAACCTTACAGCAGAGGAGGCCGCCATTCGGCCCGCTGTGCCTGTGCCAACTCTTTGAAAGAGCTGTCCAATTTAGTCCCAAAGCCCAGCTTTTTCCACATAACCCTCCAAATTAGTCCTCTTCAAGTACATGTCCAATTGCCCTTTGAAAGTTCTTATGGCATCTGATTCCACCACCCTGTCAGGTAGTGCGTTCTAGATCTCAACAACCTTTTACATCCCCGATTTTAAATGTTTCATCATTGCTGGTCGTACCTTCAGGTCCTAAGCTCTGGAATTCCCTAAATCACTCTGCCTCTACTTCTCTTTCCTCCTTTTAAGGCTCGCTTTAAAACCTACCTCTTCGATCAAGCTTTTGGTCATCTGCCCCAACATCTCCTTATATGGCTCAGTGTCAAATTTAGCTTTTTTTTGATAACACTCCTGTGAAATGTCTTAGGACATTTTATTACATTAAAGGTGCTATATAAATATAAGTTGTTGTTGTTGTTGTGTGAAAGAAATTCTCCTCAGTTCCCCTCTAGATTTTTTGGCTAGTAGATATAACTATATCTATTTACACTGTACCACACTTTAAAGTACCCTCCCTGATGCATTGCAGCTCCATGTAGCACAGTCCCACTTCAAACAGCTAGTTCTTCAACTCCAGGGCAGGAGGGACAGCCCAGGCCCCAGCTCACTTTCAATTTTGCAAGGCGTAGTCAAGACAGCTAGGGGACAGTGCAGGAAAGCCCATCCACTTTCTACCATCTAACTGATCCCCGTTAACCATGTTACCCACAATCCATTGGTCCCTACTAATCACATGATCTTCAATCGGATGCTGGAAAGTAGACACACCAACAACACAAGATTTTCTAATACATAAATTTAAAACATATACACAAGGCAGATTTTTCCAGGGCAGATTTCACAATTAAAGGATACAAAATTAACTTTTTGCATTTTAATGAAAAACTATTACCTCTCTTTCATGTATAAAAAGTGTTCACATATTTTTGTATTTGTAGTATCAGTATCACATGAAAAGGGAGCAGGCTTATTGTATAGAAAGCAACAAAGCATTCTTTGTTATGAAATTCCAGGCTATTACTGCTATTGAGCAAAGCTGGCTAGAAAATGTAGCTGGGTGATGAAGTCAAATACAATTGTACAGATTGTTTTATCTTGTTTTATCTCATTTTCTTAAGTGTTAGTCTTGGCTCTCGTCTCAGTCAGAATGTTCTGGGTTCAAGGCCCACTCCAGAGACTTGAGCATATAATCCAGACTGACACTCTCTATTGCAGTACTAAGGGAGATGCCATCTTTGGGATGAGATGTTAAACCGAGGCCCCATCTGCCCTCTCAGGTAGCACTATTCGAAGAAGTGCAGGGGAGTTCTCCCCGGTGTCCTGACCAATATTTATCCCTCAATCAACATCACTAAAACAGATTATCTGGTCATTATCACATTACTGTTTGTAGGACCTTGCTGTACACAAATTGGCTCCCGTATTTCCTACATTGTAACAGTGACTGTCAAAAGTACTTCATTGGTTGTAAAACTCATTGGCACGTACGAAGATCATGAAATACGGTATATAAATGCAAGTTCTATCTGTTACATTCCCATCCCAAAAATATTTATCTTGTATAAGCCACTAAACTACATCAAATAAAGAATAATCAAAACATTCATCTGCAGTAATATCTCTAGTGAAGTCATCTGCCAATAAACAAGAATAATCTTGCCCAATGTTGCTAAGATTCTGTGACAACAGCAGCAGCATGAGTGGGAAATGTTTGATGATCCTGCCCAGTCAGTGAAGCTGGAGTACAGCTTTGACTAAAATATCAGCAGGGCCAAATTTAATCAGCAGTGTCGCTGGGTTACAGCTGCAGTCCAGTAGACCGTTTAGAAAAAGGTTGGGGTCTGCATATACCACGTCCTGACCTTAGTTAGGAAATCTCAGTCAGCCTTGCAAGGGGCATAGCCTTCACCTGCCTCATACAAGGCCAGCCACATCAGTGCCAAAGACAGGGATTCCCTAGGCTGGCAGTTCCCTCTTCCCCAGCCCATAAGAATGAGATGAGGCCTGGACATTTCCACCACGCTATGGTGGTGGCCAGGAGCAGGAATTTCCAGCAGCATGGGGCAGTCAAGTGTCCACCAGCCCCACACAAATAAGATGCCTTCCCAATGACCCCATAAACACTGACAAGATCTGTGATGGAGGGCACCAATGGGAACGATCCCAGTACAACTGCCAGGATCACAGTTTATGGATTTTTGGGACCAGCAATCCTGTTGTATCAACATGCTGCTAAATGGACTACAGTGCAATTTTCACTGTCCACATTTACCTTATCTCCATTACTGACTAATCGTCAGAATTTTTGCAAGATAAAGCCTTGTTTAAAATGTTGAAACCATATGTTTCTTTTGATAATTTTGTTTTATCTCTCTTTTCTGGTGAATAAACAACATAATTTTCTTTTTATTTGTATTGCACTTGTCTTTACTCTCATGGCTTGGCTATCCTGTGCCATGTGTGTAAAACCAAAATTTATCTGCCAGTTTCCAATATCAATCAACCAAGTTCCTTCCATTACAGCAGATAATAGAAATTCCACTGTATAAACACTTAGTTTCACATCTTTATGGAGAGTTCTTGAACTTGACCAGCCTCTAAAAGAGAGGTAGAGTTTAGGGCAGGCACTTCCATGTGGGGAACAAAGGGAAATTAGATGAGTTACCCCAGCCATTTCTGTGCACCCCCTTCCTAAGGTCTCAGAGCAACATTGGCAAAAGCCAAGCAGCAGGTCACCTGTTTGCTCGCAGACAGGGAACAATGTACTGAATTGGGGAGGACGGAATGGAAAACACTGCACTGAATGGGAGGAAGGGAGCGCAGTGTATTAAATAGGGGGAAACAGAAAACAGAGCATTGAACAGGGGCGGGAGGAGATGCTGAAACAGAGAGCACTGCAGTGAATGGGAAGAGGAAACAGAGAACAAGTGCATTGAATGATGAGGCCACAAATGGAGGAGAGAAAATAATTCAAAAGGGAAGGAGTCATTCTAAAAATGTAAATAAGTTAAAACTTTTGACCAAAAAGAAACCCTAAAATCAAATTGTAAAAAAGTCATTCGTTTTGCAACACTGCCTGTTGAAGCACCAAAAAAAAAGCACCGTCTAATCACTGTGCTGCTGGATTCAGAAATGTTGATGGGAGTGGGAGGGAAGAAAGAAAAGGTACCAAGTGGTGCACTTCTTCATTAGGACAGGTGAAAATGAGAAGAGTCACTCTAGGTTCTTGTCATACAATTCTTAGCCACAGGGAATTTAAAAATTGAGGCATTGCTTAACCGGGAGCCAATGTAGGTCAGCAAGCACAGGGTTGATGGGTGAACGGGACTTGGTGTGAGTTCGGATACGGCCAGCAGAATTTTGGATGAGCTTAAGTTTATGGAGGGTGGAGGATGGGAAGAGGAATTATATACCCTTATAAAAGTTTAAAGAAAATAAGTTACTGGATTTATTGCATGAGTGATATCTCCCAACTCTGCAGTCGGCATAATGTTATGATTGACGCCATAAAGTGAATGCCTGATAGGCGATAGAAGGTTCAGACTTTCAATTTCCATCTATACACATTATAGTTAGTCCTATTAATTCAATAATTTTGGTAGTTTAAGGAAAGGCAACGAAGAGCACTTTCAATACAAAATATTCCCCATATATATTATTTAAAGAAAGTTGAAGGATATATTTTAATTTCAGCAAATTACTTTGCCTTGCAAGGAGCTCTGGATTGAAAACCTGGAGATTCCTCTGGCATCTTCAAGTGGCTCCATAATTCTACAACTACGTTCGAGCCCCATATTCACCCAAGAAAACTTTGAACGAACTATACTGCTATATACTTTGTGCAGAAAATAAGATTTTGCTTCTCCTTTAAATAAATAACATACTTCCTTCTACAGATTCCATATCAGATTTTCAGCTTAGTCATGCATTGTAATCGTTTTCAACAAACCACAGCAAGTTAGAATAGAGTAGCAGTGTGAAATACTTTGGATAATCTTTATAAAGTTATGCCATGCAACCTAAAGTTATTGCAATGCTTCGTTGTAAGCTTCAGATAATAAGAAAATAAAAATGTTGTGGAGAACAGATGCTAAACCAATGAAGTATAAAATTTCCGCTCCAATCTGAAACTAGCCATGATCACGTCATAGGACATTTGCATAGATATTTTCACACTTCTATAATTGGCCACATAAGGCCCTTGTTTCAGAGAGCACAAGCATCACCCAGGAGCCCCCCGCCACCCACACTGAGTAGAACAATGCAGCAGAACATGTTTCTCTGGAGCAACAAAAAGTGAAAACATTAAATAATTTATCTCTTAATCTTCCCTGCAGTCTTCACCCCACCCAAAACTCCACACTATCCAACATACACGAACAGCAAATTAAGATGATTGTTCATACCACAACGGTGGACCAAAATTCTGTTATTTCCCATCACTTCTACATCGTAACAAAAATACAATCTCATGCTAATCATTCATGAATTAAGATGCCCACCCACTCCTGAAATATTTTCCAACAAATTGCACAGAAGACCATACAACCCCCTCTATATTAATAAGACAGTAAAAACAGGAATTTTGGTTCAATAGTTTTGGATGGCTGTTGTTAATAAGTTACATTTAATTTATCAATTGCACAAAACTAAAAAGATGAAATTATCTCAGTAGTATAAATTCACACAATCTAGTAAATTCAATGTTTTATTTACATGTAACATAACCATTTGAACAGCTGTTGAAACTTGTTTTCTATTTATGATCTTCATTCACTGCAATATTGGCAACACACAAACTTTAAATACATTGTTGGCAATACCTTATCCTCCTTTAGGCTTTATCTCCCCACCCCACCCATACTATACACCAATTTCCAGCTGACCTGCTCCAAAATTTGTATAAGAAAGTTTTGGAACAGGTCAGCTGGGGATTGGAGCATAATACTGTACAGTGCTAAAAAGCAGCATACAGGCAAATTTAGCCCCTGGCCTTTTCTCCAAATGGGAACATACCTGCCCTTTCCTTGACCGAGTCCATATGGGAAGCTGCAGTACTCAATAGCATGGAGCGTTGGTAAAAGAACCCAGTGTGCCACTGTACAGCCCAAATGAAAAATAACATGAACCTTTGTGTTTTTCTCCAAACTGTGTCCATTTCATACTTTGTTGATTTAGAACAATACACTGTGGTACTTTAAAACATATTTAAAACACGATTAAGAAAATGGAATGCACATTTTTCAGGAACAAGTAAGCTTAAATTGAAACACAGTCACACAGTAAAGTTACATTGGGTATTAAGCAACTAGTGTTAGGGCACTGACAGCCATCTGCAAAACCCAGATTTAAAACACAGCCACTGCTTTTTTTTGGGGGGGGCGGGTGGCGGTATTGTTGAGAAGAGAGCGGTTATATTTTTTTTAAATAACAAGTTATGCTTCATGTTGGTGGAGTATCTTTGCTGAAGGAGGGCAACATCAAGATAGCAGAGATGGTTGGTATGCTAATTTTAATAGATGGAAGATCATGGGGAGTACACCTGATACGCATTTCCAAAGGGTGAGACTCCACATCAGAGCACACATTCACAAAATTGGCCCAAGATGTAAAAGGAAGAAATAAGTTAAGAGCATCATTATTTTTGTACATGGATTTTGAGAATGGATTTTTATATCAGACACATAGAAAATGCTCCATACTCTTGAGTGTTCTTTCAAATTGAGAACTACCTATAACCACTATTAAAGTTATGGTAATGAAAGTGTGTTGGCTTAAAAAAAACAAGAGGATATCTGTTAGCAACACTGGGAGAACTGTGCACAAGTTACTTGGATACAACCACCAGGTAATATTATTAAACCTGTGGAGAAAAGGTTTTTTTAAATTAATACTGTTTTTTCTGGTCTCTTTGCCATTGCTTTTCAATACTCCTTAAAATAGAGATAAAAATGAGAAGTCGCACAACACCAGGTTATAGTCCAACAGATTTATTTAAAATTACAAGCTTTCGGAGCTATCCTGCCCCTTAACTTTATCTGAAGAAGGGGCAGGATAGCTCCGAAAGCTTGTAATTTTAAATAAATCTGTTGGCCTATAACCTGGTGTTGTGCGACTTCTCATTTTTGTCCACCCCAGTCCAACGCCGGCATCTCCGCATCATAAAATAGAGATGAACATGCAGGTCTGGGTGCAAATGTGGATCTCCAGCACTTTTTCAAATCTCCATGGGGACTGTTCTGATTCTTGTCTCAATGGGTACTTATAGTAGGGAAAAGAAGTTCTGCTTTACAGTGGGGTAAGGTTTGGCTTTGGTTTAGGGTTAAGCTAACTTTATTTGGAAAAAATGCTTTGTTTTATTGAAGGGGAGAGTTTAATTTGAAATTGTGGGAGGGGAATCCATTAGAGGGGTTAATACATTTAATGAAACCTTACACCATTCTTGATGCTATGGCTGCTCCCCATGTCGCTATTGACATCAAAAGTTGTGGAGGGTGAGGCAGGCCAATTATTGCAGGGATAGAGCCATCTCTTAAATTCCACTTTAACCACCGATCCCCAACAGTTTCAATAGGGGGACCAGTACATATTCCTACATACAAAAAAAATTACACCTGGCGCGAAGAAACACAAGGGACAGTTTCTAATATAGGCCAAATCTTTCTGTAGCAGGGCATTGAACGGCGTCTGCTGTTAGACTTCCCCTTGCACATTTAGGTTTTTACGTTTTTTGTGTGGCAAGTTGCTAAAAGTGTGAGCTGATAACGGCGCAGCAAGGGAAACCGGGCATCTGGGACCCGAGTGAACAGAGCAAGTAACTGGGTATCTCCTTAATGGTCAGATTGAAGGATTGTGCAATTAACAGCTCAAGGACTGAGAAGGAAGTGTAAATTAGATGGGGTAAATTCAATGTCAAATCAGGTACAGAAAGAGAACTAAAATGAGGGAAAGAAAGATTGGATTGAGAGAGAGAAAAAAAGACAGAAAGAAAAAGTTTTAAAAGTTTTAATTTTAAATTTGACATTTTTTAAATCACCAACAATACTTAAAGCCTGAAGGAATGAGACTCCGCACTTGTAATAGTTAATTTTCAGTGCCAGAGAGGTTGTTTGGCAGTAATTAACACTTATCACATTGTTAAAATGGTACTTAGACTGGAACGGACAAGACGTAACTTTCTATGGCCAGTTTAGTTTGCATCTAGCACGCAAATACAGCAACTTCACACAATTCAATGCATTTCAATCGTGAGTCAGTCAGCCAAATGCGGTTTTCGCAAAGCTGACGGCAGAGCAACGCAACTAGGGCAGCAACTTTTGGATTTTTGGGTTTAACCTTGTATCTGCCCCCTCACCTGAAGTTGCTGTACCATTTGCACATAAATAACGACAAACGACATTAGCCTCACCGTTATTTTAACACCGATTATCAAAATCTATGACAAGGCCTTGGACAATGTGGACCACTTTCCATACCTCGGGAGCCTACTGTCAACAAGGGCAGACGTCGATGACGAAGTCCAACACCGCCTTCAGTGTGCCAGTGCAGCTTTCAGTCGCCTGAGGAAGAGAGTGTTTGAAGACCAGGACCTCAAACCCGGCACCAAGCTCATGGTCTACAGAGCAGTAGTAATACCCACCCTCCTGTATGCCTCAGAGACATGGACCATGTACAGCAGGCACCTCAAAGCACTGGAGATGTACCACCAACGCTGCCTCCGCAAGATCCTGCAAATCCATTGGCAGGATAGGCACACCAACGTCAGTGTTCTCGCTCAGGCCAACATCCCCAGCATCGAAGCTTTGACCACGCTCGATCAGCTCCGATGGACGAGTCACATCGTCCGCATGCCCGATACGAGACTCCCAAAACAAGCGCTCTACTCGGAGCTCCGACATGGCAAGAGAGCCCCAGGTGGGCAGAGGAAACGCTTCAAGGACACCCTCAAAGCTTCCTTGAAAAAGTGCAACATCCCCACCGACACCTGGGAATCCCTGGCCCAAGACCGCACAAAGTGGAGGAGAAGCACCTCAACTCTCTTCGCCGGGAGCAAGCGGAAGCCAAGCGCAAACAGCAGAAGGAGCGCACGTCAACCCAAGCACCACACCCACCTGCCCCTTCAACCACCGTCTGCCCCACCTGTGACAGAGACTGTAGGTCCCGCATTGGACTCATCAGTCACCTGAGAACTCATTTTTAACGTGGAAGCAAGTCATCCTCGGTTCCGAGGGGCTGCCTAAGAAGAAGATTTTAACACCAAATTATGGCCCAATGTATTTCCATCCTTAGATTGAGCATTGATTTTTTTAGAAACTGGTTAATACATGTCAGCATGACATTGTTGTAATACAAATGGTTCTGAATCTCGAATTTCCTCAGTCTCTTAGACCCCACTAAAATATTAATCGGACACCCCTGCTTTTACAATACTTAAAGATAATTAGGGAAAGTTATACTCTTAGGTGTCAACATGTACCTTTTCAACCGCACCACGGAGTTGACTGAAAATATTAGAAAATACTTTATGCCATAGGTCTGTATCCGTAACTGTATCATATTTGGGATCATTCGTTCATGTACAGATCAGGCCAGAAAACAATTCAAGCTTTTGTCACCCTACTGAATACAACGTGCAACTGCAACAATCAGCTTGTGAAATATTTTGTCAAATTGAAACATATTTAAACGCAAAACAACAGAAAAATTTACTGTTTCACATCTAGGAAAATTAGATTTCAAACGTTTTAAAAACAGCAATGAAAACGTTACAAGTGAACTTTTTTATGAATCAATATTACTTACTCGAATGCAAAGAAGAGTCCACTGGTGACCACAATTAAGACAAGTGTCAGATAGAAGACCCCAGTTTGCCTGGCCATCATGATTCTGCCATCGCAGTGAAATTTATTTCTTCCCGGGAAAACTTCCCATTTCCTCCGCGGAATTTTCTTCTTTTTGGGAGACTCCATGGGAGATGAGCTCTGAGTGGTAATCTGACTGTATTCGCACTGTTTCATCGGGGGCGGCATCAATACGCGGATTTTTATATCTCACTCCAAAAAGAAAGACACTCATTAAAAATAAGTGGATCTTGGGAAAATTGTTAAAAAATCACGATAATATCCCAATCTTGGATGTGTACGGATTCCTTCACCGTCTGTGTCGATGTGGACTCGCATGTTCTTAACATCCGGCACTATTACATGCTTGTATTTATTTTCCTTAGGTCTCACCTTTTGCTGTTTATTACAATTACACTTCGACTTTCCAAATGATTATTTAAAACAAATAAAACAGCCTCGTTTTCTTTTCCTGACAATGTCCAAACGACAGATAAACGGAATTGAATATTTTGCCAATAACTGACGCACCTGATCAAAGTCCGACTTCAAATTAATCTAATTTCCTTCATAAATGTTCTGTAATAAAATGTTCTTTTAAAAAATCCCACATGAAATCGATTGACTATTTTGCCTATGTGATTTAGTACTCTACATATTCAGATTCACTCCAGAGGCTTCTTTCTTCGAGCTTCCGAGTTTAACAAGAGATCTCAGAGGAAACCCTCACAATCCGGATCCCCCGGGGATTGAACCACTTTCCTCGATGTTTACAAATAATTGGGTTGTCTTAAAACAGACGGTTCACAATTCGGTATCCATGTGTGCGCAGACTGGGGAATGGATTACGGCTTCTCAACCATCGGCGTTGTTTCCGCCTTGAAACTTGTCTGCCCGCAGTTAAGGTGTTAACTCGTTTAAAAAAAGACAACGATCAGCCGGGTTTGTTTCCAGTTAGTCGCCACATCTCCAAAGCGGATTTTGAGCACGAAAAATGGCTCCTGGAGAGCGCGGGGATCGCTGCTGCCTGCTGGACACACGCAGACTGCAAGCAGCGCCTTCCTATCGCCACAGCGATCCGGCCCCGGGGGATGTCTCCGCTTTAAACACGACCCAAACAAAAAACCAAACGCAAAGAGGGAGTCTCGAAATATCCTCTCCAGTGAAGCCCACAGCGGCCTTAGGGGTGACCAACCGCAATAATATACACGGCGGAAGGCAGGCGCTGTCGATACTCGTATACGAAAATAGTGATGACAAAAAAAAGAGAAAAGAAAGGGCGCCCACTGCCGCCACCTCACTCCCACACTCGAGTACAACACAGGCGGAGACAAGTCCTGCCTCGGCGGCTCAACGCAGCAACGGCCCCACGACCAACCTCGACAGGATTCTGGGAGTTGTAGTCTCTACAAGATGGTCGCCTGCCTGTTGTCGTCACCGTAAAAGTTTGGGGATAAAACTACTGTTACCACAATGCACTGCGCAGGCGGACGTAAATTGGGACGTCAGCTGCGCTTACCTCAGTTCCGCCTGCGTCTGTGTTTTTGTGCGGGCGAGGGGGGCCTACCTGTCAGTCACAGCTTTTGAAGTTGGGGCTGCTAGAATTGCAGCGATGATAAATACCATGAGGAGCGAGTGTTGATGTGTCTGCAGCTCTCCAAACAAGTGCGAACTGGAAGTTGTCAGCTTGCATTCGAGGTTTATATTCTAAAGTGAATGCGCGAATAGTTAATGCCGGTTCGGGTCAATTCAGGGAGATTGAGAGATGGCGACTGATAAAAGCACCATCAGTCTGGCAGAGATTAAGTGTGGTTGTGTTACCAGGGAGCCCACTGTACAGGCCCGCAGCGAGACACTAGAGTCCAGTGCAGAAAGTAAACTACAGATGATTAAAGGTAAATATTTTTTATTATTTCAACAGAGCTTAGTACTTGCGGCATACATTTTAATAAGCTTTTTAGAAGTTTCCTATTTTGTAAATGCTCTGCGAATGTTAACATTTGTTATAATTGAGAAAAGGCTAAAATACTGTGTAGAGTAGTGAATAACTCCTCGATCTCCCGTGGCATTGACGTCGGGAGTTATGGCCAAATGTAGTCTTCATGTGAAGCAGGGTTGGTAGATGGGGGACGTTGAACCAGGACGCACAGTCCCAATTTTAGAGTAAAATATTTTTTCTTCAACCCGTTCCATGGTCTCCTCCCAATGTCATAGACCAGGCGCCTGCTCGTGACTCTGCTCTCAATTTTGAAAGCTCCGTGCCGCTCTACAGCTATTCCTCGAACTAACTGTTTACCTTTCACCCTCTTCTGGCTCTATAATCTTCACTGCTTCTGGTCCCTGGGTTATTCAAACCTACCGCTCATGGCCCCTGGGATTTAGTCTAAGTTTCTCTGCTGATCCACTTGATCTGTTGGTATGCACTGATGCTGCTAAGCATCTTTGCTGAACCCTAGGATCAACCTCTGCTGACTCCTGGTAGAGACTCTGCTCTTCTTCACTTCTCCCAATCCAATGAACAAACTGCACACGTGCCCCAGCTATTGCACTCCTCCAAACACTCCTGGATCTACCCCCTCTCCACTACTGATTCTGAACCTTGTGATTGCATACCCCTATTTGATCTCACACTGTCTATAAGTGGACTTCACCACTGCCCCACCCCTGCCTCTCCACAGCCCCCAACCCTCTGACCTTAACTTTGTACTGTTTAATATTTTCTCCTCCCTACCATCAGTTTACAACTAATACATCTCTGCCATGTCTATTTAACCATAATTCCCTTAAGTCCATTTGCATGCTCATTTTTGGCTGCTACTCCTTCCATCTCTATTTTCAGTCCTGCTTGGGACCCTTCTCTTTTCACTCCCTCCCTTTCACTTACCCAGCTATATCCCCTTCCATTGCCCTCATCTCTTTTTTTTGTCCCAACCCATCATTACTCCTCAGCCTTGTTTCACTCCTGCTCTCACTCACTTTCCTGCCCAGCTCACAAGCTGCTTCCCATTCCGTTCACCCCATCCACCACTGCTTCTCACAGACTCTGCCCACCGATCAACGATCACTGCCCCTTTCCGTGTTTCCCTCCAGAATGTCTGCTTATGTGTGAAGAAGGTTCATGTCATCCACAGTTGTTTTGGGGACCATAGTATTGGCATCCTGGCTTTGACTGAAACCTTGCTCCTTACTGCAGCTTGCCCTTTTGCCACTGAAAACAGTTTCTTCTCATTTACTCTATCAAAACCCTTCATGAGTTTGAACATCTCTATCAATCTCCCCTTAACCTTCTCTGCTCTAAGGTGAATAACCCCACTTTCTCTAGTTTCTCCACATAATTTTAGTCTTTCAACTGTGGTACCATTCCTAGTAAATCTCCTCTGCACCCTCTAAGCTCTTGACATCCTAAAGTGTGGTGCCCAGAATTGGATGCAGTACTCCAGCTGGGGCCCAACAAGTGTTTTATAAATGGTTACCATAACTTTTTTGCCATTGTACTCTATGCCTCCACTTGTAAAGCCAAGAATTCCGTATGCCTTTTTAACAGCCTTCTCAACCTGCCACCTTCAAATACTTGTGTACATACCCCCCCCCCCCCCCCCCCCCCCGGGTCTCTCTGTTCCTGCACTCCCTTTAACATTGTACCATTTAGCTTATATTGCATCTCCTCATTTTTCCTACCAAAATGCATCACTTCACACTTCTCTGCATTAAATTTCATCTGTCATGTGTCTACTCATTTCACCAGTCTGTCCTATGCCCTCTTGAAGTCTGCTACTATCCTCCTCACTGTTTACTACATTTCCCAGTTTTGTGTCATCTGCAAACTTTGAAATGATGCCCAGTATACCTGAGTCCAGGTCCTTTAATATATATCAAAAATAGCAGTGGTCCTAATACCGACTGCTGAGACACACCACTGTATATTTCCCTCCAGTCTGAAAAACTCCTCTCTGCCAATTTGTATCAATGTTGCCACTGCCCCTTTAATCCCATGGGTTTCACATTTGCTAATAAGTCTGTTGTGTGGTACCTTATTAAACACCTTTTTGAAAGTCCATATACACAACATCAACCGCACTACCCTCATCAACCCTCTCCATTATTTCATCAAAGAACACAATCAAGTTTGTCAGACATGATTTGTCTTTAACAAATCGGTGTTGGTTGTCATTTATTAACCCATGTTTTTCCAAGTGACAATTAATTTTGTCCCGGATAATGGTCTCTAGAAGTTTTCCCATCATTGACATTAGGCAGACTGGCCTGTAGTTACTGGATTTATCTCCTTTTTTTGAACAGGGGTATACATTTGCAATCCTCCAGTCCTCTGGCACCACTCCCATATCCAAGGAGATTGAAAGATTGTGGCCAAGCCTATTCTATTTCTACCCTTACTTCCCTCAGCAACCTAGGATGCATTTCATCCGGACTGAATGACTATTCTACTTTGAGCGCTGCCAACCCTTTTTAAGTGAAGGGATAATTACAAGTCCTAGCCCTTCTCGGGCTACCCCAGATCAGGCATATTCCCCAGACATTCCCCTTCAACTAAAGTTGGAGCTAGCCGAATCCTATAAGACGCTTAATTGGGTCTAAAGGTCCAGACTATCTCTCCCTAAAGGAAAGAAACGACTTGAAGATATTACCGTCCTCCAGATAGCACTTTTAATAAGTTTAACTAGACTGTAACCTTCCGGATATTATGAGGGTCTGGAAAACCCCCCAGAATTCTGCAACTCCTCACAAAAGAGTGTACAGAAATTTGAGTTTGTGAGGTTGATACAGAAATACTCTGAGACAATTCTAAAAATATATAGATTTATTAAGGAACCAACATTTAGTTAACAGCTGATGAGTCAATCGCAACTTTAACAGTTCAAAATACAAATAGCTTACATTTCTTATTCTCAGATCCTTATTCTCAAATCTTAACTTCGTTACATTTTTACATTTCTAAGTCTTATTCTTAATCCAGAATATCCACCAAAATCAATTAAAGTACCGTTTGATCCCCGAGACTCAGAGTTAAAAACTTACAGAGCCTGCCTCTGAAGCTGAGAATCGCCTGCCCTTTCCAGCGACTTCTGTTTTCCCATTTGAAAATCCCATATCTTATACACTTTTTGCAGTGGTTTCGCCTTTGAAGTTTTCTGCTGATGTAAGCTAATTATCTCCTAGTCAGTCTTTCTGTTGACTTCTTTCTATTCTTACTGTTAGTTCAGCTGCTAACTCTCAGAATCCTGTCTGCTGTAATAGGTGTTTCATAACTTCTCATTAAATATGGTTTAACAGATTTATCTATTTGATGCCATTCTTACGAGGTCTTCTATTGAATTCTTAATATTCCCTTAACTGGTTATAAGCAGACTTCATGTCTACTAACTGTTCCATTTTCAATACAAACACAATGTGATTGCTTGGTACATCTATTGATATTATATCTTCAAAGTGTTCTGTAGGTATCATATTTACAATATGTAAATCAAAACCACTTCAACCAGGGTGTTCCATGCATTTCTTAGCTACTTCAATTGGTTGTATATATAATTGTGTTTCCTGTTTCATTTGATGTTACTTTTACAAAGGCACATGGTTTTTTAATGTTCTGTGTTCCTGTTTGAAGTGTTTGCTTTTAACACTTTAAACTAGGTATAGCTATTGTGTTGGTTCCAAACTGCAGACTCCTTGGAAGAAAGCCTTTGCTTCTTCAATAGGGCCATTGTCTCTGTGTCAATAACCATTTCCTATTTCAAAAGCTTGTATGGTGTTTACAGCTTTGTGTTAACACTTCATCTTATCTCAGAAGCCTGTATTTCTGTTTACAGCTTGTGTTGTTGAGGCTTTTAGATTTTTAACCCCAGTTAAATATGGCTCATTCCTTTACATAAGTACCTCTTCTTCTTTATCTATTTTTATCCTATCCAATTTCTCTACTACCTCCTCCTTTACTGTGACATTGGCAGCATCCTCTTAAGTGAAGACAGATGCAAAGTACCCATTTAGTAACTCAGCCATGTCCTCTGCCTCCACAAGATCATCTCCTTTTTGGTACCCTTTTACTATTTATATGTTTATAAAATACTTTTGGGTTCCCTTTTATGTTACCTGCTAATCTATTCTCTCAAACTCTCTTTGAACCTCATATTTCCTTTTTCAGTTTTCCCTTGTACTTTTTGTATTCAGCTTGATTCTCTACTGAATTATGATCCCAACATTATTATGAGACTCCTTTTCTGTTTCATTTTAATCTCTATATTTTTAGTACTCCAAGGCGCTCCAGCTTTGGATGCCCTTCCTTTCCCCCTCGTGGGAATGTGTCTAGTCTGTACCTGAACTATCTCCTCTTTGAAGGCCTCCCATTGCACATTTACTGTTTTACCTGTCCATCTTTGATTCCAATCCAGCTGAGCCAGATCCCTTTTCAACTCGCTGAAATTAGCCCTCCTCCAGTTGAATATTTTCACATTTGTTTTTTTTTTCTTGTCCTTTTCCAGAACTACTCTAAACCTAATTGCATTGTAATCATGGTTTCCCAAATGCTTTCCCACTGAAACTGACTCCACTTGCACCACTTCATTCCCCAGAACTAGATCCAGCACTGCTTCCTTCCTCATTGGGCTGGAAACACACTGATCAAGAAAGTTCACTTGTACACAATTTAGTAATTCCTCCCCCTCTTTGCCTTTTACACTGTTATTTCCCAGTCTGTATTAGGATAATTGAAGTTTCTCACTATCACTGTTCTAAAGTTCTTGCATCTTTCTGCAATTTGCTCCTCTATCTCCTTCCCACTATTTGGTGGCCTATAGTATACACCCAGCAGCGTAATAGCTCCTCTATTCCTTAATTCTAACCAAATAAATTCTGTCTTTGAACACTCAGGTACATCATCCATCTCTAGTGCTGCAACAGTATCTTTGATCAGTACTGCCATGCCCTCCTTTTTTTCCTTCCCTATCTTTCCTGAATACATTGTAACCAAGAATATTAAGTTCCCATTCCGGCCTTTTTTTGAGCTACTTATGTGGCTACTTATGCCTGCAACTCATCAATCTTATTTACCACGCTCCAGGCAGTTACGCACATGCTCTCTAAACCCATCTTAATCTGCCTTTCCTCCCCCCATGCGTCTGATCTGCTCTTTATTCTAATGCTGTTTGTCTCTCCCAGTCCTCTGTGCACCTTGTATCTCTTCTCTAATGCTTCATCCTGGTGCCCCTCCCACCGCCAAATTAGTTTCAACCCTCCCTCACAGCACTAGTTAACCTCCCTGCGAGGACATTGGTCCCAGCCCTGTTGAGGTGCATACCGTCCATCTTGTACAGTTCCCTCCTGCCCAGAACTGGTCCCAATGCCCCAGGTATCGGAAGCTCTTCCTCCTGCACCATTTCTCCAGCCAAACGTTAACCTGTCTTCTCTTACTGTTCCTATACTCACTAGCATGTGGCACTGGAAGTAATCCAGAGATGACTACCTTTTGAGGTCTTGCCCTTTAACTTCCTAGCTCCTGAAACTCTGTCTGTAGGACCTCAACACTTTTCCTACCTATATCATTGGTTCAACATGGGCCACGACTTCTGGCTGTTCCCTTTCCCCAGCAAAATGTTCTGCACCCTCTCAGTGATGTCCTTTACCCTGGCACCAGGGAGGCAACACACCATGCGAGACTCACATTGGCAGCAATGGTCCCTCTAATTTCTTTTTTCGTGCGTGGTCCCTTTTAAATTTGCTGCGCAGTATCTCTTCCAGCTGCAACAGCTTGTGAGCAGCCTGGACAGGACCTCCCAGATTGACACACGGCCACGCACCTTAGAGGGAAGGGGGTGCATGAACAGAGACCTGGGGATATATGTGCACAGATCGTTGAAGGTGGCAGGGTAGGTTGAGAAAGCGGTTAAAAAAGCATATGGGATCCTAGGCTTCATAAATAGAGGCATAGAGTACAAAAGCAAGGAAGTTATGAACCTGTATAAAACACTGGTCCAACCTCAACTGGAATATTGTACCCAATTCTGGCCACCGCACTTTAGGAAGGATGTGAAGGCCTTAGAGAGGGTGCAGAAAAGATTTACAAGAATGGTTCCAGGGATGAGGGACTTCAGTTACGTTGATAGACTGGAGAAGCTGGGGTTGTTCTCCTTGGAGCAGAGAAGGTTGAGAGGAGATTTGACAGCGGTGTTCAAAATCATGAGGGGTCTAGACAGAGTAGATAGAAACTGCTCCCATTGGCGGAAGGGTCGAGAACCAGAGGACACAGATTTAAGGTGATTGGCAGAAGTACCAAACGCGATATGAGGAAAAACCTTTTTACGCAGCGAGTGGTTAGGATCTGCAATACACTGCCTGAAAGGGTGGTGGAGGCAGATTCAATCGTGGCTTTCAAAAGGGAATTGGATAAGTATCTGAAGGAGAAAAATTTGCATGGCTACGAGGAAAGGGCATGGGTGTGGGACTAACTGAAGTGCTCTTGCAGAGAGCCAGCACAGGATCGACATGCCGAATGGTTACAGCACAGAAGGAGACCATTCTATGATCTAGTTAATTTTAATTTTATCCTCTTAGATCTAATTACTCTGATTATTTATATATTTACTTATTTATTGTTGCTTCTTGGTTTAAATTACTTAGTGCCTCCTTCCCCCTCTGCACTGAATCCCCACTCTCATCAAGTTCCCATCGTCACTCTGTTTAGCAAGCCGCTCTGTTTTAAGTTGGGAGATGCAAAGTTAAGGTGCTACAGCACTACTAGCAGGAAGGTGTAATTACAGTATGACATGTTTACATAGGCAATTTCCATTATAAATGTGAACATAGGAATTTATAATGGAAAAGTTGACATGAATTGCATGCAGACATGAGATTTTTAGTATGTTAATAGATTCAACTTCCCTCAGCGTGCACAAAACCTTCATCTGGCAATGCAATGGTTGATCTCCATGGTCTTCAAAATTTCTCTGACTCTGAACACTAGACCTTGGCTTTTCTGCTTCTCTTCCCCACTAATTTTCTTCCTTCCTCCAGGTGTCGACTCCTTGCTGCAGTCCGGGTAAATGTCATATTCAACTGCAGGACACATCACAGCCAAATTTGACTCTGTCCTCACACGATGTCCATATGTGTGTGTTTCCAGCAGCAGTTGCTGGATAGCAATTGGAAGAGGGATTTTCCTTTTCCCCAATCCAGGGGCCCCTTCTGTCCGCCTCATAGAGATCAGCTAACTCAATTCAGACCATGGGGTAGAATTCATTTTCTACAGTAGCGCTAAACAGGCGTTGTCGCATCGGCAGCCTGTTTATTCACCCCACTTGATAGTCAGTTCTATTGAAGTCAATGCAACTGAATCGCGGGCGGGGCGTATAACGGGCGGCCAATATGATACTGTCCATTTTGTGCTACTGCCTAAGACAAATTTCTAATACCATAGATCAAGCTGGGGGGTAGAGTTTCCGCTTTGGGCGCAATCAGCAAAATTGCACCGGTTTTGAAAAGTGTTTTTTCTCGAGTTTCTGCTCAAACTCATTTGTATATCGCTGAATGCAAAATCTGCCATGAACCAGTGCCACCGGACAGCGTCTTAAAATGTAATTTAAAAAAAAAAAATTGCTTTAAAAATATCCCTTGATATATTTAAGTGGTAACTAGGTGCTGTTTGATTTAATGCAGCTGAAAATGGGTTTAACACAAAACAATAAGCACTTTTAATCACCATGTCAATCCATCACGTGAGTAACCCGATTTTTAAATTAGTGAAAATTACTTTTTTTTTTAAAGTATATACTGAACCAATTCCTAGCTATATTAGGGTACAGTAGTCAGTTTCTTAGTAAATTAAAAACAAATTATATTCAAAGCTTTCAAAACTATTCGTGTCCTTGCGCCCAAAAGAACCAGCTTAATTTTTGGAGCCTCCTCAAAGGCCTACAAACAAGCGCAATTAACGGAAACTCCCAATAGTGATTAATTCATCCTGGGGGCATGGTCAGCTTTGTGGGCGGGGGCTGGCTTCTAGCGCAATGCTTTTTAAACTAGCGCAAAAGATCGCTGTAACCCAATTTGCGCTGAACGTAACTTGCGCTTAAAATGGCACGATCTTTTGTGCTGGTTACACCAATTTTGGGCGAATTGTGCCAAAAAAAACAGCATAACTAAGTGGAAACTCCAGGCCCTGATCTTTATGGTCTGAAAAGCCCAGCTACCAGTAAATAAACTTGCTGAACCATGGGATTCATGCCTTATTGTGGTTTTTATATTTGAAGCCCTGTTCACATAATTCCACAGGACAGACCATTAAAGCATTGATTAAGAAATCTGAGAAAATTGTGTCCTACTAAAGAAATACACCTTCCTTTTCTCAACATTGTATTGACATCATGTGCGTTATTAGGAGAATCCTCTGTAAAGATCATATTATAAATGGATTTCATTGTTAAGAATTTCCTACCCTGACTTTCAAAGACATGTACTTGCCAGCAGCTAGTGTGAAATCTGGCTGAAGCTAATTGTAGTGATTCCATGCCCCAATTTAGATCAGTTAACTCTGCACAGTGCAGGTATTAACCTGGGACCTTCCTTGTCTGTATAGCTTAGTGTAACGCACCACGTAGTGCATTTACCAGATGAGGATTTTGCTTTTTTTAAATGTACTGAATAGCCTAAAGAGTAACATACATTTCAAAGCTTCTGTGAAATATACTTTACCTGAATTGTTTAAAATTCACAACATGACAATTAAATTGTATCACAGTTTGGGGAAAAATACATTTCATTTTAATTCTGGTGGGCTGAGACACCCTCCCTTCCTCCCATTAGCCCATCTATTAATCTCCAAAATGTACAGTATATGAAAATGGTCTTCAAAGTGTTGTATGGTATTTTGCTAGGTGGTCTGTTCCTTGGTTCTGTAGCCTCAGCTGGGATGCTAGCAGGTTTTGGCACAACTCTTGCCATGGCAAAAAAGAAAAGTCCTGGATGGTTCAGTAAGGTAAGTGGAACAGCTGGATAATGTATTCAATGTTTCACGTTCTACAGTTTGTAACATAGCTGCTGCAGGACCAGTAACTGACAAAATAAACCAAATGCAATGTAGTGACTCACATTCCTGATTTAATGAGTCGTAAGATGTGGGTTTTCTCTAAGCTAAGCTCAGTCAATTTTGAGTATACTTGTATGCCCTTTCATTAATTGGTCAATAGGTTGTAGGCATGTCTGCCCTCCTAGATTACATGGTAAGAGGAGGTAGCATTTGAACCATGGAATTCCATCCTCCGGTTACTGTCTTGTGATCTCTTTGAACCATAACAAAGTTCTATCTCTGTACAATTTCCACCCCAAGATAAAAATTGATAAAATGGGAGATGAACAATTTAAGTTTCATAACCAGAAGGAATGTGGGATGGAAGATAGGCACTTCTTTCACTGCACAAATTCAATTTTGGGGGCCCAGTAGTAACTATAATTGTGGGAACTCAACATTTATTGTGTTAAATTTCCTTTATTGTAAATGGTCTAAATTCACAATCTTTATTCCATATTGGTGCTTCATTTTATTTACTTCTACATTTTTCCAACCTTTTCATTTTTTTTCTAAACTGACACCACCCAGAGTGGCTGGGTTGCTCTTTGGATGATGTTGGCCAACAGTGTTCTCTTTACTATTTTATGAAATGGAAAATATTTTCACACGTCCAGAATTACCAACTTCACCTACAGTTACAGGGCTTCGCCATGGAACAACCTGACTCTGAGAATAGGATCATTGAATACGCGGTTGTGAACAGAATGCAGGCGCAGGATTTAATCGGCTGGGAAAAGGATCATTGAGAAAGAAAGTAGGGACAGTGCGGAAAGATAGAGAGGTGCGCTAGACAAAGAGACTGGGGAGGAAAATGAGAGTGGAGAAGGAACGCGACGAGAGAGAGAGTGTGGCAGCAGTGTGACTAATTCATCAGAATGAACTGCTAAAACCTCCAGTAAAATTTAACGAGGAAATATGACTTGAAGGTGATACTAGGATGTTGTCCGATTGTGAGAGTTTTATTGTACTCTGTTTATCGCTATCAGGTCCTCTGTCTGGTATGGTGAACGTTACTTTTTCTTACTTGGGACCTGACATTTATGCGGAATGCTTCTGCGCAGCTTCCGGTTTGTTGGCAGCAGTCGCTCTGTTTTGAAATACTGTATGATGTTTCTTATTTTAAAGTTAAAGACTGTTTTATGTAATGTGGCAGGAAAAAGGAGTATACAGTGTGTCATGAAATGGGAAGAGTTTTTAAGAAAAATCTGCATTTTGAATTAATTGTTTTATTTGTTATAGCAAGATGAATTGTGTATACACCAGTAAAGAGAGAAGTTTGCTTCAAACCATCAGAATGGACTTGGGAGGAGCCTTCTCTAAGGTGTTTCTAATCGACATACATATGTGAAAACAGCTCACAATTAAAACTACTGATTTTATATATAACATTTACTTGCATTAAGTACCATGTTTCAGCAGGTGTGTGGTAAACCTAGGATGTTACCAACTGCTTGGAATGAAAAACAAATTCTAGTGTTTCAATTTTTTTGCTATCCAATACAAAGTTCCTGGATGTGACATTTGCGCCAGTGCAACATGTATACCAGTTTCTATGGTACTATCTCTAAGCACCAATCTTTCACTGTTCCCGCCCAGCGTGCTCGCTGGGAGCTAATCTTGTCAATCCCCTCTCTTCCAACTCGCCCCTCCTAGTGCTGACCCAGTGCATCAGCTATCACCACTACTCTCCGCATCTCCCTCCAGAATGTCCGTTCACTTGTAAACAAGGCCCTTGCCATCCATGAGCTTAGTGTGGATGATTACATCGACATCATGGCCTTGATGGAAACCTGGCTGAGGGGTGATGACACCTTCCCCCTAAATGAAGCCTCCCTGCCCAGCTATATCTTCCATTTGCCCCGCCCAGACCATCGCAGTGGCGGTGTGGCTCTTATCACCAAATCACACCTTAGTGTGTGTCCCTACTCCTCTGGCACTTTCTCCTCCTTTGAGCATCTCCCCTTGTTCCACCCCTTTCGCCCCTCATTTAAAATCCTCTTTCTCTACCGCCCATCCAAGTACCATAAAAATGTTCTCACCAAGATACCTTCACTGCTTTCCTCCCTAAGCCTCTGCACTGTGCGACTTCTCGCCCTATGTGATTTCAACCTCCATCTCCATTCATCATGCTCTCTCTCCTCTGA
The DNA here is from genome assembly GCA_030390025.1 of Squalus acanthias. Classification (NCBI taxonomy): domain Eukaryota; kingdom Metazoa; phylum Chordata; class Chondrichthyes; order Squaliformes; family Squalidae; genus Squalus; species Squalus acanthias. Next base: position 64,067,057 of record CM059436.1, on the reverse strand, counting down.
GTTCACTGCCCTCCTATTCTCCCTTAATCTCTCCCTCCATATAAACTCCCTAGCTCACATTCACAGCCACCCCCTTGACCTTGCCATCTCGCATGGCTTCGCTACTCCCATCGTGTCAATCACAGATGAGGCCACTTCTGATCACTTCCTTGTATCACTCCGCCCACATTCCCCTTCCCCCCCCCCCCCCTCCCAATCCAACTTCCTTCTGTGTCCGCCCCTGGAAAAAAAACTCTCTCCCAATTCACTTACAACTGCACGTTCAAAATCCCAACTATCTAGCCTTTGGCCCTCCATTCACCATGACATTTCTGCAGCTCTTTCAACCGCACCCTCACCTCGACCGTTGATGCCCCATTAAAACCATTACTCTCTCTCACTCTGGCTGTTCCCTCTGGTGCAGCCCTCATCTCCGCTTCCTTAAGTCCAAGGGACGCAAACTTGAACGATATGGTGGATAACTGGTTTAGCCATTCACCGCCAGATCTATCAGGTCATGCTCTCGTCTGCCAAACCTGCTCACTATTCCACATATGCGCCAATGACACCCAGCTCTACCTCCCCACCACCTCTCTCAATCCCTCCACTGTCTTTAAATTGTCACACTGCATGTCTGATGTATAGTACTGGATGAGCAGAAATTTTCTCCAACTAAATATTGTGAAGACCGATGCCATTGTTTTCAGTCGCCGCCGCAAGCTCCGTTTCCTAGCCACCGACTCCATTCCTCTCCCTGTCAACTGTCTGAGGCTGGACCAGACTGTTCACAACCTTGGTGTTGTATTTGACCGAGTTGAGTTTCCGACCACATATCTGCGCCATCACAAAGACTGACTATTTCCACCTCCGTAACATCGCCTAACGCCACCCCTGCCTCAGCTCATCTGCTGCTGAAACCCTCATCTGTGCCTTTGTTACCTCTGGACTTGACTATTCCAATGCACTCCTCGCCAGCCTCTCACTTTCTACCCTCTGTAAACTTGAGGTCATCCAAACTCTGCTGCCCGTGTCCTAACTCTTACCAAGTCCCATTCACCCCTGTTCCTGCTGACCTACATTGGCTCCCGGTTAAGCAACGCCTTGATTTTAAAATTCTCATCCTTGTTTTCAAATCCCTCCATGGCCTCGCCTCTCCCTATCTCTGTAATCTCCTCCAGCCCCACAACCCCCCCCCCCCCCCCCCCCCCCCCCCCCCGGAAATATCTATGCTCCTCTAATTCTGGCCTCCTGAGCATCCCCGATTTTAATCGCTCCATCATTGGCGGCCGTCTCTTCAGCTGCCGAGGCCGTAACTACTGGAATTCCCTCCCTAAACCTTTCTATCTCTCTACCTCTCTTTCCTCCTTTTTAAGACACTCCTTAAACCCTACCTCTTTGACCAAGCTTTTGGTCACCTGCTCTAAATCTCCTTATGTGGCTCGGTATCAGATTTTGTTAATGCACCTGGGTAGCTCCTTGGGACGTTTTACTACATTTAAAGGCGCTATATAAATACTTGTTGTTCAGTCCATAAAAAGCAGACTTTCATATATGGATAAAATAAATCCAGTCAGAAGCAATGTTTTCTCTCAGCTGCACGCGTGCGCTCCCATGCAGCAATCAGGAAGGTGCCGCTCACAAGCTGTTCCCTGTGAGACCGCGCGTGCGATGCAGCAAATTTAAAGGTACCGCACACAAAAAAAAATTGAGGGAACATTGGTCAGAGCTGTCTAATTTCAGCCTGTTGAACCAAATGTTTTTCACTACCGAAGTGCTGCTTGTGATCATCACTTACCATGAAGGAGATCTCAGTAATATCAAGAAGAGCTTCAAATAAATGGGAATACTGTACTGCAAATTTTGTATGATTAAGTTAGATATTACAGGTCAGACATGCACCATACCCAACTAGTTTAAAAAAAAATTCAGTTACCTTAAACTGTCTCCATCATAAACGTTCTCAAAGTGCCTAGTAAGATCATCTGTCTGTCTAAAGACCCTCCCCCACTGCAGCATCCAACTTTTTAAAATTCATTCCAGGGTTTTCAGCCTCGACACTGTTGGGAAGGTCATTCAATTAATTGGTCACTCTTCTTGTGAGGAACTTCCTGATATGAGTCCATTAGGGTGAACCTGTACCCTTTTGTCCAACTGTTGCAACTTTGTTTAAAGTAATTTTCCAGATTTGCCTTTTCCATACCATTAACTATCTTGTATACCTCGCAGATCACCTCTCGGTCCGCTCCTTTCAATGGTGAAAAGCCCAAGTTTTGCATGTTTTACCTCCTGACTTCTCTGACAATAGGGATCAGCCTCGTAGCTTTTCTCTGTAATCCCTTCAGTGTTTGAACTTTTCACTTGTTAATTGGTGATTAGAACTGGACACAGTTTTTTCTGTTAATGTTTCAGGTGGTTGATCTTTTTCAGAACTGAAAAAAGTTAGAGATGTAACAGGTTTTAAGCAAGTATAGAGGCTTCCCAAGATCCACGAACAGGACTGCTCTGGTAGACCCATTGTTTCAGCCTGTTATTGCCCCACAGAACTGATTTCCTATCTTGACTTATTTTTTTTTCTCCCCTTCTCCAGTCTCTTCCCACCTACATCTGTGACTCCTCCAACATGCTCTGCCACATTAACAGTTTCTAGTTTTCTGGCCCTAACCATCTCCTTTTCACCATGGACGTCCAATCTCTCTACAGCTGAATCCCCCACCAGGATGGCCTGAGGGCCTTCCGCTTCTTTGAACCAGTCGGCATCCACCACCACCCTCCTCCGCCTTGCTGAGCTTGTTCCTGCATTGGAGCCAAAAGGAAAATTGTTCACTCACTTCCTCCAAGTAAAAGGTGCTGCTATGGGAACCCGTGTGGGTCCTGGTTATGCCTGCCTTTTTGTGGTATATGTGGAACATAGTCCTACTCGGGTCACCTCCCTCACCTCTTTTTCCAGTATATTGATAACTGTATCGGTGCTGTTTCGTGCTCACGCCCCGAACTGGAAAATTTCATCAAAATTGCTTCCAATTTCCACCTTTCCCTCCCCTTCACGTGGTCCATCTCCAACTCTTCCCTTCCCTTCCTCGACTTCTCTATCTCCATTTCTGGGGATAGGCTGTCAACCAATACCTACTATAAGCCCACCGACTCTCACAGCTACCTTGACTACACTTCATCCCACCCCGCTTCCTGTAAGGATTCTATTCCATTCTCCCAGTTTCTCCGTCTCCGTCGCATCTGTTCTGACGATGCCACCTTCCATACCAGTGCTTTCACTATGTCTTCCTTTTTCCTGAACCAAGGATTCCCCTCCACCATTGTTGACCGGCCCCTCAACCGTGTCCGTCCCATTTTCCGCACTTCTGCTCTCTCCCCTTTCTCTCCTAGAACCATGATAAGGTTCTCCTTGACCTCACCTTCCACCCCACCAGCCTCCACATTCAACGTATCACCCTCCACCATTTCTGCCACCTTAAGCGTGATGCCACCACCACATTTTCTCCTCCCCTCCCCTTTCAGCATTCCGAAGTGACCGTTCCCTCCGCGACACCCTGATCCACTCTTCAATCGCCCCCAACACCCCTCCCCATCCCATGGCATCTTCCTCTCGCTGGGTCAAAATCCTGGAACTCCCTCCCTAACAGCACTATGGGAGTACCTTCACCACACGGACTGCAGCGGTTCAAGGCGGCTCCTCACCACCACCTTCTCAAGGGCAATTGGGGATGGGCAGTAAATACTGGCCTTGCCAGCGATGCCCTCATCCCAGGAACGAATTTTACCTCCTCCCTTCCCACCATCCAGGGCCCAAAATGCTTCTTCCAGGTAAAAGCGATTTAATTGTACTTCTTTCAATTTAGGTTCACCAGACTGATTCCTGGGATGGGGGGGATTGTCCTATGAGGAGAGCTTGAGTAGACTAGGCCTATATTCTCATTTAGAAGAATGAGAGGTGATCTCATTGAAACATGCAAAATTCGTACAGGGCTGGACAGGGTGGCTGCAGGGAGGACGTTTCCCCTGGCTAGGGAGTCTAGAACCAGGGGTCACAGTCTCAGAATAAGGGGTCGGCCATTTAGGACTGAGATGAGGAGAAATTTCTTCAGTCAGAGGGTGGTGAATCTTTGGAATTCTCTACCCCAGAGGGCTGTGGAGGCTCAGTCGTTCTGTATATTCAAGACAGAGATCGATAGATTTTTGGATATTCAGGGAATCAAGGGATATGGGGATAGTGCAGGAAAGTGGAGTTGAGGTAGAAGATCAGCCATGATCTTATTGAATGACAGAGCAGACTCGAGGGGCCAAATGGTGTACTCCTGCTCCTATTTCTTATGTTCTTATAGCCAGTGGAGAGTTTCCCCCCTGATCCCCATTGACTTCAGTTTTACTAGAGCTCCTTTGTACCACACTCGGTCGAATGCTGCCTCGATGTCGCTGGCTAACACTCTCCCATCGCCGCTGGAATTCAGCTCGTGTGTCCATGTTTGGACCAAGGATATAATGAGGTCCGGAGCCGAGTGGTTCTGACAAAACCCAATCTGAGTATTGGTGAGCAGGTTCGCTGATGCTTAGGAGTTGGCTGATGGGGCGGTAATTGGCTGGGTTTGATTTTATTTATTTTTAATTTTTGCCTATTTTTTTGTGGACAGGTCTTAAACAGGGCAACTTTCTACATTGTCTGGTAGATGCCAGTGTTGTAGCTGCACTGGAACAGCTTAGCTAAGGGTGCAGCTAGTTCTGGAACACAGGTCTTCAGCACTACAGCCAAGATGTTGACTAGGCCTGTAGCCTTTGCTGTGTCCCATGTACTTAGCTGTTTCTTGATGTCACGTGGAGTGAATCAAATTGGCTGAAGACTGGCTTCTGTGATGGTGGGGACTTCCGCTGAAAATTGAACACTTGCAAACACTTCAGTCTTGTTTTTTGCACTCGTGTGCTGGGCTCCGCCATCATTGAGGATGGGGATGGTCATAGAGCATCCCCCTCTCGTTGGTTGCTTAATAGTTCACCACAATTCACGACTGAATGTGGCAGGACTGCAGAGCTTTGACCTAATCCTTTGGTTGTGAGATCCCTTTGCTCTGTCAATAGCATGCATGCAGTCCTGTGTTGTGGCTTCACCAGGTTGGCACCTCACTTTCAGGTGCAGTTGGTGCTGCTCATGCCATGCTCTTCTACACTCCTCACTGATCCAGGGTTGGTCCCCTAGCTTGTTGGTGATGGAGTGAGGATTATGCTGGGCCATGAGGTTACTGATTGTGGTGGAATACAATTATGCTGCTGCTGATGGCCCACAGTGCCTCAAGGATGCCCAGTTTTGAGCTGCTAGATCTGTTTTCAATTTATCCTGCTGAGCACAGTGGTTGTCTCACAACACAATGGAGGGTGTTCTCAGTTTGATGATGGCACTTGGTCCTGAGGACTGAGGTGATCACTCCTACCAATACTGTCATGGACAGATGCATCTGCAACAGGTAGATTGGTGATGATGAGGTCAAGTAGGTTATTCTCTCGTTTTGGTTCTTTTGCCACCTGCTAAACCCAGTGTGGCAGCTATGTCCTTTAGAGCTCAGTCAGTGGTGGTACTACCGAGCCACTCTTAGTGATGTATAGAGTCTATTCTGTGCCCTTGCTACACACAGTGCTTCACCAAGTGATGTTCAACATATGAGTACTGAGAAGGTGGTAATCAGCAGGAGGTTTCCTTACCCATGGTTGACCTGAAGCCATGGGGTCTGGGGTCAACGTTGAAGACTCTCTGATCCATTTCCCCCTCTCCTGACTGTATACTTTTGTGCTTGACCTCTGGTGGGTCTGTCGTGCTGGTGAGACCGGGATGATGGAGGAGGAGTCTGGGACGTTGGCTGAAGGTATGATTCTGTGAGCATAACTGTGTCAGGCTGTTGCTTTACTAGTCTGTGGGACAGCTCTCCCAACTTTGGCACCGGTCCCCAGATGTGTAGGGGGTGTTGTGTGGGTCAGCCTCATCACTGACTTATGAGCGGTTTGAATCGCTACCACTCCCTTGATTCTAGACCTTGGACTTATTTGGGGGTTGTGACAAAAGTGCAACAGACAACTGGTTTTGGTGCAAGAAACTTTGATCTTTATTCAAGAAAGAAAATACAACACAACGATCTTATACTCTAATAAAAATGGGGAACATTTTAATACATACGAGGGAAATACAGTAGAAAATACCTCACCCCTCCCGATCCCACTTCCTAGCTAAGTTGAACTCTAGAGGACCAGGGATAATGCTCACCAAACGAATCCTTGACAGTTGAGCTGTTTCGGGGTTCGCTGGATGTGTTGGTCGGTGTCTGCCGGACGCGGTAGAGGACTTCGACTGCTGGTCAGTCTTCGCGAGTCCGCTGATGCGGTAGGGTGCGTTTTGGATTTATGGGGTGAGTACCCACTTTCCTTCTGTAGAGATGGGGTTTAGAGTTCCTTTTAAGTAAAAATCTTACCCGGGGGTAAGTCAGGAATAGATTGTAGAGTGGAAAACTTTCGAATCTTCGGTTTTCTCCTGAGTTGTTTTCTTTGGTCGCGGTGGCTCGATATTACCAGGTTGGTTGGTTGGTATTTTGTTGGTCGTTTCGTAAGTATCTTGTTGCCGCGATGTGTCCGATGATGTCCTGGGTCACTGAAGCTGTTGACCTTGGGTGTACGGTAGAATGCTGCCCCGTCTCGATGCTCCGGTTTCTTCTTGTGTGTTGCTTCTAGAGAGAACTGACTTCTTGAGAAAACAGGCCTTCAATTATACTTTGAGGGGCCTTCTAATCTGCACGCCAAATCAGTCCCGGTTTATTGTTTGATTTGGGCGGGCTCGTTAATGGTAACTTGATTAGAAATGTGTAAAATGGTTTTGGGATGTTGTACTGATTATTCAATGAGCTGTTGAGCTCCTAGTTAATTGTCATAGCTATACTCCGGTTTCAAGTCTCCTGTCTAAGCCCGAGATTTCTATGTAGGTTGGCGAGGTGATTTGCATTATGCATGTTTTGGATGGGTCCTGTGCTTTGGGTGGGGACTGCTCCTCCGTGGGTCGATTGTTAGGATGTTAATGTCTGATAGGGGCTGAGTGAGGTCACACAGTTCCCCAGACAATTTGATTGACTCCAATACCCAAACTGTCTTTACAGAGGTTGATCCCATTCCCAGTTGCAGCCTTTTCTCCCTTTACAGGCCCAACATGCCTTTTTAAAAATGCCAAATCTTGGTTTCCGACCTTGAATCTCCCTCTGTTAGGCCCAATATGTATTTTATCATCCTGAAGCTTGTTAGAAAGAGTCCAAAGTCATTTTCCTTAGGTTTTCGTCTCGCTTTGGGGGAATCTGTGAATTTTGAGAATCTTACAGTTGTTAGTGAGGAGGATTTTGCAGGACTAGACTGGATGTGCCTAGTTGTGTCCTGGTTCGATACCTAGGTCGGAGGCGAATGATCCCTCCGATTTTTATTATTTTGTCCCTTTTCAAGTGGTTTGATACAACTGATTGGCTTGCTAGGCCACTTCAGAGGGCAGTTAACCATGTTGGTGTGGGACTGGAGTCACATAAAGGCTCCAGTAAATAGGGAGGTGGCAAAGGCTTTAAGCTAGTAAGATGGGGGGAGGGATCTACAAGAAATGAAACCAGCCTAAATATAAGCAAAACCGGAAAGGAGAGCATAGGAAAGAATAAAGTAAGGGAGGACATTGATGGCCAGGGAATAAATAGAGGTATTGAACAGGAATTTAAAAAGATGGTTAAAAATAAAGTGAGAGGAACTGTTATTAAAAATGAGTCAAACTGTCTGTACAGCAATGCACAGTGTCTGTAATAAAACAGGGGCGCTGGAGGCAATCATGCGTTGCGAGGAACCAGACATAGTAGGGATTACTGAAACATGGCTACAGAAAAATCAGGACTGGGAATTAAACATTGCAGGGTATAACATAAGATAGAGAGGGAAAAGGGGAGGTGGAATAGCTGTACTTATTAGGGATAACATAATAGCTGTGTCACTTTTTTGTACTGCCATCAGCGAGACAAATGGAATCCATATGGATAGAGATAAAGGATCAAACCCATTAATAGGGCTAGTCTACAGACCACCTAATAGTGGAAGGGAGATGGAGGAAGAAATATGCAGACAAATTAGGGAAATATGTTTTTCCTCTTAATTACACTTTTTTGATTAGTTTGGAAGCCATTTAGGTCAAGTATGTATTAACCCGCATGTTCAACATTATATTTTTTAACGCTGATCAGCTTCAGGTACTGCTCATGTGAACAGCAGAGATTGGATGACCTTATTTGGAATAACTTTGAAGCCAGGTCAAGAATCCCAAGTTAAAGGGGAAATATACTAGGCTTCAGGAGGGGAAAATGTACTTTGAATCCAAATTGTTTTTTAAAATGTACAAAAAAACCTACTCATCAAGTACCTTTCAAAACCCTTTTGCAGCATCTGTTGTATAGGGAGAAAGAATAGAAAGAAAAATAGATAAAATTCTGTAAATATGCAGGACCATCAGCATTTGTAAAGAAAAACCTTTTGGGTATAAATGCTTCAGAACTTTAAAACTGAAAGATAAGCAAGCAATATAGTATGATGGGGTGGGGGTGGAATCCCACCTCTTCTCTGACTGCTCTCTTACTGTTGAAGTAGTAAAAGAATATCCTACTATTGCATTTTTCCTCTGCAGTATGTATTTTTTCTTGGTCTCCTTGTCCCTCTTACTGCACTTTTAATGTGTTTCTGCAGTGTCTGTACTAACAGATACCACAATCACAGAAAGGAAGTTAATTGGTTAAAGGAAACTGTGAGATGAAGAAAAAGATCATAGTGAGGTAAGGAAATTACATTAAAAGACCCACTAGCCTCCTCATTCAATTGGAGTATCTATTGTTTCTTCCTGCCCCTCTTTTCCCCCCCCTAATTCTACTAAAATCCTTGCTTATCTTTTTGGTTTACGGTTCTGATAAAGGATTGCCCTCAAAACGTTAACCTTTCCTTTTCCTTTACAGATGTTGATGGACCTACTGTGCATTTTCAGCATTTTTGACTATCATGTAGTTTGGCATGTGTTGGAATTGGGAGGAAGCTGATAAATGTAGTGCACAGTTTCCTATGTTGGATGATGGAGGTCTGGACTCTGGAGGTAAACTCAATGACAAAATCAAACTGAATTGAAAGTAAAAACTGAAAATGCTGGAGATCCTCAGCAGGTCAGGCAGCATCTGTGAAGAGAGAAACAGAGTTAACGTTTCAGGTCGAGACCTTTCGTCAGAACTGGAAAAAAGCAGGAAATGGAACAGATTTTTAAGCAAGTGTAGGGGCTGGGAAAGGGGGGGGAGAACAAAAGGGAAGGTCTGTGATGGGACCGAAGGCAGGAGAGGTTAAGAGACATTGTGTGAATTGAAAGTAGTTGCCATTTATCGCTAAGCACTAGGATTTAAACCAAGAACTTCACTATATTTTAAGTACTTGTTCTGAATTTACAATTGTTGCAAATTAAAGTTGTATGAAGTGGTTGTTGAGTTATAAAAAAAAATATATATATTTCTGTGTAGGTGAGGAAAACCTGGCAAACCTGATTCAAATAAACCAGATTGTGTAATGTAATACCATCCAACGTATGGTTTAGGGGAAAGGTCTCGTATGGAGAGGAGGAGGATAGACAGAAAGTTGATGGTTCATTTGAAAGTAACAACAGTTTGTTAAGATAGTTGAGTTAATATAGAAACAGAAATAGTTGGGTTCAAAGTAAGTTAGTTCTGTAGAATGCATAGTACAGTAATAAATTTCTCTGCTTATTTGTTTCTCCAGGTTTATGTCTCGTATAAATGTATATTGTTCGTTGTTTTAAATTGCTCGGGGGTTCAAAAGCACTAAAGTCTTGAAAGCCTTGCTTCTTACCGTCCCCTTATCTGTTAAAGCTTGCTTGCTTTATTTAGGAATTCTACCAACCTTTTCAATGATCAGTGTACAACAACAGCAGAGAACTGCTTATGAGAGAAGAATGTGAGAAAAACTGAGGAAAGAACATGAAAAGGAATAGATTGCAAAAAGGTTGTCAGTGACTATGAAAATAAAGAAGCTCTTATTTGGGGGGAAAAATGATGTACGGTAAATGTGAAAGAGTAAGAGGAAGAAATTGGAAGAAAAGTATCACAGAACAAGTAAAAGACTGGGGAGCTTGCAACTTTGGGATTTGCCCCACCATAATTCTAAACTGAGTGCAAGAAAAACTCTCTCATTTAAATAAAGACTCCAATAAAAATACTTGGCACAATTCCTCAGATTGTATTGCTTCTGCCAAGCTATTGGCCCAGATATTCCGATCCCTACGGGTGGGTATGCACTGTGTACCCACCCGTAGGGACATCGGAAATGCCGGTTTCAGGCATGCACAGCGCATGCGCTGGAAACCAGCATTTCCGATCTGTCAAGAATGCTCTTGACAGATCCTCCGGCTGCCCTGGAGAAGGGCCTCTGCGGGCGGATAGTTCCGCTTTTTGGAGACCCTCCGCCCGCAGAAAACCCTTAGAATTCTTACGCCTGGTAAAAGCAGGCGTAAGGCCTGCTTTTACCAGGATAAGAGTTGAACAAAGTAAAAAAAAAAAGTCATTTATCATTTAAAAATACTTTTTAAAAAAGGTAAGTTCATTTTTAGCACCGTAAAAAACTTTTTTTCAAAATTTAATTTTTGTTTAAAATATTTAATTTATTGTAATTTCAACTAATTTTGAAAAGGTGATTTTTTTTTTTTTTAAATGTATTTAAAGTTTTACTATTTTTCATTGATCTCCATTCATATATTTGACAGGTGTATGCTGACAACTTCCAGCTCTACCTCTCCACCATCTCTCTTAATCCCTCCACAGCCTTTGTTGTCAGACTGCTTGTCTAATATCCAGTCTTGGATGAGCCACGGTAACCTCTTGTAAAACATTGGGAAGGCGAAGCCGCCATCTTTGGACCCCACCACCAACTCCTGTACCCTTGCTACGGATTCCCCTCCCCAGCTACTGTCTCAGGTTGAATCAGACTATTTGCAACCTCGACATCCTTTTCAAACCCAAGCTGAGTTTCTGACCATATATCCTCTCCACAAAGACTGTCTGCTTCCATCTTCATAACATTACTCATTTCTGCCCCTGTCTCAGCCCTTCTGTTCTTGAAACCCTCATTCATGCCTTTGTCACTTCCAAACTTAATTATTCCCATTCTGTTCTGGCTAGCTTCCCATCCTCCACCCTCCATAAACTCCAGCTCATCCAAAACTCTCTGCTGCTGGATCCACCAAGTCCTGTTCACTCATCACCCCTGTTCTTGCTAACCTGCATTGGCACCAAGACCTCCAATTTAAAATTCTCACACTTGTGTTTAATTCTCTTCATGGGCTTGCTTCTCCCTATGTCTGTAACCTCCTCCAGCCCTACAACCCCCTCCCACCCCATCCCCAGAACTCTGTATGCCTCCAGCTCTGGCCTCTTGTGCATCTCCCCTCCATTTGCCCTACCATTGGATGCCTTCAGCCTACGAGGCCCTAACCCTCTTTGTCCCGCCACTACCTCTCCTCCTTTTAAGACCCTTCTTAAAACGGATCTCTTTGGCCAAGCTTTTTGGTCATCTCTCCTAATATCATCTTTTGTTTGGTATCCATTTTTTGCAAGATTGAGTCTGTGAAGCTCCATGGGGTGTTTTTATACATTAAAGGCCCTATATTCAGGTTGTTTCCACTTAGGAATTAACAGGAGGATACAGAGATTGCTGGTTGGCTGTTTGTTTATGGCATTAACTATTAAGAGAAGGGAGATGGATATTTGAGATAAAATATATCTAGAATGAGCAAAGTGGAGAATGTGTGGTCAGTAATGCACAAATAAATTAATCTAGTTTGTATAGTTCATTAGTAATGGAGTGTATACAATACATCCAGCTAAGAGATTTCTGTCAACCCACTTTCCTTGCATACTGATCATGATATTGTCCTTGCATAGATAGAAATAAATGGGTTTGCTCCAATACCCATTATGGAGACGTGGTTACAGAGCTACCAAGGCTGGGAACTAAATAGTCCAGGATACTTGACTTTTAGAGAGAGGCAAAATGGAAAAGGAAGTGGGGTAGCCCTGATAATAAAGAAAAGGATAAAGACAGTAAAAAGAAAGGATCTTAGCTCAGAAAAATCAAGATGTAGAATCGGTTTGGGTGGAGCTAAGAAACATCAAGGGGCAGAAAACACTGGTGGGAGTAGTTTATCCCCTTAATGTAATTGTAGTGTTGGGCAGAGTATAAATCAGGAAATTAGAGGTGCATGTAACAAGGGTAATACAGCAATCATGGGGGACTTTAATCTTCATATAGACTGGACAAACCAAATTTTGGGCTATTTTAGATCTAGTATTGTGCAATGAAGAAGAGTTAATGAATAACCTTGTAGTTAAGGAGTCTCTAGGGAAGAAGAATCATCATATGATAGAATTTTATATTGAGTTTGAGAGTGATTTAGTTATATCCGAAACTAGGGTCTTAAATCTGAACAAAGCTAACTAATGTAGGTATGAGGGGCGAGTTGGCTAGGGTAGATTGGGAAACTAGATTAAAAGATATGACGGTAGATATGCAATGGCAAACATTTAAAGTATTAATTCATAATTCGCAACGAATATACATTCCCCTAATGAATAAAAATCCCACAGGATAATCCAACCGTGGCTAACAAGAGAAGTTAAAGGTAGTATTAGATTAAAGGAAGAGGCTTATAATGTTGCCAAAAAGCGTGTAAGCCTGAGGATTGGGAGGATTTTAGAATTAAGCAAAGGAGGACCAAGAAATTAATAGAGAAAAGAATATGAGAGTAAACTAGCAAGAGACATGAAAACAGATTGTAAAAGCTTCTATAGATATGTAAAAAGGAAGAGATTAGCAAGTAAACGAGGGTCCCTTACAGGCAGAGACAGGAGTAATTTATAATGGGGAATAAGGAAATGGCAGAGACATTAAACAAATACTTTGTATCCGTCTTCAAATGGTATGTTCCTTTATTAAAAAAGTATTGGAGTAGAAGAGTAAAGAAGCCTTACTGCAATTATATAGGGCCTTGGTAAGCCCACACCAGGAGTACTGTGTGCAGTTTTGGTCTCCTTACCTACTTGCCTTAGAGGGAACAAAGTTTCACTAGACTGATTCCTGGGATGTGGAGATTGAGTAGACTAGGCCTATATTCCCTAAAGTTTAGAAGAATGAGAGGTGATCCCATTGAAACATATAAAATTCTTACAGGGCTTGACAGGATAGATGCTGGGAGGATTTTTCCCCTGGCTGGGGAGTTGGAACTAGGAGTTCGAATTAGGAGTTCAGAATAAGGGGTCGGCCATTTAGGACTGAGATGAGGAGAAATTTCTTCACTCGGAGGGTGGTGAATCTTTGAAATTCTCTACCCCAGAGGGCTGTGGATGCTCAGTCGTTGAATATATTCAAGACAGAGAGCGATAGATTTTTGGGAATCAAGGGATATGGGGATAGAGTGGGAAAGTGGAGTTGACGTAGAAGATCAGCCATGATCTTATTGAATGGTGGAGCAGGCTCAAAGGGCTGAATGGCCTACTCCTGCTCCTATTTCTTATGCTACATTTTATCAAAAAAGAACATAAGAAAAAAACTGCCTATTTTGTGTTTAAAATATGAATTAATGGTACCTATCTTGGTCAAAAACACTGTACACTTAGTAAGAAATTCTCAGGGAATCAACTGAAAATGCATGTTACCTTTAGTGAAAATGACTAGGGAAATTATTCATTGAGCTGTGAGCAGCTACTGTCAACGTTAATTCCAGTATACGGCAAGCAGAGTCCTGGAGGATGTGTCAGATAATTGTTCAAAGCTTAATATTCCCAACCATTAGTCACATGTCCAGAAAATCCATGGCCCGGAATTTGCAGTGGTAATGACGGTGAAACTGTCAGCGTTCGCCATCATTACTCTGTGAAACTGTCAGCAACTTCCAGCGTCCACACATGCGCAGTTAAATGTGAAAATCCAGAAGTTGCTGTCACGGATTCCCCGCTTCTCCACAGGGTGCGCTGTTGAAGTCCTCGCAGATGGAAATCTAACATCACTTGAATTGATGTGAACTTCCACTTTTTACACTCTAATCTCGCTGTAAAACCCCCGAAGGAGATCATCTATAGATGGTGCCAGAATTAAATTAACGTCGGAAAGGTAAAATCCACGCTAAAGAGATCGCTAGAACAAAACTTACTATAAAACCGATCTAATCAAATCTTTGTCATGGGCTTGTCAAATAGTAGGTTCTAACTAAGGGCAGGAATTTATCTGACTTCAAGTAAGCTGCCCATTCCCTACAATCTACTGAACTTCACTCCAACTTTTGCTTATCTTTTCATCTTGTTTTACAATAAACATATACAGTATCAATACCATTCAAAATGCAAACAAAACTTTGGGGTTAATTTCTAGAGAAATAAAATTGAAAAGCAGAGGGGTTATGTTAACCATGTATAGAAACTTGGTTAGGCTACACTTGGAGTACTGTGCACAGTTCTGGACTCCATATTACAAAAAAGATATAGGGGCACTGGCAAAGGTAGAAAAAAAGATTTACAAGGATGGTACCAGAACTGAGGGGTTATACCTATCAGGAAAGACTCAAAAGGCTGGTGCTCTTTTCTCTAGAAAAGAGAAGACGGAGGGGTGACCTGACACAGGTCTTTAAAATTATGAAGGGGTTTGATAGTGTAGACGAAGAGAAGATGTTTCCACTTATAGGAGAATCCAAAACTAGGTGTCACGGATATAAGATAGTCACCAATAAATCCAGTAAGGAATTCAGAAGAAACTTCTTTAACCAGAGAGTGGTTAGAATGTGGAACTTGCAACCACATGGAGTAATTGAGGTGAAGAGCATAGATACATTTAAGGGGAAGCTAGATACATGAGGGAGAAAGGAATAGAAGGATATGCAGATTGGGTTCGATGGAGGAGGCTCATGTCGACCATAAACACAGGCATAGACCAGTTGGGCCGAATGGTCTGTTTCTGTGCTGTAAATTCTACATAATTCCGATAGCTATATTTGTTTTTGCTCATGATTGTGGGGCAAAGGATTATGCAGGAATATGATATTCCCCTATAATATACAGTGAAATCCAATCATGTTTTTTCTCTCCTGTTACAATAACAATGAATCAATGATTTGAGCGAAAGTCGCATGACTCTTGTACTCCACCGCTAGCATAAAAAAACTGCCTGAATGTTTCCCACAATCTCCACCCATATGTTGTACAATACTGGTGGAGTAAGCTTAAAGTACATAATAGAATACGTTGTAGGATTTAAGGTACCACTGATGATTGCATTTTATGATGTCTCAGCCCCTCCATGAGTCTGAATTCAATAGGAACATTTCATTGAATATAACATAAAATGCTTGTATATGACAGTTAAATATTAAATAATAGAAATTTAACTACTATTATTTTACAGTTGGATAATTCTGTATATGCCATTCTTTAATATTGTTAGGATACTGCCCAAAGCCATTGTTTCTCCTCAACAACAACTTGTATTTAAATAGCCCCTTTAACGTAGTAAAACATCCCAAGGTGCTTCACTGGAGCGTTCTAAAACAAATTTGATAGAGCCACATAAGGAGAAATTAGGGCAGATGACCATAAGCTTGGTCAAAGAGGTAGGTTTTAAGGAGCGGCTTAATGGAGGAAAGAGAGGCGAGAAGTTTAGGGAGGGAATTCCAGAGCTTGGGGCCTAGACAGCTGAAGGCACAGCCACCAATGGTTGTGCAATTAAAATCGGGGATGCTCAAGAGGCCAGAATTACAGGAGCGCAAATATCTGAGGGTTGTGGGGCTGGAGGAGATTAGAGATGGGGAGGGGTGAGGCCATGGAGGGATTTGAAAACCAGGATGAGAATTTTTAAATCGCGGCGTTGCTTAACCAGACGCCAATGTAGGTCAGCGAGCACAGGAGTGATGGATGAACAGGACTTGGTGCGAGTTAGGACATAGGCAGCCGAGTTTTGGATGACCGCAAGTTTACGTAGGGTAGAACGTGGGAGGCCAGCCAGGAGTGCGTTGGAATAGTCAAGTCTAGAGGTAACCAAGGCATGGATGAGGGTTTCAACATCGGATGAGCTGAGGCAGCGGTGGAGACGGACGATGTTACGGAGGTGGAAATAGGCGTTCTTGGTTATGGTGCGTATATGTGGTCGGAAACTCATTTCAGTATCAAATATGATCCCAAGGTTGCGAACAGTCTGGTTCAGCCTCAGACAGATGCTAGAGAAATGGATGGAGTCAGTGGCTAGGGAACGGGAGTTTGTGGCGGGGATCGATATTTAATTGGAGAAAATTTCTGCTCATCCAGTACTGGATATCAGACAAGCAGTTTGACAATTTAGAGACAGTGGAAGGGTCGAGAGAAGTGGTGGTGAGGTGGAGCTGGGTGTCGTCAGAGTACATGTGGAAACTGACGGTGTTTTCGGATGATGTCGCCAAGGGGCAAGCATGTAGATGAGCGATAGGAGGGGGTCAAGGATAGATCCAGAGGGAACACCAGAGGTAACGATGCAGGAGCGGGAAGAGAAACCACTGCAGGTGATTCTCTGGCTACGATTAGATAGAAAAGAATGGAACCAGGCGAGTGCAGTCCCACCCAGCTGGATGACGGTGGAGAGGAGGATGGAGTCGTCAACCGTGTCAAAGGCTGCAGACAGGTCGAGAAGGACGAGGAGGGATATTTTACCTTTTGTTCTAGTCACAAAGGATGTCATTTGTGACTTTAAGAGCTGTTTCGGTACTGTGGCGGGGCAGAAACCTGATTGGAGGGATTCAAACATGGAGTTCCGGGAAAGATGGGCACGGATTCGGGAGGCGACAACACGTTCAAGGACTTTGGAGAGGAAAGGGAGGTTGGAGATGGAGCGGTAGTTTGCAAGGACTGGGGTCAAGGGTTGGTATTTTGAGGAGAGTGGTAATGATGGCAGATTTGAAGGAGGTGGGATAGTATGTGTCTGTTTTGTAAAGTGCTATTGGCTGTATATTTACTGTCATTGGCACAAAGTGGTTTCTAATGGGATGATTTTGAAAAGAGCTGCCGTATACAAAGTAACCCCTCCTGTGCTGCTGACTCAAATTTACCATTTTAATTAGTGTGTAATGTCTTCAGTGGCATCAGATGGATTAATACCTGCTGCATTAGGTAATTCAGCCACTTAATTTGATGCACCTATTAATTTTTTACTAGCTGTGAAATTCAGTAAATTGGCAATTACAAATAGACTCCAGTTTTGGGCTGATAAGTGGCAGTGGAGAGTTTCCCTCCCCCCGATTCCCATTGAATTCAGTTTTACTTGGGCTCCTTGATGCCACACTCAGGTCAAATGCTGCCTTGATGTCAAGGCAGTCACTCTCACCTCACCTCTGGAATTCAGCTCTTTTGTCCATGTTTGGACCAAGGCTCTAATGAGGTCTGGAGCCAAATGGTCCTGGCAGAACCCAAACTGGGCATCAGTGAGCAGGTTATCGGTGAGTAAGTGCTGCTTGATAGCACTGTTGACGACACCTTCCATCACTTTGATGATGATTGAGAGTAGACTGATGGGGCGGTAATTGGCCAGATTGGATTTGTCCTGCTTTTTGTGGACAAGACATACCTGGGCAGTTTTCCACATTGTCGAATAGATGCCAGTGTTGTTGCTGTACTGGAACAGCTTGGCTAGAGGCACGGCTAGTTCTGGAGCACAAGTCTTCACGATAGCCGGGATGTTGTTGGGGCCCACAGCCTTTGCTGTATCCAGTGCGCTCAGCCGTTTCCTGATATCACGTGGAGTGAATCGAATGTGCTAAAGACTGGCCTCTGTGGTGGTGGAGACCTCAGGAGGTGGCCGATATGGATCATCCACTCCACTTCTGGCTGAAGATGGGTGCAAATGCTTCAGCTTTGTCTTTTGCACTCGTGCTGGGCTCCACCATCATTGAGGATGGGGATATTGATGGAGCCTCCTCCTTAGTTTTAATGGTCCACCACCATTCACGACTGGATGTGGCAGGACTGCAGAGTTTGATCTGATCCATTGATTGTGGGATTGCTTAGCCCTGTCTATAGCATGCTGCTTCCACTTTTTAGCATGCATGTAGTCCTGTGTTGCAGCTTCCCCAGGTTGGCACTGCATTTTTAGGTATGCCTGGTGCTGCTCCTGGCATGCTCTTCTACACTCCTTCTTGAACCAGGGTTGGTCCCCTGGCTTGATGATAATGGTAGAGTGAGTGATATGCCGGGCCATGAGGTTACAGATTGTGGTGGAATACAATTCTGCTGCTGCTGATGGCCCACAGCACCTCCATGGATGCCCAGTTTTGAGCTGCTAGATCTGTTCTGAATCTATCCCATTTAGCACGGTGATAGTGCCACACAACACGATGGAGGGTGTCCTCAGTGTGAAAATGGGTCTTCGTCCCCACAATGACTGTGTGTGGTGGTCACTGCTACCAATGCTGTCGTGGACAGATGCATTTGCAACAAGTAGATTGGTGAGGACAAGGTCAAGTAGGTTTTTCTCTCACCACCTGTTGCAGGCCCAGACTGGCAGCTATTTCCTTCAGGACCCGCCTAGGGCAGTGTCCTAGGCCCAACCATCTTCAGCTGCTTCATCAATGACCTTCCCTCCAACATAAGGTCAGAAATGGGGATGTTCACTTATGACTGCAGTGTTCAGTGCCATTCGCAACTCCTCAGATAATGAAGCTGTCCATGTCCGTATGCAACAAGACCTGGACGACATTCAGGCTTGGGCTGATAAGTGGCCGGTAACATTCGTGCCACACAAGTGCCAGGCAATGACATCTCCAACAAGCAAGAGTCTAACCACCGTCCCTTGACATTCAACGGCATTACTTTCGCCGAATCCCCCACCATCAACATCCTGGGAGTCACCATTGACCAGAAACTTAACTGGACCAGCCACATAAATACGGTGACAACAAGAGCAGGTCAGAGTGTCTCGCCTCCTGACTCCCCAAAGCCTTTCCACCATCTACAAGGCACAAGTAAGGAGTGTGATGGAATACTCTCCACTTGCCTGGATGGGTACAGCTCCAACAACACTCGAAGCTCGACACCATCCAGGACAAAGCAACCCGCTTGATTGGCACCCCATCCACCACCTTAAACATTCACTCCTTCTACCACCAGCGTACTGTTGCTTCAATATGTACCATCTACAAGATGCACTGCAGCAACTCGCCAAGGCTTCTTCGGCAGCACCTCCCAAACCCGTGACCTCGACCACTTAGAAGGACAAGAGCAGCAGACGCATGGCCACACCACCACCTCCAAGTCACACACCATCCTGACTTGGAACTACATCACCGTTCCTTCATCGTTGCTGTGTCAAAATCCTGGAACTCCCTCCCTAACAGCACTGTGGGAGTACCTTCACCACACAGACTGCAGCGGTTCAAGAAAGCGGCTCACCACCACCTTCTCGAGGGCAATTAAGGATGGGCAATAAATGCTGGCCTTGCCAGCGACACCCAATCCTATGAATGAATAATAAAAAAAGAAATGAGTAAAGACTAAACTAAACACTCATTCTGACAAAATACAGCGCTCCACCTCTGTCTGCTCTTGAATTTCTTGTTCATTAGAGCAGGGGTTCTCAACCTTTTTTGCTTCCCCCACCCCGTGTTATAAAAATTCCACGGACCCACCCCCCCAGCCGTAACACAAGACAAGTATTTTTCCTGTATCAAAAAAAGTTATAGAATTTAACATATTTATTATTTTTGTTTTACTTGATGTGAAACCTGTGCTGGTGCTTATTTTCAAATCGCTCTGTGGCCTTGCCCCTCCCTGTATCTATAAACTGCTAGCCCTTACACCCATCCGAGATCTCTTCACTCCTCCAATTCTGGCCTCTTGAGCATCTTGGAATTTCATCGCTCCACTATTGGTATCAGTGCCTTTAGCTGGCTAGTCCCAAAGCTCTGGTATCCCCCCCCTAAACCTTGCCGTCTCTCTACCTCTCTCTCTCCTTTTAAAATGCTCCTTAAAACCTACCTCTTCGACTAATCTTTTGGTTACCTGTGCTAATATATCCTTATGTGGCTCAGTGTCAAATTTTGTTTGATAACTCTCGTGAAGCGTCTTTTGATGTTTTACTATGTTAAAGGTGCTATATCAATGCAAGCTGCTGTTGTTGAGGCTTCAGGCATTCCTGGGATTCTGTAGACAGTATATATTTTTAATATATGTTAGCGGAGTCAGAAGGTTGTGGTTTCATGTTCCACTTCAGAGACTTAAGCACAAAATATGGGTGGACACTTAGGGTGTGCTACACTGTCAGAAGTGCCATCTTTCGGATGAGACGTTAAACAGAGGTCCCTCTTGGGTGGATGTAAACGATCCCATAGCACTATTTTGAAGAGGAGCAGGGGAGTTTTCCCTGGTGGCCTGGCCAATATTTATCCTGCAACCAATATCACTAAAACAGATTATCTGGTCATTATCATTCCTGTTTTGTGGGAACTTGCCCTGCACAAATTGGCTGCCACATTTCCCTACATTATAACAATGACGTCACATCAGAAAAGAACGACACACCAGTTAGCTTAATGTCGGTGATAAGAAAGATAATGGAATCTTTACTCAAAGATGTACAGGTAATAGGCAAACATCTAGAAATCGAAAATATAATGGCATGGATTTCAAAAGTGAAGGTCATGCTTGACCAACCTTATTGAATGCTTTGAAGAAGTAACAAAGATTAGACAAGGGTAATGAAGTAGATGTTTGGATTTTCAAAAAGCCTTCGATAATGTACTGCATAATAGGCTTGCAACTAAGGTCAGAGCATATGGAGTCGTGACAAGTAGCAGATTGATTAGCAAGCTGTCTACAAAACATAACACCGAGTGTATAGGTTAAGGGTAGCTACTCAGACTGGTAAAAGGTGGAAAGTGGTAGTCCGCAGAAATCGATGCTGGGACCACTGTTCACAATTTACATAAACAATTTGGACTCAGGAATTAGAAGTACAATTTCAAAATTTGTGGACGAAACCAAATTGGGGGTATATAGTTAATACTGAGGAAGAATGAGACAAAATACAGGAAGACATTAATAAACTTGCAAAATGGGCGTGTAATTGACAAATGAATTACAATATAGATAAGTGTGAAGTGGTGCATTTTGGTAGGAAGAATAAGGAGGCCGGATTCTATCTACTGCTTAGATAAGAGTCTAAATGGGGTAGAGGAGCAAAGGGATCTAGTGGTACAGATACACAAATCACTAAAAGTAGCATCACAGGTTAATAAATCCATTTTATAAAAAGAAAAGCAAACCAAGCAAGGGTTCATTTTCTGAAGGGATAGAATTGAAAAGCAGTGAAGTTATGTTAAACTTGTATAGAACCTTGGTTAGACTGCACTTGGAGTACTGTGCACAGTTCTGGTTTCCATATTATTACAAAAAGGATATAAAGGCACTGGAGAAGGTAGATTCCCAAGGATGACACCAGAACTGAGAGGCTATATGTGCCAGGAAAGGTTGAACAGGCTGGGGCTTTTTTCTCTGGAAAAGAGAAGGCTGAGGGGGTGACCTAATAGAGGTCTTTAAGATTATGAAAGGGTTTGATTGGGTAGATGTAGAGATGATGTTTCCACTTGTGGGGAATCCAAAATTAGAGTTAATAAATATGATAGTCACTAATAAATCCAATAGGGAATTCAGGAGAAACTTCTTTACCCAAAGAGTGGTAAGAATGTGGAACATGCTGCCACAAGGAGTAGTTCAGACAAATAGCATAGAATCATTTAAGGGAAAGCTAGATAAGCACATGAGGGCGAAAGGAATAGAAGGATATGTAATTCTATGATGTCCTGATAGGGTTTGATGAAGAGGGTGTGTGAGGGGGTTCATGTGGAGCATAAACACCGGCATAGACCAGGTATGAACAGGCCGAGGATATTGGACTGCCACTGTATGAAAGCATCATGGCAGCTCCCAGGGAATCTAACGCAGACCTGCATGAGCCTTTGCTTGTGGTTGCACACTAGCTGAACATTGCTAGACTGAAATCGCTTGCAGTTGACGTTGGCGCTGGGTTTCCCGCATTTGACTATTTAACCATTTTCTCCCCCCCCCCCTCAACCTGTCGTGGGGGGGGAGGGTGGTAATTCCCCCCTATGTAACAGTGACTACACTTCAAAAGTACTGAATTGGCTGTAAAGCGCTTTGGGATACCCTGAGGTCGTGAAAGGCGCTATATAAATGCAAGTCTTTTTATATTTTTCCCTTCTCTTCTAGGGGGTGATTGCAACAGCTGCTGTTCCTGAGAGTGGGGCATCACTGGCCCTGAGGGCCCTAGGCTGGGGTTCTCTGTACGCCTGGTCCGGGGTTGGTTTGCTTAGCCTTGCAGTCTGGAAGGCTTTAGGAGTACACAGTGTAAGTTTTTTTTCTTTTAATCTCCTGAATTATCAAAGGTGAAGATTTATAGTTATGCTTCGGTCCATAACTGTGATGTCAGTATATCAGATTTTTACTTGATCACCCTGGATAATTGACTTTATCTCTTCAGACTCCTTTGCCCTGATTTTAAATGGGAGGGCAGGTAGAGTCCAGGGATGTGGAGGCCTGGCCGATATCAATTTCCATAAATTTTCCCGGACTCCCGCCTAGATCCACTACCTGGCCAGCGGGCGAGAGTGGGAATTCGGCAGCAGGGGGCCACAGCTGGGGACCCATGGGAATGGGCTCTGGCAATAATTTGAGGTGGGTGGGTTGGGCAAGGCGGGCTCTGGAGGCAATTAGGATGAGGGGGAGGAGCCGGGGTAAGGCAGGTCCAAGGCTTCCTTGAGGCCAGGCGGGGCACTCCTGCTCCTGGCCTGCAAGGAAACTAAAAATTTAATTTTGAAACTACCTTGCTGGGCCTCATTTGGTCTGCTATCCAGCTCCCAGCAGGTCTGGCCTGACTGGGAAGCCGTCACTGCTCCCCTGCTCAATATTGCAGTCGGGTCCCAATGACATCATCGGGACCCAATCTGCATATTTAAAGAAGGACCCCGCTTCCTACCTGCCAATGTCCCGCTCGCACGCTCAAAAAAGCAGTATAACCTCAGGACACGGTGGGAAGACAGCGGGATCAGTACATGACTGCCCTCATTTTAATTGCCCCCCCCCCACATGGTGGGGGACTTTAAAACGGGGCCTCTAATCCTTGTTAATAATGGTTCTGCTGTAAAGTCTGTCTTCTCGCTCATCCCTTTAATAATATAGCTATATTTCTGAGCTGCCTTCCTCCTTGTTAACTCTAGATTGCTTTTGAAAATTGGCATGTTGGGACCTTTTTATTCCTGAATGCAGATTTGTCACATTGGTATACTTAAAAATTCTTTGTTGGATTTTTCACCAAACTGATCATCTTTCTGTCAGATTATAAGTTTTTTTTTAAAATTAGAATACTGAAATCTTGATGTAGATGTAACTGTGATTCCAAACTCTCAATTGTCGTTGTAGTAACCCAGAGAAAAAAGCTAACTAACTTCCTCGTTCTACATTGCATCAGATTCTGGCATGTTTTTGTAATTGAGCATTTGGCGAACTGTCTGAATTGAATTGCAACTATAAGTCTGAATTCTTCTCCCCGTTACAACAAACTTTCATTTTATATGTATTATAACAACATAGAAGGATATATTGGTAGGATGAGGTGAAGTAAGATGGGATAATGCTTGTGTGGAGCATAAACACTGGCATAGACCTGTTGGATGAAATGGCCTGTTTCTGTGCCATACAATTCTATGTAACATCTGAAAGCCACTTACAGGAATAAAAAAAATGGAAATGAACATAAGTGGGGGAGCTAGGAGAGGTGACAAAAGACATGGTCATTTGGTAAATTTAAGTGTTTAAAGGCAAGGCAGAGTTCCAGAGAGTAGGACTGCAACAATCGAGAGTGAAATGGAGTGAGGAATGAAGTCTCCGGATGAGGCAAACAGTTGGAGGAAGTCGCAGAGGACTATAGTGTGGTAAGACCATGGAAGGATTTGTAGATAAGGATGAGAATTTGGAAATCTACATATTGGGGGATAGGGAGCCAATGAGGTCTGTGAGGACTGAAGGGATGAACAAGTGGGATTTGGTGCGAGGCAGGATGCAGACAACATGATTTTGGATTAAGTTAAACTTTATTGAAGGTGGAGCTTGGGAGGCTGATGGGGAGGAAATCAAGTCTGGAGGTGACAGAAGTGTGGATTTGGGTTTCGGCTATGGTAGAAGTGAAAGAAAGAAGTGAGGTAGGGATGTAGGCGAGTGTCGTTGTAGAAGTGGAAGTAAGCAGTTTTTGCACCAAAGTCGCAAACTGTCTGCTGCAACCTGAATGATCAGGGAAATTAAGGGTGCAGAGCTTTTGGTGGGACTTGAATTCAATGACTTCAGTCTTCCTGATACTCACTTGGAGGAAATTCTGGTTTATCCAACACAGCAGAGAGGACAAGAAGGGATAATGAGCTACAGTCAGAGAGGATATAATTGGTGACTTTAACCAGAGCAATCTTTGAGCTGTGGGTGGGGTGGAAGCTAGTCTGAAGGGATTCAGATATGACGTTGTGGAAGAGGTGAGCACAGAGTTGGAAGATGACAGCACATTCAAAGATCTTGGAGAGGAAAGGGAGGTTTGTAATGGGATAGAAGGGTCAAGGGTAGGCTTTTTGAGGAGGGGGGTTGGTGTGAATCAATTTTGATGAAGGAGAAAGATGTCGGAGCAGCGGAAATCATTTACAAAGTTGGCGCACATGGGGCAAGGAATAATAGTTGGGTGGAGAAGGAAATCTGAGAGACAAAGCTGGGTCTGCTGGAAGAGATGAGCTTGAGGCACTCAATGTCTTGACCAATAGTCATCGAGAAATTATCAATACTATCCACTTTCGCTCTGGGTAGAGATGTAACCATCATCGATTCTTGTGTCTCTCTCTACGAAGTGTGAAGGAAAGTTTAAGATCTTTATAGGGCTCTAGTCAGTACACTCATCCCTTGTAACCTTGATGATTCATTGTGTTGTGATAAGAGTTGTTTTCCCAACTAATCAGTTGATCATTGTCTTGTTTTTTGTGATATGGGCTACCCTCTTATCCAGAAGACCATTGACCCCCTTATTAATCATTCCTTGCAAACAATAGACCTCTCCTTGCTGAAGCAGCTTTTTCTTGCTAAATGTCATCCATACCCTGAAGCATTCTGGGAATGAGCAACATGACCTTTTTATTATTTCTAGCTACAGTACAAGTCTACAAGCTGTTTATAAGTAAAAAGGAAGCTTAAACATAATCCTATGTATATAAGAGTAGGGTATCTTACATAGCCTATTCAGTGCTCTTTGGTTCTTTATTAAGATTTTATAATTAAAATACTAAAACTTTAATGTGAAATACTAGGGTTTTCAAATCAACCAATTCCTGCTCCGTTTTCAGTGAGCACATGGTTGTTAGTAGCTGGTAATTAAGGAAGAAAATAAGTAAATCAATAATTTTTTAATCTCTTTCCAATTTCACCAAATTGTTCCAAACTAAATAGATAAGTGACTAAGTGAAGGGGGTATGCATTTTACCTTCTCTGGGGAAACAATTGCAGATTGAATTCTTTGAGAAACTCCACATCACTTGCATTTCAAAAGTGAAAAAAGATTATTGGAGATATATTTAACAGTGTTTTCAGATGCACTTTCCAATTTAAAAAAAAAAATACAAAAACACCTAGAAGTTCTTTGGAAAGTACGGTGTTTGTGTTTGGTGTATTCAACCGTATTGGATTAGTCTGACACCTGTGATTTTTTTTTTTTAACTGATATCCAGCTGCTGTAAAAGCACTTGTTTGTAGGATGGCAGCAACAAGAGGGCAATAGCAGGCCATGGCTCCTCCAAGAATTATTTTTCTAAAGAGTCGGTCATCTGGCCCACAAATTCCAGCGAATTAGGTACAGGCACAGAAAAGTTGGATTTGGGCAGTAAAATATCCATCAGAAGTTGCATCCAAACCCTCCGCCACCCCCCACCCGAACCTTGAGGGGGGTAGGGGTGGACGGGTACAGGTTATTAAGATATTACATGTACTGGATTCTACAGTAAGTAGAATTGGAGGAGTTGCTAAATCAATACTGACCACTTATGTCCTAAACAACTATTGGAACAAAAGCTTAATTTAACCATTTTTAAAATATAAGTTATTGACAATGTAGATTCACCCTGGATTTTATTCCATTTAAAAAAAAATGTAAATGCTCTTTATTACAGATCAAACTCTTTCTGAACTGTGTGGCACAGTTTTGAACAGACCAATTACAAAATGTTTATTGGGTTAGGAGTATTTTCAGAAAAGAAGCCTATCCCATTCCTAGGAAGCTATAGTTGGTCTACTTGGACAGCTGCTCCCTACCCACTGCTGTCGCATCTATGAAGGACTAGGTAGGGTTTGTGCAAAGTACAAGATTCCAAATTTAATCTTGCCAAATGTTGTTTAAAAGGTCTTTGCTAAGTTAACTTATTTCAGATAGACCACTACAGTTGGCCTCAGGACCCTTACAGTAAGAAAAGAAAAAAAATCACCCAGGATTACCTACATCTCTGCCATCCAGTGACTCCTTCTTGAAAGTGCACGCTTATGGATGGCATGTGAGAATGGCAATGGGACCAGGCTTAACTGTAATGCCCTTAACCATGGAATTTTAGCAAAATACGTACAGATAACTGTAAAGGGCTGTGACTTGTTGCTACTGAATTAAAGGAGAAGCAGAACTACTTTAGCAATATTTTAAAAATAGATATAGTGTTATTGCTGCACACTTGCTAACGAAGTTACCATTTTTCTCAGCTGAGCAGATCTGATTCCATTCTATTCAATCAGCTTTAAATAGAGCTATAATCTACCATCAAAATCTTCCTTAGTTGTATTGGAGTCAGGTAGGAACAGACAAACTTCTGAAGGCCTATTTTTAAAGTCTGTGTAACTGCAGGAATTAAAGTCTCATGATGTTGGTATAATAACCACATACAAAGTTAGGAAACTGATTTTGTGTATGATCCCCTGTTAAGTATTAAGTATTCCAAGAAATGGAGGAAAAAATGGAAGCAAATTTATAGTCTTTCTGAAACATAATTACATTTAACTTCAAAGGAATGGAAATTAGAATTTCTTTTAAACTTAGATTATTTCTCCACAAATATTAACAAAATGACATTTAATAAGCATGTGCTCAAAAATTGTATCTTTGTGAATTTCACTGTGAATAATTGATCTTTTCCACCCCCTCTTCTGCAGCTGACAGAATTCAGAGAAAAGATGCAATCAACATTCCCTGAAATTCCAAAAAGCACAGACATATCTGAGGTTGCTGAGCAGTTCAGTTGGGAAAACCTGTTCAAATCAAAGTAATATGGCGCTGATTAAAGTGAAGAGTGTACATGTTACCTCACGGTCTCTTCCTCAAACAGAAATAAATGAATGCACCTTTTTATACATTCTGGAATATTATTGTGCTGATTTAAAATATACTGACTTTTTGAAAATACTGTGCAAGTATTGGGAAGAATAGAGTTCTTCAAATTACCTATATCTTTAAAAAAAAATTCTCCCCTCTTCTGAAGGCAGCAACTCTTAGTCAAGTACGGTTTGCAGAAGGTGGCATATCCGCATGCTCAAAAAGCCATTTTAATATGATGGGCATAGACAGCAACTGTTGGCAGACTATTGGCGGGTAACATCTACATGCACACTTTCCAGCAGGGGTTACAAAAAGAACATAAGAAGTAGGAGTAGGCCTTTGGGCCGACTTCGCCATTCAATAAGATCATGGCTGATCTTCTACCTCAACTCCACCTTCCCACACTATCCCTATATCCCTTGATTCCATTAATATCCAAAAAATCTATCTATCTCTGTCTTGAATATACTCAATGACTGAGGATCCACAACCCTCTGGTGT
Organism: Squalus acanthias; assembly: GCA_030390025.1. Taxonomy (NCBI): domain Eukaryota; kingdom Metazoa; phylum Chordata; class Chondrichthyes; order Squaliformes; family Squalidae; genus Squalus; species Squalus acanthias. The sequence goes on along the minus strand of CM059436.1, from coordinate 64,039,079 downwards.
AGAGAATTCCAAAGATTCACAACCCCTTTGAGTGGAAAAAATCTCTCCTCATCAGTCCTAAATGGCCAACCCCTTATTCCGAGACTGTGACCCCTAGTTCTAACTTGGTGGTCTCACCAAGGCCCTATATAATTGTAGGAAGACCTCATTATTCTTAAACTCCAATCCCTTTGTAATAAAGGCTAACATACCATTTTCTTTCCTAATTGCTTGCTGTACCTGCATGTTCACTTTCTGTAATTTGTGTACAAGGACACCCAGGTCCCTCTGAACATCAACGTTTCCCAATCTCTCTCCATTTAAAAAAATATTTTGCTTTTCTATTTTTCCTACCCAAGTGGATAACTTCACATTTCTCCACATTATATTCCATCTGCTGTGTTCTTACCCACTCACTTAACCTGTCTATATCCCTTTGCAGCCTCTTTGCGTCCTCCTCACAGCTTACTTTCCATCATCAGCAAACTTGGATACATTACACTCGGTCCTCCTCATCTAAGTCATTGATATAGATTGTAAATAGCTGAGGCTGAAGCACTGATCCTTGTGGCACCCCACTCATTCCAGACTGCCAACCTGTTTATTCCTACTCTCTGTTTTCTGTCCGTTAACCAGTCCTCAATAAATGCTCTCATAACCCCCAATCCTATGAGGCCTAATTCTATAGAATATCCTATTGTGTGGCACCTTATCGAATGCTTTCTGAAAATCCAAATACACTACATCCACTGGTTTCCCCCTTATCTACCCTGCTAGTTACTACCTCAAAAAACTCTTAATAGATTTGTCAAACACGATTTCCCTTTCATGAATCTGTGACTGCCCAATCATATGATTTTGTAAGTGCCCTGTTACCACGTCCCTAATAATGGATTCTAGCATTTTCCCTACTACTGATGTCCGGCTAACTGGTCTATAGTTCCTTGTTTTCTCTCTTCCTCCTTTTCTTGAATAGCGGGGTTACATTTGCTATCTTCCAATCTGCAGGGACCATTCTAGAATCTAGGGAATTCTGGAAGTTCAAAACCAATGCATCCACTATCTCTGTAGCCGCCTCTTTTTTTAAACCCTGGGATGTAGGCCATCAGGTCCAGGGGATTTGTCGGCTTTTAGTCCCATTAATTTCTCCAGTACTATTTCTTTACTAATACTAAGTTCTTTAAGTTCCTCATTCTCACTAGAACCTTGGTTCCCCACTATTTCCAGAATATTTTGTGTGTGTGTTCTTCCGTGAAGACAGATACAAAGTATTTGTTTAATGTCTCAGCCATTTCCTTATTCCCCATTATAATTTCTCCTATCTCTGCCTATAAGGGACCCATGTTTACTTTCGGTAATCTCTTCCATTTTACATACCTATAGAAGCTTTTACAATCTTTTTATGTCCCTTGCTAGTTTACTCTCGTATTCTATTTTCTCTTTCTTTGTCCTTCTTTGCTTAATTCTAAAATCCTCCCAATCCTCGGGCTTACTAAATTTTGGCAACATTATAAGCCTCTTCCTTTAATCTGATACTATCTTTAACATCTCTTTTTAGCTACGGTTGGACTACTAATCCTGTGGGGATTTATTCCTTAGGGGAATGTATATTTGTTGCAAATTATGAATTAATTCTTTAAATGTTTGCTATTGCTTATCTACCATCATATCTTTTAATCTAGTTTCCCAATCTACCTTAGTCATCTCACCCCTCATACCTACATAGTTTGCTTTGTTCAGAGTAAAGACCATAGTTTCATGCTTAACTAAATTGCTCTCAAACGCAATATAAAATTCTATCATCTAATGACCACTCTGCCCCAGAGGATTCTTTACTACAAGGTTATTAATTAACCCTGTCTCATTGCACAATACTAGATCTAAAATAGCCTGTTCCCTAGTTGGTTTGTCGACACACTGATCTAGAAAACTACCTTGAATGCATTCAGTGTATGTGTCCTCCATTATTACTGCAAACTTGGTTTGCCCAGTCTATATAAAAATTAGTCGCCCATGATTACTGTATTACCCTTGTCACGTGCACCTCTAATTTCCTGATTTATATTCTGCCTGACACTACAGCTACTGTTAGGGGACCTATAAACTACTGCCACCAGTGTTTTCTGCCCCTTTTGTTTCTTACCTCCACCCTAACTGATTCTACATCTTTATTTTCTGAGTGAAGCTCCTTTCTCTCTACTATCTTTATCCCATCTTTTATCAGGGCTACTCCCCTCCTCTTCCATTTTGCCTATCTGTTCTAAAAGTGAAGTATCCTAGAATATTAATGGAGGGTCCTGAGGTTGTGAGTAGGAATAGTATTACAGAGACTACTTCTAAGGTTACAGAAGCATTTTATGCCAAGGTGGCACAGGGATTAGATGCTGTTCCTCCGAGGGTTCCAATCCTATCTTCAAATATTGTTCCAGATACAGCCTGGCACATTTAATGGTTTTCTCGTAGTTTCCTGTTCCACTGAAGATTGAATTTAAAATCCTTGTCCTTGTCTTCAAATTCCTCCCTTGCCTGGCTTCACGCCATCTTGCAAGCTCCTCCAGCCTTGCATTATCCTACATCCTTTGGTCCTCCAACTGTGGCCTTTTTGCATTATCCCCTCCTCGCCACTGGTGGCAGAGCCTTCAGCTGCCTCATACCCTATTATCTCGAGCTCCCTTTCTGAATCTCTCTGCCCTTCCATTCCTCTCCCCCTTTCAAAACCTTCTGAAAAACCTATCTTTTCAACGGTTTTAGTCACCTCTCATACCATGTTGTCCATTACTTCCTTTTATCTATTTTCTCCTCTCTGCCTTGGGACTTTTTCTATGTTAAAGGTGCTATATAAATGTAAGTTATTATTTGATTAGAGAGCTTTTAAGGATTAGGTTAGCATAGATCAGAAAGAATGAGCTATCGCACTTCTATACAAGTTAATAGCAGGGGGTCAGATGAGGGAGTGGGACAAATGAAAAACATGTAATTCCTCACAAGTCAACATTGGACACATTTCTGCTGTGCATGAGAGATGATATTCAAAGAATAATGAAGACCCTAGACAGTAGGTATCTTGTTCCAAAAAGGCATGCATCTACAACACAAAAGTATCCCTATATTTGCATTCTCACTCTGATGAGACCACAACAGAAAATTGTCACACCTGTGTGGTAGGGATGTTCTTTTGAGGTTGAGACTGAAGCACATAATTGAAACAGAGTGCCTCACTTGGCATATAACTATACTATACATGGAATATGAGCACTAAATGCAAGGAGCCTAGAGAATCCCCAGCATCAGCTTTGCTAAGCACAATTTTTTTTTTTAATGTTCTCATCAATTTTCTTCACTGGGATACAATTTTATGGCTTCAAATCACGTCATCACCTAGAGGTAGATTTTCATCTTCGTCTGGGCGGTAATCTGGCGGAGCGGATTGATCATCTTTTATAAAACGGGTCTGATTATCATGGTTATGTGTTCTGCTATCTTCAATTTGATGACCCAATGGTCAGTAGAATGACAATCAGGTGGGTTCTGGGATCTAATTAACTCACGAGATGTCAGTTTGACATATTACTTTATTAATCAAAGGCCATGCGAACTCCGATACAACATTAAGCAGACAGTTAACAAGAGTCTATCAGACCGATACATGCAGCAATTAAGTAGTTGACTACAGACTTACATGCTTGGAACACTCAGCTGGTTTCAGGTGCTTTCTCTAGTAAGTGAAAAATAGCAAAAGCTCTATTTCCCTTTTTAAAGTAATTTTATTACCCATATATGGTCACATTACCATATATTTTTCATTACCCATATATGGACAATTCATCAACTTAAGCCATCATGTTTTTAGCTTACAACCCTTAGGTCATGGAGTTCAACTTTGTGGGATACTTATGACCTTTGGGTCATCAAATTGAAGATTGCTGAACACATAACCATAGGGGCCTTACCCTTATCAATATCCTCTGTTCCAAAGAAAACAAACCCAGCCTAACAGTAAGCGGGTAGTAAGAGGCGGGGTGGGGCCTATTAGGGACAAAAGATGATATATGCCTAGAGGCAAAGGGCAAGGCTAGAATACTCAATGAATACTTTGTATCGGTGTTTACTAAGGAGGTGGATGCTGACAAAATATCAGTAGAAGTGGAAAAGGTAGAAGCAATGGAAGGGGTGAAAATTGATAGACAAGATGTACTAGAAAGGCTGGGTATGCTTAGAGTGGATAAGTCACCTGGTCCAGATGGCTTGCATCCCAGGTTGCCAAGGGAATTGGGGGAGGAGAAGGGCTTGCCATAATTTTCCAATCTTCCCTAGATACGGGGGAACCTGAGGATTGGAAAGTGTCAAATATGACACCATTGTTCAAGAAAGGGTGCAAGGACAATCCTAGTAACTACAGGCCGGTCAGTTTAACATCAGTGGTGCGTAAAGTATTAGAAACAATAATCAAGGAAAAAATTAATGGGCACTTGGAGAGGTTTAAGCTAATTAAGGAGAGCCAACACGGATTTGTAAAAGGCAGATCGTGTTTGACTAATTGAATTTTTTGATGGAAGTAATAGGGAGGATTGATGAAGGGAATGCAATGGATGTTGTCTACATGGATTTTCGGAAGGCGTTTGACAAAGTACCACATAGAAGGCTGGTTAACAAAATTGAGGCTCATGGAATAGGTGGGTCAGTGGCAGCTTGGATAAGGAATTGGCTTAAGGACAGAAAACAGCGAGTTGTGGTAAATGGCTGTTTTTCAGACTGGAGGATGGTAGACAGTGGTGTTCCCCAAGGGTCAGTGCTGGGGCCACTGCTTTTTTTGATATATATTGATGACCTAGATATTGGAATACAGAGTAGAATTTCTAAATTTGCCGATGACACCAAACTTGGGGGTGTGGCAAACAGTGATGATGATACCAATCGACTGCAACAGGACATAGAAAGGCTAGCAGAATGGGCAGACAAGTGGCAGATGGAATTTAATACAGAGAAGTGTGAGGTGATGCATTTTGGCAGAAGGAACAGGGAGAGGCAATATACACTTAATGGCACAGTTTTAAAGAGTGTGCAGGGACAGAGGGACCTGGGAGTTAATGTGCATAGGTCCCTGAAGGTGCCGGGACATATTGAGAGGGTGGTTAACAAAGCATATGGGATCTCGGACTTCATAAATATAGTTATTGAGTACAAAAGTAGAGAAGTTATGCTGAACCTTTTATAAAGCGCTGATTAGGCCACAACTGGAGTATTGCGTCCAGTTCTGGTCACCACACTTTAGGAAGGATGTGAAGGCACTTGAGAGGGTGCAGAAGAGATATATCAGAATGGTTCCAGGGATGGAGGATCTTAGCGACAAGGACAGGTTGGAGAAGCTGGATTTGTTTTCATTAGAGCAAAGAAGGTTGAGAGGTGATTTGATAGAGGTGTACAAGATTATGACGGGTTTGGATAGGGTAGACGGGGCTAGGCTGTTCCCACTAGTTGATGGTACAAGGACTAGGACACAGATTTAAGATTTTGGGCAAGAGATACATGGGGGACGTGAGGAAAAACTTTTTTACGCAGCGAGTGGTGAACTCGTTGCCGACAGAAGTGGAGGAAGCGGATACACCCAATGTTTTCAACGGAAGACTAGATAGGCACTAGAGGGAAATAAACTTGCAGGGCTACGGGGATAGAGCGGGGGAATGGGACTGACTGGATTGCTCTACAGAGAGAGCTGGCACGGACTCAATGGGCCAAATGGCGGCCTCCTGTGCCAGTATGACTCTATCCAATCTTTCCTCATAGCTAAAATTCTCCAGTCCAGGCAACATCCTCGTAAATCTCCTCTGTACCCTCTCTAGTGCAATCACATCTTTCCTGTAATGTGGTGACCAGAACTGCACGCAGTACTCTAGCTGTGGCCTAACTAGTGTTTGATACAGTTGAAGCATAACCCCCCCTGCTCTTGCATTCTATGCCTCGGCTAATAAAGGCAAGCATTCCGTATGCCTTCTTAACCACCTTATCTACCTGGCTTGCTACCTTCAGGAATCTGTGGACCTGCACTCCAAGGTCCCTCTGTTCCTCTACACTTCTCAGTGTCCTACCATTTAATGTGTATTCCATTGCCTTGTTAGCCCTCCCTAAATGCATTACCTCACTCTTCTCCAGATTGAATTCCATTTGCCACTGCTCTGCCCAACTGACCAGTTTATTGATAACTTCCTGCAGTCTACAGCTTTCTTCTTCATTATCAACCACACCGCCGATTTTAGTATCATCTGCAAACTTCTTTATCATACCCCCTACATTCAAGTCTAAATCATTTATATATACCACAAAAAGCAAGGGACCTAGTACTGAGCCCCGCGGAACCCCACTGGAAACAGCCTTCCAATCACAAAAACACCCATCAACCATTACCCTTTGTTTTCTGCCTCTGAGCCAATTTTGGATCCAACCTGCCACTTTGCCCTGGATCCCATGAGCTTTTACTTTCGACACCAGTCTGCCATGTGGGACCTTATCAAAAGCCTTGCTAAAATCCATATACACTACATCAAACGCACTACCCTCATCGACCCTCCTTGTTACCTCCTCAAAAAATTCAATTAAGTTAGTCAGACATGACCTTTCCTTAACAAATCCGTGCTGACTGTCCTTAATTAATCCGTGTCTTTCTAAACGAAGATTTATCCTGTCCCTCAGAACTTTTTCCAATAATTTTCCCACCACCAAGGTTAGGCTGACTGGCCTGTAATTACTCAGTCTATTAATTATTGTGGGAACTGCTTTAAAATTGAAACTTTGGGACACTAGCGTTTCAATTAATATTTTAAAAATGGGTATCCTTCACAAAGGCCAAGGAACATAGGAATGGGAGTAGGCCATTCAGCCCCTCGACCCACTTTGCTTGAGCACAGAGCTTGGAGACAGAGCTGGGTAAACCGCAAACAGAGTGACTCTCAAACAGAGTGGAAGCTGGGAATTTGGTGATAGTAGGAATTCGGTGGAGAGGAGGAAGGCTGTTTCTGACGTCCACCTCAAAAGATGGAGTGGAGCCACAGAATCCGAGGATTCTACGTTAAGTATCTAATATATAGGTTCTTTGTAGTTAGTATCTCAGTCGTTCTTGTTAAGCTTGAGTAAATAATTTAGTCTTTGGCTAGTTTGCTTTGAGGAGTGAATTGAAAAATTGCAGTGTAGTTTAGACCTAGTTAACAGCAATTATATAAATCACCTCTTGTATCTAAGTAGTTTATTTTAAGTTTCTAATGAGAATGGAGGGACAGCTACGACCCATAGCCTGCAATTCCTGCGCCAGGACTTCAGGACGCTTCATGTGTCCCGGAGGCCCATGTTTGCAGGAAGTGCCTCCGAGTGCTCAAACTCAGGCTGAGGGTTTCTGAGCCTGAGGAGCAGCTGGATTCACTGCAGGGCATACGGTTGGCTGAGTGTGTCTTGGCTCACAGGTTCCAGGAGGTTGTCACCCCACATCCAGATAGAGTTCAGAATAGCAAGTGGGTGGAAGGGTAGGAAGAGGCAGGCAGTGCAGGAATCCTCCGGGCATGTGGCACTCTCAAACTGATATTCAGCACTGAATACCAGTGAGGGTGATGACACCTCAGAGGAGCGCAGTCCCAAGCCTGGCACCGTGAGGCATAGGGGGCTTCAGCAAAGTGTAGGAATGCAGTAGTAATTGGGGATTCGATAGTTAGGGGGACAGACAGGCAGTTCTGCTACCATCGACGTGAGACCCGTATGGTATCAGGGTAAGGGAGATCATGCAGAGGGTGAAGAATCATTCTGCGGGGGAAGGGGACGAGCCAGAAGTCGTGGTCCAAGTCAGAACCAACGACATAGGGAGGAAGAGGGTTCAGGTCCTGCAGTCAAGAGTTTAAGAAGCTAGGGAGAACGTTAAAAAGCAGGACCTCAAAAGATAGTAATCTCTGGATTACTCCCAGTGCCACGTGCTAGTGAAAGTAGAAATAGGAGGATATGGCAGGTTAATGTGTGGCAAGAGACATGATGCAGGAGGACATCAGATTCCTGGGACATTGGAACCAGTTCTGTGGCAGGAGGGACCTGTTCAAGATGGACGGATTGCACCTCAACAGAGCTGGGATCAATATCCTTGCGGTCAGGTTAACTAATACTGTGGGGGTGGGTTTAAACTAATTCGGCAGATTGTTGGGCACCAGAATCACAGAATCCCCACAGTGCAGATAGAGGCCATTTCGGCCCATCGAGCCTGCACCGACACATATCCCACCCTATCCCCGTAACCCCACTTATTTAATCCCCCTAACACTAAGGGTCAATTTATCATAGCCAAATCAACCTAACCCGCACATCTTTGGACTGTGGGAGGAAACCGGAGCACCCGGAGGAAACCCACGCAGACACGGGGAGAATGTGCAAACTCCACACAGACAGTCATCCGAGGCCGGATTCGAACCCGGGTCCCTGGCGCTGTGAGGCAACAGTGCTAACCACTATGCCACTGTGCTGCCCAATGCAAGGATGTAGTATTAAACAGTAGAAACAAGGTGCACAGAGGTCTGGGAGAGACAGTTAGAGTTAGAAATAATACAGAATTAGGTGGGATCATAGAAAATACAGAGTGGTCTAAGTTAGGTTTGGAGTGCATGTGTGTAAATACACAAAGTGTGGCTAATAAGGTTGGTGAGCTGCAGGCGCAGATAGCCACCTGGGAATATGATGTAGTGGTATTACTGAGACCTGGCTCAAAAGGGGGGAAAATTGGATGCTTAATATTCCTGGATACAAGGTATTCATGAAAAATCAGAAAGGAAAAAAGGAGGATGGGTATCAGTTTTGATTAAGGAAAATATTACAGTGCTAGAAAGAGAGAACGTCCTTCAGAATGTACTTGGTTGGAGTTGAGAAACAATAAAGGAGCTATTACACTACTTGATGTATTTTATAGGTCACCAAATAGTGGAAAGCAGATAGAGGAACAGATTTGCAAATAAATTACTGAGAGGTGCAAGAACTATAACAAACATGCAGGTGCAGCAAGCAGTTAGGAAGGCAAATGGTATGTTGGCCTTCATTGCAAGAGGATTTGAGTACAGGAGCAAGGATGTCTTACTACAGTTATACAGGGCCTTGGTGAGACCACACCTGGAGTACTGTGTGCAGTTTTGGTCTTCTTACCTTAGAAAGGATATACTTGCCATCGAGGGAGTGCAGTGAAGGTTCACCAGACTGATTCCTGGGATGGCAGGACTGTCGTATGAGGAGAGATTGGGTCGACTAGGCCTGTATTCACTAGAGTTTAGAAGAATGAGAGGGGATCTCATTGAAACGTATAAAATTCTGACAGGGCTAGACAGACTGGATGCAGGGAGGATGTTTCCCCTGGCTGGGGGGTCTAGAACAAGGGGTCACAGTCTCAGGATACGGGGTAGGACATTTAGGACTGAGATGAGGAGAAATTTCTTCACTCAGAGGGTGGTGAACCTGTGGAATTCTCAGCACAGAAGGCTGTGGAGGCCAAGTCACTGAATATATTTAAGGAGGAGATAGATAGATTTCTAGACACAAAAGGCATCAAGGGGTATGGGGAGAGCGCAGGAATATGGTATTGAGATAGAGGATCAGCCATGATCATATTGAATGGTGGAGGAGGCTCAAAGGGCCGAATGGCCTACTCCCACTCCTATTTTTCTATGTTTCTATAGAATAGTGATAATGGGAGACTTTACCCCAATATTGAATGGGGCAGTGATTGTGTTGAGGGCAGAGAAGGGGAGGAATTTATGAAGTGTATTCAGGAGAATTTTCTTGATCAGTATGTTTCCTGCCCAACGAGGAAGGAGGCATTGCTGGATCTAGTCCTAGGGAATGAAGTGAGTCAAGTGGAGAATGTCACAGTTGGAGAGCATTTCGGGAATAGTGATCATAGTATCATAAGGTCTAGATTAGTTATGGAGAAGGACAAGGTGCAAATTGAGGAGGGATCTGGCCTGGATAAATTGGAGTCAAGGATTGGCAGGCAAAAATGTAATGGAGCAATAGGCGGTCTTTAAAGAGGAGATGGTTCGGGTACAGTCTAGGTACATTCCTATAAGAGGTAAAAGGAGGACAACCAAAGCCAGAGCTCCCTGGATGACGAAGGAGTTAGAGAGTAGGATGAAGCAAAAGAAGGGGGCGTATGACAAATGTCAGCTTGATAATACAAGGGAGAATCAGGCTGAATATAAAAAGTAGAGAAGTGAAAAAGGAAATAAGACGGGCAAAGAGACAGTACGAGAATAGATTGGTGACTAAAATAAAGGCATATTAACAGTAAAGGAGTTGTCAGAGGAGCAGTGGGGCTGATTAGGGACCAAAATGGAGAACTATTGGTGGAGGTAGAAGGCATGGCTGAGGTACTCAATGAGTACTTTGCATCGGTGCTTAACAAGGAAGAGGACTTTGCCAAAGCTATGGTAAACGAGGAGGTTGCTGGGATACTGGATGAGATAAAAATAGATAAAGAGGAAGTACTAGAAAGGCTGGCGGTAATTAAAGTGGATAAGTCACCCGGTCCGGATGGGATGCATCCTGAGGGAAGTAAGAGTAGAAATTGTGGAGGTGCTGGCCACAATCTTCCAATCCTCCTTAGATACAGGGGTGGTGCCAAAGGACTGGAGAATTGCAAATGTTATAACCTTGTTCAAAAAAGGGGAGAAGGATAAACCTGGCAATTACAGGGCAGTCAGTTTAACGTCAGTGGTGGGGAAACTTTTGGAAACAATAATCCGGAAGAAAATTAACAGCCACTGGACAAGCATGGACTAATAAAGGAAAGCCAGCACGTATGTGTTAAGGGCAAATCGCATTTGACTAACTTGATTGAGATTTTTGATGAGGTAACAGAGAGAGTGGATGAGAGCAGTGCAGCTGATGTTGTGTATATGGACTTTCACAAGGCATTTGATAAAGTACCACATACTAGGCTTGATAGCAAGATTGAAGCCCATGGGATAAAAGGAGTAGTAGCAGCATGGATACAAAATTGGCTAAGGGATAGAAAACAGAGGATTGTGATGAATGGCTGTTTTTCAGACTCGAGGGAGGTACACAGTGGCGCTCCCCAGGGTTCAGTACAGGACCACTGCTGTTTTTGATACCTTAATAACTTGGACTTGTGGGTACAGGGCACAATTTCAAAATTTGACACGAAACTTGGAAGTGTAGTAAGCAGTGAGGAAGATAGTAATAGACTTCAAGAAGAGATAGACAGGCTGGTGGAATGGGCAGACACAAGGCAGATGAAATTCAATGCAGAGAAGTGTGAGGTGATACATTTTAATAGGAAGAATGAGGAGAGACCATACACACTAAATAGTACAATTTTAAAGGGGGTGCAAGAACAGAGAGACCGGGGGTGTTTGTGGACAAATCTTTGAACAAAGCAGTTAAAAGAGCATATGGGATCCTGGGCTTTATAAATATAGGCATAGAGTACAAAAGCCAGGAAGTTATGCTAAACCTATATAAAACACTCAGCTGGAGTATTGTGTCCAATTCTGGGCACCACACTTTAGGAAGAATGTGAAGTCTTTGGAGAGAGTACAGAAGAGATTTACTAGAATGGTTCCAGGGATGAGGGAATACAGTTACATAGATAGACTAGAGAAGCTGTGGTTTTTCTACTTGGAGCAGAGAAGGCTAAGAGGAGATTTGATAGAGGTGTTTAAAATCATGAAGGGTTTCGATAGAGTGAATAAAGAGAAACTGTTTCCAGTGGCTGAAGGGTCGATGACGAGTGGGCACAGATTTAAGGTGATTGGCAAAAGAACCAGAGGCGACATGAAGAAAAACTTTTTTACGCAATGAGTGGTTAGGATTGGAATGCACTGCCTGATAGGGTGGTACATACAGATTTAATAGTAGCCTTCAAAAGTGATTTGGATAAATACTTGAAGGAGAAAAAATTGCAGGAATATGGGGAAAGAGCGGGGGAGTGGGACTAACTGGATTGCTCTTCGAAAGAGCCAGTGCAGCCTCAATAGGCTGAATTCTTCTGTGCTGTACGATTCTATGACCCAGTGGTCAATTAGACACGCAGACTAGAGCTTAATGTTCAAAACAAGTGAGGTTTATTTACCCACGGCAATTATGTCTTAAGTGCAGAAATGAACAGAACGGTAACGGGAACTACTTTCCAGCATACACATTCTCTCGCTTAGCTCCTTCTGCTCCAACCTCTTCCTGATTGCCCTTAATTGCCTTTAAAGATTTCTTAAGGCTATACCACCTTGCCTTGGTCATTCTGACATTTTATACAATTTCTTGAAGCTGTTACCATATAGCGGATACAGAACTATCAAATGCCTATGGCTCACATATCATTCCTCTCTCTCTGTTACACTGTCCACTATCTTTTAGTGATTTCTGTATTTGGACTGCTAAATCTCTCTGCTCCTCCACAGTTCCTAGCTTCTCACCATGTAGAAAGTACTCTTAGCTCCAAAATCGATGACCTCACACCAATGTTTCCTCTAATTTTTTTTTGTGCGCGGCCACGCGTGCGCAGTATCTTCCAGCGGCAACAGCTTGTAAGCAGCCTGTGCGGGACCTCCTGATTGATGCGCGGCCTTCAGCCCGTGCACCTCAGGTGGAACATTGCCTCACACTTCCCCACATTAAACTTTATCTGCCACAGTTTTGCCCACTCACTTAAACTATGAATGTCCCTTTGCAACTTTCTGCTCCCATCTACACTATTTAGTGTGCCACCTAAATTGGTATTGTCGGCAAACTTGGATATATGACTCTATTCCTTCATCTAAGTCATTTAGAAATATAGTGAAAAGCTGAGGCCCCAGTACAGATCCCTGAGGAACACCACTAATCACATACTGCAAATTAGAGTACATACCCATTAACCCTACTCTGTTTCCTACCTCCTAACCAACTCCCTACCCATGTCACTAGGTTGCCTCCAATTCCATGCGCTCTCATTTGTGTCAACAGTCTCTTGTGTGGAACTTTATTGAATGCCATCCGGAAGTCCATATAAATAACATCCACAGACACTTCCTTATCCACAATGATAGTTACGTCCTCAAAAAATTCAACTAGGTTCATTAGACATGACTTACCTGTTACAAATCCATGTTTGGCTTCAATGTTCCCATGCGGCTGCCAGCAGTCTGGAGGTCCCACGCAGGCCGCTCACCAGCTTTTCAATGGCAATAACCGCGCATGCGCAAAAAATTGAATGGGCTGCGCAGCCAGTTAAAGGACCCGCGCACAAAAATTACATATATTTTTTTACAGGGAACATTGGTTGGCTCTACCTGATCAGTTCATGTTTGTCCAAGTGCTCAGTCACTCAGTCCACAATAACAGATTCTAGTAACTTCCCCACAATGGATGTTAGACCAATAGGCCTATCATTTCCTAGTTTATCTCTCCTATGCTTAAGTAACAGAGGGACATTGGCAATTTTCCAATTCCTGAATCAAGAGAGGTCTGGAAGATCATGACTAGAGCATATACAATTTCCTTACCTACTTCTTTTAATACCCTGGGGTGGAATCCATCAGTTCCTGGAGATTTGTCTATCTTTAGTCTCATTATTTTCTCCATTATCATCTTTTTTTACTTATATTAAATCCCTTGATTTATTTTTCCTCATCCCCTACTGTGAAGACCAATACAAAGCAAATATTTAGCAAGTCTGCTATTTCCTGATTTTCAATTACAATATCACCTGCGTCTGTCTTTAAAGGGCCCACATTATTCTTAGCCATCCTCTTTCTCTTAATATACATATGAAAACCTTTATTGTTACCCTCGCAAGTTTTTTCTATTATTCCCTTTTTGCAGCTCTTAATACATTCTTTGTATCCCTTTGTTGTTCTTTATATCTCTCCCACTCCATGGGATCTCGACTGTTATTTGCATTTGTATAAGCCCTTTCTTTTAATTGTGTGTTATCTCTCACTTCTCTTGTTGACCAAGGTTGTTACATAAGTAGAGCTCTTGCCCTTTAGGAGTATGTACAGGTCTTGTATTCTACCTAATACAGTACTTCTTTGAACATCTCCCATTGTTCACCTGTAGTTTTATCTGTTAATAGTTCTGCCCAATCTACTGTGGTCAATTTCTGCCTCATCCCTCCAAAGTCCACTCTACCTAAGTTTAAAAGCTTAGTTTATGATTTGCCTTTCTTCCTCTTGAACCCCAAGCGCTTGTATCAAGTGCTTGTCAGAGCAATGGCGAAACAAAGATAAACCTGGAGCAATTGGGCTTCATAAATGGAATTTTTCTTCCTGAAATGTTCAGCTGATTTTATTTGCAGATCTTATAGAATCTTATACACAGATTCAGATTTGCTGCACTTTGGATTCCACAGCAAGGCTCTGGTACCAGTACCAGTAAAACCATTCGGTTATGTACCAACACGGAATTCTTCACAACTAAACCTATTTGATGCATTCTGGCAGAAGATCACATACTCATGCCAATTGTGAGCTTTTGACACTGATTTAAGTTTTCCCAAATTCTATCTGTATGTCGACACAGATCAGCACTTATTAGTTTTGAATTCTGCTTCTATAGAAATCCACAAAAAGAAGTGAATCTTTGGTGAGAGGCACGTCAAAATTGGTTGCAAAATCGTAAGATAAATTGCAAGTTACTATGAAAATAAATACTAAATAGTACAATAAAAATTGGTGCCCTTAATTTGAGTAACATTCTTTACCCTTTTGATCCCAATACCAATTTTCTTCCGGTAGTTAGATGATTTAATGAATTTCAGTGAATAGCAGCATATCTAAATCGGGTAGGAACAAGGAGATTAGTTAATCATAGAATCATAGAAATTTATGGCACAGAAGGAGGCCATTCGACCCATCGTGTCTGTGCCGGCCGAAAAGGAGCTAGCCAGCCTAATCCCACTTTCCAGCTCTTGGTCCATAGCCTTGTAGGTTGCAGCACTTCAAGTGCATAGCCAAGTACTTTTTAAATGTGATGAGCGTATCTGCCTTTGCCACCCTTTCAGGCAGTGAGTTCCAAACCCCCACCACCTGAGTTCCTCAGGGCAGTGTCCCAGGCCCAACCATCTTCAGCTGCTTCATCAATCATAAGGTCAGAAGTGGGGATGTTCGCTGATGATTGCACAGTGTTCGGTTCCATTCGCAACTCCTCAGATAATGAAGCAGTCCATGCCCGTGTGCAGCAAGACCTGGACAACATTCAGGCTTGGGATGATAAGTGGCAGGTAACATTTGCACCACACAAGTGCCAGGCAATGACTATCTCCAAAAAGCGAGAGTCTAACCACCACCACTTGACATTCAACGGCATTACCATTGCTGAATTCCCCACCATCAACATCCTGGGGTTCACCATCAGAAACTTAACTGGACAAGCCGCATAAATACTGTGGCTACAAGAGCAGGTCAGAGGCTGGGTATTCTGCGGCGACTGTCTCACCTCCTGATTCCCAAAAGCCTTTCCACCATCTACAAGGCACAAGTCAGGTGTGTGATGGAATACTCTCCGCTTGCCTGGATGAGTGCAGCTCCAACAACACTCAAGAAGCTTCACAGCATCCAGGACAAAGCAGCCCGCTTGATTGGCACCCCATCCACCACCAGCGCACCGTGGCTGCAGTGTGTACCATCTACAAGCTGCACTGCAGCAGGTTGCCAAGGCTTCTTTGGCAGCACCTCCCAAAGCTGCGACCTCTACCACCTAGAAGGACAAGGGCAGCAGGCGCATGGGAACACCATCACCTGCAAGTTCCCCTCCAAGTTACTTGGAAACATATTGCCGTTCCTTCATCGTCGCTGGATCAAAATCTTGGAACTCCCTAACAGCAGTATGGGAGTACCTTCACCACACAGACTGCAGCAGTTGAAGGCGGCGGCTCACCACCACCTTCTGAAGGGAAATTAGGGATGGGCAATAAATGCTGGCCTTGCCAGCGATGCCCACATACCAGGAACACATTTTTAAAAAAACCCTCTGGGTGAAAAAAGTTCTCCTCAACTCCCCTCTAATCCTTCTACCAGTTACTTTAAATCTATGCCCTCTGGTTATTGACCTCTCTGCTAAGGGCAATAGGTCCTTCCTATCCACTCTATCTAGGCCCCTCATAATTTTGTACACCTCAATCAAGTCTCCCCTCAGCCTCCTCTGTTTCAAAGAAAAGAACCCCAGCCTATCCAATCTTTCCTCATAGCTAAAATTCTAAAGTCCTGGCAACATTCTCGTAAATCTCTTCTGTACCCTCTCTAGTGCAATCACATCGTTCCTGTAATGTGGTGACCAGAACGGTACAAAGTACTCTAGCTGTGGCCTAACTAGTGTTTTGTACAGTTCAAGCATAACCTCCCTGCTCTTATTTTCTATGCCTCGGCTAATAAAGGAAAGTATCCCGTATGCTTTCTTAACCATCTTATCTACCTGTCCTGCTACCTTCAGGGATCTGTGGACATGCACTCCAAGGTCCCTCTGTTCCTCTACACTTTTCAGTATCCTACTATTTATTGTGTATTTCCTTGCCTTGTTAACCCTCCCCAAATGCATTACCTCACACTTCTCCGGATTGAATTCCATTTGCCACTTTTCTGCCCACCTGAACAGTCCATTGATATCTTCCTGGCTTTCTTCCTATCAACCACACAACCAATTTTTGTATCATTTGCAAACTTCTTAATAATGCCCCCTACATTGAATTCTAAATCATTGATGTATACCACAAAAAGCAAGAGACCTAGTACTGAGCCCTGCAGAACCCCACTGGAAACAGCTTTCCAGTCACAAAAGCATCTGTCGACTATTACCCTTTGCTTCCTGCCACTGAGCCAATTTCGGATCCAACTTGACACTTTCCCTTGGATCCCATGGGCTTTTACTTTTCTGACCAGTCTACCATGTGGGACCTTGTCAAAAGCCTTGCTAAAATCCATATACACTACATCAAATACACTACCCTAATCAACCCTCTTGGTTGCCTCCTCAAAAAATTCAATCTAGTCAGACACGACCTTCCCTTAACAAATCCATGCTGACTGTCCTTGATTAATCCGTGCCTTTCTAAATGACGATTAATACTGTCCCTCTGAATTTTTTCCAACAATTTGTCCACCACCGAGGTTAGGCTGACTGGCCTGTAATTACTCAGTCTGTCCCTTTCTCCCTTTTTGAACAACGGTACAACGTTAGCAGTCCTCCCGACACCACACCTGTAGCCAGAGAGGATTGGAAAATGATGGTCAGAGCCTCCACTATTTTCTCCCTTGCTTTTCTTAACAGCCTGGGATACATTTTATTCGGGCCTGGCAATTTATCTGCTTTCAAAGATGCTAAACCCCTTAAAATTTCTTTTCTCACTATGTTTATCTCATCTAATATTTCACACTCCTCCTCCTTAACTACAATGTCTGCAACGTCCCTCTCTTTTGTGAAGACAGACGCAAAGTATTCATTAAGAACCATACCCACGTCTTCCGCCTCCACATACAGGTTACCTTTTTGGTCTCTAATGGGACCTACTCTTCCTTTAACTCCTCAAATGCAAACTATACACACAGCCTATTTATCAATTATGTGATGGTTCATTATCTTATTTAGAGGAGGAATGATGTAATTTCACAATTTGAAATTGTGGAAGTGGGGGAAGGGGAAGAAGTCCAGTCTTGTGTTTATAGTCTGCATTTAATGTGCGTACTAATTAAACCATCAAAGCTTTCCAAGTAAAAATGAAATAGTACGAAGAGTCAGGAGTTAGCCGCCTTGTATTGACAATAATAACTTGCATTTATACAGCACCTTTAACATAGTAAAACATCCCAAAGCACTTCACAGGAGCATTATCGAACAAAATTTGACACTGAGCCACATAAGGAGATATTAGGACAGGTGATCAAAAGCTTGGTAGAGGTAGGTTTTAAGGAGGAGAGAGAGAGATGGAGAGGTTTAGGAAGGGAATTCCAGAGCTTTGGGCCTAGGCAATGTGTAGAAGGCACATCCTCGTATCTATGATTATTTTCCCTGTCTCAATATGGGTAAATTGTGCTTTAGCTTAAGAAAATCTCATGCCATGCACTTGGTTCCCAATATCTCCAGCACAGAAAGGAGATCGCAAGATAGATTCTGCTGCTAGCCTTGGGAAGCTTTTGAACTTGACAAGAAATTGTGTTAAGCCCACATATTTTCCCAGTCTTCTTATTCTGTTATTTCTCGAGTGTACCATTCCTACACTCAATGTAGTGAATCAGTATTTTCCTTTTGTCCAGCCATGGGTGTAATAACAGTAACATGGAGGGTTAGTACTAACTGCAGCTGACATTGGCCCAGAAATTGATCTCGCTCTGTTCCCGCGGGGGTAAGCCTTCCCCACGATGTCTCACCTCGCTTATGCTTTTTCAGATCCAGCTCGCACGAACTTGATGTTCCAGACATCAGCTGTGCTGGGCTTGCGTATCCCAGCGGCGTAGTGAATTCGTGCGAGCTGTGGGATCACGTGACTCAGTTAGAGCCAATGGCAGCACACCATCTTCCATTCATAAGTCTCACAGCATGGCTGTGAAATCTATGAATCTTACACCCCCCCAAAATAACAGCTAAACCTCAATTAAATTAAAAAAAAAAAAACCATCACATTAATAAAATAAGTATAGTTAATTAAATTAACCATTTTAAATAAAAAATTAAATTTTTGAAAAAATTTAAAATCTTTTAAAAAGTTATAAAAATAAACTTACCTGTCTTTAAAGTCTCTAAAAAAGATATACCTGTAAAAAAAAATTCAAAAAAATACTTAATTCACTACTTACCTTCTTAAAAGCGGGTCTTACTACTCCTTTTTACATTTCCAAAATCTTCCCTACTTACCTGCGCGTCCAAAGCATGAAGTGCACAGCGTGCGCGCAGCCTGTAGCGCGCACGCGATGCACCCAGGCCCCGCCCCCTTTTCAGAAGAGCAATTGCCGGTTTTCAGCGCATGCGCAGGGCATGCAGAAAACCGGCAATTGGAGTGGGAATACGCGAGAGTACGCAGTGCGTACTCTCGCGCACCGGGATCAATTTTCGGCCCATAATCTAGTTAATATGGATGAGAGAGAACAGGATATTAGACTGATATGCTTGTTGATAGCGTGTGGCTTATATGTATTTAGAATCATAGAAATTTGGGGCACAGAAGGAGGCCATTTATGTCTGATTTCTCCAGCAAATATTTTTAGTAAGTATTTTATCATTTATTGTTTATTCATTCTCAGCTGCCTTTACTTCTGCTTCCGATCTTACCACACCCAGCCTGACTGGTTTGCTCAAGAGTCTCTCTTCCGGTGTCAGCAAAAATCCAGTGTGTGAATGTGTCCAGCTGCATGTCTGCACTTAGCCTAACTTCTTTTACCCATAATGCCTGTGTTAGCCATTTTCTACTATTGGCTCTAAAGCCTACAATGAGGAAGAAAGAAAGAAAGACTTACATTTAAATAGCGCCTTTCACAACCACCGGACATCTCAAAGCACTTTACAGCCAATGAAGTACTTTTGGAGTGTAGTCACTGTTGTAATGTGAGAAACGCAGCAGCCAATTTGCGCACAGCAAGCTCCCACAAACAGCAATGTGATAATGACCAGATAATCTGTTTTTGTTATGTTGATTGAGGGATAAATATTGACCAGGACACCAGGGATAACTCCCCTGCTCTTCTTCAAAATAGTGCCTTGGGATATTTTACGTCCACCTGAGAGAGCAGAGGGGACCTCAGTTTAACGTCTCATCCGAAAGACGGCACCTCCGACAGTGCAGCACTCCCTCAGCATTGCACTGGAGTGTCAGCTCCAGGGACTTGAACCCACAACCTTCTGACTCAGAGGCGAGTGTGCTACCCACTGAGCCACAGCTGAGGAGGGGGGAAATATCTTTGTACTGCTGGGGCCCTCCCCCACCACCATCAATTACCCAACCATCATTCAGCGTCAGGCTTGAAAATATATTAGTAATCACATTCTACTGTTTTAACAAGCCATAAAAGACAACTGCTTTTGTTCAAGTTTAACTTTCAGTTTAGGATTCCCATCGGAACCTTGTGACACAATGAACTTTTAAGCTTGAACAGTTTAATTTCCCAACTTCTATGGGAAGCCCCAATCATGTGTGCAACGAGTGCATGGTAAAAGACTGGTAACACCGTATATGTGATATGGTAACACCACTGACAGGTAACACCGTGATATGATGCCTTGTAATTGTCTCATTTTTTAGATGGAGGAGTTGGGAGGAGAGGTGTAGTCTTAATAAAAATAATATTTGCTCATGAAATAAGGAAGACCTAATCATCTGGGATGACCTGTGGATGTGAGAGCTGCCACATAAATGCAAGTTCTTTCTTTCTAACAGAAACTTTGGAGAAAGTGGAAAAATATTTGATTTTTTTTTAAATGGTTACACTGTATTTTATTTCTTTCAGATGAAAAAGGAGGGTACCGCATTACAGATGCACAAAGTCTAGAAAAATGACATCACAATCCCTGTGAACAAGTAAAATCCAGCATGGACTACACGGAAATTATCTTAAAACGGCAACCGGTTTTAGGAGTCTCATATGGACAACAGCACCATCTTCTGGCTAATGTTGAACTCTGCAACAAAAACAAAAGGTTGATTACAATTAAGAGTTTCCCATGTGCAGTCAATGCATTTTGAAGCAGAAAGTGGTGCAGATGTAAACCAATGTTGTCCAATACATTAGCCTCAAGCCACATGTGGGTAATTTGGAGTCCTGATGTGGCTTATTGCATTTTTGATCAGCAAATAAAAATTGAGCAACAGACACCATCATTTTGCATTACCACCCAAGACGAATTTCAGCCCCAATGTCTCTAATGTTGAAGACTGCATTACACAATGAGTAACGGAATTGGTGAGCAGCTCCCTCCATTAGAGGGAGTTAGTCGCATATGCAGTATCATTACTTTTATTAGAGTCTTGAAACACTACAGCCTTGACCCCAACCTGCCCCATTAAGCTCTGAAGTCTCCTTTGATTCTGGTAAGTTTATTTACAGTATGTACAGTAAATAAAATCACATATTGGCTTCCTAAACTTCCAGAGTTTTTTTATTTTAAGTTGAGAACGGTGCAGGACTCCACCAAGGTTGAAAAGAGATGAGGAAAATCAGAGAGTAGTGATTAGGTGATGACAAGCATGTGGTTTTAAACTCTTAAGATTGGAGGAGGAAGGAAAGATTGAGATAGTATAGAATACTGTGAATGAGTCTTTATTTCAACACTGTGGAGAAACCAATGGGATTAACGGGGCAGTGGCAGTGTGGATACAAAATTGGCTAAGAGATAGAAAGCAGAGAAGTGGGGTGAATGGTAGTTTTTCGGACTGGATGGAAGTATACAGTGGTGTCCCCCAGGGATCAGTATTAGGACTACTGCTCTATTTGATGTATATTAGTAACCTGGGCTTAGGTATAAGGGGCATAATTTTTAAGTTTGCAGATGACACAAAGCTTGGAAATGTAGTAAACAGTGAGGAGGATAGTAGCTGACATCAGGAGGACATTGACAAGCTGGTGAAATGGGCAGACACATGGCAGATGAAATTTAATGCAGAGAAGTGTGAAATGATACATTTTGGAAGGAAGAACGAGGAGAGGCAATATAAACTAAATGGTACAAGCGGGTGCAGGAACAGAAAGACCTGGGGGTTCTCAAACACAAATCTCTGAAAGTGGAAGGACAAGTTGATAAGGCTGTTAAAAAAGCGTACGGGATCCAAGGTGCAGGGGGAGAAATTAGGCTCTGTGTTTCCCCTATTTTAGGCGCTAATCGGCCTCCTAAAGGTCAAAATTCAGGTCCTAGATGCGCACGCACACTTCCGACTGGAAGTGCGCCGGACGCCATATTGGTACAGTAGTTTGCATGCGCACACCTAACGACCGCCAGCAGCATGCAGAGCAGGTAGATTGTGACATCAATCAGTGTGCAACGCTAATTTGAAGCCAGCGCTGGCATTTTCGAACACGTTCAATGGCATGAAGGACCTCCCACCAGCGTTACTTAAAGGGATCATGAACTACTTACAGCTAAGTTGCTGGATTATTTCTTCAGGCTGCTGGTGCAATTCTATGTGTTTTTAAAGCTTTCCTGCACTTGTCTAAAATTTCAGTAGTCTGGCTGGTGCTGAAGTACTTTTTTTTGTGGTTTAAAGGCTTGTGCTGAAACAAGTTGCTTCCAGACATGGGTGGCCTGGTTGGCCTTTCTCTTGGAATTGAACATGACTGGGAGAATGAAGAGAGGCCACGCAGAGCAGGACAAGCTGCTAGAAGAGGGAGGAGGAGGAGGAGGAGGAGGGGGAGAAGGGCTCTCAGCAGGAGGCCATATCCGTCCAGGATCTTTCGGGAGCAATTCTCTTACCTGAACTTCAGCGAGGATCAATGCATAAGATATCTTTGCTTCAATAAAGAGGTTGTAACTGAAATCTGCCAACTACTGCAGCCAGAACTGCAACCTCAAAGCACAGCAAGGACCCCATTGCCTGTGGCTGTCAGGGTAACTGTGGCTCTTAACTGTTATGCGTCAGGCTCCTTCCAGGCTGCTGCTGGAAATATTTGCAACATCTCGTAGTTTGCAGTACACTGCTGTATAAGGGAGGTCACTGAGGCTCTCTATACACAGAGAGACAGCTTCATCTCATTCCCTCTAGCCAGAGACAAGCAGGCGGAGCGAGCACGAGGGTTTGCTCGGATTGCAGGCTTCCCCACAGTGCAGGGTGCAATTGACTGCATGCACATTGCCTTGCATGCACCTCATGTGAACTCAGCCATCTTCATGAACCGAAAGGGATTCCACTCCCTCAATGTGCAGCTGGTGTGCGACCACAGGCAGCGCATCATGCAGTTGAATGGCCATTATCCTGGCAGCAGTCACGATTCCTTCATTCAGCAGCAGTCCTGTGTGCCACCTGTATTTGACCCACCACAGCAAGTCAAAGGCTGGCTTCTGGGCGACAAGGGTTATCAACTGATGACATGGCTCATGACTCCGGTCCGGAACCCATGCACACGTGCACCGCAGGCCTACAATGAGAGCCATGCTGCCACAAGGAACATTATAGAGCACACCACTGGCGTCTTAAAGCAATGCTTCCGCTGCCTGGACCGCTCTGGAGGAGCTCTGCAATACTCAGCTGAGCAGGTAGCAAGATATGTGGTAGCATGCTGCACAGCCTGGCCATTATATGGGAACAGCCCTTGCCACCACCTATCAGGTGAGAAGCTGCGGAGCAGGAGGATGAAGAAGAGGAGGAGGAGGAAGAAGTGGAGGAGGAGGAAGAAGTGGAGGAGGAGGAAGTGGAGGAGGAGGAAGCGCAACAAGAAGTGGAGGAAGAGGAAGATAGAACATAGACAGCCCCTTTCTTCCCAGGCTCTACGAGATCAAATAATGCATGAGCGATACCAGTAACCTCAACCACACCTCCCCATTCACCAACAATCCCACACTCCTTACCTTTCCTCTATCCCTGGCCATCACATCGTCCTCTTTCCGACAACACAAAAATAAAAGCTACCAGAAAATGCACATTCCAATCCAAATTTATAAATTAAATCATGACATAATGCATACAAAAATAAACAAATCACCCACGTGCATTCCCTTAATGCCTCTTCCATGTGCCTTTGCCTTTCCCAGTGCTCCTGCGAGGTGCTTCCCCAGTGGCTGCAGCATGGGTGGTGGAAGGCTGCTGACCTTCAATTGAGGAGACTGCAGATGGACTTGGAGGGCGACCTCGAGCAGCTCTGGGCCGAGAAGGCCCGGGTTCAGACTGCACCATCTCAGCATGGGCTGCAGCAGTCTGGGCTGGCTGGCTGACAGACAACAGCAAGGGCACTGACGGAGTGGCCTTGAGGTGGGAGCACGAATGCTGTCATCCTTAGAGAGGACAGCAGATTAGTGCTCCATGGAGCCACTGTCACTCTTCCGGGGTGGCACCTCAGCTATCCTAGTAATCTGTTGGACAACAGATTGATGGACTGCTGTAATGCCCTGAAAGCCCCTTTGAACACTAGTATCCAGAGCCACGATGACAGCAGTCTGAACTTACATGGCAGCAGTCTGAGCTTCCACTGCAGCACACAGACCTTTGATGGAAGCTGTTTGTGCTGCAATGGAAGCTGAGACATCAGCCATCAGATGCTGCATCATACTGGGTTCCACAAGTATGTTGATGGAGGTTGCCAACCGTTCCCTGTTGGAAAGGATGGGCTCCAAGCTCTGTGCAAAGCCCTGTGCCAAGTTGGTGGTGGACTCCTCCATGCTTCTTGACAGAGCACAGGTTTTCTGGCAGGCTTTCCAGTACACCAAGCATTTGGATACATACACCTATCAACTTTCTTCTGTAGCCTGACCCATCAAAGTCCTCATCTGAGTCCTCTGCAGCAAAACTAGAGTGCGACCTCGTCCTCTGGCAAGCTGGCACCTGCGCTATCCTTTCCCCCCCCCCCCCCCACCCTGGCTCATGCACACTTGTGCCCGGTGTCTCACCACGTGCAGATCCCTCAACTATCCTAGCCTCTAAAATATGTGCAGTGTCAGTATCTGAGCTGGTGGCTGCGTGTGTAAGATCGAGTGATGGTGTCTCTTCATTTTCACTCTCTTCTTCCTCTTCCTCCACTGACTGGGAAGGCTCCAGTTCTTTGTTATCTGAAATGGAAAAGGGACAAGGGTTGGGTTGTGGTGAGGGGAGAGGAGAAAGTAAGAAGTGCATGCTTACACCCACTGCAGCCTCTCAGAATAGATTGACAGATGAGGGAGAAATGGAATGAGAGAAGGAGGATTAGGTATGCGGATACCCTCAGCATCAAGCGTTTCAGCACAACCAGTGGCCACGGCCTCAGTGCTGCCCATTCCCATGATGGCCAGCACTGTCTCCTCCATGGGTGTTAAAACATGCAGGCGCGCTTGTGTGTGAGGGTGAAGTAAAGCACATGAATGTTAGGGTTGAGTCCAATGTTCCCTCCAAGCTGTGCAGCCACGCAGCAATAGAAAAGGTCCCACGCAGGCCGCTCACCGGCTTTCTCATTGTAAATACCACGCATGCATGGACCGCGCACTAAAAGAAACGGGCTGCGCAGAACAAAGTGCAGCTTACAGGGAACATTGGTTGAGTCCTGATTGATAGATATTGGGCCAGAAATTCAGCTCTTGTCGGGTGAGTACGCGCTGTGTACTCACCCGTAAGGCCATCTGAAGTGTCGGTTTCCTGCATGCACTGCGCATGCGCGGGAAACCGGAACTTCCGTTCCCCTGAAGGGAGGGGTTCAGAGGTCGAACGCGTGCGCGGGAGAGGCTGTGCGCACGCAGCGAACTTCGTTTTTTTTTTCAGGTTTCTCCGTGAGGGTAAGTATGGAGAAGCTGCACATTTAAAAAGGAGGCGCAAGGCCTGTTTTTAACAAGGTAAGTGGTTAATTAATTACAATTTAAACATTTTTTCAACAGGTTTATCTTTTTTACATACTTTAAAGAAAGGTAAGTTTATTTTTAGCACCGTTAAAAAGTTTAATTAATTTTTTCAAAAATTTAAATTTTTGTTTAAAGTAGTTAATTTATGTAATTTATAGTTATTTTAAAAATGTGATGGTTTTTTAAAAAATTTATTTGAAGTTTTAGTGTGGTTTTGGGGCCGATCTCTATTCATAGATTTGACAGGTCTTCCTGTCAAATCTATGAATGAAAATGCCCTGCTAGGATTGGCTCTCCATGGCCCACGTGATCCCAGGGGACGCTTCGAACTAACTGCGCCCCTGGGATACGCAAGCGCTGCGCGCCAGCAGCTGCAGGAGGCCCAGGACCCGAAGTCCTCGTGGGCCCGAAGCACAACGGCAGGCGCGGTAGGCAAGTACGCGCGCGATGCTCGCACCCGCAGGAAGCCGGAGAACTGAATTTCTGGCCCATTGTTGGGAGGTGCAATGGATTGAGCAGCGAATGAGGTTATTGGTGCAGTTAGTAGGATATACCATTTGAAGATGAAGTCACTCACCTTGACAACTTGTGTGAGATCATTAAACCTCTTCCTGCACTGCATCCAGGTTCTAGGAGCAACACTCCATCGCTATTTCTTCCACTGCCTCCTGAGCACGTGTCTGGAGGGCCTCCTGCCCCCCTGCGAATATAGGACATCTCTCCTCCTTTCCACCTCTTCCACCAAGGCCTCCAGTGCATTGTCAGAAAACAATGGTGCATGCTCTCTCACATGTTCAGCCATTGCTCAAAGTATCACAGCACTGATTCAGTTTTGAAAAAATTCCCACCACTTGTTGCAGCCACAATGCAACTCCCTTTTTCAGAGGTGTAGACTGCCTTTGAGTAGCACTAGACACTCGCAATATTGAGTCCACTGCTGATGCGTGCAGCCAATGAAGCCAGTGAACAGTGCGGGTAGCGCTGGCAGCACGCAGAAATCATTTAAAAGAGCAAGCAGCACGAATTTAACGTGAAGCAAGGATGTCGAGGCCTTGGAGAGGGTGCAGAGGAGATTTGCTAGAATGATACCAGTGATGAGTGACTTCAGTTATGCGGTGAGGCTAGAAAAGCTGGGATCATTCTCCTTAAAACAGAGAAGGTTAAGCAGAGATTTAATAGAGATGTTCAAAATTCTGAAGGGTTTTGGTGGAGTAAATAAGGAGAAACTCTTTCCACTGGCAGGAGGGCAGATTTAAGATAATTGGAAAAAGAACCAGAGGGGAGATGAGCCAATTTTTTTATGCAGCGAGTTATGATGATCTGGAATGCACTGCCTAACAGGGTGGTGGAAGCAGATTCAAAATGGAATTGGATAAATAGTTGGAAAGGAGGAATTTGCAGGGTTGTGAGGAAAGAGCAGGGGAGTGGGACTAATTCAGGCACGAAGGACCGAATGGCCTCCTTCTGTGCTGTATGATTCTATGAAGTAGGGAGGAAGAAGTATGTTTATAATGAAATATTTTGAGCTTAGAAGCAATAAGAGAACAGTTCAGAGGACCACAGACTATATAGTGTCTATAAATAGAGACAGACAAGAGAGGGAGGGCGAAGGTTGCAGAGAGAAATCACCAATCACACTACAAGCTTTTTCTTGTATTCTGTATGAGTGCTGTCACATGAGTTTCCCCAGATATGAACGCAGTATTCACATCTTGGATAGACTTAGACTTTATAGAAAGTTGAGAGTCGCTGAGGGAAAAATAAGTGTTTGGCACAAAAGAGAAATCCAAGCTTCTGGGGATAGCTTTAGTACGAGAGGAGAGTTCCATCTGAGATCCGAGGAGGTAGCACAGCCAGAAATATCGACAGATGATGACGGTCTAAGGGGAGTCCGTCAAGGATAAGAGTTGGTAGCTATGATTAGACTTGCAAGGGACATAAAGAAACAATTTTGTTGAAGAATTGTCATTTTCATTACCTTACTGAATGGCAAGGGAAGATAAAATATAATGATTCAGTTATTGCACAGCAAGTGCATTAAGGGCAGTGATTCAAAGGGAAGGAAAGTAGAATCATCAGAAGAGTGTACTAGGTTTAATGATGAGTGGAAGAGGTGATTGATATGAAGAAAGAACTGATTGCAAAGGAGGGCAGAGCCCAGGGGAACACCGAAGTTAATGGAAAGAGTCAGCGGATGAACTATTTACAGCAGCACAAGCAAAGCAATTCAAGAGGAAATGAATAGCCATGAACATAGTTTTGGTAGGAGGCCAGAAGATAGTAACTTGTTTATGTCATAAAACATACAAGATATATGGACAAAAAAAGGCCATTTAAACTATCAAGATTGTTTCTTTCAAAAACCATGTACAATCATTGACTCTACCCCACTTTTTAATATCTCAAGGGGGAAAAATTCGTTAGCGACCATTTTGGGTCACTAACATCACCTGGGTGCCAAATTTAACACCCGGTGAAAAATAGCGCCGGCGATCACTAACTTTAGTTTTAGCGCCCCAAGAGGGAGATGGAACGCTAATTCAAGCGCTCCACTTCCTTCTTAGAGCGCTAACCCCGAATATCGGGGCGGTGCGTTCTGCAGCGCTACGCACTGGGCCACGTAGCGCTGCTGCTTGGAAGGGCCCTTCCCCTCATTAAAGGGGAGGGCCCAAGCCCACAACTCTGCGGGGGCCCTACCTGGACCACCGGGGAGCGGGGTGCCATGCCAGTAGCCCGTCACTCAAGAGGAGTGCCGGGCCGACAGATCGCAGCATGGACCCCGCGTTGAAAGACGCAACGGGCCACGACAAGTAATTCGGACGGTTTTTCCCCCCCGCCCACCATCTCCCCTTTACTTAGCGCCCCGCGAGCCTCCTGCCGCTCCGTTCCCGCCCCCTGAATCGGTCGCTGTCATCGCCCAGCTTTGCCAAGAAGTTTTGAAAAACTTGTCTTCTGGTGATTAATTGAATGCAGTAGAGTTCATGATAGGGAAGACTTTTATATGGTCTGTAAAATGAGCAGTCTTGATGGACTGTATGCTTTTCCATTTCATGCTGTCTTAAATGCCCATGAAGCGCAACTTTAACTGGCACTTGAGCTCACTAACCTAATTGAATAAATTTTTAGTGCTGCTTGCAGGATTATCTGATCCAAAGCCTTTACCTCTGATTAAATCTGGGCACCACACTTTAGCAAGGATGTCAAGGCCTTAGAGAGGGTGCAGAGGAAATTTACTAGAATAGTACCAAGGATGCAGGACTTCAGTTACGTGGAGAGTCTAGAGAAACTGGGATTGTTCTCCTTAGAGCAGAGAAGGTTAAAGGGAGATTTAAAAGAGGTGTTCAAAATCATGAAGGGTTTTGATAGAGTAAATAAGGAGAAACAGGAAGGTCAGTATCCAGAGGATGCTAATTTAAGGTAATTGGGCAAAAAACCAGAACTGAGATGCGGAGAATTTTTTTACGCAGCGAGTTGTTTTGATCTGGAATGCACTGCCTGAAGCGGATTCAATAATAACTTTCAAAAGGGAATTGGATAAATAGTTGAAGGGGGAAAATTTGCAGGGCTGTGGGGAGTGAGACGAATTGGATAGCTCTTTCAAAGAGCTGGGACAGGCCGATGGGCCGAATGGCCTCCTTCTGGGCTGTATGATTCTATGATGGATGCTAACTCCAAATGATTGGGAGACAGCTAGACACAAACTTCCAAATATTGTCACCCACACAGGTCTTTTCCAGCCAGAAGAGATAACATGGCTCGAACACTTTACCAGCTTGTGGACCATGCACATTTTGAAGTATCTCCGTTCAGATAGGAAATTGATAGAACAATAATTTTCTTAACAGTGTGAGAGCAAGATAGAAGGTTGGGATTACAATAAAAGTAATGATGACTTTAGAAGTGTAGATGGGAGTAGAAGGTTGTAAAGGGATGTTGATACATTAAATGAGCGGGCAAAACTGTGGCAGATGGAGTTCAAATGTGAGATCATCCACTTTGGACCTAAGAAAGATAGATCAGGATACTTTTTAAACGATGAGAAGCTAGGAACTGTGAAGGAGCAGAGAAATTTAGGGGTCCATGCACCGAAATCACTAAAACCTAATGGACAGGTACAAAAAATAATTTAAATGTTAGCCTTTATCTCAAGGGGGCTGGAATACAAAGGGGTAGAAGTTATGCTACAGTTGTATAGAGCTCATCTGGAGTACTGTGTTCAGTTCTGGGGACCGCACCTCAGGAAGGATATATTGCAGCGCAGATTTGCCAAAATGATGCCGGGGCTAAAAGGGTTAAATTATGAGGACAGGTTGCATAGACCAGGCTTGTATTCCCTTGAATGTAGAAGGTTAAGGGGTGATCTAATTAAGGTGTTAAAGATGATGAAAGGATTTGATTGGGTAGCTAGAAACTATTTTCTCTGGTGGGGGAGTCTGGAACAAGGGAGCATAACCTTTAAATTAGAGCTAGGCGGTTCAGGGGTGATGTCAGGAAGCACTTCGTCACACAAAGGGTAGTAGAAATCTGGAACTGAAATCTCTCAAAATGCTGTTGAGGCGAGGTCAATTGAAAATTTCAAAACTGAGATTGTTAGATTTTTGTTAGGTAAGGGTATCAAGGGATATGGAACCAGGCGGGTAAATGGAATTAAGATACAGATCAGCCATAATCTAATGGCAGAACAAGCTCGAGGGGCTCAATGGCCTACTCTTGCTCCTATTTTCCGATGAATTAATCCTGATTTAATAAGACTTAAGTCACTTTTTAAATATAGATTCCTACGGCCAAGAATAATTGTTTAATAAATAATACTTGTCCTGCATTCGGTATTTTCTTCGTCACTGTTATAGGCTTCATTAAACAATGTGCAGGTTTTACTTTATATAAATAATTATTATATATGCTTCGAAAATGTATTAAATTGTCTAGAATAATTAAGGAATGTTCACGTCAGATATTAGACACTTTTCACCATCAGATTGGTGCACAACAACTTCTAACTTTGGGCACTAGTGACAAAATCACAACAGGATAATGCAGATTTGGCAGATTTTCTCATTAAATCTAGTCTAAGTAACTTCAAAGAAACAGTTTAGATTAAAGGGGTTATTTTGGTGGAAGGGTGAAAACAGGCGCTATATGGGTTCTGTGCTAATAAGACACGTCTGTTTGAAAGTTTGGATTTAGCACGCAATTTTGGTCCTAATTACTGTAATTTGAACTTGCCTGGAGGTGCTAAACCAGACACCTGTAGGTTTAGCACTCAAGCGCTGATTAGATGCAATTTTCGTGGAGCAGTAAATGTGGGCTCCACTTCCACTGAAGAGTGGAGTGGGCTGGCTGACACACAGGTTTCAGGATGACTCAGGGACCGAGGGAGAGGGTGCACAGGTTCTGGAGGCCCTGATGGAGGAGGTCCAGAGGAGGAGGGATGTCCTGAATCCGGGGGGAAGGACTCCACCTCTCCTCGCTGTCCCTCTCTCCTACAGCAGCTGGTGCTGCTCTGCCTGGCCTCATATCCTCCTCCCATTCCTCTTGCAGATCAAGAGGGACCCCTCGCAAGATGCCCATGACCAAGCACTCCCTTTCTCCTGGTGACTCCTATAAGGTGTCCTATAAAGTAGAATAGCACAGCACTCACTAGTTTTAGGTGAAGTCCTCAGAGAATTTCCAAAGTAAGTGTTGATAGAGTGTAGGTGAAGTCTTGACAAACTGTTCCAGAAAGTCACCCGATGTGTTTCAAAAGTCCTCTTCAACCCTCCAGCAACAAGGGAACGGTAGCATAGTGGTTATGTTACTGGACTAGTAATCCAGAGGCCTGGACTAATGATCCAGAGACGTGAGTTCAAATCCCACCATGGCAGCTGGGGAATTTAAATTCAGTTAATTAAAAATAAAATCTGGAATAAAAAGCAAGTATCAATAATGGTAACCATGAAACTATCGGATTGTCGTAAAAACTTATCTGGTTCACTAATGGCCCTTTAGGGAAGGAACTCTGCCGTCCTTACCTGGTCTGGCCTATATGTGACTCCAGACCCACAGCAACTTGGCTGACTCTTAACTGCCCTCTGAAATGACTCAGTCACTCAGTTATAACAAACCACTATGAAACACACCGGCTATGGACACAGCAACGGCACACCCAGTCGACCCTGCAAAGTCCTCCTCACCAACACCTGGGGACTTATGCCAAAATTGGGAGAGCTGTCCCACAGACTAGTCAAGCAACAGCCTGACATAGTCATACTCACAGAATCATACCTTTCAGCCAATGTCCCAGACTCCTCCATCACCTGGGTATGTCCTGTCCCACCGGCAGGACAGACCCACCAGAGGTGGCGGCACAGGAAGGAGTGGCCCGCAACATTGAAGTCTCATGGCTTCAGGTCAAGCATAGGCAAGGAAACCTCCTGCTGATTACCAGCTACCGCCCTCCCTCAGCTGATGAATCAGTACTCCTCCATGTTGAACACCACTTGGAAGAAGCACTGAGCAAGGGCACAGAACTCTGGGTGGGGACGTCAATGTTCATCACCAAGAGTGGCTCAGTAGCACAACGACTGGCCAAGTCCTGAAGGACATAACTGCCAGTCTGGGCCTGTGACAGGTGGTGAGAGAACCAACACGAGGGAAAAACCTCGTCCTCACCAATCTACCTGTCGCAGATGCATCTGTCCATGACAGTATTGGTAGCAGTGACTACCGCACAGTCATTGTGGAGACGAAGTCCCGTCTTCACACTGAGGACACCCTCCATCGTGTTGTGTGGCACTACCACTGTGCTAAATGGGATAGATTCAGAACAGATCTAGCAGCTCAAAACTGGGAATCCAGCCAAGCTCTTCCAGTACAGCTGTAACACTGGCATCTATCCAACAATGTGGAAAACTGCCCAGGTATGTCCTGTCCACAAATAGCAGGACAAATCAATCTGGCCAATTACCGCCCCATCAGTCTACTCTCAATCATCAGCAAAGTGATGGAATGTGCCATCAAGCAGCACCTGCTCACTGATGCCCAGTTTGGGTTCCGCCAAGACCACTTGGCTCCCGACCTCGTTACAGCCTTGGTCCAAACATGGACAAAGGAGCTGAATTCCAGAGGTGAGGTGAGAGTGACTGCCCTTGACATCAAGGCAGCATTTGACCGAGTGTGGCATCAAGGAGCCCAAGTAAAACTGAATTCAATGGGAATCGGGGGAGGGAAACTCTCCCCTGCCACTTATCAGCCCAAAACTGGAGTCTATTTGTAATTGCCAATTTACTGAATTTCACAGCTAGTAAAAAATTAATAGGTGCATCAAATTAAGTGGCTGAATTACCTAATGCAGCAGGTATTAATCCATCTGATGCCACTGAAGACATTACACACTAATTAAAATGGTAAATTTGAGTCAGCAGCACAGGAGGGGTTACTTTGTATACTGGCGCTCTTTTCAAAATCATCCCATTAGAAACCACTTTGTGCCAATGACAGTAAATATACAGCCAATAGCACTTTTTCAAAACAGACACATACTATCCCACCTCCTTCAAATCTGCCATCATTACCACTCTCCTCAAAATACCAACCCTTGACCCCAGTCCTTGCAAACTACCGCTCCATCTTCAATCTCCCTTTCCTCTCCAAAGTCCTTGAACGTGTTGTCGCCTCCCGAATCCGTGCCCATCTTTCCCGGAACTCCATGTTTGAATCCCTCCAATCAGGTTTCTGCCCCGCCACAGTACCGAAACAGCTCTTAAAGTCACAAATGACATCCTTTGTGACTAGAACAAAAGGTAAAATATCCCTCCTCGTCCTTCTCGACCTGTCTGCAGCCTTTGACACGGTTGACGACTCCATCCTCCTCTCCACCGTCATCCAGCTGGGTGGGACTGCACTCGCCTGGTTCCATTCTTTTCTATCTAATCGTAGCCAGAGAATCACCTGCAGTGGTTTCTCTTCCCGCTCCTGCATCGTTACCTCTGGTGTCCCCTCTGGATCTATCCTTGACCCCCTCCTATCGCTCATCTACATGCTGCCCCTTGGCGACATCATCCGAAAACACCGTCAGTTTCCACATGTACTCTGATGACACCCAGCTCCACTTCACCACCACTTCTCTCGACCCCTCCACTGTCTCTAAATTGTCAAACTGCTTGTCTGATATCCAGTACTGGATGAGCAGAAATTTTCTCCAATGAAATATCGATCCCCGCCACAAACTCCCGTTCCCTAGCCACTGACTCCATCCATCTCTCTAGCATCTATCTGAGGTAGCATTTAACCGAGTCTGGCATCAAGGAGCCCCAGTAAAACTGAAGTCAATGGAATCGGGGGGAAAACTCTCCACTGGCTGGAGTCATACCTAGCACAAAGGAAGATGGTTGTGGTGGTTGAAAGTCAATCATCACAGCCCCAGGACATCGCTGCAGGAGTTCCTCAGGGCAGTGTCCTAGGCCCAACCATCTTCAGCTGCTTCATCAATGACCTTCCCCCCAGCATAAGGTCAGAAATGGGGATGTTTGCTAATGACTGCACAATGTTCAATGCCATTCACAACTCCCCAGATAATGAAGCAGTCCATGCCCGCATTCAAAAAGACCTGGATGATGTTCAGGCTTGGGCTGATAAGTGGCAGATAACATTTGCGCCACAGAAGTGCCAGGCAATGACTATCTCCAATGAGCGAGAGTCTAAAATCAGGGCTCATGGGATTGGGGGTAATATACTAGCATGAATTGAGGATTAGTTAATGGACAGAAAACAGAGAGTAGGAATAAACAGGTCATTTTCGGGTTGGCAGACTGTAACTTGTGGGGTACCGTAAGAATCAGTGCTTGGGCCTCAGCTATTCACAATCTATATCAAATGATTTGGATGAGGGGACCAAATGTATTATATCCAAGTTTGCTGATGATACAAAGCTAGGTGGGAATATAAGTTGTGAGGAGGATGCAAAGAGGCTTCAAGGGGATATAGACAGGCTAAGTGAGTGGGAAAGAATATGGCAAATGGAATATAATGTGGAGAAATGTGAAGTTATCCACTTTGGTAGGAAAAATAGAAAAGCAGAGTATTTTTTAAATGGTGAGAGATTGGGAAATGTTGGTGTTCAGAGGGACCTGGGTGTCCTTGTACATGAATCATTGAAAGTTAACATGCAGGTTCAGCAAGCAATTAGGAAAGCAAATGGTATGTTGGCCTTCATTACAAGAGGATTTGAGTATAGCAGTAAAGATGTCTTACTGCAATTATATAGGGCCCTGATGAGACCACACCTGGAGTATTGTGTAGTTTTGGTCTCCTTACATTTGCAGTTGTGGCTGCAGCAGGTGGCATATTTCAGTGAGGATGTCCTGACTGAAGCACAGATGCCCCACACATTGTTTTTCGCTGATGTTCAAGTAGGAGAATTGCTCCCTGAACACCCTGGGTGGATATGGCCTCCTGCTGAGCCCTTCTCCCCCTCCTCCTCCTCTGTCTTCCAGCAGCTTGTTCTGCCCTGCGTGCCCTTTGTTCATTCTCCAAGTCCTGCTGCACTGCAAAGGGAATGCCTGCTAATGCACCCATGTCTGGCAGCAAATGGTTTGAGCAGAAGGCTTGAAGTCAGGCAAAGTCCTTCAGCACTTGCCACACCACTCTCTGTAGACGTTAGCAACTTTAAAGAACTCTAGAAAGCACTAAACACTTGTACAATCGCAGCAGCAGCCAGTAGAAATCAATCAGCAACTAACCTGAAAGTAGTTGATGATCCTTTAAATAGTGCTGGTGGAGTACCTTCCTGCTGCTGAACACTTGTTCAGCTATGTAAGCTTAAGAGAGGGCGATAGCTGGAGCGTTGAGCTCCAAAGTGGCACCGCTGGGATCAAATCAGCATTGCACGCTGATCAACATCATGATCTGCCTACTCTGCACACTTCCGACGGACGCTCACTGCACGCACACTAACGCCCTCACCAATATACCGTCGGCCCGACTCGCACCAGAAGTGCACATGCCATTTTGGATCTTTAAGGGCACTGGTAGCAACCAAAAAATGGGCGCTATGGATCCCAATTTTGCACCTTTATTATTCAAGCAGTTATGTGGCCTCCTTATTCTTCCGACCAAAATGCACCACCTCACACTTACCTATATTGAAATTAATTTACCATTAACATGCCCATTCTACAAGTTTATTGTCTTCTTGTATTTTGTCTCGGTCTTCCTCAGTATTAACTATACCCCCCAAATTGGCGTCATCTGCAAATTTTGAAATTGTACTTCCGATTCCCAAGCCAAATCGTTTATATAAATGGCAAACAACAGTGGTCCCAGCACCGATCCCTCTGGAACACCACTTCCCACCTTCCACCAGTCTGAGTAAATACCTTTAAACCCTACTCTGTTTTGTAGTCAGCTTGCTATCTATTGTGCTACTTGTCCCCTGACTCCACATGCACTGACCTTAGTCATGAGTCTACTAAGTGGTACCTTATTGAAGGTCTTTTGAAAACCCAAGTATACTGCATCTATTGCATTACCCTTGTCTACTCTTTCTGTTACTTCCTCAAAGAATTCAATAAGGTTGGTCAAGCATGACCTTCCATTTTGACATTTGTGCTGACTATTCTGCATTATATTTTTGGTTTCTAGATGTTTTTCTATTGCAGCTTTGAGTAAAGATTCCATTTTCTTTCCTACCACCAATGTTCCTGTGAAGTGCCTTAGGACGTTTTACTACGTTAAAGGCACTATATAAATACAAGTTGTTGTTGTTTAAGCTAACTGGTCTACTTCCCTGGACTTGTTCTATTTCCCTTTTTAAATATAGGAATAATATTCGCAGTCTGCCAGCTCTGGCACTATTCCCTTTGCTAATGAATTTTAGTGCCTCTGCTATCTCTTCCCTCACTTCCTTTAATATGCATGGATGCAATCCATCTGGACCAGGGGTTTTATCCTCTCTAAATTTGACTAGTTTATCAATTATCTCCCCCCATTTCTATTTTAAATGTCTTGATATCTTTTTTGATCTCTTCTTCTAATGTCTTGTCCACCTTGTTAGTCTCCCTGGGAAATACTGAGGCAAAGTAATTATTTAATATTTCTGCCATTTCGCTGTCATTACCATTTAGTTTATCTTGTGCATCCCTTAGTGACCCTTTCACTATCCTGATTTTCCTTTTGTTATTTATGTGTCTATAGAATACTTTACTATTTCTGTTTATATTCCTTGATAATTTATTTTATAGTTCCTATTTGGCTACCTATTTGGTTTTTGACTTCTTTCCTAACCTCTTCATATTCCCTTTTGCCATCCTTTCCTTTATTGCCTGTGTACTTAGTGTCTGCCATTTTCTTTAGTTTCAGTTTTACCCTTACTCTTTATTCATCCATGGTGTTTCATAATTGGCTAGTTTGTTCATGATTTTTAGTACAATATATTTCTCCTGAACTCTATTGATCCCTTTTTTAAATATTTCCCATTGCTGTTCTATTTGTTTGCCAAAATCTTTGTCCAGTTTAACTTCCATAGTTCCATTCTCATCCCCTTAAAATTAGCTTTTTTCACATTTGTTTCTTCGGTCTTTCTCTTACTTGTATCTTCCTCAACCTTTATCTTAAACCTTATTATGTTGTGAACACTATTGCCTAGATGTTCCCCTACGCTTACTTCTCGTATCTGCTCTGGTTCATTTCCCATTACTAGATCCAGCAGTGATTCCTCTCTTGTTGGGCTTCTTACGTACTGGGTAAGAATGGAGTCCTGAACACTGTAAAAATTCCATTCCCTTTTCCAATTCCCTACCTCTTCTTGCCAGTTTATTTGGGATTAGTTGAAATCTCCCATGAATATTATTCTGTCTTTTATTCATTTCATAGATTTGCTTACATATTTCATCCTCCACTTCCCTTCCACTATTAGGTGGTCTGTAGCATACGCCTATTAGCATGATTGATACCTTCTTATCCTTTATCTCAATCCATATGGATTCTGTTTTTATCTTAATGTTAGCTATGCCCCTTTTTCCTACTGTCATTATGTTATCCCACTCACTCCTTCTTCCTTCTCTATCCTCTCTAAATAAGTTATATCCTGCAATATTTAACTGCCCATCCTATTCTTTATGTAGCCATGTTTCAGTTATCCCTACTGCATCTGCCTGCTTACTATGAATTATTGCCTCCAGTTCCCATATTTTGTTTCGGATGCTGTGCACATTGCTGTACAGGCAACTTAATTCGTCTTTATTAATCATTCCTCTCGCTTTATTTTTAAGTCATTTTATACATATGTTCTATAATTGTATCTGTACCCTGACCGTTTATGTTACGCTTATTCCAAACCTTGGTCTTACTTTTATTCTCATCTCCTATTTCTTTTATCATCAGGCTTATGTTATTTTCACCTGATCCCTCCCCACAAGTCTTATCCACAGCCTTATTTATCCTTTCCGGTAGGACTCTGGTCCCATTCCAGTTCGGGTGGAGCCTGTCCCAGTACTGGTGTCAGTGTCCAATGAAATGGAACCCCTCCTTCCCACACCAGTCTTTCAGCCACGCAGGCACCTTCCTGATCTGTCGATTCCTATGCCAATTAGCACGTGGCTCAGGTAGTAATCCCGCAATTACCACCCGTGAGGTCATTTTTTAAAATTTAGTTCCTAGCTTCTGATATTCTTTTAGACAGACCTCCCCACTTTTCTTCCCTATGCCATTGGTCCCAACATGAACCATGACAACTGGATCTTCCCCTTCCCTTTCCAAGTTCCTCTCCAGTTGCTCCAAGATATCCTTTACCCTTGCACCAGGTAAGAAACACACCCTCCTGGACTCTCGGTTGTGACTGCAGAGGATACTACCTACCCCCCTAATTATTGAATACCCTATGACTACAACCTTTCTATTTCTATTTTTCTCCCCCCCCCTCCTTGGACTGCCTCCTGCTCCACAGTGCCATGGTTAGTATTCTAGCCATCCGCCCTGCAGCCTTCATCCTTATTCTAACAGGACTTGTAAGTATATTATACCTGTTGGATAGGACCAGTGTCTGTGGGACCTTCTTCTCTACCTTCCCTAGGTTCCCCCTACCTGGTTGACAGTAACTTTCTCTTCTTCCTACATCTGTGCTTTTCTCTGAGGTATGACTGTACTTTGGAGTAAACTATCCAGAAATTCCTCCCCCTCCCTTATGTGTTGAAGTGCATCTAACTCGCACTCTAGCTCAAGGACTCTGATCTGAGCTGGAATGTCTCACGGTAGAGACATTTCCTATAGATGTGGCAATCTGGGATGGTCTTGCTGTCCACATACTGCAGTCCAGACACACTGCCTATGCTGCCATTTCTAATCTTTATTTATCTTTTTTATTTATTAGTTAGCAGTAATTTATTTCTGGAATAGAAACATTTGAGGTCTAGATTATATTTAATAGGTAGATTTAAGCTTAATTTCAAATTAATTAGTAATTAATTATAGAAAGAAAGACTTGCATTTATATAGCATCTTTCACAGCCACCGGACATCCCTAAGCACTTCACAGTCAATGAATTACTTTTGAAGTGTAATCAGTTTTGTAATGTACGAATTATTATTAATTATTTTGAATATTTACTTATTTAACTATTTATTTAAAGCTTATAGATTGGTTTATAGTTAAAATAGAGTGTGTTTAGTAAATTAAACACTTAGCTTAATTTTCTTGGGTTCCGCCGCTCCTCTCTAGCTGCCACTTTTTATCTCTGCTCTAATTTACAAATTAAGGACAACAAATAAAATCGGAAATGCAGGAGGAACTTTTTTTTACTAAAAGGGTGGTAAGCGTTCTCCAAGGCAACCTTAGGAACACACGACAACGCAAAATCATCGAGCAGAAACTGATGGCCAAGTTCCGCACTCATGAAGACGGTCTCAACCGGGATCTTGGGTTTATGTCACGATACATGACGTGATCCGGACTCGAGTCGTCGTTGGCTTGTTCACAGATGTGATTCCCAGTAAAAAAGTAAAAATTTTCCCAGTAAAAAAGTAAAAATTTTAAAGCTTATCGTTTTACATACAGACGGCAGCTTTTGACACGTTAGACCCCCTGCGACTCCACCTCATTGTCTCAGTTGTATCTTGCTATGTCTTTGATGTGGTACCTTCCTGGCTGACCTGATTAACTTTATCACACCTCGGCAGATAGTCAGGATGATTTAATGTAGTTGTCTGCAATTGTAAGGTACACATGCATTGTTCTCTATCTATATATGCTTTGGCGATTCTGTATCTTTTTACTTCACCCGACGAAGGAGTAGTAAGCTCCGAAAGCTTGTGATTTCAAATAAAACTGTTGGACTATAACCTGGTGTTGTGCGACCTCTCAATTTTGTCCACCCCAGTCCAACACTGGCATCTCCGCATCAAGATTACCAGCACAGGTGTTGGAACAAGAAACCTTAATGGGTTTCAATAAGGAACTAAACAGGTTCCTATCAACAGATTCGAAATACACCATGGAAATATTGTGGATGGGTGGGCTAGATGAACCAAAGGTCTTCTCCTGCCTGAAACTGTTGCTATGTTACTACGTAGTATTTTCTGTTTTTGTTTCAGATTTCTACCTAAAGTTTTACACTTTTGTTTTCTGAATATACTATATTCTGCAGAGGTGGAACACTCATGTATACCCCCCAGTAGCTCAACCAAATGTGAGTCCATACAGTGAGGGTCAGCAGGCTATTCCACTGGGGACAAGGGGAGAAGCAAAACATCACAGCTGTGCCTGATCTTGTTCTCACACAATATCTAACATTTGAGCACTTTCCTGCAAAAGTCACCAAAATAGGTTGTTGCTGCACTTTCCAACTGTCTGTCTGACATTAACGCCTGGATGGGCCAGAATTTCCTCCAGCTTAATGTTGGCAAAACTGAAGCTGTCTTCATGTATCTGCCTCTGATCTTACCTCTACGTCAGCTACTGCAGGCAAGTCAAAAAGTGCAGAACCTTGGTGCACTGTCGACCCCGAGCTGATCTTCCTCACCAACATCTGGTCCATTAGCAAGACTGCTTTTCTCCATGTGTGCAACAATGTCTCTGCACCTACCTGTCCTCCACTACTGTTGAAACTCTAGTCCATCCTTTTATCACCTCAAAACTGAATGTCTTCAATAGTCACCTTGTACCCTCCCAATTCAACCCTCCACAAATTACAACTCATTCAAATTGCAGCAGAATATGCCCTCACCCCAGATGTCCCACTTTCCCATCTCCTCCGTACTCTTCCAGTTCCAGTAACTCTCCATGCCCCAGGATGTTGACTTCAAGATTCGCTTTCACACTTTAGAATCCTTTCATGGTGGCCTTACCCCACTCTACCGAAGTGATCTTCTCCAGTCTTATGTGCCCATATGCTTCTTCTGAAAGTGGACTACTCCTTGTCTTCTGCTCTATCTACTCCACCATTGGGCCTCTGAATGTCCCTCCACCCGTCATCTCCCTTCCTGGTTTCAAAAACCTCCTCAAATCCCTTCTCTTTGATTGTGTCTTTGGTGCCCCCAACCTAACCCTCTCTGGTTCTTCCCTTGTCTCTTTTCTTGGTGTCCACTGTTTTGTCTTCCTGGATGTGAAGTGCTTTGAGACATGTGCCTGTACATGAGGAATGTTATGGAAATGAAAGTATTGTTCAAAATATTGCAATCCCCCAAACAACTACAACCCCCAAGCATTCTTGGGTGGCTTTGTTCAGGCAAATTCTATTATTGCCCAGTAACAGTACTTGACTCTGTATTCAAAATGTAATTACTTCATCTTTGGATAGATGAGAACAAATTTTCGCAGACGTGTTTCCCAGCAATAAGATAAATGACAGGTTACAAAACATGTGCAACAAAGAACACAGTCAGGTAAACAGCATATCTCCGCTGGAGTCTCAGCAAGAAAAGAAGTGACTTTCCATGAAACAAAAACAATTACACTTTTTACCAACTAGAATTGTTCGAGGCTTATCTAGAAACTTCCATAACTTTCTACATTATAGATTGAAGAAAATAATGAAACAACTCTGCCCAACACAGCCATTAATATTTCCCACAGTTACAGTAAAAACAGACAATCAGCTACACTATAGAAACAAAGAACAAATATTTATTCATAATCATTCTTAAAATAAAGTACAACATTGTATTTTTAAAATGATCTTGATGAAGGAATATTCCTGTCGGATTCCTATCAGGTCAAGCCCCTGTTGTCCTGATTATACCTGCAATACACCAGAATCTTCTGAATACGTCTTTGAGCTCAACCACTTTGAACATTCTTCAGTTAAGTGCTTGGAGTTTTCTAAAGGCAGGAATGCTTTAAAATGTTTATGTAAATCACATCTAATGCATTTTTTTGGCTTGTGGCTTGCTGTTGTCTTTGATCTAAACTATATTTATTGAAGTGAGGCGCCACACACTAAATTATAAATTTCAGTGAAATGACATGCAACATCTGCAAACAAGCATGACAAGAAAGCTCCCACTTGGAAATAGATTGACTATTATGGGTGTACTGATGGCTCAATGGGCTACTGTACGACCTGGTGTGGTACAAAGTCATATGGAGCACTAAAGTCTTGGGTTTGATCCCTGGTTTGGGTTGAGTTAGCTGATCTCAGCAGGACAAGAGCAAAAGTGTTTGTGGGCCAGGGAGGGGAAAACAACAAGCTGCTCCTGATCACTATCTTCTGATTCTTGCTGGAAACTGCATGTGTGTGGACAGGATTAGGATTACCTCCGATACCCTCTCCTAGAAGATTGGGGAGCCTGCCAATAGTCACTGTATAGTTTAACACATGAAGAATGGCCACTTAGGTGAGGTAAACTCTGGAGGGAGGGAGAAACAAGTGAGTGTTTTATCTCACAAAAGTGTTTACATAAGATAATGGGCCAGAAATTCGGCTTTCCGGCTTCCTGCGGGTGCAAGCATCGCGCGCGTACTTGCCTACCGCGCCTGCAGTTGTGCTTTGGGCCCACGAGGACTTCGGGTCCTGGGCCTCCTGCAGCTGCCGGCGCGCAGTGCTTGTGTATCCCAGGGGCGCAGTTAGTTCGAAGTGTCCCCTGGGATCACGTGGGCCATGGAGAGCCAATCCTAGCAGGGCATTTTCATTCATAGATTTGACAGGAAGACCTGTCAAATCTATGAATAGAGATCGGCCCCAAAACCACACTAAAACTTCAAATACATTTTTTAAAAAACATCACATTTTTAAAATAACTATAAGTTACATAAATTAACTACTTTAAACGAAAATTTTAATTTTTGAAAAAACTAATTATACTTTTTAACGGTGCTAAAAATAAATTTACCTTTCTTTAAAGTATGTAAAAAAGATAAACCTGTTGAAAAAATGTTTAAATTGTAATTAATTAACCACTTACCTTGTTAAAAACAGGCCTTGCGCCTCCTTTTTAAAAGTGCAGCTTCTCCATACTTACCCTCCCGGAGAAACCTGAATAAAACCCCGAAGTTCGCTGCATGCGCGCAGCCTCTCCTGCGCACGCGTTCGACTTCTGAACCCCTCCCTTCAGGGGAACGGAAGTTCCGGTTTCCCGCACATGCGCAGTGCATGCAGGAAACCAGCACTTCAGGTGGCCTTACGGGTGAGTACACAGCGCGTACTCACCCGACAACAGCCGAATTTCTGGCCCAATATGTTTCAAGAGGCTTGCCTGTTGGAAAATCTCTCTGCAAAATTTCTCTCAGGAATTATTGGTAATTTTAGATGTATTGATCTGTAAAATTTAAAAACCCAATATCTATGCTCAATGTAACATCACTTTTCAAACACATTTCATTTAAATTCAACTGAAGACAAGCCTGTATGGGATGTAAATTACAAACTGATCAAATGCTCAGTCTCAGTCATTGGACAAGAAATGACAGGCCAGCTCTGCTTTGAACATCACGTCACTGCAGTGTAAAATAGGAACAGGAGTAGGCCATTCAGCCCCTTGAGCCTGTTTCACCATTCAATTAGATCATGGCTAATCTGTATCTTAACTCCATCTACCCACCTTGGTTCCATATCCCTTAAAACCCTTGCCTAACTAAAATCTATCAATCTCAGTTTTGAAATTTTCGATTGGCCTAGCCCCAACAGCTTTTTGGGGAAGAGAGTTCCAGATTTTCACTACCCTTTGTGTGAATAAATACTTCCTGACATCACGTGCCTGAACAGCCTCGCTCTAATCTTAAGGTTTTCCCCCCCTTGCTCTGGACTCCTCCACTGTAGTAAATAGTTTCTCTCTACTTGTCCGATCAATTCCTTTTATCATCTTAATCACCTCAATTATATCATCCCTTAATCTTCTATACGCAAGGGAATTCAGGCCTAGTCTATGCAACCTGTCCTCATAATTTAATCCTTTTAGCCCCGGTATCATTCTGGTGAACCTGCGCTGCTCCCCCTCCAAGGCCAGTATATCCTTCCTGAGGTGCGGTGCCCAGAACTGAATGCAGTTCTCTAAATGGGTTCTAACCAGAGCTTTAAATAACTGTAACATAACTTTGACCCCTTTGTATTCCAGCCCTCTCGAGATAAAGGCCAACATTCCATTAGCCTTTTAAATTATTTTTTGTACCTGTCCACTAGCTTTTAGTGATTTCTGTACTTGGACCCCTAAATCTCTGCTCATCCACAGTTCCTAGCTTCTTGCCATTTAGAAAATACTCTGATCTATCTTTCTTTCGGTCTTAAGTGGTTGACCTCACACTTCCCCACACTGAACTCCATCTGCCAGAGTTTTGTCCACTCACTTAATCTATCAATGTCCCTTTGCAACTTTCTGCTCCTATCTACACCATTTACTGTGCCACCTAACTTGGTATCATCAACAAACTTGGATATATGACTCTCTATTCCTTCATTCTATGTCATTTATAAATATAGTGAAAAGCTGAGGCCCCAGTACAGATCCCTGGGGGACATCACTAGTCATATCCTGCCAATTGGAGTACACTCCCATTATCCCCACTCTCTGTCTTATACCTCCTAACCAAATCCCTACCCAAGTCAGTAGGTTGCCTCCAATTCCATGTGCTCTCATGTTTGTAGTAACTCATATTTCTATTAAGTCTCTTATGTGGAAACTTATTGAATGCCATCTACAAGTCCATATAAATAACATCCATAGACACTCCTTTATCTACCATATTGGTTACCTCCTCAAAAAACACAACTAGATTAGTTAGACATGACTTACCCATTAGAAATTCATGCTGGTTCTCTGATCAGTTCATGTTTGTCCAAGTGCTCAGTCACTCTGTCCCTAATGGATTCTAGTAACTTCCCCACAGCAGACATTAGACTAATGGGCCTATAATTTTCTCGTCTA
This sequence comes from Squalus acanthias, assembly GCA_030390025.1. Taxonomy (NCBI): domain Eukaryota; kingdom Metazoa; phylum Chordata; class Chondrichthyes; order Squaliformes; family Squalidae; genus Squalus; species Squalus acanthias. Next base: position 63,994,334 of record CM059436.1, on the reverse strand, counting down.
TCTCTTTTACCCTTCTTAAATAATGGAGTGACATTGGCAATTTTCTAATTCAAGGGGACATTTCCTGAATCGAGAGAGGTTTGGAAGATCATGACTAGAGCATCTACAATTTCCTCACCTACTTCTTTTAATACCCTGGGGGGGGGAGGGACCATCAGGTCCTGGAGATTTGTCTATCTTTAGCCTCATTATTTTCTCCATTACTACTTTTTTTTTAAATTTATATTAAATCTAGTCTTATTTCCTGTTGTCATATTTTTGCTAATGCAAACTTGTCGCACTGTAATTACACCATCCTGCCAGTAGTGGCACTATAGTGCCTCAGTTTCACATCTTCCCGCTCCTCAGCCGAAACTACAGAGAAACTCCTGTGTTCCAACCAACTCTACTTCTGTGCTTCCCAAACTGCTGTACTGCATGTCTAAGTCCAATTATTCATCACCCTTTAACCCTGCTTCACTTGAAGATGACACTTAATCTAATCACCATGGGAGACTGACTAGTATATACAAAAATACACATGCCTCAGAATGAAAACTCTATTCTTGTCATACAATGTTCCTCTTTCAGATGCTGACTGATATGTGCATTTCCTGTTTTTTTAAGATTTGCAGCATTTTTGTGGGGTTTTTTCATCTCAGAAAGTGTTATTTTCCGTTTCTGACCAGTTTTATTTGGCATTCTTTTTTCTGAATGAAATAGAAAGAAGCACCCTCCCACAACACGTTACCATTGCACACTGCAGTCTAAATCAGCACTGGGTAGCTTCAATCACACCACCAAATGATCATTGTAGAAATACAGAAGATGCCCTTCCTCGGTACTTTTGTATTCCAGTAGTTCTGTTGAACAATTTATTATCACTGCCTAATACATTTAAAATTGCTCCTTTGTGTGAAGTTGCCTCAGGTTTAACCAAAGGCCTTTCATCAACACCAACTATTCAGTGATTCAATTTTTCTTCCAGCCTATGAACCCTGTCAAATCAAATATGGTTTTCAGCAACTAAAATGGGGTTTTCATCTGCTAACTTTAAACTATGATTTAAATTAGAAATTTGTCACTGTAAATGTCAAAGCCTTTTTTCATAGTTATGCTATTAACATTTCATTCTAGATTAAACACAAGTCATTCTCCAGCATCAGCTTGGTTTAAATTATCATTCCATTTATCTAATGTTTTTCTCTGCATGCAGAATAAGAGGCACACATTCGACTTAGCACTTACTTCACTGACTTAATGCATGGCAGAACAGTTCTTATGCCTCATGAAGGACTAATGGTCTCTCTGCCTCATTGTGCTGTGCTCTTGGAGTGGTGCGACACCACAGTCTCATAGGATTGCTTTTAATTATCACAGAGTTTATACTTCAGCAGGAGATGAGTAGAGTCACAGACATCCCTCTGCCCCAGAGAGCACTGCACCAACAACCAGAAACTCTGTTTGTCAAACCCTACTCCACAAGTTGCAGAAATTGTTCTTTCTCAAGGGCTCGGTGCAGTAAGAGTTGAACATAGCACACACATTATGGTCCAACGTGAACTACAAGATCAGTTTTCATTTTCCATTTATTTGTTAAGATGGTATTACGGGTAACCTCACATGCATTAGAGCACTAACATATGGTGGGACACTGGTTCAATCCCACCACGCTGCTGAATTCCTGACTTTGGTTATGTATTATACGAAGGCTCTTCCCCTCATGAGAGAAGAGAAAATTGGAAGGGGAGATGTCCTGTCTCTAGTGTGCTACTGAGTTGTAATGACTATGAAGGCCCCAGGGTCCTAGTCTATCCTGAGTCAGGGCACTTTTAATTTGCTGTGCAGCATCGGGACAGCAGTCTTCAAGTAGAGATCAATGGCTGCCGAGAGCTGAATCTGTTTTCTATTTCCCCAAGGTGCTGCCAGTCTCCCAATAGAGGACCAATAGAATGAAGTGCCTTCAAACTCTGCTCTTGGGACCCACAAAAAGTAGGGTCTTGGGTACTGGGGAAGTTGTGAGTCTGCTTTTATATTTGAGAGTGCCATCAATGGTGGGAGTGCCTTGCTACTGTTGTTGATGGGGCTTTATCAAAGTAAAAGCACCTTTAGCTGATCTTAGCGGGTAAATGCATGACAATTGGCCTTAGCATTCCTGGAGTATGGAGGGGGAATCTTAACCAGGGTTCCTATTCCTGATTGCTATCCAGTGACTCCCACTGGAAAGTGTGCATGTGTTGATCTTGGGTGAAGACATAATGGAGTTCGCCAATTGTCCCAGTAATGACCCTGCCTTGCTCAATCTAGTCAAGTCAAATAACCTGTCCACAGATTAGGCCTATGAAAACTAATGAAATTGTATTGCATCATTAAATATTACCCTCCAAATAGTGTGGAAGAAAATTAGGGGGGAAAAGAAATCAGCCAATTTACCTGTTACAGCATGAACATTTGGAAGAATGTTTGTTTTATTTTAACCTTGGACAAGAGTAAAAACTTTTGACAGGCTTAGACCAAATATTAAATGCTGATAGTATTATAACACACCCCAATAGTGTCTGCTCCTTTCCCAACTGAGAAGACAAACTGTGAACTGGTCAGTCTGCAGCGTCTGTTCCAAAGCACCAGACCGCAGTCCGCAACATCTGATTATCTCCTAAGGGGCAAGAATCTGTCTTCAGCCTATCCCAGCCTAGCCCCACCCTCCCTCCAAACACATGCATCAGAAACTGACCTGTGTCGGCTATCGTGGTTACCAACTCACACCCTATCACATTCCATTAAGCAAAGCTGTACCAACCATTTTAAAACACTATTTCGCTTTAGTCTTTTGAATTTAATTTCCTCCTCAAGAATGACCATCTGTAATTCTTGGAACAGAGTGAGAGGTGACCAGTGACCATCTGATGTTGCAGTAGAGGATTTCTCGTCACAGGATAAGCTGCTACATGGAAATAGCTCTTACTGTTACAACTGATGGTCCTATAAAAACCTCTGTCAGCTTTTTCCACTGTTGAATTTACATCCTCCGAATTATTGGAAAGGATGTTCAAATTATCAACATTGAGGGGAATGTGCATCTTTAGAACTGTCATAAGTTGGTCACTACTCCTAACCCAGACTGTGTGAATTTATGGGTAAGGCGAGAGCTAAGTGATGGGCAAATGTGTAAAACCTATTTAAAGTTCACGGATGAGGAATATATATAGTGATGGATGGGTGGGAAAGATTGCAAAAATAGTCTTATGGAGAAGTGCACATAACAGGAGATCAAAACTTGAGCTGTTTATAACACCATCTGAACGCAGAGATAAGAATTTCAATGTGATCACTCCTGTGGACCCATTATTTTTTTATAATCTATGTAAGAATTTCATTTTAATTGTGGAAAACTAAGCTTGACCCTGTGTTACCTTGATCTTTTTTTTTTCAGTGATGCAACTTATGGTGAACACCAATACCCAGGACTCTCTTCCATTTATGCATGGTTGGGTCCTCACTGAAACATGAAATCTGTGGCATAATCACAGATAGACCACAGGAAGGCAGTTCAGTAATGAGCTCTAGGAAATAACGGCTTATAATCAGGGATTAAACACAGGCCCATTCTTGAAGGGGAAGGAAAGTCTTATTACCAAAGTAGAGATATTTGAGTTGGGCCTTTTCTTTCCTAGGCTGCTCTGGTGCCATCAGCAAGCGTAAAGTACCACACATAGGAAGGAAAAATGAGTGACACACATACACTATGAATGCTGCTGAAATAACTATGGTTGAAGTTTAAAGAGACCCAAAGTCTTAATAAACTCAACATGTCCAACCAGGGCAAACCAGCATTCCCAAAGCCAAAAGAATGTTAAGCTCTAACGCCAAAACAGTACAGTACAAGTCAGATGAAGTTATGCTCAAACTGTACAATACTGTGGTCAGACTATACCTCGAGTACTGTGTCCAGTTCTAGTCACCAAGACACAGGACAAATTCAAATGCTGAAATAATGCAGAGAGGTTTCTCCAGTCTTTCCTCATAAGTCAGATCTTTGACACTAGTTTGATCCATAGTGTCAAAGATTGGAGTTATGAGGAAAAACTGGAGAAACTTGGGGGGAAAAAATTTGGTAGGTAAGCGCCTGCAGAGGGCAGTAATGGGGTGCTGATGCAGTAGCGCCGGGGCGAGGCAAATCCAGCGCCGCACGACAAATCCGGACCCCACCCCCCGTTGCGCCGCCGGCACGAGGTACCACCGGGGACTTCAACGCCAGGCAGATCGTGACGTCAGCAACGCTCACTGGGCACCCAATCTGGAAAATTCATTGTCGCCACTTATCTTTGTGCCTCGACCAGACAGCGACAGGGAGAGCAGGCGCACAGCTGCAGGAAGCCGGCTCCAGTGACGTTATTTAAAGGCATTAGCATTAATCACTCGCAGCTGTCAGGGCAGGTTAGTTTCAATGGTTTGTTGTCAGTTTCACCCAGTGGATGAGTTTGTATGAGTAATTTCAAGCTTCTGTTTTTATCAGCAGTCTTCTGGCAAGTGCAAAGTGGTTACATTTAATGTTCAAAGATTCAAATTGCTACACTTGGCAACATTAATGGGGGGCTGTACTGGCATGCCACCTCGCCCTCCAGGATGTATGGTGGAGGGAGCGGAGGCAGCGTGAAATACAGGAACATGTGCCCAGAGAGATGAGGAGGGACATTAGGGCTCTCACCAGGAGGCCTTACCCTCCAATGGTATTCCAACAGCACCTCTCCTACCTTTACTTAAGCGAGGAGCAGTGTATTAGATGGCTCCACATCACCAAGGTGATGGTTACAGAACTCTGCCACCTCCTTCAAACAGACCTCCAGCCTCACACCAGGATGACTTAAACCCCAGATCCCTTTTGCTCACCACATGCCCATTATACCATCCCTGTGTCATGCCATATCACAGGGTCTCCTGGGCACAAAGGTGAAATGAGAGAGACCACAAAATATTGCAAACTCCATTAATAAGTGTATGCATAAATATATCACACATATCACAGTCATTCTAATAACTAATGACCCCTGTGCCTGCCATAGTTGAATAGCTGTCATTGTGTGCAAGGCGTGAGATGTGGGTGTGAGTGTTGGTAGGTAGAGATTGTTGGTGGGTGAGCTCTGGGGGGGTGGTGCTTTGGGCAGTGTGTGAAGCTTGTGGTACAGAGGTGGTATGTAGTATTTGTTGAAGCATTCAATCACCCTGACCACCCAACTGAGGTGGATCTGCCATGAGCACACCTGTTTCAGTCCTCCGGCTCTTCTCCTTGTTGTGCTTCTCCTTGCTAAGGCAGCTGCACAGCCAGCAATGCTGAGAATGAGATGCTGCAGCATCAATGAACCTCCCCTTTAAGTACTGGGAAAAGCCTGTGGCAATGATGAGTTGAGATTAGACTGCACCCGATATTGGTCCATCCTTTGGGTGTAATGCCACTGAGCTAGGCCTTTAAGGCTTGAATTAGTGCCCCAATAATTTCTTTGAGCAGTGGAATGAATTTTGCATGCAGTCTAAAGCATTAGCGCCTGGCACTAATTCTCAAACTTTTCTAAAGATACCGCCCATTCCTGGGCTATAATGAATTTCTAGCCCTTGGAGTTTAGGAACATTAGGAACAGGAGTAGGCCATTCAGCCTCATGAGCCTGCTCCACCATTCAGTTAGATCAAGGCTGATCTGCACCTCAACTACAATTTCCTGCCTTTGCTCCATAGCCCTTGAAAGTCTCACCTAACAAAAATCTATCAGGGTCTTGAAAGCTTCAATTGTCCCAGTATCCACAGCTTTTTGGGGGTGAGAGTTCCAGGTTTCTACTACCCTTTGTGTAATAAAGGGCTTCCTGAACGGCCCAACTCTAATTTTAAGATTATGACCCTGGTTCTTGATTCCCCCACCATATCTACCCTATCAAATCCGTTTAACATTTTAAACACCTCGATCAGATCACCCCTTAATCTTCTATACTCAAGGGAATACAAACAAGTTTATGCAACCTGTCCTCATAATTTAACCCTCCAAGCCACAGTGACATTCTGGTGAATCTGCGCTACACCCCCTCCAAGGCCAATATATCCTTCCTGAGTTGTGGTGCCCAGAACTGAATGCAGTACTCCAGATGGAGTCTGACCAACGCTCTATACAACTGAAGCATAGCTTCCTCCCCTTTGTATTCCGGCACCCTTGATATAAAGGCCAACATTCCATTAGACCTTTTTGATTGCTTTTTGTACCTGTCTGTTAGTTTTCAATAATTTGTGTATTTGGACTCCCAAATTTCTTTGCTCCTCTACAGTTCCTAGTTTCTCACCATTTAGAAAAAACACCGATTTTGCTTTCTTGGCAACCTCATACTTGCCCACATTGAACTCCATTTTCCATAGCTTTGCCCACTCACTTAATCTGTTTATGTCCCTTTTCAACTTCCTGATCCCATTGAACTATTTGTTGTCCCTCCTAACTCGGTGCCATCTGCAAACTTGGATATACAACTATCTATTCCCTCATCCAAGTCATTAAAAAATATGGTGAAAAATTGAGGCCCCAGAACAGATCCCTGGAGAAGACCACTTGTCACATCCCACCGTTCAGAGTACCTAACTATTAGAATATTTTAAAGTGGTTTAAATATAAGAAAATATTCAAGTATCCAAGCTCATTTTGCTCCAGCATTTTAGCAAGGGGGTGAATGTCAGTGGAAAGGGGAGGAGCTGTGTTGTGTCTCTGTGTGTGAACAGAAGATAGCTTGGAAACTAAAGGACAGAGAATGCTGAAGTTGCAGAGTGATGAGAACACCCAGGTCAAGAGATGGCAGGTACCTAGATAAGGGGCTGATTGCTAAGAGATCCACATACCTAAAGACTTATAACACGAGAGCCATAGCCGAGTGACAGAGTTTGCACTTGAAGTCCACGGGTAAAACCTGGTTGTATTAATTGCTTGTCATTTAATGTAATACTGTAGAACAGATGTATAAGAACAAGACTGTTATTAGTCAATATATTAATGCTTGTTGTTTAAAACCACTCGGGCCAAAATCATGCAGAAGTTATTGTTGAAAGACTAAAAACCTTACATTGCAACAGTTACTATGGGAAGAAATCCGGTAACACTAACCCTTATCCAACAACAACTTATATTTATATAGCACCTTTAACGTAATAAAATATCCCAAGTTGCTTTACAGGAGAACATAAGAAATAGGAGCTGGAGTAGGCCATTTGGCCCTTTGAGCCTGCTCTGCCATTTAATAAGATCATGGCTGATCTTCTACCTCATCTCCACTTTCCTGCACTAACCCCATATCCTCCCCAACAGCACTGTGGGAGCACCTTCACCGCACGGACTGCAGCGGTTCAAGAAGGCAGCTCACCACCACCTTCTCAAGGGCAATTAGGGATGGGCAATATATGCGGGCCTTGCCAGCGACACCCAAATCCCATGAATGAATTAAAAAAATCCCTTGATTCCCTTAATATTCAAAAATCTATCGATCTCTGTCTTGAATATACTCAACGACTGAGCCTCCACAGCCCTCTGGGGTAGAGAATTCCAAAGGTTCACCACTCTGAGTGAAGAAATTTCTCCTCATCTCAGTCCTAAATGGCTGACCCCTTATTCTGAGACTGTGACCCCTGGTTCTAGACTCCCCAGCCAGGGGAAACGTCCTCCCTGCATCTACCCTGTCAAGCCCTGTAAGAATTTTGCATTATCAAAAATAAACACAATTTGATACCGAGCCATATAAGGAGATGTTAGGGCAGATGACCAAAAACTTGGTCGAAGAGGTAGGTTTTAAGGAGCACCTAAAGGAGGAAAGAGAAGTGGAGAGATTTAGGGAGGGAATTCCAGAGCTTAGGACCCAGGCAGCTGAAGGCACGACCGCCAATGGTGGAGCATTTAAAATCAGAGATGTTCAAAAGGCCAGAATAGGTGGAGCGCAGAGGTCTAGGGGGATTGCAGGGCTGGAGGAGATTAGAGATAAGATGGGGTGAGGCCATGGAGGGACTCGAAAACAAGGGTGAGAATTTTAAAATCGAGGCATTGCTTAAGTGGGAGCCAATTGTGACCTTGGTAAGAGCAGATCTGGTACTGTGGCAGGGGCGGAAGTATGATTGGAGGGATTCAAACAAGTCGTTCTGGGAAAGATGGGCACGGATTTGGGAGGCGACAACACGTTCAAAAACTTGAGAGGAATGGGAGGTTGGAGATGGGGCGATAATTTGTAAGGTCAGAGGGGCCAAGGGTTGGTTTTTTGAGGAGAGGGATGATGACGGCAGATTTGAAGGAAAAGGTGGACAATACCTGAGGAGAGAGAACCGTTAACAATATCTGCTAATGGATACAAAGTACTTGTTTAATAAATCTGCCATTACCTTGTTTTCCATTACAGTATCACTGCGTCTGTCTTTAATGGGCCCACCTCTCCCTTAGCCACTCTCTTACTCTCAATATATTTATAAAAACTTTTATTATTAACCTTTATGTAAGTTTTTTCGTATTCACTTTTGCAGCTCTTAATATTTTCTTTTGTCCCTTTGTTGTTTTCTATATTTTTCTGTCTGCTGGATTACCACTTCTCTTGCCATTTGTGTAAACCATTTCCTTTTGTTTTATACTCTGTTTTACCTCATATGTTGGCCACGGTTTCTTGACTGCACAAGCAGAACATTTGTTCTTCAGGGGTATGTATTGGTCTTGTCTTGTGCTAAATACTTCTTTGAATACCTTCCACTATTTTTCTGTAGGTTTGCCTGTTAACAGCTCAGTTCTTGAAAAGAGGTGTTTGAGAGGTGATCTTATCGAGGTATATAAATAGGTTAATGATATGAAGAAGGCAAATCCAGAAAATTACTTCAATTATGACAATAGGACAACGGGACACAGGTGGAAACTTGTAAAAGGTAAATTTAGACTGATAATCACACAGAGTGATCAACATATGGAATGGACTTCCAGATAGAGCAGTGGAGGTGAAAACCCTGGAATCATTTAAGAACCAATTGGATGCTGCATTGGGGGTGGGGGTGGGGGTGGGGGTGGGGGTGGGGGTGGGGGTGGGGGTGGGGGTGGGGGTGGGGGTGGGGCTTTAAGGTCTACCTAGATTAGGGCTCATGGGATTGGGGTAATACATTAGCATGGATTGAGGATTGGTTAATGACAGAAACCAGAGGAATAAACGGGTCATTTTCAGATTGGCAGGCTGTAACTAGTGTGATACCGCAAGGATCAGTGCTTGGGCTTCAGCTATTTACAATCTATATCAATGACTTAGATGAGGAGACCGAGTGTAATGTATCCAAGTTTACTGACGATACAAAGCTAGGTGGGAAAGTAAGCTGTGAGGAGGATGCAAAGAGGCTGCAAAGGGATATAGACCGGTTAAGTGATTGGGCAAGAAGGTGGCAGATGGAGTATAATGTGAGGAAGTGTGAAATTATCCACTTTGGTAGGAAGAATGGAAAAGCAGAATATTTTTTAAAAGGTGAGAGAATAGTAAATGTTGGAAATCAGAGGGATTTGGGGGTCCTTGTACATGAATCACAGAAAGTTACCATGCAGATACAGCAAGCAATTAGGAAAGCAAATGGTATGTTGGCCTTTATTGCAAAGAGGTTGGAGTCTAAGAATCTTGCTGCAATTATATAGGGCTTTGGTGAGACCACACCTGGAGTACTGTGTACAGTTTTGGTCTCCTTACCTAAGGAAGGATATACTTGCCTTAGAGGTGGTGCAACATAGGTTCACTAGATTGATTCCTGGGATGAGAGGGCTGTTCTATGAGGAGAGATCGAGTAAAATGGGCCTATACTCTCTGGAGTTTAGAAGAATGAGAGGTGATTTCATTGGAACGTATAAAATTCTTGGAGGGATTGACAGGGTAGATGCTGAGAGGCTGTTTCCCCTGGCTGGAGTGTCTAAAGGAGTGTCTAGAACCAGGGGTCATAGTCTCAGGATAATGGGTCGGCCATTTAGGACTGAGATGAGGAGAAATTTCTTCACTCAGAGGGTTGTGAATCTTTGGAATTCTCTACCCCAGAGGGCTGTGGATGCTCAGTCGTTGAGTATATTCAAGGCTGAGATCGATAGATTTTTGGGCACTAAGGGAATCAAGGGATATGGGGATAGGACGGGAAAGTGGAGTTGAGGTCGAAGTCCTGCTCCTATTTCTTATGTTCTTATGGATGAACTAAGATGGGCCGAATGGCCTTCCACTTCCATGAATATCTGGTCAACAATACGACTCCATAAAAACAGCCAGACAATGCCAAACCCCTGAAAACCACGCTCCTGGCTGGTAGATCTGAATCCCAGCCAGTAACATGGTTTCCAGGGGTTAATCAAAATTAAGGAAGGAACTTTGATTCCAGCATGGACCTGAGCGCGGAGGTGGTGGCTTAAAGGGAGCGCCGGAGAAGGACCAGGACACAGCGTGGATCTGAGAGGGAGCGGTGGCAGCGGCTTAAAAAAAAACAAAAAAACAAGGATTGACGTCACAGGACAGCAGGAGGTGGAGTATAAATCGAGCGGGAGGCCCAGAGAAAGTGGAGACCGGAGCAGCGGCAGCAGCGAGGAGGCGGAGTACCTCCAGCGAAAGCAACAACTGCAAAACAGCTAAAGTGACGTCACAACCAGGGAAGGAGCTGATTGGTGAGTAGCTGGTAAGTGTTAATAGTCTATTAAGTAAAGGCATGGCAGGGCAGCTCAGTCCCATGGAATGCACATCCTGTACCATGTGGGGACTCCAGGACGCTTCCCGTGTCCTGGACAACCACACGTGCAGGAAGTGTCGTCAGCTGGAGGAGCTCGAGCTCCGGGTTTTGGAGCTTGAGCAGCAGCTGGCGTCACTGCGGTGCATCCGTGAAGCTGAGAACTTCGTGGATAGCACGTTTCAGGAAGTGGTCACCCTGCAGATAAAGAGTGTGCAGGCAGAAAGGGAATGGGTGACCACCAGGCATAAGAGCCAGGCAGGTAGTGCAGGAGTCCCCTGAGTGTATCTCGCTCTCCAACCAGTATTCGGTTCTGAGTACTGGTGGGGGCGATGGTTCCTCTGGGGAGTACAGCTAGAGCCAAGTCTGCGGTACCACGGGTGGCTCAGCTGTACAGAGGGGGGAGGAAGAGGAGTGAGAAAGCAATAGTGGTAGGGGATTCGGTAGTTCAGGAAGCAGACAGGCGTTTCTGCGGCCACAGACGTGACTCCAGGATGGTATGTTGCCTCCCTGGTGCCAGGGTCAAGGATATCACCGAGCGGCTGCAGAACATTCTGAGGTGGGAGGGTGAACAGCTAGAGGTCGTGGTCCATATCGGTACCAACGACATAGGTAGAAAGAGGGATGAGGTCCTGCAGGCAGATTTCAGGGAGCTAGGAAAGAACATAAGAACTAGGAGCAGGAGTAGGCCATTTGGCCCCTCGAGCCTGCTCCACCATTTAATAAGATCTTCTACCTCAACTCCACTTTCCTGCACTATCCCCATATCCCTTGATTCCCTTAATATCCAAAAATCTATCGATCTCGGTCTTGAATATACTCAACGACTGAGCCTCCACAGTCCTCTGGGGTAGAGAATTCCATGTTTAACTAACTTGATTGAGTTCTTTGATGAGATAACAGAGAGGGTTGATGAGTGTAATGCGGTTGACGTAGTATACATGAATTTCTAAAAGGCATTCGACAAAGTGTCTCAGAATAGGCTTGCCAGCAAAGTTGAAGCCCATGGAATAAAAAGGACAGTGGCAGCATGGATACAGAATTGGCTAAGTGACAGGAAACAGAGAGTAGTGGTGAACGGTTGTTTTTCGGATTGGAGGAAGGTATACAGTGGTGTTTCCCAGGGGTCGGTTCTAGGACCACTGCTTTTCTTGATATATATTAATGACTTGGACGTGGGTGTACAGGGCACAATTTCAAAATTTGCAGATGACTCAAAACTTGAAAGTATAGTGAACAGTGAGGAGGAGAGTGATAGACTTCAGGAAGACATAGACAGGCTGGTGAAATGGGCGGACATGTTGCAGATGAAATTTAACACAGGAAAGTGTGAAGTGATACATTTTGGTAGAAAGAATGAGGAGAGGAAATATAAACTAAATGGTACAATCCTGAAGGGGGTGCACGAAGAGAGAGACCTGGGGTATGTGTGCACAAATCGTTGAAGGTGGCAGGGCAGGTTGAGAAAGCAGTTAAAAAGGCTTATGGGATCTGGGGCTTCATAAATAGAGGTATAGAGTACAAAAGTGTGGAAATTATTATGAACATGTATAAAATACTGGTTTGGCCCCAACTGGAGTACTGTGTCCAATTCTGGGCACCACACTTTAGAAGGATGTGAAGGCCTTAGAGAAGGTGCAGAAAAGATTTACAAGAATGATTCCAGGAATGAGGGACTTCAGTTACGTTGATAGACTGGAGAAGCTGGGGTTGTTCTCCTTGGAGCAGAGAAAATTGGGAGGAGATTTGATAGAAGTGTTCTAAATCATGAGCAGTCTGGACAGAGTAGATAGAGGGAAACTGCTCCCATTGGCAGAAGGGTTGAGAACCAGAGGAAACAGATTTAAGGTGATTGGCAAAAGAACCAAAGGCGACGTAAGAAAAAACTTTTTTACTCAGCGAGTGGTTAAGATCTGGAATGCACTGCCTGAAAGGGTGGTGGAGACAGATTCAATCATGGCTTTCAGAAGAGAGTTGGATAAGTATCTGAAGGAAAGAAATTTGCAGGGCTACAGGGAAAGGGCGGGGGAGTGGGACTAGCTGAAGTGCTCTTCCAGAGAGCCGGCACGGGCTCGACGGGCCGAATGGCCTTCTTCCGTGCTGTAACCATTCTATGATTCCACTAGTAACTAATGGTAACTCACTGAAATTTCACTGATAACTTATAGTAAAGTGGTAACACTCAGATTCTCCTCATAACCAACAGTAATACAATGACTCACTGAAAGTCTATATGTAACTGGTAGCAATAGGTGTAATGCCCAGATATCCTACCTGTAACTAGTAGTAATCCTATAGGCCGCTGATATTCACCCTGGAACCACAGCCAGAAATCCCCTGCACTGCACAAGATGCGATCAGGCTCCCCAGTTGATGCCACTTTTAACAGGCCCCATCTCTCTCCCTATCTCCTTGGACTCTGGTTTGGACTCAGATTCCGTGTGAAGGTGACAACTCTGAACTGGGAACCTCAGTCAGAGCCGATCTGTACTTGGACTTCACACATCAAAACCATCCGGGGGTACAGACCGACCTGAACCAAACCGAGATATTGCACAAAGGACAGTAGGGTCAGTGTTTGGGGGCTTCTCACAGGGCACATCGTCCTAAACTCAGCTCATCACCAACATATCTAAACCACTGTTTGAGCTTGGACTCGATAAAGGAAAGTTTTCACAGAAATTACAGCACAGGAGGAGGCTATTCATCCCCTGGTACTGGCGCTCTCTCCTGTAAACCCACCCCCCAAAGATCTTTTTATATTCCTCCTATTCAAATATATATCCCATTCTTTTAGAAATGAAGTTTTAGTCTGTACTTCAATAGCCCTTGACATTCAACGGCATTACCATCGCCGAATCCCCCACCAACAACCTCCTAGGGGGGGGTCACCATTGACCAGAAACTTAACTGGACCAGCACATAAATACTGTGGCAACAAGAGCAGGTCAGAGGCTAGGTATTCTGCGATGAGTGTCTCACCTCCTGACTCCCCAACGCCTTTCCACCATCTACAAGGCACAAGTAAGGAGTGTGATGGAATACTCTCCACTTGCCTGGATGAGTGCAGCTCCAACAGCACTCAAGAAGCTCGACACCATCCAGGACAAAGCAGCCCACTTGATTGGCATCCCATCCACCACCTTAAACATTCACTCCCTCCACCACTGGCGTACCGTGGCTGCAGTGTGTATGATCTACAAGATGCACTGCAGCAACTCGCCAAGGCTTTTTCGGCAGCACCTCCCAAACCTGCGACCTCTTCCACCTAGAAGGACAAGGGCAGCAGGCGCATGGGAACACCACCACCTCCAAGTCACCTCCAAGTCACACACCATCCTGACTTAGAAGTATATCGCTGATCCTTCATCGTCGCTGGGTCAAAACCCTGGAACTCCCTCCCGAACAGCACTGTGGGAGTACCTTCACCACATGGACTGCAGCGGTTCAAGAAGGCGGCTCACCACCACCTTCTCGAGGGCAATTAGGGATGGGCAATAAATGCTGGCCTTGACTGCGACGCCCACATCCCATAAACGAATTAAAAAAAGCCACATGTGGTGAAGTATCCCATGGTCTCATAGCCCTCAGTTCAAGAACCTTCCTCCTCCCTTCCCCCTTGGTTCTTACAGTGAGAATCCTTGGTTTCCATTCCCTAGTTCCCCATTCGCCCACCAGTGGAAACAATCTTTCACTATTTACCCACAGCAAGGTCTCTGGGTTTCACTGATGTCTTTACTGGATGCTCCTCTCTCCGCACCACTCCCACTCATCTCCTTGCTGCTGCTGTTCCCGGCTCTGTGGGAAATTCCACGATTCCCCAGCCTCCAGACTCTCCAACCCCCTGCTGACTGCTTCACATGGTTGCGGCTCTCTATGGCGGTGGTCAGCTGACGCCACTGAGCCTTTGGCCTTTGGTGGGGGTGGGGGAAGCATACTGCAGTGGGAAATTTAAATCGCTGTTCTCCCAGGCTGCTGGAGGCAAAGCTTGGGATAGGTACCTCCGATTCCGGGAAACTCCCGGTCATACTGGAAGGGTTGGGAACCCTATGTGCATGCCCCATTCCTTTTGCTGCCCCACCTTCAGCTATATAGGCCCTAAGCTCTGTAATTCCCTCCCTAAACCTCTCCGTCTCTGCACCTTTTAAGACCCTCCTTAAAACTTACCTTTGAACCAAGCTTTTAGTCCTCGTTTGGCTCGGTGTCAATTTTTGTGTAATTACGCTCCTGTGAAGCGCCTTGTTTTCCTACGTTAAAGGCACTATATGAATACAAGTTGTTGTTGTGGCTAAAACTGTGTCGCCATAGCCACACCTGTGGCTAGTCAGCAATTTCTATTGGGCAACACGACTTTCGATGTTCCTTTCCCTTTAAATACACGATACAGAACGTGACTTGACATCATGGCCGGTCTTCCCAGGTGTTTTTTTTTGGTTTTTTTTTTTTGTTTGTTTTTAAAAAAGGCTAACACAAGAACACAAATTGACAGGATATGCAGCCAGCAGGTGGTTTGACACGTTGGACCCCCTGGGACACATCTCATTGTCTTGGCTGTGCTCTTTGTTGTAGCGAATAATGTGAATAGATTTTGTCTGGGTTTAAATTGTGAATTCTGGGAGATTCTCTCATTGCTAACTTACCTGACGAAGGAGCGACAGCTCCGAAAGCTTGTAAAATTAAATAAATCTGTTGGACTATAACCTGGTGTTGTGCGACTTCTCATCTTTAAATACTCTGCATTGTTGTAGTACATAGTTCTAGCCCCTGGGTGGCACTGCACAGTGTCCTGGAAAGAACAACCTGATGCGTGGTCTTTGCACAGTGACACCCAGTGGCCAGAACAAGATGCTACAATACAGAAAGAATGTGGCCGGCCATAAAATCAACACAGCTAACTCAATATTCATATCATACAAGCAAGGCATGTACTTTATTTTTTACACACAGTTTTTCAGCTTAATAAAATAGCTTGAATGAGAATTTTTATAGAAGAAAATCAAGAGAAGCTGCCTTCTGATGCCATAAGGGCCTAATCATGTCCTTATCTGACATCCACATGTGTGCACTTCCAGCAGGTGTTACTAGACAGTGGTTAGGAGTGGGACCCCTGGCTGATTTCCCTCCTTCCTAGCCCAGTGGCACAGAGACCAACTGTATTTTTGCTATTAATTTTTCCATGTTTTAATTAATTTTCTCCTTTGTTATGTATAGATGTCCTGCCAAGCACACACTGTTCCCTGATTGGATGGCAGGCTGGTGCCCTGTTCTCAGACTTCTGCCAATTCCTGCCCTGTAAGCAGCTGCTGGGAGATGCAGGAGAACGGCACGAGTCAATAAATCTCCCATTGTGTCTCTCTCCCTGTGGTGAAATGCCTCAAACTGGCAACAACCACTGTATGTTACAGGCTCAATTACTCTTAAAGAAGGACATCTAGGGATCATCTCAAAGTCCAAACTACTCATTAGGGGGCAGATTTCATTTTCAATATTTTTATGCTCTTTAAGGTAAAGGGTGTCAGTTGCAAAACTTTTTGTTAGAATCAAACTCTCCCAGATCATTCATTGCATGCATGGTAAGATGTGTTGTAAAGCTCCTGGTTCTCTGTCCCAAAAAGAATTTACCTTAAACCCAGAATCAGAAGAACATGCTAAATATACCCTGAATTATTCCACATCCAATGCCAATTTAATACAATCTGTACTGTGAACTCATGTCCACCAGAAATTGGGCTGATACTACCTAAACTTATTTTACAGGCGATGATTAAAGCTGTCAGGAAGAATAGACCTTGATCCATCATTTTGGACTAGATTTAAACCCAGATCCCAGAGGTAAAAAGGGTTTAACGCACTGTACCACTGAGTACATGGCAGTGAGTGGTTTTAATCACCTTGTATTTCTGGTCTGTTTAAGAAACTACAACTTAACCTCAATTCTGAAACCATCAGAAACTACTAAATAATTACCTTTATAATGCAGAAATGTTGCTTAAAAAATGGGCTCAGCTTTTAAAAACAAAGTACACCTTATTCTAAGCACAACTCTCATCCTCCACGCGTTTGTGAAAATCCCTTTAACCTGACTTTTTCAAAACATTTCAATTTTTTTTTGTAGATATTTGAATATTTCACCGACAGGTCAGCAACTTCAGAATTCCCGATTTTAATTTTAACGTGAACACCACTATAATTTTAAAAAATAGAGTCAGATTAAAGCGAGAGCGACATTTTCTACAACAGAAAGAAGTTGTTTTAAGGTGTGTGTGGAGCCCAGAGGTTTCCCCTCCCCCGCCCCCACAATTTTCTGCAGCTCTTTTCTTGACTACAGTTCCACAAGTGTTGGACAACCTGCAATTCCTGACTTGTTTGTGTCTAGAAAGTGAGTTTCAATAGGCTATTCTACTGTGGATGCACACAGCTGAGACCAATCTTGTTCTCACCCATCATCCACTCACAAATACTTTCTAGCATGAGTCAATGAACAGTATTCAGAAGTAAGGACCCAGGCTGATGTTGCTTCTTCTCCCTAGCCCACAGATATTGAGGTCAATTGTGGTTTCTGAGTCGGTTCAAATCCCACTCCAGAGACTTGAGCACAGAGTCTAGGCCTGACACTCCAGTGCAGTACTGGGACATCCTGAGGTCATGAAAGGAACTGTATAAATGCAAGTCTTTTTCCTTTTCCTTTCAATTGCAATATTTGACTATCACTGCCTCAGGTAAAAACAGGGTTTGGACCTTGGGCCTGGATCTGTATGTCATGTGCTGCATTTACCCACTGATCCATTGAAGGAGCCCCCTCTTCAACCAGAGGTATTTAATACATTTCTCTCTATGGCACCAAAATACACAAGCTCCACACAGCAGCAACAAAGGAAAATAATTCACAGCTACAAAATTGCCACCAGAAAAACATTTGTACAAAAATGGCCCATTCACAAATGAGACCCTTTTCACAATTGGAGGTATTACTCTCCTCTTTGCTTCTTTATGGGTAACCGGTGCCATCCACTGGGCAAAGCGATGGGCCTGGGAACCAGCTCTCTGCAAATTCTGCTCTGAAACCCGCGCTGAGGAGCAAGAGTGCTGGAAGCAGTGGGGCAAGTCGCCTGGTCCAGATGGCTTGCATCCCAGGTTGCCAAGGGAATTGGGGGAGGAGATAGCGGAAGGGCTTGCCATAATTTTCCAATCTTCCATAGATACGGGGGAGGTGCCTGAGGATTGGAAAGTAGCAAATGTGACACCATTGTTCAAGAAAGGGTGTTAGGACAATCCTAGTAACTACAGGCCAGTCAGTTTAACATCAGTGGTGGGTAAAGTTTTAGAAACAATAATCAAGGAAAACATTAATGGGCACTTGGAGAGGTTTAAGCTAATTAAGGAGAGCTAACACGGATTTGTAAAAGGCAGATCGTGTTTGACTAATCTAATTGAATTTTTTGATGAAGTAACAGAGAGAATTGATGAAGGGAATGCAATGGATGCTGTCTACATGGATTTTAGGAAGGCTTTTGACAAAGTACCACATAGAAGGCTGGTTAACAAAATTGAGGCTCATGGAATAGGTGGGTCAGTGGCAGCTTGGATAAGGAATTGGCTTAAGGACAGAAAACAGCGAGTTGTGGTAAATGGCTGGTTTTCAGACTGGGGGATGGTAGACAGTGGTGTTCCCCAAGGGTCAGTGCTGGGGCCACTGCTTTTTTTGATACATATAAATGACCTGGATATTGGAATACAGAGTAGAATTTCTAAATTTGCCAATGACACCAAACTTGGGGGTGTAGCAAACAGTGATGATGATACCAATCGACTGCAACAGGACATAGAAAGGCTAGCAGAATGGGCAGACAAGTGGCAGATGGAATTTAATACAGAGAAGTGTGAGGTGATGCATTTTGGCAGAAGGAACAGGGAGAGGCAATATACACTTAATGGCACAGTTTTAAAGAGTGTGCAGGGACAGAGGGACCTGGGAGTTAATGTGCATATGTCCCTGAAGGTGGCAGGACATATTGAGAGAGTGGTTAGCAAAGCATATGGGATCTTGTGTTTCATAAATAGAGGTATTGAGTACAAAAGTAGAGAAGTTATGCTGAACCTTTATAAAGTGCTGGTTAGGCCACAACTGGAGTATTGCGTCCAGTTCTGGTCACCACACTTTAGGAAGGATGTGAAGGCCCTTGAGAGGGTGCAGAGGAGATTTACCAGAATGGTTCGAGGGATGGGGGATTTTAGCTACAAGAGCAGGTTGGAGAAGCTGGATTTGTTTTCATTAGAGCAAAGGAGGTTGAGGGGTGATTTGATAGAGGTGTACAAGATTATGACGGGTTTGGATAGGGTAGACGGGGAAAGGCTGTTCCCACTAGTTGATGGTACAAGGACTAGGGGACACAGATTTAAGGTTTTGGGCAAGAGATACAGGGGGGATGTGGAAAAAAACTTTTTTTGCGCAGCGAGTGGTGATGTCCTGGAATTCGCTGCCGACGGAAGTGGTGGAAGCGGAGACACTCAATGTTTTCGGAAATAAAAGGGGTCAGAGGATCTGGTAAGAGGGAGGAGCTGAGGGAAATCCTTATTAGTCGGGAAAAGGTATTGGGGAAATTGATGGGACTGAAGGCTGAAAAATCCCCGGGGCCTGATGGTCTGCATCCCAGAGTACTTAAGGAGGTGGCCTTGGAAATAGTGGATGCATTGACGATCATTTTCCAACATTCCTTAGACTCTGGATCAGTTCCGATGGAGTGGAGGGTGGCCAATGTAACCCCTCTTTTTAAAAAAGGAGGGAGGGAGAAAGCAGGGAATTATAGACCGGTCAGCCTGACATCGGTCGTGGGTAAAATGATGGAAGCAATTATTAAAGATGTCATAACAGACCATTTGGAAAGTGACGACATGATAGGTCCAAGTCAGCATGGATTTGTGAAAGGGAAATCATGCTTGACAAATCTTCTGGAATTTTTTGAGGATGTTTCCAATAGGGTGGACAGGGGGGAACCAGTAGATGTGGTCTATTTGGACTTTCAGAAGGCCTTCGACAAGGTCCCACACAAGAGATTGGTGAGCAAAGTTAAAGCACATGGGATTGGGGGTAATGTGTTGACGTGGATTGAGAACTGGTTGGCACACAGGAAACAAAGAGTAGGAGTAAATGGGTACTTTTCAGAATGGCAGGCAGTGACCAGCGGGGTACCGCAGGGTTCGGTGCTGGGACCCCAGCTGTTTACATTATATATTAATGATTTGGACGAAGGGATTAAATGTAATATCTCCAAATTTGCGATGACACTAAATTGGGAGGCAGTGTGAACAATGAGGAGGATGCTAGGAGGCTACAGAGTGACTTGGACAGGTTGGGTGAATGGGCAAATGTATGGCAGATGAAGTACAATGTGGATAAATGTGAGGTTATCCACTTTGGTGGTAAAAATAGAGAGGCGGACTATTACCTGAATGGTGGCAGATTAGGGAAAGGGGAGGTGCAACGAGACCTGGGCGTCATGGTACATCAGTCACTGAAGGTGGGAATGCAAGTGCAGCAGGCAGTCAAGAAAGCAAACGGAATGATGGCCTTCATAGTAAGGGGATTTGAGTACAGGAGTAGGGAGGTGATGCTGCAGTTGTACAGGGCCTTGGTGAGGCCACACCTGGAGTATTGTGCGCAGTTTTGGTCTCCTAACTTAAGGAAGGACATTCTTGCTATTGAGGGAGTGCAGCGAAGGTTCACTAGATTGATTCCTGGGATGGCCGGACTGACATATCAAGAAAGATTGGGTCAACTGAACTTGTATCCTCTGGAGTTCAGAAGAATGAGGGGGGATCTTATAGAGACATTTAAAATCCTGACTGGTTTAGACAAATTAGATGCGGGCAGAATGTTCCCAATGTTAGGGAAAACTAGAACCAGGGGTCACAGTCTAAGGATTAAGGGGAAGCCATTTAAGACTGAGCTGAGGAGGAACTTCTTCACCCAGAGAGTGGTGAATCTATGGAATTCTCTTCCACAGAAGGTTGTTGAGGCCAGTTCGCTAAATATATTCAAAAGGGAGTTAGATATAACACTCACAACTAGGGGGATCAAGGGGTATGGCGAGAAAGCAGGAATGGGGTACTGAGGTAGCATGTTCAGCCATGAACGCATTGAATGGCGGTGCAGGCTCGAAGGACCGAATGGTCTACTCCTGTACCTATTTTCTATGTTTCAAGGGGAGACTGGATAGGCACTTGAG
This sequence comes from Squalus acanthias, assembly GCA_030390025.1. NCBI lineage: Eukaryota > Metazoa > Chordata > Chondrichthyes > Squaliformes > Squalidae > Squalus > Squalus acanthias. The sequence continues at coordinate 63,973,406 of CM059436.1, read as the reverse complement.
GGAAATAAACTTGCAGGGCTACGGGATTAGAGCGGGGAAATGGGACTGACTGGATTGCTCTACAGAGAGCCGGCATGTACTCGATGGGCCGAATGGCCTCCTTCTGTGCCATTATGACTCTATGACTTATGAATCTATGCGTGCAGCTCCAACAATACTCAAGAAGCTTGACACCATCCAGTTGATTGGCACCCCATCCACCACCTTAAACATTCACTCCCTCCACCACCGGCACACTGTGGCTGCAGTGTGTACCATCTATGAGATGCACCGCAGCAACTCACCAAAGCTTCTTCGACAGCACCTCCCAAACCCGCGACCTCTACCACCTAGAAGGACAAGGGCAGCATGTGCATGGGAACACCACCACCTCCAAGTTCCCCTCCAAGTCACACACCATCTTGACTTGGAAATATATCACCGTTCCTTCATTGTTGCTGGGTCATAATCCTGGAACTCCCTCCCTAACAGCACTGTGGGAGTACCTTCACCATACAGACTACAGCGGTTCAAGGCGGCAGCTCACCACCACCTTCTCAAGAGCAATTAGGAATGGGCAATAAATGCTGGCCTTGCCAGCGATGCCCACATCCCAGGAACGAATAAAAAAAAATTCAGAGCTCCAACATGCTGCACCAATGTACTGCCCCATGATAGCTTCCCTTATTGGATGTCCATATTTGTTCAAAAATGACACCGTTAGCACTTAGGCTTACATTTGAGGGGCGAGCCATTGGCAAGTAGTCAAGGCATTATAAACTGAAACGGTAGAAACTACTTTTAAGCAGAGCTCTCAGACGTTCTGTTGCTATCTTTTCCTTACTGTAATGCTTTGAATTACAATGCTGCTGTGCAGATTATCACTCACACAGTGTCTCTCAGGAGTCCACTTACCTGCACTGTGCCCCCTATCAGAATGATTGATGAAAAACATATTACATCTTAACAAAGAAAAATGAACAAAGTCATTATTTAATATTTTAGGTGCTAAAACAGTTTCATTTAACATGCAAGAATGACCTAATGTGTGCAGAATGATGACATTATAGGCAACACTTGCAATTACTCATCAAGCATTGTAACTGCAGATAAAAATTGCTGTTCATTTATGTTTAAGTGATAAATGAAAATTTACTCCTTCAGCATTACCTTGCTAATTCAGTTTCAATCTCAGCCTCAGTAATGTCTCCGTATGCTGCATTAGGCATGGTTCCTACCGCATCTCACATAAATTAAACCATACAATATTGAGATTGCAGCAACTGACAACTGGCCAAATAAATGTAATCAGTTCTATCTGCGTATTCAAGGCCACTGGGTCTGAATTGTATATAGCCATTGACAACTCAGTAGGACTGTTTTATTAATCAAATGGGCAAACTCTTCTGGCTGACTGCATCAGGGGGAATATGCTTCCTGCTCGGTAATAAAGGAACAGGGCAAGGTAGCAGATTCCATACGTCACTGGGACAGTAAGCTTAATGTGAAGGGCTGTAATTTAAAGCCTGCAAACAGATAACTTTATTACATGAAATCAATTAAAATCTGAACAAAATGGATACATCATACAGTCTCTCACACACACAGATGTTACTCTGTTCACTAGCATTAATGAAAAAGTCTGCACATTTAAAGTGAGATAATTGCTTAAGGTGAAATGGATAAATTATATAGTGAAACATTGCACTATATAGTGAGATCATTAAGACATTATAGTGTATAGTGAAATACATGCACTATACAGTGAATTGGACAGATTGTAGAGTGAAATTTGTGCACTGTATAATAGTAGTAAATTGCATACATTCTGTATACATCAGGTAGCAAATTGCATAAATGTAGGTTACTTCATTTTTACAGCCACCTTTTAGTTAATTCATGCATTTACCTTCTGATTTGCAACGTATGCAAAAGGTGAGAAATATTAGAATAGATTGAAGAGATTTTACTAAATGCTTCCCCTCTCTGACATCACCTACAAGTATGCTACACGTACACTGACAAAACCCAACGCTACCTCTCTACCACCAGCATGACTCCAGGGCTGTCGCAGTCCTATCCAACTACCTGTTCTGACATCAAGCAGTGGATGAGGCAGGTAAGTGGAGTCCTGAGAGACAACATGTGAGTGATAATCTGCACAGCAGCATTATAATTCAAAGCATTACAGTAAGGAAAAGATAGCAATTACTGCAGCTCGCGCAGACGGGAGGCAGGCCAGGCTGGAGCTGACAGTGGGAGGGAAGCGTGGAGGGAGTAGATGAGGAGGCCCAATGCGTGGAGGGAGTGGATGAGGAGGCCCAATGCGTGGAGGGAGTGGATGAGGAGGCCCAATGCGTGGAGGGAGTGGATGAGGAGGCCCAATGCGTGGAGGGAGTAGATGAGGAGGCCCAATGCGTGGAGGAGTAGATGAGGAGGCCCAATGCGTGGAGGGAGTAGATGAGGAGGCCCAATGCGTGGAGGGAGTAGATGAGGAGGCCCAATGCGTGGAGGGAGTAGATGAGGAGGCCCAATGCGTGGAGGAGTAGATGAGGAGGCCCAATGCGTGGAGGGAGCGGATGAGGAGGCCCAATGCGTGGAGGAGCAGATGAGGAGGCCCAATGCGTGGAGGGAGTGGATGAGGAGGCCCAATGCGTGGAGGGAGTGGATGAGGAGGCCCAATGCGTGGAGGGAGTGGATGAGGAGGCCCAATGCGTGGAGGGAGTGGATGAGGAGGCCCAATGCGTGGAGGGAGTGGATGCGAGGTAGGACAAGCAGTAGCAGATGGGCCAGGAGTTCAGACTATTGGGGGAACGCTTATAGAGTTGGAAGTTGAGCTATTTTGTAGCACTTAGCTCTTATATGTTACTTGGGCTGGCTGTAGAAATTCAAGATGAAGTTGGCTGTGAACCGTCATGGACACTATTGCTTTTTCATTGTTCAATCTGGTCACTACTGACCACCAGACCAATACCACGTGACTGGCATGGACCAATCAGAAAGGAAATAGGGAACCTACATTGCTACATTCATATATACACAAAACTTTAATCGCATCTAAATATATATAAATAAAAGGAGATGCACATCACTTGAAGTGCCATAACCTACAAGGCTATGGACCAGGAGCTGGAAAGTGGGATTAGGCTGGCTAGCTCTTTTTCGGCCGACACAGACACGATGGGTAAATTTCTATGATTCTATGATCACAAATAGGCACAGTAACATTAGTTACCTGCTGGTGGTGCTGCTGAGCTGTTCTTACCTGTATTGTCGACAGAAGCTCATAGCTAACTGCAGCCCTCTCTCACACAGAGTCCAAACCATTACTTCATAACCATTATTTCCTTATTCACGTTTATTTTGTGCACTTTATGTGATTGCTATCATTTTAGATCTTTACTCAGAGAGTGGTTAGAATGTGGAACTCGCTACTACAAAGAGTAGTTGAGGCGAAGAGCATAGATGCATTTAAGGGGAAGCTAGATAAACACGAGAGAAAGGAATAGAAAGATATGTTGATGGGGCGAGATGAAGTATGGTGGGAGGAGGCTCATGTGGAGCATAAACACCGGCATGGACCAGTTGGGCCAAATGGCCTGTTTCTTTGCTGTAAATACTGTGTAATTGTAGGTAATAGATAACAGGAAGATAGAACTTGGTTATTCAGCACTTGGGAGTTTCGGGTATGAACCTGAAATCCTGCTATTTAAATTAAATTGGAGACTAATGGGTTGCATCACTGGAACTGCATCAGCTTAGAAATTAAAAAGTAAGGAAAGTTGAGAGTGGGCTTTAAAGTACTCTTTTTTTATATTGAAAAAATATGTTCTGAAAATATTTACTGACTTTGAAAAGCATCAATTGATACTTCCCTGCTAGCTCGGCTGGTTAAATGAGCTGCTGAGCTCTACAGACAAGGAAGGCCCCAGGTTCAATGCCTTTTCCATGATGAGTTAGCTCTTTTCAGCTAGGTGTGCATTACAAATTCGGGTCTGCCATAGATACCTTCTCTAGTTCAGTAGCGTCAGTTGCTCCTGTAAGCAGCCCGAGCATCTAATTTTTTTTATGGGAATTTACTCTCACTGCCTTATATCTACTTTGATAGTGTAACCCAGGAACATAATACAGGAAACTTTCGTTTATCCGGCATCGACGGGACCGACGTGGTGCCGGTTTATCGAAAGTACCGGATAACGGAGAGTTATATCTACCGAGGCTATTTTTAACAAAGAGACTCCAAGCAGCACGGGAGAATCAACTCCTGCTACTGCAGTGTTTCGGACTTCCGACAGCGCCAGGAGGCAGAGTAGTGGCACTTTTGAAAAGTACCCCTACTGACTAAATCGGCGTTCGCGGACTCGGACTCGGGATCGGCAACATTGCCGGTTATTTGAGAGGAGTTTTCGGAGCACTCGGCGTTCGCGGAGACTCGACTGCGACTCGGCAACATTGCCGGTTATTTGAGAGGAGTTTTCGGAGGATGATTTTTGCCGGTTAAGCGAGAATTCCGGATATTTGGGTGCCGGCTTGTGATCTGGCCCGGATATTCAAACCTTTGCACAAATGCTTCCTCAATTTTTCAGAAGTAACACTGAGTAAACACTTGGTGAGATGAGGCCTGAAAGGAACTGATAAGCTCCTTTGTTTCACTCGAAGGTGAACATACAGAATGGCAGTTATGATCAGACTCACTTAATTCAAAAAGTACAGCTTATCTTCGTGTAATGATGCAAAATAAAGAACACGCCACACTCCCGCACATAAGTATATTGACTTAAACTAGATTATTTCTAACTGTTCCTCTAGCATTCCTGAACTGAGTCTTGATGAAAGCCTTCACAACTTTCTCTTTGAAAAACCTGACTACCTCTGCAGCAGCCTGCTGCAAAAAACTTATTAACATTTTAATTACCTAGTAGAACCACTAGGGGCAGGTGGAGCACGTTTAAGTTGGGGAGCATTTGGGAAACAGTGATCACAGTATCATTAGGTTTAGAGTAGTTATGGAAAAGGACAAGGAACAATCAAACGTGAAAATACTCAACTGGAGGAGGGCTAATTTCAGTGAGGTGAAAAGGGATCTGGCCCAAGTGGATTGGAATTGAAGATTGGCAGGTAAAACATTAAATAAGCAATGGGAGGCCTTCAAGGAGGAGAAAGTTCGGGTACAGACTAGACACATTCCCACGAGGGGGAAAGGAAGGGCATCCAAAGTTAGAGCTCCCTGGATTACTAAAAATATAGAGATTAAAATGAGACAGAAAAAAGAGGTTTATGATAAATGTTGGGTTCATAATTCATAGAGAATCAAGCTGAATACAAAAAGTAGAGAGGAGAACTGAAAAAGGAAATAAGAGGGGCAAAGAGCATGTATGAGAATAGATTAGCGGGTAACATACAATGGAACCAAAATGTCTTTTATAAATATATAAATAGTAAAAGGATAGTCAAAGGAAGGGTGGGGCCGATTAGGGACCAAAAAGGAAATCTTCTTGTGGAGGCAGAGGGCATGGCTGAGGTACTAAATGAATACTTTGCATCTGTATTCACTAAAGAGGATGCTGCCAATGTCACAGTAAAGGAGGAGGTAGTAGAGAAATTGGATAGGATGAAAATAGATAAAGAGGAGGTACTTAAGAGGCTGGCAATGCTCAAAGTAGAAAAGTCACTTGGTCCACATGGGATGCATCCTAGGCTGCTGAGGAAAATGAGGGTGGAGACAGCAGAGGCTCTGGCCACAATCTTTCAATCCTCCCGAGATATTGGAATAGTGCCAGAGGACTGAAGGATTGCAAATGTTCAAAAAAGGGGAGAGGGATAAAATCAGAAACCACAGGCCAGTCAGCCTAACGTCGGTGGTGAGGAAACTTTGAGAGACAATAATCCAAGACCAAATTATCACTTGGAAAAATCTGGGTTATTAAATGACAGCCAGCATGGATTTGTTAAAAAGAAATCATGTTTGACGAACTTGATTGAGTTGTTTGATGAAGTATCAGAGATGGTTGATGTGGGTAATGCGGTTGATGTTGTGTATATGGACTTTCAAAAGGAGTTTGATAAAGTACCATACAATAGACTTGTTAGAGAAATTGACGCCTATGGGATTAAGGGGCAGTGGCAGCGTGGATATGAAATTGGCTAAGAGACAGAAAGCAGAGATTAATGGTGGACGGTTGTTTTTCAGACCGAGGGAAGTATAGAGTGAGGAGGATGGCAACAGTCTTCAGGAGGACATAGACAGACTGGTGAAATGGGCAGACACATGGCAGATGCAATTTAACGTAAAGAAGTGTGAAGTGATGCATTTTGGTATGAAGAATGAAGAAAGGCAATATAATCTAAATGGTACAATTTTAAAGGGGGTGCAGGAACAGAGAGACCTGGGAGTGTAGGTACACAAATCTTTGAAGGTGGCAGAACAAATTGAGAAGGCTGTTAAAAAGCATATGGGATCCTTGGCATTATAAATAGAGGTCATGATGCGGAGATGCCGGTGTTGGACTGGGGTGGACAAAATTGAGAGGTCGCACAACACCAGGTTATAGTCCAACAGTTTTATTTGAAATCACAAGCTTTCGGAGCTATCGATTGCTCCTTCCTCAGGTGAAGTAAATCAGATACAGAATCGACAAAGCATATATAGATAGAAAACAAAGCATGTGTACCTTACAATTGGTCTGCAATTGTAAGGTACACATGCTTTGTTTTCTATCTATATATGCTTTGCCGATTCTGTATCTAATTTACTTCACCTGAGGAAGGAGCAATCGATAGCTCCGAAAGCTTGTGATTTCAAATAAAACTGTTGGACTATAACCTGGTGTTGTGCGACCTCTCAATTATAAATAGAGACATAGAGTTGAAAAGCAAGAAAGTTATGCTGAACCTTTTAAAATCAATGGTTAGGCCTCAGCTGGAGTATTGTGTCCAATTCTGGGCACCACACTTTAGGAAGGATGTCAAGGCCTTGGAGAGTGTGCCGAAGAGATTGACTAGAATGGTACCAGGGATGAGGGACTTCAGTTATGTGGAGAGACGAGAGAAGCTGGGCTTGTTCTCCTTAGAGCAGAGAAGGTTAAGAGGAGATTTAATAGAAGTGTTCAAAATCAAGAAGGGTTTTGATAGAGTAAATAAGGAGAAACAGTTCATGGGCAGAAGGGTTGGTAACCAGATGACACAGATTTGAGGTAATTGGCAAAAGAACGAGAGAAAAAAATATGCATCGAGTTGGTATGATCTGGAATGCACTGCCTGAAAGGGTGGTTGAAGCAAATTCAATAGTAACTTTCAAAAGGGATAAATACTTGAAAGGGAAAAATATACAGGGCTATGGGGAAAGAGCAGGAAGGGTGGGACTAATTGGTAGCTCTTTCACAGAGTCAGCACAGGTACATTGGACCGAATGGCCTCCTTCTGTGCTGTATCATTCTATAATCTCAGGCCACTTTTTAAACAGTGTGCATTAAAACATATTTAAAGTAACTCTTTTTCCAAATCTTTCTGTAGAAAAATGGTCAAAATATCACAAAATGTGATACTATGCTACAGTTGATCTCAGCATCCATGGGCTGTAGAGGTGCAAAACAGTCAAGTTTTTGTGAATCATGGGTGAGAGTAGGATCAGGCTCAGCTGCCTGATCTGACAGTGGTCAACTAGCCTGCTGCGATTAATGATTAGGCTCACATATAAAAATGGCCAATTGGGCAAAATACTGCAGTCTGTGAAACCCTTACATTTGATAAAGCATCACATAAGAGACATGGCAAAGATAAAGTCACATAAAATTAAGGGGAATATGGCCACATAGAGAAATAGTTGGAGAGCAGAAAGCAAATGGTACAAGGAAGTATCTCAGACTGGAAACATATAGTTAGTGGTATTTCATAGGGATCTGTGTTGGAGATGTTCTTATTTACTATGTACATAAACATCTGGGTTTAGGAATTATCAAAATTTGTCGGTTAAACTAAATTAGTGATTTGGCAAATTGTGACAAGGATTATGAAGGACATAGATAAGAAAGAATTTGTATTTGTAGAACAACTTGCATTTATATAATGTCAGTTGTGGCTCAGTGGGTAGCACTCTCACCTCTGAGTCAGAAGGTTGTGGTTTCAAGTGAGGGAGTGCTGCACTGTCGGAGGTGCCATCTTTCGGATGAGACGTTAAACCAAAGCCCCGTCTGCTCTCTCAGTTGGACGTAAAAGATCCCATGGCACTATTTCAAAGAGGAGCAGGGGAGTTATCCCTGGTGTCCTGGCCAATATTTATTCCTCAATCAACATAACAAAAAAAAGAGATTATCTGGTCATTATCACATTGCTGTTGGTGGGAGCTTGCTGTGCGCAAATTGGCTGCCGTGTTTCCTACATTACAACAGTGACTACACTTCAAAAAGTACTTCATTGGCTGTAAAGTGCTTTGGGACGTCCGGTGGCCGTGAAAGGCGCTATATAAATGCAAGTCGTCTTTTATTGCGCCTTTAATGTAATAAAACGTCCCAAGGTGCTTCACTGGAGTGTTATCAAACAAAATTTGACACCGAGCCATATAAGTAGATATTAGGACAGGTGATCAAAAGCTTGGTCAAAGAGGTAGGTTTTAATGAGCGTCTTAAAGGAGGAAAGAGAGGTAAAGAGGCGGAGAGGTTTAGGGAGGGAGTTCCACAATTTGGGACCTAGGCTGAAGGCACGACTGCCAATGGTGGAGCGATTAAAATCAGGGATGCACAAGAGGCCAGAATTCTCATGCAGATATCTCGGAGGGTTGTAGGCAATGTTCCCTCTAATTTTGGGGGGGCCGCGTGGCCCCTTTAACGGGCTACACGGCCCATTCAAAATTCTGCGCATGCGCGGTTTTTTCATTTAAAAGCCAGTGAGCCGGCTGCGCAGGACTTCCAGAGCGCACAGCTTAACAGGAACATTAGTTGTAGATCTGGAGGAGCTTAGAGAGATAGGGAGGGGCAAGACCGTAGAGGGATTTGAAAGCAAGGAGGAGAATTTTTAAATTGAGACATTGCTGGACTGGGAGCCAATGTAGGTCAGCGAGCACAGGGGTGCTGGGTGAACGGGACTTGGTGTGAGTTAAGATACGTGCAGCAGAGTTATAGATGAGCTCAAGTTTATGGAGGGTGCAAGGCGGGACACTGGCCCAGGAGAGCATTGGAATAGTGAAGTCTAGAGGGAACAAATGTGCTGAGGCAGAGCAATGTGGTGGAGGTGGAAATAGGCAGTCTTGGTGATTGGGAGTATACGGGGTCGGAAGCTCGAGTCGAATAGGATGCTAAGGTTGCGAACAGTCTGGTTCAACCTCAGACAGTGGCCAGGGAAAGTCGGTGGACAGTGAACTGAGTTTGTGGTGGGACAATATTTAATTAGAGGAAATGTCTGCGCATCCAATACTGGATGTCGGACAAGCAGCATAACAAACATGAGGCATTGGAGGGATCGAGAGAGGTGGTGATGAGGTAGAGCTGGGTGTCGTCAGCCTACATGTGGAACCGGACGTTGTATTTTCGTATGATGTCGCCGAAGGGAAGCATGTAGATGAGAAATAGGAGGGGGCCAAGGATAGATCCCTGGGGGACACCAGAGGTAACGGTGCAAGAGCGGGAAGAGAAGCCATTGCAGGTGATTCTCTGGCTACGACTGGATAGATAAGAATGGAACCAGGTGAGGACAGACCAGTCCAGCTGGACAATGGAGGAGAGGTGGAGGAGGATGGTGTGGTCAACCATGTCAAAGGCTGTAGGCAGGTTGATAAGGATGAGAAGGGCTAGTTTACCACGGTCACAGTCACATCAGATGTCATTTGTGACTTTGATAAGAGCCTTTTTGGTACTGTGGCAGGGGCGGAAACCTGATTAAAGGGGTTCAAACATGGAGTTGTGGGAAAGATGGGCACGGGATTGGGAGGCGACAACACATTCAAGGACTTTGGAGAGGATAGGAAGTTGGAGATAGGGCGGTTGTTTGCAAGGACAGAGGGGTCAAGGGTGGGTTTTTTGAAGTGCCTTTTCACGATCTTAGGACGTCCCAAAGTGCTTTACAGCCAATGAAATACTTTTGAAGTGTAGTCACTGTTGTAATGTAGGAAACACAGCAGCCAATTTGAAAGGTCCCACAAATAGAAATTAAGTAAATCACTAGATAATCTGTTTTTGGTGGTGTTGAGAGATAAATGTTGGCCAGAACACAGGGAGAACTCCCCGGCTCTTCTTCAAAATAGAACAGAGACTTGAGAAGTTACAACTTTTTCAAGATACAGTAGTTGTAAAGGTTAAGGGGTGACCTGATGTCAAGATTATAAAGGTGGTGTTAGATTACTTTCTCCATGACCAGTGAAAGCAATGAGAGAGGTCACAAATTGAAAATAATTATTAAAAACAAGGGGAGCTTAGAGAAAATGTTTTTACATCGAATGTTAGAACGTGGAATTTTCTGCGCAAATTGTGTTGCAACAGAGTCCATAAATTATTTTAAAAGGGAATTAGATAGTTGCTTAAAAAGAGGAATATGCAGAAAGATCAGGAAAATGGGAGTAGACTAGGTCACTTGTGAGATAAAACAGAAGCAGAGACCTGATGGCTGAATGGTTTATTATTTTGCTGTAACGTTTTATGATTCTATATCCCAGCAAAGAGTCAATGCTTCAGAAGAGAAGGAAAGGAGAAAATTGGTGGGAAAAGGAGGGAAAATAACATAGGATGGCAGGTCTTCTCCTGCCTTTTAGGTTGCTCCATAATGTAATCAACAGGATCCACCAAATGTAATGTAGTGATGACTTCAGACCAGTCGGACAGCCAATTCATCCCAGAAAAATACTGGCTGCAGTTTTGAAGTTCTTTAGCTGATAGAACTCAAGGTTCAACCTGGGCAAAACCTTTACAAAGTACTGGTATTGCCTCATATGAAATGAGAAAGCATAGCTCAGCCACTGTGGCAAGCAAGGGTAGATTTTCTTAACCCTTGCGCACTTGAAAAGTGCATAAGAAAATTTTCTGATGCCTACTGTGGCATGCGAGGTACCTCACCGTATGTGAGAATTTAGAAAATCCACCCTGTCGTGCCAATACAAGAACCAAGAATAGCACTGTCACCCTCATAGTATTTGGCAAGACTGCTCCACTGGTAATCGTATCACTTATGTCATATTCTCTGGAACTCTGCTTGTGAACATTTTATTAATTCATCGGCCATTGCTTTGGACATTTCCAAATCCTTTGACAGGATCTGGCACTGAGAACTTTCTAAACAAATTGCTATCCTATGGCCTCCCATGAAACCTCTGTGCATGGCTATCTAGTGTCTTTTCAAATCGCTCAATCATGCCTGATTCCTTATCTTTTGACTTTTTTTTATTAACTCGGGGCTTTTTCAGGGCTCTATCTTATCTCCCACTCTGTTCCTTCTTTATATCAATGAACCACTCCAGTCTTCATCCAAACCTAACCATACCATAATCATCAGGTGTTTGAAACCTAAACTTGTCTTCTCCTAATATATTTTACTGTTTCCAACTTTGGCAGTGCCTGCACTATTGGCCTTCATTTTTATATCTTAATGAAAAATAAAATGAGGTCTGGGAAAAGTGATCAGGAACTTTTTTTTGCCAGGATACATATAAAATTCTTACAGGGCTTGGCAGAGTAAATGCTGGGAGGATGTTTCCCCTGGCTGGGGAGTCTAGAACTAGGGGTCACAGTCTCAGAATAAGGGGTTGGTTATTTAGGACTGAGATGAGGAAAAATTTCTTCACTCAAAGGGTTGTAACTCTTTGGAATTCTCTACCACAGGGGCATGTGAATGCTCAGTCGTTGAGTATATTCAAGACAGAGATCTATAGATTTTTTGGATACAGAGGGAATCAAGGGATATGGGGATAGCGCAGGAAGGTGGAGTTGAGGTAGAAGAATGGCGGATCAGGCTCGAAGCGCCGAATGGCCTGCTCCTGCTCCTTTTTCTTATGTTATGTTAGTGCAAAAACACTTGGATCCTGTAACATGGTGGTGCTCATATCCATCAGTGTGTGTCTTGTTGAGCTATAGAGGTCACCCTGATGTACCAGAGTCGATGGAATCTAATTTCTTGTAAATGGCTCACCTGTAAGATTATGTTCCTAAATTTCCAGCACTCGACTAGTCTCTTACCTATGGGATATTAGGCAGTCATTGGGATTTTGTTTTTTCTGTAGCAATATCTATGAGTCAAGCTACCCTCGCAACCCCCCGCCACCTCTCTCCTTTGCTCTTTATATAGTGATCTACAATAATCCTCTCAAACATATGGCACTTCCCGAGTAGCTAGAATGTGTAATTAACTTGTTACTTCATTTAGCAGCACATAGTCTTGGCGGGGAAAAGGGAGTTCCCAGAAGGTGACAAACAATACTTCGCATTCGAGTTTGGCAACTACTAAAAATGCTCCTGGGTGGACGACTGGGATTGTGTTCTTGAGTGCTGGCTGAGGATTGACTTACTGAGTCTCTGGAAGCTGCACGTGAGTCTTCAATGCTATCTGGGTTAGTGGGTTCCAAGAAGCCTATTAACAACGGTTACCATTCTTTAGGATGAAGAGAAAGAAAGAGGTGTGGGTAAGTGTTGCTAGGTAGGGTCAGACCATAGTTCATTCATCTTAGACAATATCTCGATCATTTCAGTGGGGGGGAAACGAGGGAGGGGCAGGTTTGATGTAACTATCCAAAAATCAATCGTCACTGGGGGAAGCAATTTTAAAGTTTTTTTGGCGTTCTTGCAAATCTTACACTTCTTGTGTCCATTGAATCATAGAATATTTACAGCACAGAAGACCACCATTCGGCCCATCGAGCCCGTGCCGGCTCTCTGCAAGAGCACTTCAGCTAGTCTCACTCTCCCGCCCTTTCCCCATAGCCCTGCAAATTTTTTCCTTCAGGTACTTATCCAATTCCCTTTTGAAAGCCATGATTGAGTCTGCCTCCACCACCCTCTCAGGCAGTGCATTCCAGATCATAACCACGCTGCATAAAAAAGTTTTTCCTCATGTCGTCTTTCGTTATTTTGCCAATCATCTTAAATCTGTGTCCTCTGGTTCTTGACCCTTCCACCAATGGGAACAGTTTCCCTCTATCTACTGTCTAGACTCATCATGATTTTGAACACCTCTATCAAATCTCCTTTCAACCTTCTCTGCTCCAAGGAGAACCACCCCAGCTTCTCCAGTCTATCCACATAACTGAGGTCCCTCATCCCTGGAACCATTCTTGTAAATCTTTTCTGCAGCCTCTCTAAGGCCTTCACATCCTTCCTAAATTGCGGCTGAACCAGTGTTTTATAAAGGTTCATCATAACTTCCTTGCTTTTGTACTCTCTGCCTCTACTTATGAAGCCCAGCATCCCGTATGCTTTTTTAACCGCTTTCTCAACCTGCCTTGCCACCTTCAACAATTTTGAGCACATATACCCCCAGGTCTCTCTGTTCATGCACCTCCTTTAGAATTATACCTTGTAGTTTATATTGCCTCTCCTCGTTCTTCCGACCAAAATTTATCACTTTGCAATTTTCTGCGTTAAATTTCATCTGCCACTTCTCCGCCCATTCCACCAGCCTGTCTATGTCCTCTTCAAGTCTATCACTATCCTCCTCACTGTTCACTATACTTCCAAGTTTTGACTCATCTGCAAATTTTGAAATGTGTGCCCTGTACACCCACGTCCAAGTCATTAATATATATCAAAAAAAGCAGTGGTCCTGGAACCAACCCCTGGGGAACACCACTGTATACCTTCCTCCAGTCCGAAAAACAACCGTTCACCACTACTCTCTGTTTCCTATCACTTAGCCAATTCCGTATCCAGCTGCCAACTGTCCCTTTTATTCCATGGGCTTCAACTTTGCTGGCAAGCCTATTATGAGGCACTTTGTCGAATACCTTTTAGAAATCCATGTACACCACGGCAACCGCATTACCCTCATCAACCCTCTCTGTTACCTCATCAAAAAACTTGATCAAGTTGGTTAAACATGATTTGCCTTTAACAAATCTGTGCTGGCTTTCTTTAATTAATCTACACTTGTCCAAGTGACTGTTAATTTTGTCCCTGATTATCATTTCTAAAAGCTTCCCCACTACCGAGGTTAAACTGACTGGCCTGTAGTTGCTGGGTTTATCCTTACATCCTTTTTTGAACAAGGGTGTAACATTTGCAATTCTCCAGTCCTCTGGCACTACTCCTGTATCTAAAGGTGATTGGAATATTATGGCCAGTACCTCCGCAATTTCCACCTTTACTTCCCTCAGCATCCTAGTCGGCCCCACCCCTCCTCTTACTACCCTTTTACTATTTATATGCCTACAGAAGACTTTTGAATTCTCTTTTATGTTAGCTGCCAATCTATTTTCAAGCGCTCTCTTTGCCCCTCTTCTTTTCTTTTTCACTTCCTCCTGAACTTTCTATATTCAGCCTGATTCTCACTTGTATTCTCAACCTGACATCTGTCATACGCGTTCTTTTTCTGCTTCATCTTACTCTCTATTTCTTTCATCATCCAGGAAGTTCTGACTTTGGTTGCCTACCTTTCCCCCTCGTGGGAATGTACCTCGACTGTACCCGAACCATCTCCTCTTTAAAGGCAGCCCATTGTTCGATTATAGTTTTGCCTGACAATCTTTGATTCTAATTTAACCGGGCCAGATCCGTTCTCAACCCATTGAAATTGGCCTTGGAACATAAGAAATAAGAGCAGGAGTAGGCCATTCGGCCCCTCAAGCCTGCTCCGCCATTCAGTAAGATCATGGCTGATCTTTCACCTCAACTCCACCTTCCCACACTATCCCCATATCCCTTGATTCCCTTAATATCCAAAAATTTATCGACATCTGTCTTGAATATACTCAACGACTGAGCATCCACAGCCTTCTGGGGTAGAGAATTCCGAAGATTCACCACCCTCTGAGTGCCTTCCTCCAATTAAGTATTTTTACTCTAGATTGCTCCCTGTCCTTTTCCATAGCTAATCAAAACCTTATGATAATACGATCACGGTTCCCTAAATGTTCCCCTACTGATACTTGCTCCATTTGCCCCACCTCATTCCCCAGAACCAGATCCAGCAATGCCTCCTTCCTCATTGGGTTGGAAACGTACTGATCAAGAAAGTTCTCCTGAACACACTTCAGAAATTCTTCCTCCTCTCTGCCTGTTATGCTATTACTATCCCAGTCTATATTCGGATAGTTGAAGTCCCCCATTATTACTACTCTATAGTTCTTACACCTCTCCTAATTTCCCTTCAAATTTGCTCCTCTATATCCTTCCCACTAGTTGGTGGCCTATAGAATACACCTAGTAGTGTAATGGCACCTCTATTATTTCTTAACTCTAACCAAATAGATTCTGTCCTTGATCCCTCCAGGACATCCTTTCTCTTCAGCACTATAACATTCTCCTTAACCAATATTGCCACCCCACCTCATTTCTTTCCTGAACATCTTATATCCAGGAATATTTAATACCCAATCCTGCCCTTTTTTGAGCCAGGTCTCCGTTATCGCCATGACATCATATTCCCATGTGGCTATTTGCGCCTGCAGCTCACCAACGTTATTTGCCATGCTTTGTGCGTTTATACACATGCACTGTAAACCTCTCTTAGACCTTGTATTCTCTCTTAGTCTGACTCCACCTAATACCTTATTATTTCTTACTCTAGTGCTATCTGTCTCTCCCAATCCTTTGTGCACTTTGTTTCTCCTTTCTAATGCTACATCCTGGTGCCCATCCCTCTGCCAGATTAGTTTAAACCCTCCACAACAGCACTAGCAAAAGCCAAATCAGACATTTACTTTGATAATGCAACTGATTAATAATGTCTTTGCCTTTTATTGAAACCACTGGTAGAATTAATAAGGTACAATACTGTCGTTAGGCAGGAATTTTTTTTTTTTATTCGTTCATGGGATGTGGGCGTTCTCGCTCATCCCTAATTGCCCTCGAGAAGGTGGTGGTGAACTGCCTTCTTGAATACAACTGAGTGGCTTGCTAGGCCATTTCAGAGGGCAGTTAAGAGTCAACCATTACTGATACTAGCTTTTTATTTCAGATTTATTTAATTGAATTTTAATTCCCCAGCTGCCCTGGTGGGATTTGAATTTATATCTTCAGTCCAGTAACATAACCACTATGCTACCATTCCCATACCCACTGTGACCATCAGTACTAGAGTTTGAAAGCAGAAGGTGACATAAAAGAGAGATATTTCCCAAAAAGTACAAAGATACTGAGCACTATTACAATACAAAAGTTGTAACTGTTGTTTTGCAGAACTTACATCTGTGCTACAGTGAAACAGCTCACATTTATACCCGCAACCGGCAGTCTGAGGGAAAGGACGTGAAAATAAGGAGTAACATTATAATGCTTGTTGATAATGCCAAGCTATATGGCCAGATGACTGTTACAGGGAAGATTGACAGCACAGAGAGATTGGGTCCAATTAAGTGATGGTCTAAGTAATGGCCGATGGATGTTAATGTGATTAAATGTAAGATAACGAACAATGGTGCTGGAAATATCCACACACAAAGATGGGTCTATTTTTGTCAGAGCAGTAAACTGTAGGATTGCTACACATCAGCAAGTGCCACTCCTAAACTAATGTGGACACACCACGGATCAAACCAGCGACCTTCCTGATCTCTCCTGGTCAAGGGCGCACCAACCTACACATTTACCCACTCAGACATCCAGGGAAAGTTGTTTGGTGGCAAAGGTGGAGAAGAAAAAATGGTTTGGAGTCATTATTGATGGATCACTGAAAGCTCCAGTTAATCTAATGTTATCAAGTGGAATGATGAAGTACTGAGATGGACCTGTAGTACATTTGACGATACGTCAAAACACTATTTTATTTGTATAACTGCTTCAGAATACTTTATAATTTTGGTTACTCTGCCTTCAACAGAGGATTCAAAGAACAGTGATGATTCTGGTGCTTAAAACTCTTTGGTGTTGAAAAGAGTACCATAGAATTGAATTTATTTTCATTGAAGATGGAGAGATGACATGATCTAGGTCTTTAAAATACTAAAAGGCATAGATGATGTAGATGTAAGCAGGTTATTTAAACTTCTGATCACAGAACTATTATACCTTACATGTCTCCTGATCTGGCAGGCAAACTTCCCCCATGCACACGTTCATTGCTTTGTTTGGTGCTGGTTTGCCCAGAAAAATGGATGTTGGAATCTGGCACAGATGTTCAGGGATTCTCTCAAATAACTTGTAGGGTATAAACTACTCTGCACGAGTACAAATTTAATAAATCTTCACAGAGAGTAAAGAAAAATTACATGGCTTCTTGAAAAAAAGTCTTTCACAGGTACAAGAATCCCCCATATTTTCCTCATTGCAGGTTATGTTAGAGGGAGTTCTGCACTGTTGGAGTCACTGTCCTTCAGATCAGAGGTCAAACCAAGATCTCGTCTGCTCTTTCTGGTGAATGTTAAAGTTCCCATGACATTATTTTGAAGAAAAGCAGGAAGTTCTCCTAGCTAACATTCCTCCCTCAACCAGTAACACCAAAAAGCAGATTTAATGGTCTTTCATTTCAATGTTGTGTGTGAAATGGCTGCCCTGTTGTATACACAACCATCACTGGACTCCAAAGCAACTCATTAGAATATTAATCACATATATTTGTTCACCCTAGCAACAAATTAGTCACCTGGAACAATCATTCATGGCAGAAAGATCTTTTTGAGAGGCAATGGGTTAAACATTTACAAAATTGAATATAAATGTTTAACCTTTTGACTCTTGAAAAATTCGCTCTTGCACAAGTGGATTAACAATTACTTGAACAAATAGTAATACTTAACTCAGTGTATATAGTGTAATCTCTTACCTTCTTCCAAAGCACTACAGAATGGAATGTCCAACCAATGTCATCTATTGTGATAGCATGGGATAACGTTTTAGGAAGGCACCATGTAAGTAGCTCCAGATAACGCTCTAAAGTTACACGGTCATCTTGAAATACTACTGCTTTCTTTTCTTCTCACATTATCCAAGCGATATATGTCTGAGCAAAGTAGATCGAACCTGTGCTATTGAGATTCCTTTTTGACCGGTGTTTATTCTGTTTTACAGGGCAGCAGAAAGATTGCAAGAAGTCATTGTGATGCCCAGTATTATAGTGCTGAGTGACAGCTTCTGATTTCATGTTAGTGATGCACACTGAGCAGCAGCAACTTATGTTACTAAGTACAATAGGAAGTGCCTCACTGTGGCACTAATTCTACAGTTCAAGTTACATAACATATATATCGGTCATACTACAGAGAGGAATTCCCAATAACCCATCCTGGCAATGAAATTAATTTACCACCCCCACCCCCCCAAACAATCTAGAATATTAGCAAAACTAACAAATCCCCTTGAAAGACCAAGGATGTTATTAAATATGATAGGGAAGGACTGTTTGTGGAATTCAATGGAATACATGATTAAAATACTATTTCCTGTGATATAGTTAGTATATATCAATTTTAATAGATTCAAGTAAGACCAACTGATGCTGCATTAATCTATGGGATTCTTGATTTACAATTGTTACATTTCCAATACAAGATGCATTTAAACTATTTTGTAGAAGGCAAATGTTTGCTTATAAAAAGATTCATTCAAATTGCAATAAGTTTAAATGGGAGTTCCTGAACTTATTGTCTTACTTTTTTCCTGGGCCCACCATGACGAGGAGCTAGTTGAGACTGCCCTAAAGTATTTTGCATACCTTTACAGTTAACAAAAGGAAGAGTCTTTCATCACAGTAATCTGGATTCAACCCCAGATTCCAGAGGTATAAGGAAGGCCGCTTACTCACTGTGCACAATGAATTCCAAGAAGAGGTTGTTTTTAGCACCAAGGTAAAGACAGAAAGCGCAAATAAAGAGTCTTGTTTGATTAACATCTGATAATATAAAACTGACAAATCTGTTTATCCATACAGAATATAGTTACCAAAATGCACATTTTCAAAATGAATCCAGTATTTCCCAGGGGAAAAATATGAAAGGTAATTAAAACATGACTAAGTGTTCCAACTATTCGCATGAAAAAACAAAACTGCACAACATATACACAAAATACAAAATAAATACATTTAAGAGAAAAGAAAGATTAACATAAATCATTATCAATCTTGCTATTTTAAATATTCCAGTGATTGCATTGGAAGGGATTCAGTACAATTTTTCCTTGAGATTATCCCTGGAAAATTCAGCAAGAAGTCCTTGATGAACTTGGTCAGGATCAACTAGTGGTGTACTTTGAAGAGTACTACAGCAACAAATTTAGTTAGATTGGATGTTGCTCAAGGGGCTCAGTAGGATTGAATGGTTGACAGCTCAATGCTAAAGAACTAAACAAAAAATGGGACAGGCCGCAGAAATCAACTTTCCTGCAGTGTCACAAGCATTCACTTTGGTTTGATTCTGGCCGTTATGAATTCTAGAAGGATCGAACTCGAGTTTTACAGGTTTATTAGGAAACCCAACTCCTAAAAAAGCACCAAGATTATCGTAAGGGGTTTCCCACATCAGCCATTCTGAGATTACAAATTGTTTCCTCCTGCTTAACACACATTTAAAATCAATTGGGTTACGATGAGTTCCTAAAACTATTTCAACCTAGAAGGTATGATGGTAATAGTCCCAGCAGTACTGCATTAAAACTGGTTAGAGGTGGAGTTTGTATTGGTATGGATGAAAAAGTAACTGGAGGGATTGATGATTGCACCGGAGTCAATGACCCGTGCAACCTCTTTTGATGAAAATGGTGGAAGAGGCTTATGCAAAGATCTAGTGAAAATACCCTGCAATGTAAGATAGGGTTGTACAGTTTGTCCTTTTGCAGGTTCAGGTGTAGAAAGTTCAAAGAGAGACTTGGGCATGAGAAATGGTAACTGAAACAGACTCATGAATTAAATTACAAACACTGTGATGAAAGGGCATAATATTTGGACATGAGGTCATGAATATCAAGGCTTTCAAGAGAAAAACCACAGACACTGGAAATCTGAAATAAAAACAGGAAATGCTAGAAGTGAACAGCAAATCGAGAGAGAAAGATGGATTACCAGTTCTGATGCGACATTTCATGAAAACTCTGATGTGTTGGAAAGTCGCACTCGAGATATTGGGCCAGAATTTGCTGTAAAGTTGACGCTGAGGATAATGGCACTCGCCATTATCCATTATTTATACATAAATGGTACAGCAACTTCAGGCGAGGGAGTAGTGATCACAATATAATAATGTTTAAGATAATGAAGACAATAGTAGGCAGATAGATAGTATAAAGACTAGTAATAGATTGGGAAAAAAGCCAACTATGAGGGAAAGAGGATAGAGCTAAGAAAAGTGAACTGGGGAAAAATATTGACAGGGAAGAGGTAGAACAACAATGAGCAATATTTAAAGGAGAGATCAATAGCGTTCAGGAGAAATGTATTCCACTGAAAAATAAGAGCAAACTAGGCAAGAATAAAATGCCATGGATAAATAGAATTGAGGATAAAATTGAATCTGCAGAAGGGCTGTCAATTAATTGCAGTTAACTTTTGCGATAAACGGATTGATTTTTTTTGACGATTAATTTTATAACGTGCATTATTCGGAAGTTAATCGGAACCCAGCATATGTTGTTCGGTTCACTGCAGACTTAACTAAACAAAAAGAAAGTACCATTCTCATGTGGCTAAAGATCACAACAGCGCTGCACCCAACGTTTAAGAATCTGAATCCAGAAATAGGAAAATGGGGTTTTTATGCTGGGTTGTTTTTGGATGATATCACCAGTCATAAAAAAAAAATTGAAATGGATGCAGTAATTGTATCAATTAAATATGCAATTAAAACCAAGATTAACTATGATTAATTTTTTTAATTGCGAGATTAATCATCATTAATTGTTTAAATCTCTTGACAGCGCTAAACTAAAGCAAAAGGCATACACAAAGTACATAAACAATAAAGGATGACAAAAGGGAATAGGAAAGAGGTAAAAGAGACAATTAGGAAGGCAAAGAGGAAATATGAAATGAAAGTATCAAAGAATATAAAGAAAAATAGTAAAGTATTCTTTAGACATAACGTGTATTTATATATAGCACCTTTAACATAGTAAAACATCCCAAGGAGCTTCACAGGAGCGCTATAAAAGAAAATTTGACACCGAGCCACATAAGGAGATATTAGGATAGAAGAGGTAGGTTTAAGGAGCATCTTAAAGGAGGAGAGTGAGGCAGAGATGTTTAGATTGGGAATTCCAGAGCTTAGGGCCTAGGCAGCTGAAAGCATGGCCGCCAATGGTGCAGCAATTAAAATAGGGGATGTGCAAGAGGCCAGAATTGGAGAAGCACAGAGATCTCGGAGGGTTGTAGGGCTGGAGCAGAGATAGGGAGAGGCGAGGCCATGGAGGGATTTGAAAACAAGGATGTGAATTTTAAAATTGAGGCGTTGCCGGACCGGGAGCCAAAGTAGGTCAGCGAGCACTGGGGTGATGGATGAAGGGGAGTTAGGATATGGGCAGCAGAGTTTTGGATTATTTCAATTTTATGGAATGTGGAAGATGGAAGGCCGGTCAGGAGTGTGTTAGAAAAGTCAAGTCTAGAGGTAATAAAGGTATGGATGAGGGTTTCAGCAGCAGATAAGCTGAGGCAGGGGCGGAGTCAGACGATGTTATGGAGGTGGAAGTAGGTGGTCTTGGTGATGGCTGGGGTCGGAACTCAATCAAGGGTGTAACATTTGCATTACTCCAGTCCTCTGGCACCACTCCCATATCCAAAGGGGATTGAAAAATTGTGGCTAGAGCCTCCATTACTTCCACCCTTACTTCCCTCAGCGACCGAGGATGCATCCCATCTGAACCAGGTGACATTTCTACTTTGAGTACTGCCAACCTTTAAAGTACCTCCTCATTATTTTTATCCTACCTAATTTCTCTACGAGCCCCTCCTTTACTGTGACATTGGCAACATCCTCGTTTTGTGAAGACAGATGTAAAGTACTCACTTAGTACCTCAGCCGTGCCCTCTGCCTCCACAAGATGATTTGCTTTTTGGTCTCTAATCAACCTCACCCATCCTTTGACTACCCTTTTACTATTTATATTTTTATGAAAGACTTTACTGTTCCCTTTTATGTTATCCATTAATCTTCCCTCATACAATCTCTTTGCTCTTCTTATTTCCTTTTTCAGTTCTCCTCTGAACTTTCTATATTCAGCTTGATTCTCTGCAGTATTATCAATCTGACATTTATCATAAGCCTCCTTTTTGTGTTTCATTTTAATCTCAATGGCCTAGAAATTGGGGAATGCTGGAAACCTGCTGGTAACATTGGCGGCCAAGGGTAACGGCTGCCGGCCGAGAGAGCGCAGGTAGTACCGGCATTTTGGCCCTGCCTGCTCATTATCATCAGCATGGCGGTGATTTTCTACAACGCACTCTTTGCAGCACTAATCTCAAAAGGAGGCCAAAGGTCGCCTCTGTCTCCCGCTCGCAGTGCAGGGAAACGGGAAAGAAAGGAGCGACCCGAACAGTTGCCATACGTGCACCAAAAATATTAGCTGCCACCCGATGTTTGTCGATTTTTGTTTGTTTATGACATGAATGCAGATAAAAGAGATCTTATCACAGATCATCTTCAATCATTGCAATGGAGTTCACCCATTGATTTACTGACCCACAAACACTGTAGGCTTCCCAGAAAGCTGCCAGAAAATGCAACCCCCCCACTGCCACTGATGGGCAAAAAATGAAAGTTTAAAAGAAGAACCTTGGCTTGGGAGCATTTGAAGTTCTAGCATCCATCCTCATAAGTCCTGCCAGACACCTCACGGCCATTAATGCTGCTGAAAGACCTTTTAGCGGCAGCAAATATTGGCGTGATTTAGCGTGGGCAGCGAACTCCAGAATGGATGACCTGGCGTCAACTCGGCGTTGCACACTGATTGATGTCACGCTCCAACTCATTAAAATACTCCCGCCGATAGCAGGCAACGGCAGCGCTGCCGAACTGCCGAAAATGGCAGCCGCCGCAAGACCCGCCACCAGCTGGTGGAAGAGCGCCAGCCGCCGTTTTTGCGCCATTTCATGGTGCTAACAGGTGGCGCAAACCACCCGAATTTCTAAGCCTATATCTTTAGACATCCAGGGAGCTCTTGTTTGTATGAACTTCCTTTCCCCCTCATCGAAATGTGTCCAATCTGTATTGGAACTATGTCCTCTTTGAAGGCCTGCCATTAATCCTTTACTGTTTTACCTGTCAATCTTTGTTTCCAATCCACCTGGGCCAGATCCCTTTTCAGGTTACTGAAATTAGCTCTGTTCCAGTTGAATATTTTCACGTTTGATTTTTCCTTGACCCTTTCCATAACTACTCTAAACCTAGTGATATTGTGATCACTGTTTCCCAAATGCTCTCCCACTGAAACATGTTCCATTTGCCCCACTTCAATCCCCAGAACTAGATCCAGCTCTGCTTTCTTCCTTGTCGGGCTGGGAACATACTGATCAAGAAGGTTTTACACATTTCAGGAATTCCTGCCCCTCCTTGCTCTTTACACTTCACACTGAACTCAATGGGAATCGGGGGGGAAACGCTCCACTGGCTGGCGTCATACCTAGCACAAAGGAAGATGGTTGTGGTGGTTGAAGGTCTACTCTCAATCATCAGCAAAGTGATGGAAGGTGTCATTGACAGTGCTATCAAGCGGCACTTAGTCACCAATAACCTGCTCACTGATGCCCAGTTTGGGCTCCGCCAAGACCACTCGGCTCACGACCTCATTACAGCCTTGGACCAAACATGGACAAAGGAGCTGAATTCCAGAGGTGAGGTGAGAGTGACTGCCCTTGACATCAAGGCAGCATTCGACCGAGTGTGGCATCAAGAAGCCCTAGTAAAACTGAAGTCAATGGGAATCGGGGAAACCGCTCCACTGGCTGGAGTCATACCTAGCACAAAGGAAGATGGTTGTGGTGGTTGAAGGTCAATCATCACAGCCCCAGGACATCGCTGCAGGAGTTCTGCAGGGCAGTGTCCTAGGCCCAACCATCTTCAGCTGCTTCATCAATGACCTTCCCTCCAACATAAGGTCAGAAATGGGGATGTTCGCTGATGACTGCATAGTGTTCAGCGCCATTCACAACTCCTCAGATAATGAAGCAGTCCATGACTGCATGCAACAAGACCTGGACGACGTTCAGGCTTGGGCTGATAAGTGGCAGGTAACATTCGCACCACAGAAGTGCCAGACAATGACTATCTCCAACAAGCGGGAGTCTAACCACCTCCCCTTGACATTCAATGGCATTACCATCGCCGAATCCCCCACCATCAATATCCTGGGGGGTCACCATTGATTTAACTGGACCAGCCACATAAATACTGTGGCAACAAGAGCAGGTCAGAGGCTAGGTATTCTGCGGTGAGTGTCTCACCTCCTGACTCTCCGAAGCCTTTCCACCATCTACAAGGCACAAGTAAGGAGTGTGATGGAATACTCGCCACTTGCCTGGATGAGTGCAGCTCCAACAACACTCAAGAAGCTCGACACCATCCAGGACAAAGCAGCCCGTCTAATTGGCACCCCATCCACCACCTTAAACATTCACTCCCTCCACCACCGGCGAACTGTGGCTGCAGTGTGTACCATCTACAAGATGTACTGCAGCAACTCGCCAAGGCGTCTTCGGCAGCACCTCCCAAACCTGCAACCTCTTCCACCTAGAAGGACAAGGGCAGCAGGCGCATGGGAACACCACCACCTCCAAGTTCCCCTCCAAGTCACACACCATCCTGACTTAGAAATATATCGCCGATCCTTCATCATCGTTGGGTCAAAATCCTGGAACTCCCTAACAGCACTGTGGGAGTACCTTCACCACACGGACTGCAGCAGTTCAAGGCGGCGGATCACCACCACCTTCTCAAGGGCAATTAGGAATGGGCAATAAATGCTGGCCTTGCCAGCAACACCCACATCCCACAAACGAATAAAAAAAAGTTTTCCCCCCAGTCTATATTAGGTTAATACTGTATATTAAGATAATTGAAGTCCTCCATTATTGCTACTCTATTGTTTGTACATCTTTCTGAAATTTGCCTGCAGATTTGCTCCTCTTTCTTGGTCCCACTGGCACAATGGTAGAAGATGGTGCAAGGTCTAGCTGAATCTGCTGAAATTAGTGTCTGGCTTGGTGGGTGGATTCCTGCTGGATTCTGGGAATTGCCTGAAGATTCTATTGGTGACATTTGATGGCCTCTACGTTTCCCAAGATCCCTTTTCTGTTAAAGGGCAGCTGTAACGGTGATTGTGGCAGTTCCAAAATGGAAGACTGAAATATACAGCCAAGCCATCTGCTATAGCAACACTCCCTGGAACATTTTCCCTGCGCCTCTGACCAAGGCTTACATTTCAGCCTGCTGCTGCAGCGAAGTGACCTGAAGCTTGTCCTCGATCAGTGGGAGAGAGCTGTTAGCCATCTTCCCCGCAGTCTGGAACGGTGCTGTTTACTCATGAGGAATCTCAGCCCAGTGCATCCAGTGGCAAATGATCCAGATCTATGTTCAATACTGATGGAAAACCCGCTTACCCCTTAAGTCGAGTCTTCTGGACATGATCAAGAAGTTCTGGATTGATATCTGGCTTAGTGGCTTTTCGCATGTCTGGTTAACACTTGATGCCACCAGAGACAGTAGTTTTTGGAGAACTTCCATAAGTTGACACCAGCCAGTGAAGATACCTGGTAATCAATGTTCCCTTTAAGCTGTGTGGCCGTGCAGCGCTCTGGAAGACCCGCGCAGCCGGCTCACTGGCTTTTAAATACAAAAAACGCGCATGTGCAGATTTTTGAATGGGCCACGCAGCCCCAAAAAATATTACAGGGAACATTGCTGGTAATGATCTACAAATGTGGTAAAGAATTTAGTCTTCCTAAAGCAATTGTACTAGTATCAGGGAGTAAACCAGTGGGGCAGATGAGGAAGGAGGGGATGGACTAATGAATGGTTTCAGCCAGTTCATCCCAATCTGCACCAGTGCAGTCCCCTATCGAGCACAATCAGTAATGAGTCAGATCTAGGTGTTACCAGCCTGTGACTCCACCATAGCAGGGCTCAGTACTTGGACTTTTTACCTTTAGCGGTCGTTATCTTAGGCAGTCCCTTGGAACCGAGGATGACTTGCTTCCACACTAAAGATGAGTTCTCAGGTGACTGATGAGTCCAATGCGGGACCTACAGTCTCTGTCACAGGTGGGGCAGACGGTGGTTGAAGGGGCAGGTGGGTGGGGTGCTTGGGTTGACGTGCGCTCCTTGCGCTGCCTGTGCTTGGCTTCCGCTTGCTCCTGGCGAAGAGACTCGAGGTGTTCGGCGCCTTCCGGATGCTTCTCTTCCACTTTGTGCGGTCTTGGGCCAGGGATTTCCAGGTGTCGGTGGGGATGTTACACTTTTTCAAGGAGGCTTTGAGGGTGTCCTTGAAGCGTTTCCTCTGCCCACCTGGGGCTCTCTTGCCGTGCCGGAGCTCCGAGTAGAGCGCTTGTTTTGGGAGTCTCGTATCGGGCATGCGGACAATGTGACCCATCCATCGGAGCTGATCGAGCGTGGTCAAAGCTGCGATGCTGGGGATGTTGGCCTGAGCGAGAACACAGACGTTGGTGCGCCTATCCTGCCAATGGATTTGCAGGATCTTGCGGAGGCAGCGTTGGTGGTACCTCTCCAGTGCTTTGAGGTGCCTGCTGTACATGGTCCATGTCTCTGAGGCATACAGCAGGGCAGGTATCACTGCTGCTCTGTAGACCATGAGCTTAGTGCCGGGTTTGAGGTCCTGGTCTTCAAACACTCTCTTCCTTTGGCGACCGAAGGCTGCACTGGCACAATGAAGGCGGTGTTGGACTTCGTCATCGACGTCTGCCCTTGTTGACAGTAGGCTCCCGAGGTATGGAAAGTGGCCCACGTTGTCCAAGGCCTTGTCGTGGATTTTGATAATCGGGGGGCAGTACTGTATGCCGGGGGCAGGTTAGTAGAGGACCTTTGTCTTACGGATGTTTAGTGTAAGGCCCATGCTCTCGTACGCTTCGGTGAAGGTGTTGACGATGGTTTGGATTTCGACCTCCGAGTGAGCGCAGACGCAAGCATCGTCTGCATACTGTAATTTGACGACAGAGGATGGGACGACCTTGGATCTGGACTGGAGGCGACGGAGGTCGAACAGTTTCCCGTTTGTTCTGTAAATTAGCTCCACTCCAGCAGGGAGCTTACTGAGGGTGAGATGGAGCATTGCAGCAAGGAAGATCGAGAAGAGCGTTGGTGCGATGACACAGCTTTGCTTGACCACGGTTCATACGTGAATTGGGTCTGTGGTGGAACCGTTGGTCAGGATCACGGCTTGCATGTCGTCGTGAAGCAGGCGGAGGATGGTGACAAACTTTTGAGGGCAGCCGAATTTGAGAAGGACACTCCATAATCCCTCACGGTTGACAGTGTCGATGGCCTTTGTGAGATCAAAGAAGGCCATATACAGCGGTTGGCGCTGTTCCCTGCATTTCTCTTGTAATTGACGTGCGGTGAAGATCATGTCCATTGTGCCCAAGTGGGCGGAATCCGCATTGCGACTCTGGGAGGAGCTCTTTGGCCACTGGGAGAAGGCAATTGAGGAGGATTCTTGCGATGACTTTCCCTGTGGCAGACAGCAGGGAAACTCCTCTGTAATTACCGCAATCAGACTTGTCACCTTTCTTGAAGATGGTCACAATTACGGCGTCTCTGAGATCCTCTGGCATGCTCTCCTCCTTCCAGATAAGAGAAATAAGTCCATGAATTCGCGCCAGTAGTGCTTCTCCACCATGCTTTAGTGCCTCGGCGGGGATTCCATCTGCTCCTGAGGCCTTGTTGTTCTTCAGTTGTCGGATGGCCTTTTCAACCTCATGCCGGGCTGGAGTTGTGCTGAGATGGTGGCGGGTAGCATGCTGCGGGACGGTGTTGAGGACACTCGCGTCGAAGACAGAGTCTCGGTTAAGGAGATCTTCAAAGTGCTCCTTCCAGCGGGCACTGACTGCCTCTCCGTTCTTGGCCCACAGTGGGGTAGGGCCTTGGGTGCTTGGGCCTTAGGTGGTCTTGACTGCGCTAAAGAATCCACGCACGTCGTGGTTGTCGGCTAGCTGCTGGATCTCCTGCGCTTTCTCCACCCACCATCTGTTCTTTAGGTCGCTAGTTTTTTGTTCGACCTCGGCCTTCAGGCGTCTGTAGAGCTGCTTTCTTGCTCTCGAGTTCTGTTGCTGTTTCCAGATCAGGAATGCCATACGCTTGCAGCTTATTAGCTCCTGGATCTCCTGGTTTTTCTCGTCGAACCAGTCTTGGTGTTTCCTGGTCGAGTGACTGAGCAGTTCTTCACAGGTGCTGATTATGAGGCCTTGAGTGCAGACCAGGCGCTGTGGACATTCTGTGTCTCTGCATCACTGGGAGTCGTCACGTTGTTTGTGAGGCGCAGGCTGAATAGGGGCTTCTTAGCGGGGTCTTTGAGTGCTCCAGCGTTTATTTTCCTGCAGGATTGTTTCTGTTGCCGCCGCTGTTTTAGGGCTACATTGTTCGAGATGACAGAGCGGATTAGGCGGTGGACTGTCCAGCAGTCGTCAGCTCCTGTCATGGCGCGGGTGATGCGGACGCCCTTGCGGTTCTCTTGCTCGGACGATGACGTAGTCCAGCAGATGCCAGTGCTTGGAGCGAGGGTGCTGCCATGAAGCCTTGTACTTGTCTCTCTGATGGAACAAGGTGTTGGTTATGACAAGGCCATGTTCTAAGCATTTCGTCAGGAGCAGGGTACCGTTGGAGTTGGCTTTCCCTAACCCCTCTCTGCCGATCACACCTCCCCAGAGGTCTGTGTCCTTTCCAAGTCTGGCGTTAAAGTTGCCAAGGAGAATCAGCTTGTCGCCCGTTGGGACTCGGGACAGGGATTGTTCGAGGCTGGAGTAGAATTCCTCTTTGGTCTTGTCTGTGGCTTCCAGTGTTGGGGCGTATGCACTGATGACCGTAGCGCACTGGTTCCAGGTTAGGGTGAGCCGAAGAGTCATGAGGCGCTTGTTTTTACCGCTAGGAGAGTCTCTGAGATGCCCAACTAGTTCATTTTTTATGGCGAAGCCTACCCCATGGAGACAGCGTTCTTCTTCAGGTTTGCCTTTCCAGAAGAAGGTGTTGCCACCACCTTGCTCCTTTAGCTGGCCTTCCCCTGCCCGCCGGGTCTCACTTAGGGCGGCGATGTCAATGTCGAAACGTCTGAGCTCCCGGGCAACGATAGCACTACGGTGTTCCGGCCTGTTACTATTGGGGTTGTCCATGAGGGTCCTGACGTTCCAGGTCCCAAACTTCATTCTAAAGGGTGGAAGATGCCTGTGCGTGAATTCTTTTAACGTGGGGTGGCCGTTGCACACCAGCTACCACACGGGCTTGACAGAGCAAGGTCTTGGTCCAATGGCAAGGGGATCCAAGACGATTGGAGACCAGGCTCTGCTACAACGGCCTAGCACACACACACAAACATACTACTGCTGTCCTCCTCCCTCCTTCCTGCAGGTCCTCTCTGCCTGGGTTTTGTAGGATGCTTTGTGGTCCTCCCGACCTCGCTGTCGGCCCGTGCAGCACCTTCCCTGGGCCCCGACCCCGCTGCTGGTCCACGCTGCGCCACTCCTGGGCCTAGACCTCGCTGCTGGGCTCGTCCTCGCTCCTGGGTCCCGGCCTCAGACATGAATGATGTTGTCTCTCACAGGATTAAATTAGCACTGATATTCTCGCGATCCCTGGCCCCGATCTCCACTAGTCACTAGATCACTAGTGCAATGGAGAAGTGTAGTCTTGATGGCAGAGCGGTCTGGGAATTTGGAAGCTAAGTTTAAGTGACGAGCCAGTGCTCACTGATGAGAAGAAAGAACAGGCATGGTCGGGGGATGGGCAGTGGGCTCAGGTAACTTTAACCTTGCAGCTTGAACTTGCAGTTAGGGATAAAATGCACCCACTATTAAGAGCCAGGGGAACTTAAACAGCAGAAGAGAGGAGGCTGGGGGAGAAAGAGCAAAGGATGGCAACGGATGGCCAAGGATGGCAAAGGAGCTCCCTAGGGTGCTGCCAGCCCAGGAGCCATATTGTCGATCAATATCGAGGCAAAATATACAGCAATGGGCAGCGCTGAAGGAGTACCACTTGCTTGGGTCAAACCGAGTTGATGTCTTTGATTTGTGATTACACTTTTTCTTACTTTTTCTTTTACTGGAGAATAAAGAATGGTGATTTCTCACTTAAGAAACTTTTCAGTAGGATGAGACCTAGGCACAGCCCTGTCCTCATGCCAAATAAATAGGCTTTTGGTTTTACGTTCAAACTGCTACAAATGTTCTGAAGGGAAAAAACTGAAGTTGCTCTTTATCTTGATAATGCTTATAAAATGTGGAATGTAAGGGAAGAAGGTAAAACAGAACTCAGTCACATATTTGCCCGGTACATCTAAATTTTGCATGTTAAATCTGTGATAAATCTTTCTCTAAAATATTATTTTACTTACCTCAAAAGCAGTTCTCTAGTTGTTGTACAACACACTGCCCGATCACAAAAAGCACCAAATACCAGGCCCATCAATAAGGTATGGCTCTTTGACCAAGTCACTGAATCAGGCAGTATTAGCCCTTTCATGTATCTTTTGTTAAACTTAATTGGAGAAGGTCTTTTAAATAGCTAGAGTATGTCTACTGATAGAACTTTCTTTTAAACCTGAAGGAACTCCAAAACTCAGATCTCACAGGATAAAGTATCTAGATGCCTAGCCACACACTGGATGACAAATTTCTGTTGCTCTGAGCTGCACAATTTATTAGTGAAAGGCAGGCACCACCGTAAGTTAAAGCCCTTTTTCTGTTAACTGTTCCCTTTCAATCGGCTGGCTGTCAAAGAAACCTGCTGAGTTCAGGCATCATTTGATCCTGTGAGATAACAGATCCTGCCTATGAGGAATGAGATCAGATAGCTGACAATGTTGACCATGAGGATGTTAGAGAACAAAGGTTTTCAAGGCCAATAAGGGGTTATCAAACTCATTTTTGCACCCTTCATTCCACTTTTTCTTCAAGACTCTGAACAAAGGAAGTACAAATGGATCTGTGCTTCTAAGAAAACTGTTCATCAAAAATCTATGCTCTTTGGGAATTAAATGTTGCCTGAGGTCACAATAGATTTAGTTCAGAGTAAACACAATTCTGGAGGGCTGTTGCATACTTTCCTCTACTCTCTAACCTGAAGAGTGTGCACTCAGGCAGGTGAACCATGTAAACCAAGCTGCTATATTGGGCCGGATTTTGCTCTCAGCGGTGAATGAACGGTGCCTGCTGCTCATTACACTTCCCCACAGACTGTCGACCGGATTTTGCACTGGAACTTACTTGTGTTAGAGAGCCATTTCGGTGCAGCGCCCTCTACAGGGGACCTGACCTGTGTGAACAAGGCAAGCAGTTGTGTATCTCCTTAACCAATCAGAATGAAGAATGGTTAATGAGCAGCACAGTCTGAACCAGGAAGTGTCAGTTACATTGAACAACTTCTCCTTTGACCCCACCCATTTCCTCCAAATCAAAGGTGTTGCTATGGGTACCTGCATGGGTCCTAGCTATGCCTGCCTTTTCGTGGGATATGTGGAACACTCTTTGTTCCAGTCCTACTCGGGTCCCCTCCCTCACCTCTTTTTCCAGTACATTGATGACTGTATCGGTGCCGTCTCCTGCTCTCGCCCTGAACTAGAAAATTTCATTCACTTTGCTTCCAATTTCCACCCTTCCCTCACCTTCACATGGTCCATCTCCGACTCTTCCCTTCCCTTCCTCGACTTCTCCGTCTCCATCTCTGGGAATAGGTTATTGACAAACATTCACTACAAGTCCACTGACTCCCACAGCTACCTGGACGACACTTCCTCCCACCCTGCCTCCTGTAAGGACTCTATTCCATTCTCCCCGTTTCTCCATCTCCGCTGCATCTGCATCTGACGATGCCACCTTCCATACCAGTGCTTCCGACATGTCTTCCTTTTTCCTCAACCGAGGATTCCCCTCTACTGTGGTCGACACGGCCCTCGACCGTGTCCGTTCTATCTCCCGCACTTCTGCCATCACCCCTGCCCCTCCCTCCCGGAACCACGATAGAGTTCCCCTTGTCCTCACCTTTCACCCCACCAGCCTCCACATTCAACGAATTATCCTCCGCCATTTCCGCCACCTCCAGCGTGATCCCACCACCAAACGCATCTTCCCCTCACCTCCCCTTTCAGCATTCCGTAGGGACCGCTCCCTCCGCGACACCCTAGTCAACTCCTCTACCACCCCCAGCACCCCTTCCCCTTTGCCCGGCACCTTCCCGTGCAAGCGCAGGAGATGCAACACATGCCCTTATACCTCCCCGCTTCCCACTGTCCAGGGCCCCAAACACCCCTTCCAGGTGAAACAGCGATTTACTTGTACTTCTTGCAATTTAGTATACTGTATTCACTGCTCACGATGTGGTCTCCTCTACATTGGGGAGACCAAACGCAGATTGGGCGACCGCTTTGCGGAACACCTCCGTTCAGTCCGTAAGGGGGACCCCGAGCTCCTGGTCACTTTAATTCACCGCTCCATTCCTACTCAGACCTCACTGTCCTCGGCCTCTTGCACTGTTCCACGGAAGCTCGAGGAACAGCACCTCATCTTTCAATTAGGCACTCTACAGCCCTCTGGACTCAACAACAATTTTAGATCATAACCTCGGCCCCTATCACATATATATATATTTTTCTTTATCCACTTTTGTTTGGCCTTTTTTTCTTCTCTCCCACATGGCAGCTGTCCTTCATTCTGCCAGCACAATTCACACTTCATCTAGAGCCATCCTTTGTTCCTTAACCTGTCCCATTACCACCTCCTCTTGCCTTGAATATCTCTTCATGTCTCTCAATGTCTCTTAATCTCTCTTGCTTTCTATCCTATCACTGACCTTCCCTTTTGTTCTTTCATCCCCTCCCCCTTTTCCCAGCCCCTAAACTTGCTTTAAAATCTGTTCCATTTCCTGCTTTTTTCCAGTTCTGACGAAAGGTCTTCGACCTGAAACGTTAACTCTGTTTCTCTCTCCACGGATGCTGCCTGGCCTGCTGAGTTTTTCCAGCGTTTTCTGTTGTTGTTTCGGATTTCCAGCATCCGCAGTATTTTGCTATTGTTATAGTGCCAGTTAGAATATTGAATTCAATGTCAAATCAGGTACAGAAACCGAAATAAAGAGAGGGAAAGAAAGATGGGATTAAGAGAGAGAGAAAAGAGACAGAAATAGTACAAGAAAAATTAATGTTTTAATTTAAAAAAAAATCTCCAATAACTAAAATTTGAAGGAATGCGACTCCACACTTGCTAAAGTTAATTGACAGTGCCAGAGAGGTTATTTGGCAGTAATCGAGACTTATCACGGTGTTAAAAATTTACTTACACTGGAATGGACATGCCTTAACTTATTCTGGCGAGTTTAGTGGGTATATATCATGCAAGTACAGCAACCTCAAACTGTTCCATGTATTTCAATGCCGAGTCCCTTGGCAAGATACCATTATAACGTAGCTTCTGGGGGAGCAGGGCAATTCGGACAGCAACTTCCTGAGCTCCGCATTTAATTGCGCATGTGTGGTCACTGGAAGCTGATGTCCGATTTACACTTCAATAACGGTGAACACGGTTAGCCTCACCGTTATTTCTACAGCAAAATCCAACCCATTGATTTTCTTTAATCAGATGTTGGATCATAAGAGTAATTGTATAGATCTGATATTGTTGGTAAACATGAGACATGCAGAAAAAAATGCATCATGAATGACTCCCTCCATCAACCTGACTACAGTGGTGCTGCCTGTCCACAGAACAGTTGTGACTCAGTTGAAGTCCCAATGCTTTGGGTCCATGTGCTCTACGTGTGGGCCTCCAATATGGCAGGGAATGTATCTCATCACTAAGAGATGGTGGAGGAGGCTGTAAACTTAACATTATTCTGTTCTTAGTCTGACAGCTCAAGACCATAGCAGAAGCCTGGCCAACTGTTACTAACTATGGATAACAGAATAAACTACAGATGTCTTGAACAATCTTGCTAAGAAAATACCTGATGCCACCACACCTAGGTTACAATGGTAGTGCTCTGCAGAAGAGCTTTGACCTTTGGAAAGAGAGACCTCTTTGTATGAAAGATTAGTCCGGAAGAAAATTTACAAACAATCAAAATCAGGCATATGAAAAGTGAAGACAGTTCTTTAAGTGCAGTCTTGGTGGCTCATCAGGAATGAGCTCTCAAGTGCCAATTGTCTTGATAGGGACATATGCACAAGTATTGCAGCTGCAGATTGGCTGAACCCGTAGACATTGCATAAACACTCGGAGTAGTGAAATGCCTCGTCTGTGAAAATCACCAATTTTCTGTGTTGAAAATCAACAGTGGAATAGAAATAATAATGTTTGAGGTCTATCACAGCCTATTAATTTGAATCCATGAGGCGCTGTGGGCCATCAGCAACAGCAGAATTGTATTCCACCACAATCTGTAACCTCATGGCCCAGCATATCCCTCACTCTACCATTACCATCAAGCTAGGGGACCAACCCTGGTTCAATGAGGAGTGCAGAAGAGCATG
Organism: Squalus acanthias; assembly: GCA_030390025.1. Classification (NCBI taxonomy): domain Eukaryota; kingdom Metazoa; phylum Chordata; class Chondrichthyes; order Squaliformes; family Squalidae; genus Squalus; species Squalus acanthias. The sequence continues at coordinate 63,938,703 of CM059436.1, read as the reverse complement.
CCAGGAGCAGCACCAGGTGTACCTAAGGATGAGGTGCCAACCTGGGGAAGCTGCAACACAGGACTACATGCATGCTAAAAAGCAGAAGCAGCATGCTATAGACATGGCTAAGCGATCCCACAATCAACGGATCAGATCAAAGCTCTTCAGTCCTGTCACATCCAGTCGTGAATGGTGGTGGACCATTAAACAACTAACGGAAGGAGGAGACTCCATGAATATCCCCATCCTCAATGATGGTGGAGCCCAGCACGTGAGTGCAAAAGACAAGGCTGAAGCGTTTGCAACCATCTTCAGCCAGAAGTGCCGAGTGGATGATCCATATCGGCCTCCTCCTGAGGTCCCCACCATCACAGAAGCCAGTCTTCAGCCAATTCGACTCACTCCACGTGATAGCAAGAAACGGCTGAGCACACTGGGTACAGCAATGGCTATGGGCCCCGACAACATCCTAGCTATCGTGCTGAAGACTGGTGCTCCAGAACTAGCCGCGCCTCTAGCCAAGCTGTTCCAGTACAGCTACAACACTGGCATGTATCCGACAATGTGGAAAACTGCCCAGGTATGTCCTGTCCACAAAAAGCAGGACAAATCCAACCTGGCCAATTACCACCCCATCAGTCTACTCTCAATCATCAGCAAAGTGATGGAAGGTGTCATTGACAGTGCTATCAAGCGGCACTTAATCACCAATAACCTGCTCACTGATGCACAGTTTGGGTTCCGCCAAGACCACTTGGCTCCCGACCTCATTACAGCCTTGGTCCAAATATGGACAAAGGAGCTAAATTCCAGAGGTGAGGGGAGAGTGACTGCTCTTGACATTAAGGCAGCATTTGACTGAGTGTGGCATCAAGGAGCCCTAGTAAAACTGAAGTCAATGGGAATCGGGGGGAAAACGCTCCATTGGCTGGAGTCATACCTAGCACAAAGGAAGATGGTTGTGGTGGTTGAAGGTCAATCATCACAGCCCCAGGACATCGCTGCAGGAGTTCCTCAGGGCAGTGTCCTAGGCCCAACCACCTTCAGCTGCTTCATCAATGAACTTCCCTCCAACATAAGGTCAGAAATGGGGATGTTCGCTGATGACTGCAGTGTTCAGTGCCATTCACATCTCCTCAGACAGTCCATGCCCGCATGCAACAAGACCTGGACGACGTTCAGGCTTGGGCTGATAAGTGGCAGGTAACATTCGCGCCACAGAAGGGCCAGGCAATGACTATCTCCAACAAGCGAGAGTCTAAACATCGCCCCTTGACATTCAATGGCATTATCATCACTGAATCCTCCACCATCAACATCCTGGGGGTCACCATTGACCAGAAACTTAACTGGACCAGCCACATAAATACTGTGGCAACAAGAGCAGGTCAGAGGCTAGGTATTCTGTGGCGAGTGTCTCACCTCCTGACTCCCCAAAGCCTTTCCACCATCTACAAGGCACAAGTAAGGAGTGTGATGGAATACTCTCCACTTGCCTGGATGAGTGCAGCTCCAACAACACTCAAGAAGCTCGACACCATCCAGGACAAAGCAGCCTGCTTGATTGGAACCCCATCCACCACCTTAAAAATTCACTCCCTCCACCACCGGCGTACCGTGGCTGCAGTGTGTACCATCTACAAGATGCTCTGCAGCAACTTGCCAAGGCTTCTTCGGCAGCACCTCCCAAACCCGCGACCTCTTCCACCTAGAAGGACAAGGGCAGCAGGCGCATGGGAACACCATCACCTCCAAGTTACGCACCGTCCTGACTTGGAAATAGATCGCCGATCCTTCATTGTCACTGGGTCAAAATTCTGGAACTCCCTCCCTAACAGCACTGTGGGAGTACCTTCACCACACGGACTGCAGCGGTTGAAGGCGGCGGCTCACCACCACCACCTTCTCAAGGGCAATTAGGGATGGGCAATTGCCAGCGACGCCCACATCCCATAAACGAATTTGAAAAAACCTGCAGACTACCTGAATTACTTGGGTAACCATTTTGAACATTTCCGTTACCAATTCCTTATAATAAGTTTGTTCAGTTGTCTGTAGTCCAATCCCCTGGAGCTCTCAAAGCAATTAATATAATCACTTTCATTCCTTCTCTGGCAGAACCAAGTACTTGTTGGAACCAGTTAGTATTAATGGTGAAAAAAAATCAGGTACCCACAGGTTTCAATACTTCCATCATGCCGGAACAAAATGACCATACAAGTGGTCTGCTCCATGCATCTAGAGCCCAAGTTTACTCTGTATGTGGCATCCTCAAATGCCATAATTAACTTCATTTACATTTACTGGTAAACTTATCCATGAAGTTGAGCTCATCCAAAACTCTGCTGCCTGTATCCTAACTCGCACCAAGTCCCGTTCACCCATCACTCGTACCCACCGACCTACATTGGCCTGGCAACAAATGTCCGGCAATGCCTCAATTTCAAAATTCTTATCCGCATGTTCAAATCCTTCCATGGCCTCACCCCTCCCAATCTCTAACTCATCCAGCACTACAACCCCCGGAGAGCTCTGCGCTCCTCCAACTCTGGCCTCTTGTGCGGGCCCCAAGCTCTGGAATTCCTTCCCCAAACCTCTTCGCCTCGACCCCTCTCTCTCCTCCTTTAAGACACTGCTTACCTGTTTGACCAAGCTTTTAGTCACCTGTCCTAATGTCTCCTCCTTTGGCTCAGTGTCAATTTATGTCTGCCTACGCTCCTGTGAAATGCCTTGGGACATTTTACTACATTAAAGGCGCTATATAAATGCAAGCTGTTGTTATTGGTAATAAGGGAATGAGTGTGAACAGAGAGCCAGGAGAATGAAAGAAAGACTTGCATTTATATAGCACCTTTCACAACCTCAGGACATCCTAAAGCGCTTTACAGCCAATGAAGTATTTGTGAAGTGTAGTCACCGTTGTAATGTAGGGAAAGGCGGCAGCCAATTTGTGCACAGGATGCTCCCAGAAACAGCAATTTGATAATGAGCAGATAATCTGTTTTAGTAGGCCATTCATCCAGTCATGCCTGCGCCAGCTCTTTGAAAGAGCTCTCCAATTTAGTCCAACACCCCAGCTTTTACCCCATAACCCTGCAAATTAGTCCTCTTCCAGTACATGTCCAATTGCCTTTTGAAAGTTCCTATGGAATTTGATTCCACTACCTCTTCGTGGAGTGCGTTCCAGATCTTAACAGCCCTCTGTGTGAAAAGATTTCTCCTCATTGCCCTCTAGTTCTTCTGCCAATTATTTTAAATCTATGACCTCTGGTTACCGACCATCTTGCAGAGGGAACTGTTTTTCCCTACTTGCTCTATCAAACCACCTCATAGTTTTGAATACTTCTATTAGGTCTCCCCTTAACCTTCTCTGCTCTAAGGAGAACAATCCCAGCTTCTCCAATCTCTCCACATAACTGAAGTCCCTCATCCCTGGTATCATCCTGGTAAACTCCTCTGTATCCTTGACATCCCTCCTAAAGTATGCTGCCCAGAATTGTACACAATACTCCAGCTGAGGCCTAACTAGAGATTTGTAAAGTTTAGCATGACTTTCTTGTTTTTGTATTCAATGCCCTATTTACAAAGTTAAGTATCCCATATGCTTTCTTAACCGCCTTATCAACTTTCCCTGCCACCTTCAAAGATTTGTGAATATGCACCCTCAGGTCCTTCTGCTCTCCTCCCCCCACCCTCAAAATAGCACCATTTAGATTTTACTGCCTCTCCATGTTGTTTTTCCCAAAGTGCATCACTTATCCGCATTAACATAGAAAAATAGGAGCAGGAGTCGGCCATTCGAGCCTGCTCCGCCATTCAATATGGCTTAATACCACCTTCTCAAGGGCAATTAGGGATGGGCAATAAATGCTGGCTTTGCCAGCAATGCCCACATCCCATAAAAACAAATTTTAAAAAAGGTTAGTCAGACATGATTTGCCTTTAACAAATTCGTGCTGGCTGTCTCTTATTAACTCATGTTTTTCCAAGTGACAATTAATTTAGTCCCGGATTATTGTCTCAAAGTTTCCCCACCACTGACATTAGGCTGACATAAACCTGTATTTACCAGGTTTATCCCTCTTCCCTTTTCTGAACAGGGGTGCAACATTCGCAATCCTCCAGTCCTCTCGCACCACTCCCATATCCAAGGAGGATTGAAAGATTGTAGTCACAGCTTCTGCTGTCTCCACCCTCATTTCCCTCAGCACCTAGGGTGCATCCCATCTGGACCGGGTGACTTGTTAACTTTGAGTGATGCCAACCTCCTTTCTATCTATTTTTATCCTATCCAATTTCTCTACTCCCCCCTCCTTTACTATGACATTAACCATATCCTCTTCTTTTGTGAAGACAGATGCAATGTACCTCCACAAGATTTCCTTTTTGGTCCCTAATCAGTGTCACCATTCCTTTAACTATCCTTTTACTTTTTATATGTTTATAAAGCATTTTTGTTACCCCCTAATCTTTTCTCATACTCTCTCTTTGCCCTTCTTATATCGTTTATCAATTTCCTCCTGCCCTCTTTTTGATTATATTCTGTACCTGACATTTGTTATAAACCTCCTTTTTCTGTTTTATTTTAATCTCTATTTCCTTTGTCATCCAGGGAGCTCTAGCTTTGGATGCCCCATCTTTCCTCCTAATGGGAATATGCTTGGTTTGTACCTGAACAATCTCTGCCTTGAAGGCCTGCCATTGCTCATTTACTGTTTTCCTGGCCAATCTTTGTTTCCAAACCACCTGTGCTCGATCCCTTCTCAAATCACTGAAATTGGCTCTCTTCCAATTGGGTATTTCCACCGTTGATTTTTCTTTGTCACTTTCCATAACTACTTTAAACCTAATTATATTATGATGACTATTACCCAGATATTCTCCCACTGAAACATGCTCCACTTGCCCTACTTCATTCCCCAGAACTAGATCCAGCACAGCTTCCTTCCTCGTTGGGCTAGAAACATACTAATTAAGAAAGTTCTCCTATACACATTTTAGGAATTCTAATCCTAACATGCAAAGATCATCTTTTTAGCTGTTTAATGAAGGTACCAAACACCCGTATATATATTTTTTAAGCAGTCTCCCTCAACACTTTTTTCCCTTGTCTGAAAAGTTTGACTCCTTGCTGGGGTACAGCTCCCCTGGTGCCAGATACTCCCCAATGACTGTTATTGATGTGTGGACCTTGACAAGTGAGTGTAAACAGCCTATTCAACTTGGGGTCATTGCAACCAATTCAATGTTCATACATTTGCAGTTCTGGCAGAGTCATGGAATTGCCGTCAAGAACAGAAACTTTGAATAGATTTCTCCTCTGCTAACCCAGTGACAATATTGTACTCAGCTGTAAGTCATTTAGCAGCACCCTTGCCTCTGAGTCAGAAGGTTGTGGGATCAAGTCCCACTCCAGAGACTTGAGCACATAAAGCTAGGCTGACACTCCAGTGCAGTGCTGTCAGAGGCGCTGTCTTTCGGATGAGACGTTAAACCGAGGTCCCGTCTGCTCTCTCAGGTGGATGTAAAAGATCCCATGGCACTATTTCTAAGAAGAGCAGGGGAGTTATCCCTGGTGTACTGACCAATGTCTATCGTTCAATCAACATAACAAAAACAGATTATCTGGTCATTATCACATTGCTGTTTGCGGCAGCTTGCTGTGTGCAAATTGGCTGCTGCGTTTTCTACATTACAACAGTGACTACACTCCAAAAGTACTTCATTGGCTGTGAAGTGCTTTGAGACGTCCGGTGGTCGTGAAAGGCGCTATATAAATGCAAGTCTTTCCTGCTTTCTATAAACTTGTTGAACTCTCTAACCCATCAGCTGAGCCCTTTTCCTTATATTTAAATGTAGGTGAGTGGTGGTTCTTGATGAGGCCTGTCTCTGGGAGTCCTAATTGCTTGTTTTTTTTCTAATAAACCCTTCACCTAAATTTGAAAAACCCTTTTACATCCCTTTCTAATTTTTTTCCATCCTGACTCTGTCCTTCTCAATGTCTCAGCAGTATCAATGTGATTTCCATTTCCTTCACTCCATCTCCCCGCTCACCAATTTTACTTTTGACAGATGCTATAACAGTAAGTTTGTTTAAACCTTTTCAATGAATTATCCAGAGTTCCTGCTTCAGACTGCTCGCTCGTGATTCCTATTGGAAGTGAGATACTGGAAGACGACTTGACCAGACTTGGCTCTACTTCCCACACTGTCTAGAGCAGGGATGTCAAACACATTTTATATGATGCGGAGACTGGGGTGGACAAAAATGAGAAGTCGCACAACACCAGGTTATAGTCCAACAGTTTTACTTGAAATCACGAGCTTTCGGAGCACTGCTCCTTCGTCAGGTAAAGTGAAGGAATACAAATCAGCAAAGCATATATAGACAGAGACATTGTTCTCTATCTATATATGCTGTGCCGATTTGTATTCCTTCACTTCAACTGACGAAGGAGCAGCGCTCCGAAAGCTCGTGATTTCAAATAAAACTGTTGGACTATAACCTGGTGTTGTGCGACTTCTCATTTTATATGGAGGGCCTGGTTTGACATCCTGGCACTTAGTGTGGTCCATATTCAACTAAAGTTATTTGGACACACCGGGATAGAAATTGGCATGTGTTTCGCCTGTGTTTTGCAACTCGTTTTTCCAGTTCTACAGTGGTCTAAACAGCTGTCTTTAAAGAGACCGCTGAACAAATGGTAAGGAAAGTTTTTTATTTACATCCCCTTCTGTGGAGCGTGGAGGAGCAACACTACTGTGAGCCGCTGCCAATTTGCACTCGGCCCTTGTGTATTTTCCTCTGCCGCACCTCGCAGTACTTACCGGCAATGCAGCAGGCCCAAATCTAATCGCCAATGTCGGGCGAGCTGCCTCTGGCACTGGCACCTCACTTCTATTATTAAAATGAGGCCAGAGGCCCAATTTCGGATGAGCCTCAGGCCCCAGCTTCTGGCCACACTTGAATTTCCACCCCTCCATTTCTGCATGTTTTAGCCTTCAGTTCTTCAAAAATTCTGCCTCAGAAAATGGTTTTGATGACAGTTATTTCATAAGTAATCACATCGCACGTTTTAACAGCAGCATCACTTATGTGGCATGCATTAGCAAATACTGATTGCTACTTTATAAACAACGGTGCTATTTCGGAAAATTTATCTTTACAGAACTTTCCCGTGTACTCATCATATTTCTTACCATTGCTTGCTTCATAGTGTCTTCGAATGTTGTATTCTTTCACCACAGCTACCTGTTGCTTACAAATCAAATACATAGGCTTTCCATTCATGCCCACAAAGAAATACATAATTCATAAGACTGTTCTGGCAATTTATCTAATTGGTGCCAAATGTGTTCTGGGTTACAAACTGCACGTTTTAAGAGGGGGAGTGCAAAGCAAAGTCTATTGTCAGAGCTTAAAAACAATTATTTTTGCTTTTGAGAAAAGCTGTATTTTCTTTTGTAACACAGACACTGAAGCTGGTAGTAATTGTTTCTTACAAGTGAATCAGTAGCATAGGTCCGGCTGAGGCAAATAACTTTTATTTTTAAATTAAAACATTGAATAGTTAGCTTTATCATCATTAGGAAAGTAAATGGTTGAAATAAAAACTTTTAACGATGGATTTAAGGATCTACCTCTCCAAGATTTATGGATTTGTATCATTAAAATCCCAGCCACCAAGACAGTCTCTCCCTCCAATCCCATCAGTCAGCTGTTCCCCTTTAACGGGAACGGTAGCATCGTGGTTATGTTACTGGACTCGTGATCTACAGGTCTGGACTAATGATCCAGAGACATGAGTTCACCATGGCAGCTGGGGAATTTAAATTCAGTTAATTAAATAAATCTGGAATAAAAAGCAAGTATCAGTAATGGTGACCATGAAACTACTGAATTGTCGTAAAAACCCATCTGGTTCACTAATGTCCTTTAGGGAAGGAAATCTGCCGTCCTTACCTGGCCTATATGTGACTTCAGACTCACAGCAATGTGGTTGACTCTTAACTGCCGTCTGAAATGGCCTAGCAAGCCGCTCAGTTGTCAAGGCGGCTCACCACCACCTTCTCAAGGGCAATTAGGGATGGCCAATAAATGCTGGCCTTGCCAGTGACGCCCACATCCCGTGAATGAATAAAAAAAAGTTCCCCTTTAATCAGACTTTAGTTATAAAGTCATAATAATTGAGTATTTGTAACAAAATCAGTGATAAATCAGCATTTTTCTTTCAAACTACAGAGTGCAACTCCAACATTGTGTATTAATTATTTGTTGAGGTTTCTGCTTGCATCTCGCTCTCTGGATTCTGTTTCGCAAAGTGGGCTTATTGGGCTACTAGACCCGTGTTACTTTAGCTCAGCCTATTCTGGATGGTCTTACTTTACAAACTCACCAGTTCCTTTTCTTACTCTTCTAATTCAAACAAAAAAGGGAAGAGAATCGGAGTGTAGTGTGCTGCTACTCTGACATACTATACAATACCTTGCACATTTACTGTACTGTGGGATTCAGATTTTTATCACCTACTCCAAAAACAATTTACACCTGGACCTCACAAGACAACAACCCAGAACCAGGTGAGTTCTGACGAAAGGTCATCGACCTGAAACGTTAACTGTTTCTCCCTTCACAGATGCTGCCTGACCTGCTATCTCCAGCGTTTTCTGTTTTTAACCCAAAACCAGGGCTTATGCGACTTTTTAAGCAAACTATGCAGGATTGACATACACAAGAGATAAAAACAAAATTCATTCACCGCATTACGGGGGGAATTTTAACCCCCAAAAACGGGTGGGTTGGGATCGGGTAGGAAGTTAAAGTGCTAAAAAACTGAATCCCGACCACAACCTGCCTCCTTCCGGTTTTAACGGAGGTAGGACCGGGGGCGGGCAGCCAGCCAACCCACTCCCAGGAGGCGGGTCAACTATTTACATATTATAATGAGGCTGGTGTGCCTCAGATTTAACCAGCATTTCAAATTTAACTGTGGCTGGTCGAGTTTCGCAGGTCTCGGGAAACCCGACAGTTAATGGAAGGCGAGGACTGCTGGATCCAGGAGATAAGTGCCCTTACACTTACCTCCTGGATCCAGCTTCCCAGCCTTACCCACCCCCCACGATCGGAGACCCCCCCCACCCCCAGGCCTCCGATTGCCTTCCTGGCCTCCCCTCTCTCCCGATAGTTCTCCAGGATGGCCCCGAATTTCTCTCTCCCCACCCCCCGATGCTCGAGTTCGGCCCCCGATACTCACCCGATCCCTCCCTTTCTCTTCTCTGCGGCCTAGTGCTGCAGGCCTACACGCCTGCAGCCTCTCCATCTGGCTGGCTGCAGGTGGGAAACAGAGGTTTCAAATGTAAATCAGGCCCTGCCGTTAAATTCGGCACGAGAAACCCGTTCTCCCTGGTTTCCCGACCACTTCTTAGCCCCCTGCTCCTAACCCGCCTCCCGATTAAAATTCTTGCCTACATTTTTGAAAAAGATACTCAATCCATCTCGTTATCATTCCAAACATTTAAAAATGAAAGAATACAGGGAGGAGTGAGATGCTCTTCAAAAAATGATTACAAATCTATTACTCAAAAACAATATTGAAAAATATCCCTGCCGCCAGGTCAGCCAGTCTCCCCCTCATATCCCATTGTTTATCTGTTCCCCGTGCTGCTGATTGAAGCTCAGGCTCTGGCTACAAACTCTGCAAGGACCCGAGCAAGGAGTCAACAGTTGAGACGGGGAGTCAGGCCCGGGGTTATATCTGGGCTTTTCTGCCCTGAGAGACGAGCCGAGGGAGCGGGGATGCAGTTCCTCCTCTCCCAGCCCGGTGTGAACGGCGGCAGTTGGATCTTGAGATGTAAAATCAGGGCGTGCAACATCTCGCAGGCAGTGAGAATCCTCTGTGCCCTTGTTCCCCGTTCACCCACCAGTGGAAGCAATCATTCACTATTTACTCACAGTAAAGTTCACTGATCCCTTTACTGGCTGCCCCCATTCACCATGTTGTTGCTGCTGCTGCTCCCGGCTCTGCAGGAAATGCTGGGCCTCATGCACACCCCTCCCAAGCTCAAATCACTCCGATCCCCAGACATCATCTCTCTCCCCACTCGAGGTCCCATACCCAAACCCTATTCCCTAATCTCTCTTTCACCCAAACCCTATTCCCTAATCTCTTTCACCCGATCCCCAGTCCTATCAGCTTCTTCCCCTGCCTCAATAACCCGACCCACCTGTCCTGAACATCAATCATGAACTCCCCCGAGACCCAATGTACTGACTGCCCCCGAATCCCAATCTCCCTATGCCCTCACGAATTCCAATCACCCGACTGCGCCCCAAATCCCAATCTCTCAAACACCCCCCAAAACCCATTCTCCTGTCCTCCAAATCCCAACCTCTCGACCGTTCCCCGAATCCCAATCTTCCTACCCTCCCAAATCCGAATCCCACTCTCCCACCTCCCCCCGAATCCAAATCTCCTGACTGATCCCCAAACCTCAATCTTCCGACTGTTCTCCGAATCCATTTCTCCCAACTCCCCCAAAGCCGAATGCCAATCTCCCAACTCACCCCAAATCCCAATCTCCCAACCGACCCCCCGAATGCCAATCTTCCAACCGCCCCTGAATTCTAATCTCCTGACCGACCCACCGAATCCCAATCTTCCGACTCCTTCAAAATACCAATCACCCGATGCCCCCACAAATCCCAATCTCCCGGCTCTCCCAAAATCCGAACTCTCCGCAAGAATGACTTGCATTTATATAGCACCTTTCACGACCACCAGCCATCCCAAAGCGCTTTACAGCCAATGAAGTACTTTTTGAAGTGTAGTCACTGTTGTAATGTAGGAAACGCGGCAGCCAATTTGCGCACAGCAAGCTCAGACAAACAGCAATGTGATAATGACCAGATAATCTGTTTTTGTTATGTTGGTCGAGGGATAAATATTGGCCAGGACACCAGGGATAACTCCCCTGCTCTTCTTCGGAATAGTGCCATGGGATCTTTTATGTCCACCTGAGAGAGCAGACGGGACCTCGGTTTAACATCTTATCTGAAAGACGGCACCCCCTGACAGTGCAGCACTCCCTCAGTACTGCATGGGAGTATCAGCCTAGATTTCTGTGCTCAAGTATCTGGAGTGGGACTTGAACCCACAACCTTCTGACTCAGAGGAGAGGGTGCTACCAACTGAGCCACTGGTTGACACACAAATCCCAATCTCCTGACCGCCCCCGAATCTCAATCTCCCGATCCCCCCTCTAATCCCAATCTCCCTTCCTCCCCGAATCCCAATCTCCCGTCCCCACCGAATCCCAACTTCCCATCCTCCCCCGCCAAATCCTAATCTCCCATCCTCCCCACCCAAATCCCAATCTCCCGCTTCCCCCCCCGAATCCCAATCTCCTGCTCCCCCCCGAATCCCAGTCTCTCATCACCCCTCCCCCCGAATCCCAATCTCCCATCTCCCCTCCCCGAATCCCAATATCCTGACCCGATACGCTCACTACCCCCCGCCACCCCGCCAATCTCCTTCCCCTAGTCTCTCTTCACCCTCTCCCTGCTCCATGTATCTCTCACCTCCACCAGCTAGTCCGTCAGCAATTGGCCTGGGGCGGGGGGGGGGGGAGGGGTGCCCAGAAGAATCATGTCCCATTCCGTGAGACTTGGCAACCCTAAGCACAGCACATAGGCCAGATGAAAGATATGGCCTAGCATGAAGAATGGGAGATATTGGAGGGCCGCTTGGCCAATGAAAGCGCACCCCAGTATGAATCACTGCCTTCAGAAGAGGAAAGGGAAACAGTGATGGTACCTGGGCAGTAATTTTGTAAGGATGTTGGGAATTCAATATAAAACAATTTTATGATGCTCCTAACTAGAAAATTTCATTCACTTTGCTTCCAATTTCCAACCTTCATCTCCGACTCTTCTCTTCCCTTCCTTGACTTCTCTGTCTCCATTTCTGGGGATAGGCTATCGACAAACATCCACTACAAGCCCACTGACTCCCACAGCTACCTGGATTACACTTCCTCCCACCCCGCTTCCTGTAAGGACTCTATTCCATTCTCCCAGTTTCTCCATCTCCGCCGCATCTGCTCTGACGATGTCACCTTCCATACTAGTGCTTCCGACATGTCTTCCTTTTTCCTCAACCGAGGATTTACCACCACTGTGGTTAGCATAGCCCTCGACTGTGTCCGTTCCATTTCCTGCACTTCTGCTCTCACCCCTTCTCCCTCCCAGAACCACGATAGGGTTCCCCTTGTCCTCACCTTTTCACCCCACCAGCCTCCACATTCAATGGATCATCCTCCGTCACTTCCACCACCTCCAACGTGATCCCACCATCAAACGCATCTTCCCCTCCCCTTTCAGTATTCCGAAGGGACCACTCTCTCCGCAACACCCTGGTCCACTCCTCAATCACCCCCATCAGCCCCTCCCCTCCCACGGCACCTTCCCGTGCAAGCGCAGGAGATGCAACACCTGCCCTTTTACCACCTCCCTTCCCACTGTCCAGGGCTCCCCAAACATCCCTTCCAGGTGAAACAGCGATTTACTTGTACTTCTTGCAATTTAGTATACTGTATTCGCTGCTCACGATGTGGTCTCCTCTACATTGGGGAGACCAAACGCAGATTGGGTGACCGCTTTGCGGAACACCTCTGTTCAGTCCTTAAGGGGGACCCCGAGCTTCCGGTCGCCTGTCACTTTAATTCTCCGCTCCACTCCCACTCTGACTTCGGCCTCTTACACTGTTTAATGAAGCTCAACGCAAGCTCGAGGAACAGCACCTCATCTTTCGATTAGGCACTTTACAGCCTTCTGGACTCTACACTGAGTTCAACAAGTTCAGACTATAACCCCTGCCCCTATTTTTTCCCCACAGGGCAGCTATTGATGACTCTGCCATCCCCATTTGCAACATTTAACCACTCCTGCCTTTCACCCTAGCACAGACCGTTCCTTTTGTTCTTTACTCCCCTCCCCCTTTCTCTGCACCTGCTTAAAACCTGTTACATCTCTAACGTTTCTCAGTTCTGACGAAGGGTCACAGACCTGAAACGTTAACTCTGTTTCTCTCTCCACCGATGCTGCCTGACCTGCTGAGTGTTTCCAGCATTTTCTGTTGTTATTTATGATGCTCCTTCTGTGCTACAAAAGTACTTTGATTTACAGGCTCTGTAATCTGAACCAGATCAAGGATTCATATCCTGCTCTATACTGATAAAATGTTAAATCAGTTCTGATACCAAGTGTTAATATTGATATAACACTTTTCTACTGCAGTGCAACAAGGGACCGAGTCACGCAAGTACCGAATCAGGCCCCTAATACGCACCATTACAGTGCCATTGACTAGGTTCCATGATGAGGCTTTTGGACTACTTTTGAGCTGCCAGTAGAGGTCTCCAGCACAGTACCAAACAACCAACATTGACCAGCAAAAAGCTGCTGCATAAATATATTGTCAGCAGTATTTTATTAATATACAGGGCTTATTATCTGATGCTTCAAAACACTCACTGCTTCATCCAAGTACATGACACAAGCAAAACGGCCTTCACATTTAAAAAATAAGTAGAAGTGCTTGAGCACCACTTCTGGTTTGTGTTTTTTTTGAAGGTTTAATGGGCAATGCTACTTTAGTCACTTATGACCAAGTGGTTCTTGAAGTTACAGAAAATGTTCCTACAGTAAGAGAGTAGTGGTATAGCTTTTATTTGTTTGTGGTTTATTTATGTGAAATTTCTGTGGTTTTAAAGCCTCGTCCAGTGTTTCAACTTTCAATAAAAAGACCGTCAAGGACAGCAGCCAAGATATCATTGGCTCTCGATAGCTGTTCTTAATGGGAGAACTGGGAGAGATACAGAACTCTGGCTGCCCGTTAAAAAGAAATGTTCAAACTGCTAACCTGCAGCATGAAATCACATGTAATACAAAGTTCAAGTCACTAACTAAGATTTGATTATAGTCAGGCTTGGCAAGTACAACTGAATCCTGACATTCCCTCCCAGTTAGTGAACCAAACCCCTCATACCAATGGAATGTCAGGACATTTTACACACTATGTAAGGTGAACAGCCCAATGTCACACTACCTGGTAATACCTTCCAACCAGCGGAATGGTCCAATTTTGTCATATGCACAGGCTTGTGATGTATGCACTCACACACATCACAGCAGAAAGATGAGGTATCTCTGAATGTAAAACTTGATGCAAGTCACTGTAAATTAAAAACTTCCATAAATAACTCAAAACTGTATGTCAGGTAAAACAAAAACAAAGAGTTGGAAGAAAGGCTGCATCACATTCTGAGTTCAGACAATATGAGGTCAGATGAACCCATCTATTGTGTTATTATGTGTCTCCTTTCAGGCCATCCATGACTACGTTTAACATCTGTATTTTAAAGTAAGCATCAACGATCAGTATATCCTGCTTCTGGGACCTGTGATGCATCAGGGTCTGCAGGGATTAGAGCACTGACAGAAAAGAAGTCACTGGCCTAGGCAACTAACCTTCCCTGCAGCTCAGTTACATTTTTCCACAAGATTCAATTCCAAACAGTGCTGACGGAACCTTTCAAAGCACTTGCATCATTAAAAAAAAATATTCAAGAACAATCATCACAGCACTTAACAAGATTTAATGTACATTTATTCTTAACATGTGGAACATATAGTATAAAGATTTTATACTGAATAAATGATATTCATTAAGCCAGAGGAAAAGGAGGAATTTACATCAAGTTTTTAACTACATTATCTGAAATACAAATATGCTGATTCGCATCACTGAAAAATTTCTGAAATTGTGTTTCTTCATTTTTTTTTTTAAATTTCTGATCATTACCTGTACTTTTCCACACCTTGATTATGAAGCAAAATGTGATCAGCTGCTCTCCTTGAAATAGAGCACGACTTTATACATACAGAAACTTGTACATCACCCTCATAGGAGATATGGCCAAAAATATATCATAAAAAAAATAATTAAAATCTACCACTTTCTTTAAACCTTACCACATCATGGAGAAAGAAAAACTGTAAACCTCATTCTAAAAGAAACAAAAAAAAACACAACAGAAATAGTTTGAGGGTATGTGCAATGTACAACTTCTATATACATTACAGCCCTTTGGCTGGAGGAAAAAAATATCAAAAGATAAACTGAGTGAACTAAGAGACGGCCGAGGACTGTCATACTGTGGAAGGTCAAGGAAGGTATGAATATGACAGTATCGTGAGGAAGCAATTTGTGTTTATTATCGCTTTCTCTCCCTCCCCCCCCAACCCAGGTCAACAGTTTATTTGCTGCTAGACTAATGCATTTTAATTTCTTCTGTGTTTTACAGTGGACTATGCACACCTTCTTTTGATCCCCTACACCTAGATCACTAAGTTCTATTGCACAGCGCTTTCTGTGGTGTGTACATATTTCCAAATTATTCTGGTGCTTTTTTTTCCTTTTTTTTTCCTTTTTCTTTTTTTAAGTGGTAAAGAATATTTAATTGTACAATGTTTGCCACATTTCAAAATTCACCTTTTTTTTGCTTCCAAAAATATCATACAAACATGAAAGAAACACCCAAAGGGAATCTAGGGATAAAGATAACCCCGACTGTACTAGACAGCAACTTTGGTTAAAAAAATGTTTTAAAAAGTACTTATACACATAGACAGCAAATATTTATTTCCATCTTATATTTGACCAAATTGATACCTTTTTAAAGCCCAATTTCTTTAGTAAATGGGGCGGAGGAGCAAAGATTATTTTTGTTGTTGGATAAATAACAGAAACAGCCAATCAAATGCAACTTCTTTGTCTCCACTCACACATGCTTGGCTTCCCACTTCTGTCATAACTGACCAATCATGAACAGTGTATCACAAATGATAGATGCAACCATAGAGTTCAGAACAGATGATATAGAAATATCTAGCAAGCGACCCTCATGTAAAACAAATTCCGAGCGGTTCTCTTCTACTCTAGCCATGGCAAGTAAAGCCTTGGCTGCCCGACACATCATGTGCACACTGGTTGGCTCAATGGGCGGAGGCTGCATGTGCATCAGGTTAGGTTGACTATGCTGAAGTTGGGCCACAGTTAGGCCGTCCTCAAGGAAGCTGATCAGGTTGCTGACGCTTCCTTTTTGCACAGCAATAGCTCTTGCCACCAACGTGTCCCCTTGGGCAAAGTTTGACAGCAAAGCAACAGACATTTCTCGGCAGACTGAAATTCTCCGGTCTCCCACGTACCTAACCAAAGTAGCATATAGTTTCTCCTGACGGCTGAAAGGGGGAGTCGCCAGAATGAGATCCACATTATTGTCCTGAATGCTGAGTTTACATAAGGTCTCCAACACAAGTCTCTGCGGTGACAGGACTGAATTAAGTCCCACTGTTGGGAAAGGATCCTGGGCTTCTGCTGAAGGGCATATCATCCAGTGTAGCAAGCCATCCAAAATTGGCAAACAAATGCTTTCTGGGTATATAGACAGGTCCAGCTGCCCAGAAATGTTGGCTAATGTAACTAAGGTGTTCTCCCGTAAAACCTCAAGGCAATCCCACCACCATTCGTCTTTGTTGCAAGCTACCCCTTCGTCCTCTTCTTCCTCTTTCTCATACGTCCGAGGTGTTCGCTTTCTTTCTGGATGCTCGTGATGAAGCAAAATCAGCTTCCCCAAAATGAGTATTAGGCCTGAATGCTTTGACATTTCAGCATCATTCCCAGGTACAAAAGACAAGCTACGAACTATATTTGACACACAAATACAACGCTTTGCCAAAGAGTCCCGCCAGTCAGAGATTGTGCACAATGGAGTCTCATCACGGCTGCAAGGCTCATCCTCCAATAACGTTATATTTCTGTTTTTTTTTGCTTGGTGGATGCCAAAGAGAAACTTACGGCTTTCCCTCTCAGATGCCGAACCATTGGAATGGTCTTCTGGCAGGGCTCCTGGCCGAGCTGACAATACATCATCTATCGTTGCTGTGATATTCTTTTCTGGCTGCTTTTCTGTATTGATGTTTTCATTGTTCTCGTGTTCTTTTGTCTTTTTCTCTTTACTTGGGGCGCTTAAACACCCCATCACCCTCTTACGTGATAGCATTTCCATTTTGCTTTCAAAATGGGTCTGAATGTGCTCTGTTGTGTCACCTCCACCAATTTTCCAATGGAGCAATCCACTGTCAAACTCCTGAACTCGGCCAAGTTTATTTGTGCGGTCAACTACAAAAAGATCCTTCTTCTTCACAATCTTCAATGGCAGCCTGTCAAATTTACTGGCTTGTTTTGGCTTTTCATCACCCGCTTGTGAATCATTTGCTGCAAAGTTGACTCGGCTGTCTTCACTTTCCGATTGGCCATCTTCCTCTTCATCTTCCTCTTGGTCATTGTCATCATCGTCATAGTCATCATCGTCATCATCAATTTCTTCTTCCTCCTCCTCCTTCCTAATATCATCCTTGGTATGGTTATCATCTTTCTTCAATGCACCTGGATCAAGGAGAGCCTTCTGACCTGGATCGCCAACCTCATACTCTTTTAAAATTCCAAATATTTCTATCAAGCATCTTCTGAAATATTCTACCAGAAGCTCCAGGAAACCAGACAACTGTAACAAAAACAGAAATAAAAGGACTTAACTTCAGAGTTCCAAGCATATTCTTCTGCAGTTACTTAATTTACTTATCAGCAACAGTTCATTTTAAAATATAGGCTTTCAAATAAGCCTATGTGATCTGCATTGGGATCCTAGGGTGTTCATGAGGTCATTAGATTTCTATCTAGGTTAACTATATATACTGGGCCAGGTATACCATGTGCTGTAAGTACAGTCTTTTGATTATTCTATATATTTTTTGACTTTAGTAGCATGTTATTTTTATTGCTGTATTTATAGTAATAAAAACAGTTCTTCAATTATAGCACTTTTTTGGGTAGCTGACACTAGAAATTAGGATAGGAGTATGTCATAATTTACAGGGGTTCTCCATACACAATATTTTGAAAACCACTGCAGCAGAATTAAAACACAATTACTAGTTTTTCAAGTTGAACAAAAGCAATTCACAAAAGTTTGCAAAGTTCACCTCTTCAGAACTATTCATGAAGCAGTGAAATGATATAAAATAGGAAAAAGAAGAAGATACACTGACAGATTTTGGGACACTTTGGCCACCATTTTCCCTACCTCGGCGGGCGACGTCGGTGGCGGGTCCCGGCTCCACTGTTGGCTCCATCCCGGCCTCCGACATGACTTTCCCCTGATTGGGCTTGTTAAGCCCGCCCAGTGAGTTTCCCGGCCAATTGAAGGAAGCCGGTCTGATGACGTCATTTATGACGCATCATCAGCTGGTTTCCTTAAAGGGACCAAGCACAAATTTACCTTAAATAACAACAGAAAATGCTGGAAGCGCTCAGCAAGCCTGGCAGCATCTGTTTCTCTCTCCACGGATGCTGCCTGGCCTGCTGAGTGCTTCCAGCATTTTCTGTTGTTATTTCAGATTTCCAGCATAGAAACATAGAAGCAGGAGTAGGCCATTCGGCCCTTCGAGCCTGCTCTGCCATTCAATATGATCATGGCTGATCCTCTATCTCAATACCATATTCCCGCTCTCTCCCCATACCCCTTGATGCCTTTTATGTCTCGAAATCTATCTATCTCCTTCTTAAATATATTCAGTGACTTGGCCTCCACAGCCTTCTGTGGTAGAGAATTCCACAGGTTCACCACCCTCTGAATGAAGAAATTTTTCCTCATCTCAGTCCTAAATGTCTAACCCCGTTATCCTGAGACTGTGACCCCTCTGCAGTATTTTGCTATTGTACACATTTACCTTGACATTTGTGTTGTCAGTGTTCTACAGCATTGAGGTGCTGCAAATACTGACAAGCACTGCACAGAGGTGCACGGCTGCACCCAGGCTCTCCCATGACTCCCTCCATATGCTTATGGAGGGAGTCACAGCACGCAGGGAGGTTCTCTTCCCTTCCAATGGGTGGACGAGACCTCCCCAGGAGACCAACGCAGCCTGGTTGCACATTGCACAGGAGGACACAAGCAGGAATGTCGTCAGGAGGACCAGGCTGCAGTGGCCTCACCCTCCTGTGCCACTCATCACATCCCCATCATTCTGCCTTCAAACAACCCTACTCCTGCCCATCCTTACTCACACCAACTTTCCTTGCACCTCCACCCATCCCTCTCTATCTACATCATCACTTCCCCATCTCACTAGCCACCCCTCACACTCATCCTCATCCTAGTCCAATCATACCAACTAACAACACACAAGGGTAGGCACTTGTGTGTTTTAGCTCATGTTTATGTGAAGTTTCCATTAATGTGCTGTCAAACATTGAAATCTTTATTTTCAACACTTTACTTTCTTGGACAGATTTGTGTGCACCTTTGGAAGTGACTTAGTGAGTTGCAGTGAATGGTGAGACATAACGGTACCCCCCGCAATGCTGATGTGTGTGAAAGGAATGGCTTGGGCATTGTAGGGATGCTTTATGTTGTTGGTGTGGGGTGGTGCTAACTTGCCGCATTATGTGGCAGTCAGGGTGTGCAGTGTCAAGTGAAGTAAATGTGGCCATTGTGAGGCCATCCCTGGTGTCCCGGGCAGCAATGTGGTCGGGCGCTGATGCCCTCTGTCCTGTGCAGCATCAGGTGATTGCGCAGAAGGTTGGTGTGGTTGTTGGTGCTGCTGGTGTGCCTGGTGATGCTGGTGTTGGGGCTGATCATGGTCAGATTCTGAGGACCAAGGTGAGAGGGTATAAAGTGCACCCATGCTGATGGAATAGATGGCAGGTGAAGTAGAGATGACAGAAGTGATGTCAATGGTGGGAGAAGTAATGAGGTCAGACTGCATGGAGACTTGTGTAAAGACTTGCAGCATCCTGAATTTGTAGTGGAAATGCAGTTTAGAGATGCTCGTGCTTAAGGGAAGATATCTGAATCAGCTGGGAGCTTTGAGTTGACATTTGAAGCTGGCAACTCATCAGCTGACCTCTCGCCTCAGCTTCACTGACAAGGTCTAGGCACAGCGGGAAACCGGTGGGAGACCTGTGAAAATTAAAAAGCTGGGGAAAAAAAGCATTGTTAAGTGGCTGTAAACAAGCCACTAATGATTTGAATTGGGTCCCCTGCCGCTGCCTGTCGGGTCTGCTCAGCGCTGGCAGACCCGACATCGGGAAATGCAGGTGTCCACGTGTTGACAGCGGGTTCCCGACCCGCTGTCAATCATTTAAAATTTCACATCTGACCTGCCTGCCACCAATCTGGTCCACTGAGCGCCAGCAAAATCGGGCCTTCAGATCGGGAATACACTTTCCATAATTACCTTGAAGTAAACTTTGAAGTAAAAGATTTGAGAGACTTGTTAATAAAGGTGCTCATTAGAAAAGGCACTTTAGGAATATTCCGCAGAATTGACCGATACATCTGTACCACCCACTTCTCACAGCAGCCAGTATGTAAGAACGATGTTTTTAGTCAGGGTTCACTACTATGTTTCTTGCCACTGTACCGTTCCCAATGGTTGGGTAAGATATGTACAGACTGTGAGTGGAAAAACTGCTTCATTGACCCGTACAGGTCAGTTGAGCAGTTCAGCCTGCTGATGGCGAGTAAACACAGCTGTTTACATGCCTGCAGATGCAGTCTCTAGAAGCAACTCCATTGCTTTTTATTTTAATAGTCGATGCCCTATAAAACTGTAATAGAAACAGAAAATGTTGGAAATGAAAACCAGGTCACTCAGCATCTAAAGAGAAAGATAGGTTGTCATTTCGGGTGGGATTAGTCAACAGAACTTTCCAACATGTGTATTTTTTTCCTTTATCTGTGCTATAAAACTGTTCATGTACCAGACATGAGCATATGGCTTTGCACGTTGAAAGACAACTGAAAGGGTACCTTCCCCCATGGACATTGCTGACTCCAAGAGCAAATCAGACCAGAATGTCTGGAGATGACATAAGTGAAGGAAAAATTATTTAAATAATATCAAGATAGTATTACAATGGGTTTGTGATGCAATAATTTCAATACAATCATTATTTAATTGATTAATGAAGTGATTAATTGAGTATTCAGATACATTAAATCATAAAAATCTAGCCTGCTTACAGCCTACTGTCGTGCTCAATGAACAACAGAAGATTAACAGGTAACATTAAAGGAAACACTAAAGTCCTTCATAAACATATAAATAGTAAAAGGGTAGTCAAAGGAAGGGTGGGGCTGATTAGGGACCAAAAGGAGATCTTCCTGTGGAGGCACATGGCATGGCTGAGGTACTAAATGAGTACTTTGCATCCGTTTTCACTAAAGAAGAGGATGCTGTCAATGTCACAGTAAAGGAGGAGGTAGTAGAGAAATTAGATGGATAAAAATAGATTAAAAGTTTGGCAGCACTCAAAGTAGAAAAGTCACCCAGTCCAGATGGGATGCATCCTAGGTTGCTGAGCATGGAGCCTCTGGTCACAATATTCCAATCCTCCTTAGGTATGGCAGTGATGCCAGAGGCCTGGAGAATTGCAAATGTTACACCCTGTTTAAAAAAGGGGAGGGGGATAAACTACAGGCCAGTCAGCCTGACGGCGGTGGTGGGGAAACTTTTAGAGACAATAATCTGGGACAAAATTAATTGTCGCTTGGGAAATCATGGATTAATAAATAACAGCCAGCATGGATATGTTAAAGGCAAATTGTGTACGACAAACTTGATTGAGTTCTTTGAACAAGTAATGGAGAGGGTTGGTGAAGGTAGTGTGGTAAATGTTGTGTACATTGACTTTCAAAAGGTGTTTGATAAAGTGCCACATAATAGCAACATGGGATTAAAGGGGCAGTGGCAGCTTGGGTACGAAATTGGCGAAGGGACAGAAAGGGAGAGTAGTGGTGAACATTTGTTTTTCGGACTGGAGCGAAGTATAAAGTGTCCCCCCCCAGGGGTCAGTATTAGGACCACTGCTCTTTTTGATATATATTATATTTATATAGCGCCTTTAAAGTAGTAAAACGTCCCAAGGCGCTTCACAGGAGTATTAAAAGGCCAAAAATTTGACACCGAGCCACATAAGGAGAAATTAGGACAGGTGACCAACAGCTTGGTCAAAGAGGTAGGTTTTAAGGAGCATCTTAAAGGAGGAAAGAGAGGTAGAGAGGCGGAGAGGTTTAGACAGGGAATTACAGAGCTTGGAGCCTAGGCAACAGAAGGCACGGCCACCAATGGTTGAGCGATTATAATCGGGGATGCTCAAGAGGGCAGAATTGGAGGAGCACAGATATCTCGGGGGGTTGTGGGGCTGAAGGAGATGACAGAGATAGGAAGGGGCGAGGCCATGGAGGGATTTGAAAACAAGGATGAGAATTTTGTAATCGAGGTGTTGCTTAACCGGGAGTCAATGTAGGTCAGCGAGCACAGGGGTGATGGGCGAACGGGACTTGGTGCGAGTTAGGATACGGGCAGCCGAGTTTTGGATGACCTCAAGTTTACGTAGGGTGGAATGTGGGAGGCCAGCCAGGAGTGCTTTGGAATAGTCAAATCTAGAGATAACAAAGGCATGGATGAGGGTTTCAGCAGCGGATGAGCTGAGGCAAGGGCGGAGATGGGCGATGTTACGTAGGCGGAAATAGGCTGTCTTTGTTATGCTGCGGATATGTGGTCGGAAGCTCATTTCAGGGTCAAATATGACACCAAGGTTGGGAACAGTGTGGTTCAGCCTCAGGCAGATGTTAGGAAGAGGGATGGAGTCAGTGGCGGGGTCCGAAAACAATGGCTTCGGTCTTCCTAATATTTAATTGTGGAAAATTTCTGCTCATCCAGAACTGGATGTCGGACAAGCAGTCTGACACATTAGAGACCGTGGAGGGGTCGAGAGAAGTGATAGTGAGATAGGGCTGGGTGTCGTAAGCATACACGTGGAAACTGAAGCTGTGTTTTAGGATGATGTCGCCAAGGGGCAACATGTAGATGAGAAATAGGAGGGGCCAAGGATAGATCCTTGGGGGACACCAGAGGTAATGATGCGGATAAAAAGCATAATATCTAAGTTTGCAGATGACATGAAACTCGGAAATGTAGTAAATAGTGAGGAGGATACCAGAAGACTTCAGAAAGACAGACAGACTGGTGAAATGGAGAGACACATGGCAGATGCATTTTAATACAGAGAAGTGTGAAGTGATGCATTTTGGAAGGAAGAATCAGGAGAGGCAATATAAACTAAATGGTACGATTTTAAAGGAAGTGCAGAAACAGAGAGATTTGGGTGCTTACACACATAGACCTGTTGGGCCGAATGGCCTGTTTCTGTGCTATATATTTTATGTACACAAATCCTTAAAGGTGGCAGGACAAGTTGAAAAGGTTGCTGAAAAAGCATACGGTATCCATGGCTTTATAAATAGAGGTCATGATGCGGAGATGCCGGTGTTGGACTGGGGTGGACAAAATTGAGAGGTCGCACAACACCAGGTTATAGTCCAACAGTTTCATTTGAAATCACAAGCTTTCGGAGCTTTGTCGAGTCTGTATTTCTTTACTACTTCACCTGAGGAAGGGGCGATCGATAGCTCCGAAAGCTTGTGATTTCAAATAAAACTGTTGGACTATAACCTGGTGTTGTGCGACCTCTCAATTTTATAAATAGAGGCATAGAGTATAAAAGCAAGGAAGTTATGCTGAACCTTTGTAAATCACTGGCAAGGCCTCAGTGTATTGTGTCCAATTTTGTGCACCACACTTTAGGAAGGATGTTTAAGGCCTTGGAGAGGGTGCAGAGGAGATTTACTAGAATGGCACATGGTATGAGGGACTTCAGTTATGTGGAGAGTCGAGAGAAGCTGGGTTGTTCTCCTTAGAGCAGAGAAGGTTAAGGGGAGATTTAATAGAGGTAGTCAAAATTATGAGGGGTTTTGATAAGAGTAAATAGGGAGAAACAATTTCCACTGGCAGGAGGGTCGGTAACAAGAGGTCATAGATTTAAAGTAAATGACAAAATAACCAGAGCAGAGATGAGGAGAATTTTTTTTACGCAGTGAGTTGCTACGATCTGAAATGCACTGCCTGAAAGCATGGTGGAAGCAGATTCAATAGTAACTTTCAAAACGGAATTCGATATATACTTACCTGGAATCTACAACACAGATACTGGCCATTCGGCCCAACTGGTCTATGCCGGTGTTTATACACCACAAGAGCCTCCTCCCACCCCTCTTCATCTAACCCTAGCTGCATATCCTTTTATTCCTTTCTCCCTCGTGCTCATCTAGCTTCCTCTTAACTGCATCTATGCTACTCCTTGTGGTAGCGAGTTCCACATTCTTACCACTGTTTTGGTTCAAAAAGTTTCTCCTGAAATCCCTATTGGATTTATTGGCGACTATCTTATATTTATGGCCCATAGTTTTGGTTTCCCCCACAGGTGGAAACATCTTCTCTATGTCTACCCTTTCAAACCCCTTCATAATTTTAAAGACTTCGATTAGGTCACCCCTCAGCCTTCTCTTTTCTAGAGAAAAGAGCCACAGCCTGTTCCGTCTTTCCTGATAAGTATATTCTCTCAGTTCTGGTATCATCCTTGTGAATCTTTTTTGTACCTTCTCCAGTGCCACTAAGTCCTTGAAGGGGAAAAATTTGCAAAGCTATAGGGAACGAGTGAGTGGGACCAATTAGATAGCTCTTTCAAGGGTTAGGCACAATGGGTCGAATGGCCTCCTTCTGTGCGGTATAATTCTATGATTCAAATTGAATTTTCCCTTTAGTATTTATGTCCATTACCATAAACTGAAGCCCCAAAATACTACTGAGTGCTTGAAGTCAAATGTGCATAGACTATTGTACTATACCCTACCAGATAGCTTGACAACTTGATCAATTTAAATTTATAGTTGTCCATTTTCTCAATAATAATTTTTTTTTTTTTTTATTCGTTCATGGGATCTGGGCATTGCTGGCAAGGCCAGCATTTATTGCCCATCCCCAGTTGCCCTTGAAAAGGTGGTGGTGAGCCGCCTTCTTGAACCGCTGCAGTCTGTGTGGTGAAGGTACTACCACAGCGCTGTTAGGTAGAGAGTTCCAGGATTTTGAACCAGCGAGGATGAAGGATCGGCGATATACTTCTAAGTCAGGATGGTGTGTGACTTGGAGGGGAACTTGGAGGTGGTGGTGTTCCCATGCGCCTGCTGCCCTTCTAGGTGGAAGAGGTCGCGGGTTTGGGAGGTGCTGCCGAAGAAGCCTTGGCAAGTTGCTGCAGTGCATCTTGTAGATGGTACACACTGCAGCCACGGTACGCCAGTGGTGGAGGGAGTGAATGTTTAAGGTGGTGGATGGGGTGCCAATCAAGCGGGCTGCTTTGTCCTGGATGGTGTCGAGCTTCTTGAGTGTTGTTGCAGCTGCACTCATCCAGGCAAGTGGAGAATATTCCATCACACTCCTGACTTGTGCCTTGTAGATGGTAGAAAGGTTTTGGGGAGTCAGGAGGCGAGACACTCACCGCAGAATACCTGCTCTTATTGCCACAGTATTTCTGTGGCTGGTCCAGTTAAGTTTCTGGTCAATGGTGACCCTCAGGATGTTAATGGTGGGGGATTCGGCGATGGTAATGCCGTTGAATGTCATGGGGAGGTGGTTTGACTCTCGCTTGTTGGAGATAGTCATTGCCTGGCACTTCTGTGGCGCGAATGTTACCTGCCATTTATCAGCCCAAGCCTGAACGTTGTGCAGGTCTTGTTGCATGCGGGCATGGACTGCTTCATTATCTGAGGAGTTGTGAATGGCGCTGAACACTGATGAAGCAGCTGAAGATGGTTGGGCCTGGACACTGCCCTGAGGAACTCCTGCAGCAATGTCCTGAGGCTGTGATGATTGACCTTCAATCACCATAACCATCTTCCTTTGTGCTAGGTATGACTCCAGCCAGTGGAGAGTTTTCCCCGATTCCCATTGACTTCAGTTTTACTAGGGCTCCTTGATGCCACACTCGGTTAAATGCTGCCTTGATGTCAAGGGCAGTCACTCTTACCTTACCTCTGGAATTCAGCTCCTTTGTCCATGTTTGGACCAAGGCTGTAATGAGGTTGGGAGCCGAGTGGTCTTGGCGGAACCCAAACTGGGCATCAGTGAGCAGGTTATTGGTGAGTAAGTGCCGCTTGATAGCACTGTCGATGATACCTTCCATCACTTTGCTGATGATTGAGAGTAGGCTGATGGGGCGGTAACTAGGATTGGATTTGTCCTGCTTTTTGTGGACAGGACATACCTGGGCCGTTTTCCACATTGTCAGATAGATGCCAGTGTTGTAGCTGTACTGGAACAGCTTGGCTAGAGGTGCGGCTAGTTCTGGAGACAAGTCTTCAGCACGATAGCCGGGATGTTGTCGGGGCCCATAGCTTTTGCTGTATCCAGTGTGCTCAGCCGTTTCTTGATGTCGCGTGGAGTGAATCGAATTGGCTGAAGACTGGCTTCTGTGATAGTGGGGATCTCGGGAGTAGGCCGATATGGATCATCCACTTGGCACTTCTGGCTGAAGATGGTTGCAAATGCTTCAGCCTTGTCTTTTGCACTCACGTGTTGGGCTCCATCATTATTGAGGATGGGGATATTCATGGAGCTTCCTCCTCCCGTTAGTTGTTTAATGGCCCACCACCATTCACGACTGGATGTGGCAGGACTGCAGAGCTTTGATCTGATCCGTTGATTGTGGGATTGCTTAGCCCTGTCTATAGCATGCTGCTCCCGCTTTTTAGCATGCATGTAGTCCTGTGTTGCAGATTCCCCAGGTTGGCACCTCATTTTTAGGTACGCCTGGTGCTGCTCCTGGCATGCTCTTCTACACTTGTTGTTGAACCAGGGTTGGTCCCCTGGCTTGGTGGTAATGGTAGAGTGAGGGATATGCCAGGCCATGAGGTTACAAATTGTGGTGGAATACAATTCTGCTGCTGCTGATGGCCCACAGCGCCTCATGGATGCCCAGTTTTGAGCTGCTAGATCTGTTCTGAATCTATCCCATTGAGCATGGTGGTAGTGCCACACAACACGATGGAGGGTGGCCTCAGTGTGAAGACGGGACTTCGTCTCCACAATGACTGTGCAGTGGTTACTGCGAACAATGCTGTCATGGACAGATGCATCTGCGACAGGTAGATTGGTGAGGACGAGGTCAAGTAGGTTTTTCCCTCGTGTAGGTTCTCACCACCTGTCGCAGGCCCAGACTGGCAGTTATGTCATTCAGGACTTGGCGAGCTCGGTCAGTAGTGGTGCTACCGAGCCACTCTTGGTGATGGACATTGAAGTCCCCCACCCAGAGTACGTTCTGTGCCCTTGCTACTCTCAGTGCTTCTTCCAAGTGGTGTTCAACATGGAGGAGTACTGATTCATCAGCTGAGGGAGGGCGGTAGCTGGTAATGTCTGGAGTCAATGTTGAGGACTCCCAGGGCCACTCCTTTCCGACTGTATACCACTGTACCGCCACCCCTGGTGGGTCTGTCCTGCCGGTGGGACAGGACATACCCAGGGATGGTGATGGAGGAGTTTGGGACATTGGCTGAAAGGTATGATTCTGTGAGTATGACTATGTCAGGCTTGACTAGTCTGTGGGACAGCTCTCTCAATTTTGGCACAAGTCCCCAGATATTGGTGAGGAGGACTTTGCAGGGTCGACTGGGCTGGGTGTGCCGTTGCCATGTCCGTAGCCGCTGCCGGGTGGTCCATCTGGTTTCATTCTTATTATGTTTCGTAGCGGTTAGTTACAACTGAGTGACTTGCTAGGCCATTTCAGAGGGCAGTTAAGAGTCAACCACATTGCTATGGGTCTGGAGTCACACATAGGCCAGGCCAGGTAAGGACGACAGATTTCCTTCCCTAAAGGACATTAGTGAATCAGATGGGTTTTTACGACAATCCGATGGTTTCATGTTTACCATTACTGAGACTAGTAATTATTCCAGATTTATTTAATTAACTGAATTTAAATTCCCCAGCTGCCATAGTGGGATTTGAACTCACGTCTCTGGATCATTAGTCCAGGCCTCTGGATTACTAGCCCAGTGACATTACCACTATGCTACCGTTCCCCTAAAGGGCACAGCCTTAGTGTTACAGCACTTCCATTAGTAAGACTTCAAAACACATGGCTGCACATTGTTTCATACTTGTTGCTGTGCTGCACTGTTTCATCTTGTTCCCTTATTGGTTTTGACCACAGTATCTTGACAGGACAATGAAGAATACTACCATCTGACTCCATCAACTGGAAACTGTGCAACGGAATTAATCATCACTTCAAAACCCAAATAGCTGGTCTGATTTCTCTGATTCCTTCAGCAGAAAAGGACTTGCAAATTATAATGGTTGCAGGAGAAGCACAGAACATACAAGTTTACATTAAAAGATAAAGATGTAGTTGGAGAGGAAAATAATTCTACAGCTACTGACGCTAAAGATCAGACTTTAACTGAAACAGGCAATCTCCGATCACAGGATCACTAAAATTGTACAATAGAACGTCTTAATTACAAGGAATTTCACTTACCTGGGAGAGGTTGAATGTGGCTACAGTGCTGTCATCATAAAGTAAGATGTTGATGGTGTCCAGTGCCCAAGTGCTTTCAGCTAACAGACCAGATTTGAGGGACATCATAACTCGCCATGCCTCTGGGGCTCCTGGAAAATCGTTAATAGCAGATCAAGAATAATTTATTAGTAAGACCTGTACTTTGAATTTCTCAATGAATCAAATTAACATTAATTGTTGGTACATTTGTATTTTAAATAATGGAAGAACAGGCATGTATATAGCTGTTAACATCAGGGAAATGTTAAGAATGGGATTCATAATTGTCAAGAGTGGTGTAAACCCATGAAGTATTGATAATATATTAATGACATGGATTTGCATATACAGGGCATAATTTGAAAGTTTGCAGATGACATAAAACTCGGAAATGTAGTAAACAGTGAGGAGGATAGTAACAGACTTCAGGAAGACATAGACAGACTGGTGAAATGGGCAGACACATGACAGATGAAATTTAACACAGAGAAGTGTGAAGTGATGGATTTTGGCAGGAAGAATGAGGAGAGGCAATATAAACTAAATGGTACAATTTTAAATGGGGGTGCAGGAACAGAGAGCCCTGGGGTGTATGTGCACAAGTCTTTGAAGGTTGCAGGACAAGTTGAGAAGGCTGTTAATATGGCATACGGGATCCGTGGCTTTATAAAGAGGCTTAGAGTACAAAAGCAAGGAAGTTATGGTAAACCTTTATAAACATAAGAACATAAGAAATAGGAGCAGGAATAGGCCACTTGGCCCCTCGAGCCTGCTCCGCCATTCAATAAGATCATGGCTGATCTTGGGCTCAAAGCCACTTCCCCGCCCGCTCCCCATAACCCTTCACTCCCTTATCTTGCAAAAATCTGTCTATCTCCACCTTAAATGTATTTAATGACCCAGCCTCCACAGCTCTCTGGGGCAGAGAATTCCACAGATTTACGACCCTCTGAGAAGAAATTCCTCCTCATCTCAGTTCTAAAAGGGCGACCCTTTATTCTGAAACTATGCCCCCGAGTTCTAGATTTCCCCACGAGGGGAAACATCCTCTCTGCATCTACCTTGTCGAGCCCCCTCAGTATCTTATATGTTTCAATAAGGTCACCTCTCATTCTTCTAAATTCCAATGAGTATAGGCCCAGCCTGCTCAACCTTTCCTCATAAGTCAACCCCCTCATCTCTGGAATTAACCTAGTGAATCGCCTCTGAACTGCCTCCAATGCAAGTATATCCTTCCTTAAATAAGGAGACCAAAACTGTATGTAGTACTCACGGTGTGGTCTCACCAATACCTTGTACAGTTGTAGCAGGACTTCCCTGCTTTTATACTCCAACCCCCTTGAAATAAAGGCCAACATTCCATTTGCCTTTTTGATTACTTGCTGTACCTGCATGTTAACTTTTTGTGTTTCATGCACAAGGACCCCAGGTCCCTCTGAACTGTAGCATTTTGTAATCTCTCTCCATTTAAATAATAATTTGCTTTTTTATTTTTCCTGCCAAAGTGTATAACCTCACACTTTCCCACATTATACTCCATCAGCCAAATGTTTGCCCACTCACTTAGCCTGTCTATATCCCTCTGCAGGTTCTTTGAGTCCTCTGCACAACTTGCTTTCCCACCCATCTTTGTATCATCCACAAACTTGGCTACATTACACTCGGTCCCTTCATCCAAGTCATTAATGTAGATTGTAAATAGTTGAGGGCCCAGCACCGATCCCTGTGGCACCCCACTAGTTACCGTTTGCCAACCGGAAAATGACCCATTTATCCCGACTCTCTGTTTTCTGTTAGTTAGCCAATTCTCTATCCATGCTAATATATTACCCCCAACTCTGTGAGCTCTTATCTTATGCAGTAACCTTTTATGTGGCACCTTATCAAATGCCTTCTGGAAATCCAAATACACCACATCCACTGGTTCACTTTTGTCCACCCTGCTCGTTACCTCCTCAAAACACTCCAGTAAATTTGTTAAACATGATTTCCCTTTCATAAAACCATGCTGACTCTGCTTGACTGCATTATGCTTTTCCAAATGTCCTGCTACTGCTTCCTTAATGAAGGACTCCAGCATTTTCCCAACGACAGATGTTAGGCTAACTGGTCTATAGTTTCCTGCTTTCTGTCTCCCTCCTTTCTTAAATAGGGGTGTTACATTTGCGGTTTTCCAATCCGCTGGGACCTCTCCAGAGTCCAGGGAATTTTGGTATATTGCAACCAATGCATCCACTATCTCTGCAGCCACTTCTTTTAAGACCCTGGGATGCAGGCCATCTGGTCCAGGAGACTTGTCATCTTTTAGTCCCATTATTTTACCAAGTACTATTTCCTTAGTGATAGTGATTGTCTTTAGTTCCCCCCTCCCTGTGGCCCCTTGATTATGCATTATTGGGATGTTGTTAGTGTCTTCTACCGTGAAGACAGATACAAAATATTTGTTCAGAGTCTCTGCCATTTCCCCGTTCTCCATTATTAATTCCCCAGTCTCATCCTCTAAGGGACCAATGTTTACTTTAGCTACCCTCTTCCTTTTTATATACCTGTCGAAGCTCTTACTATCTGTTTTAATGTCTCTTGCCAGTTTACTCTCATAATTCATCTTCTCTCTCTATTATTTTTTGTGTCATCCTTTGCTGGTTGTTAAAAATTTCCCAATCCTCTGGTCTCCCAACAATCTTGGCAACATTGTATGCCTTCGTTTTCAATTTGATACCATCCTTTACTTCCTTAGTTAGCCACGGATGGTGCTCCCTTCTCTTAAAATCTTTCCTTCTCACTGGAATATATTTTTGTTGAGAGTTATGAAATATCTCCTTAAATGTCCGCCACTGCATTTCAACTGTCTTACCCTTTAATTTATTTTTCCAGTCCACTTTAGCCAGTTCTGCCCTCATGCCATTGTAATTGCCTTTGTTTAAGATCAGGACACTGGTTTGAGATACAACTTTCTCACCCTCCAACTGAATTTGAAATTCATGCTATGATCACTCTTTCCAAGAGGATCCTTTACTATGAGATCATTTATTAATTCTGTCTCATTACACAGTACCAGATCCAAGATAGCCTGTGCCCTGGTCGGTTCCATTACATACTGTTCTAGGAAACCATCCCAGGTGCACTCTATGAACTCAAGACTACCATGGCCAATTTGATTTGTCCAATCAATATGGAGATTAAAATCACCCATGATTATTACCGTACCTTTTTTACAGGCCCTTCATTATTTGTTGATTTATACTCTGTTAGGCCCCAGCTGGAGTATTGTGGGCAATTCTGGGCACCACACTTTAGGAAGGATGTCAAGGCCTTAAAGAGGGTGCAGAGGAGATTTACTAGAATGGTACCAGGGATGCGGGACTTCAGTTACATAGAGAGACTAGAGAAACTGGGGTTGTTCTCCTTAGAGCAGAGATGATTAAGGGGAGATATAATAGAGATGTTCAAAATCTTGAATGGTTTTGATGAGAGTAAATAAGGAGAAACTGTTTTCAGTGGCAGAAGGGTCGGTAACCAGAGGACACAGATTTACGGGAATTGGCAAAAGAGCCAGAGGCGACATGAGGAAACATTTTTCTTTTTACACAGCGAGTTATGATGATCTGGAATGCTCTGCCTGAAAGGGTGGTGGAAGCAGATTGAATAGTAACTTTCAAAGGGTAATTGGATAAATACTTGAAAAGGAAAAATTTGCTGGGCTACGAGGAAGCAGCAGGGGAATGGTCTAATTAGACAGCACTTTCAAAGAGCAGGCACAGGCACAATGGGTCGAATGGCCTCCTTCTGTGCTGTGTCGTTCTATGATTCCAAGTATGTTTTCTTTTTTAAAAAAGAGGGACACACATCAAATAGGTCACTTTATTTAAAGCAAAGGGAGCTTGTTAGTCCTTATGAATGTATGCTGGAGTCCCCTGTAGGTCAGGCCAACAGTTACAGTTTTCTTTTAAATGGGCCACAAACAAGGCTATATTTCCTTAAAAGGGGGGAACACTGAAGTTTTTAGTGTTTTGAGCTTTCATCTTAGTAGAAGAGGTGTGTCATTCTAAATTGCAGTAGCTCTGTTGGCACTTTTAGATTGCTGAATCACTTCAGCAGCAGTTGTGCAATATTGTCTTAAACACCAGGTATGTGAAAACCACTTCACTGAATTGTGGAGCAAATTCCAAAGTAGGTGGAACAGAGACACAAATAAGCGTGTGCAATTTTTAAGTTATGATTGGTAACTTTGCTTCCGTCTGTAGCTGAGGAATGTGTGAGGGGCCAGTGACTGCTTTACTGGTCAATATGGGCAGGCAAAACCAATGGCAGTGGCCAGAAAACATGGCTGCCTCTTGATGGCAAAACGGTGACTGGAGGCACCTGCAGAAACATAATCTCATTGAATGGCAGAACAGGCTCGAGGGCTGAATGGTCTACTCCTGTTCCTACATTTGGTGGGTCTTGCGTCATTCGGAGATAGCAGTGCTTCCTTGTTCACCATACTGTTAATGCTATTGCAATTGTAGCTGCTGAGAGTGGCAGCGAGGTAAACACATGCTCCATATAACTCATTTAAATACTTGTGGGAGAGTCTAGGACAAGGGGACATAACCTCAAAATCAGAGCCAGGCCATTCAGGAGAGAAGTTAAGAAACACTTCTTCACATGTAAGGGTGCTGCAGTGTGGAACTCTCTCCCACAAAAAGCAGTAGGTGCTAGCTCAATTAATAATTTTAAATCTGAGACTGATAGATTCTTGTTAGCAAAGGGCATTACGGGATATGGAGCCAAGGCAGCTAAATGGAATTAGGATACAAATCAGCCATAATCTCATTGAATGGCGGAACAGGCTCGAGGGGCTGAATGGTCTACTCCTGTTCCTATGAAAGGATTTTACAAAACAGCTGTCACATTGTTGGCATGTACCATCAGGATCAGATGCCAGCCTGCCCATGGCAACATCCAATCTCAGTGTTGGCAATGACAGCTGTTCATCAGCTGACCCAGGAGGCAGGGGTTCAAAATGAAATCTCTTCTCAAAGGTGAGTTTTTTTTGCAACTGATGGTACCAGTGTCGGGTTGTTTACTGCACTGCCTCTAACGGCAGGAGTGTTGTTGGAGGCAACACTGCAAAATAAATAGGGTAGGAGTTTAGGTAAAACTATTACACAATAGGGAGTGCTTTTACCGAGACTAAGCATGTAATTAAGCTACTGGGCTGAGCAATTTAGGCTGGGCTGCAGAGAATCAGATTATAGGCTTAAACAGGCTGTGAAAATTCAGTCTTTACAAGGCTCTAGAGTCTAAGGCAAATCAATTTGGCCAATCCTGATTAAGATACATATGTTTTGTGTATAAAACTGCAGTTATTCACTGAAATAGATACATGAGAAATAAAACATAACTGACTAATGCTTTTGGTTAAGCAAGCTCACTTGGTCCATGATCATGTCCTTCTGAAACCTGTTAATTAAATAGCTGTGTGAACAGAGTCTACAATGCCGTTAACAGTAGTATTGGTTAACATAAGAAACACTGTATCCCTTATTGCTGGGATTTGTTTGGGCAATGGTGTTCAAACTCGACTTCAAAGTTACTCTACACCTGAAAGATGTCTTAACCGAGTGTTACCTTTTTCGTTCTGATTTTTTAAAAACACACACAAACGTACGATTTTTATCAGTGTTTTTTGAGTTGGGATGTGGTCTCTCTTATACTCAAGGATATCAGAATGCTGAGTCATTTTAAAACACATTTTCTGGTAATTTAAAACTAGAGAAAATTGCTCCGAAAGAAACAAACGCAGCATCAAAGGGTGAGGTTTAGTGATGCTGCCTTCCAGGCTCTTGTAGATGGAAGGAAGTAGTGAATTAGCCTCTATAAGGATAAGGATGCAGAACCAACAAAATATGCAAAGCATGGGAGTAGATAGCAAAGGTGTCATGCAATTGGGATGAAGTCAAAGGGGTGTTTAACGCAAGAACTGCAGGGCAAGCAAGGAATGTTATTGAAAATTTCTCAACTACTTTTTACACGAACAGGACAGAAAGCAACACCTAATATTTATTGCTATAAATACCATTATTCTGACAACACTTATGATTGAAGTGTTACATGAGAATTCCAAAGAAAACAAAGAACAGTAATGAGAAGTTAAAAAAGACCTGATACAAGAGCATGCTCTTAGCTTTCACATGCTCTTTCTTTACATGGAATTAGCTATACTCAGAGCAATGTATATACCTTCTTGTGATTAAGTGATACATGGGGAAAAAAAGGTCATAGAGTCATAACAGCACAGAAGGAGGCCATTCGGCCCATCGAGTCCGTGCCGGCTCTCTGTAGAGCAATCCAGTCAGTCCCATTTCCCCGCTCTATCCCCGCAGCCCTGCAAGTTTATTTCCCTCAAGTGCCTATCCAGTCTCCCCTTGAAAACATTGAGTGTCTCCGCTTCCACCACTTCCGTCGACAGCGAATTCCAGGACATCACCACTCGCTGCGCAAAATTTTTTCTCACATCCCCCATGTATCTCTTGCCCAAAACCTTAAATCTGTGTCCCCTAGTCCTTGTACCATCAACTAGTGGGAACAGCCTAGCCCCGTCTAGCCTATCCAAACCTGTCATAATCTTGTACACCTCTATCAAATCACCCCTCAACCTCCTTTGCTCTAATGAAAACAAATCCAGCTTCTCCAACCTGTCCTTGCAGCTAAGATCCCCCATCCCCGAACCATTCTGGTAAATCTCCTCTGCACCCTCTCAAGGGCCTTCACATTCTTCCTAAAGTGTGGTGACCAGAACTGGACGCAATACTCCAGTTGTGGCCTAACCAGCGCTTTATAAAGGTTCAGTATAACTTCTCTACTTTTGTACTCAATACCTCTATTTATGAAACACAAGATCCCATATGCTTTGCTAACCACTCTCTCAATATGTCCCGCCACCTTCAGGGACCTATGCACATTAACTCCCAGGTCCCCCTGTCCCTGCACACTCTTTAAAACTGTGCCATTAAGTGTATATTGCCTCTCCCTGTTCCTTCTGCCAAAATGCATCATCTCACACTTCTCTGTATTAAATTCCATCTGCCACTTGTCTGCCCATTCTGCTAGCCTTTCTATGTCCTGTCGTAGTCTATTGGTATCAACATCACTGTTTGCCACACCCCAATGAACATTAACTACATGTATGAACAAGTCTGAAAGATCCATCATCAATAAATATACGCAAAATATTTGTTGTCACAACATGAACTGGCAAGAGGATAGACATTAATGTGGTAGTGGTTCAGCAAGTAAGTTTATAGAGACGATACTGTACCATTTATCATGGCAGAGACTATGGGGTATATTTTGCCTCTGCTACCGGACATTGCGCATCGCCTGGGCGGACTGCAGAAAGGGAAATCGGCATGGAGCATCGTACGTTGATAATAGAGACTGCCTCATTTTTCATCCATTTAAATTAACTAATGTGCGATGCTCCCCATCCAGGTGATGAAGACAAAAATCTACCCCTATGTGCAGCACGCTTGCATTTATGCACATGGGCAACAGGAATGGTGATGTCCACCTAAGTACGAGTTCTTAGCCCCTAAAAGGAGGCAATGCTCAGCATAAGTTGGCAGGGAAGAGGTGTAGGGAATGGCAACACTAAAGATGGTGCTGAGCTGCTGGGACCTTGTGGCAGTGTTATGGTCTGTGCTCAATCAGACTGATGGCATGCGTGAGGAAATGGCCTTCAATAGGGGCACATGTGGAATAGTGTGGAACAGGTGACTGGTTCTTCAGGTTGGCATTAGTCGCGTGCCAACACATGGCTCTACACCAGTGACAGGAAACTAACCTAAAAGCATGCAGCCCCTTAACAACAAGTATGTCACTGGACAGTTCTGGCAAAGACTTAGGGCCCTCTGGGCTACTGGTACAGGGAGGTAGGTAGTTAGCACATTCTGAAGAAGCTAGCAATGCCATCTCAAGAGCATGCACCTCATCTGATCCTTCAGTTAGTGGTTCACTTCTTCACAACTTGTAGAACTGCATCCTTGTTCACCGAGAAATGGGACAGGACAGCAGCACTTCTCATTGAATACATTTACACCACATTGAACATTTTACACCACATACACTATTGCACGAATGCAGCAGACTTTTACATGTTGAAGTCCATTTTATTTTCATGGACTTTAAGGAACAAAAAACAGCAGTACTCCTTGCTCAGAAGAAGAAATATCAAGATGGCTAACTTAAAGTATTTGCCCACAGCAAACAGATGATGGACTGTAACAAGACTGAACCTTCCAGGTAGCTAGAGCGATACAACTGATGCAAGAGGTATGGACATGTCTAATGGTTGCACCTCTGATATGCCAATCTTCATTTCCTGCTCCTTGTCTATAATGGGGAATAAGGAAATGGCAGAGACATTAAACAAATACTTTGTATCTGTCTTTATGGTAGAAGACACAAAAAAATTCCGGAAATAGTGGGGAATCATGGGTCTAGTGAGAATGAGAAACTTAAAGAAATTAGTATTAGTAAAGAAACAGTACTGGAAAAATTAATGGGACTAAAAGTCGACAAATCCCCTGGACCTGATGGCCTACATCCTAGGGTTTTAAAAGAGGTGGCTACAGAGATAGTGGATGCATTGGTTTTGATCTTCCAGAATTCCATAGGTTCCAGAACGGTCCCTGTGGATTGGAAGGTAGCAAACGTAACCTCGCTATTCAAGAAAGGAGGGGGAGAGAAAACAGGGAACTTTAGGCCAGTTAGCCATAGAGGGAGTGCAACAAAGGTTCACCATACTGATTCTGGGAATGAGGGGATTGTCCTATGAAGAGAGATTGAATAGACTAGGCCTATATTCGTTGGGAGGATGTTTCCCCTGGCTGTGGAGTCTAGAACTAGGGGTCACAGTCTCAGAATAAGGGGTAGGCCATTTAGGACTGAGATGAGGAGAAATTTCTTCACTCAAAGGGTTGTGAATCTTTGGAATTCTCTACCCCAGAGAACTGTGGATGCTCAGTCATTCAGTATATTCAAGACAGAGATTGATAGATTTTTGGATACTAAGGGACTCAAGGGATATGCGGATAGTGCGGGAAGGTGGAATTGAGGGAGATCAGCCATGAGTTTATTGAATGGCGGAGCAGGCTCGAAGGGCAAATAGCCTACTCCTGCTCCTATTTCTTATGTTCTTATGTCTCAGGCTTCTATCAGCGCAGCATTGCATGCTGTACCCATGCTTGTGGATACTTACAATTTCCAAAGGTAGGTCAGGTCTGACGAGAAGAGGAGAAATACAGATCAATGTCATCTTGAGCAGATTCTGTCTTTCTCATATAGCTTTATGCATAATATGGTCTCGATGACTCAAGTGTCAGGTTTTATCGGGCGTGAAATGAATTACTGCGCAAAATTTCACAAAGTAGTCATAACTGGCTTTTAATGAGGGCTCAACAAGCTAAACGTTGCAGAACTTGCGGTAATGTGTGTAAAAAGCAGGAGAAGCAGTGTGCAAGATTATAACCACTGTTAGCTTGAATATTAAAAGATACTCAGCATTAACGCTTGATTTGTGCAAGTGGTAAATTCTTGCATAATAATGTAATTAAGTCCCCATTTTAAAGTCATACATTCAATCCTTATTTTTATGTATTACTACTATAAATTTCTATATCCACATTTATAATAGAATTGCCTATGTAAACTTGTCATGATGTAATTACACCCTTCTGCCAGTGGCAACATTGCAGCACCTCCACTGGCTGGAGGGTGTAATTACAACACAACAGGTTTCCAGATGTACAGTAGTTTTCATTATAAAGGAAGGAAACTTGCATTTATATAGCGCTTTCATGATCTCGGGACATCTCAAAGCGCTTTACAGCCAATGAAGTACTTTTAAAGTGTAGTCACTATCATAATGTAGGGAAATGCCATAGCCAATTTGCGCACAGCAAGGTCCCGCCAACAACAAGATACATGACCAGATCATCGTTTTAGTGATGCTGGTTTAGGGAGGACTCTCCTGGTCTTCTTCAAATAGTGCCATGGGATATTTTATGTTCATCCGAGGGCAGACGAGCCCCCGTTTAAACGTCTCACCTGAAAGACGGCACCTTCAACAGCAGAGCACTCCCTTAGTACTGAACTGAAGTGTCAGCCTGGATTATATGTTCAAGTCTCTGGAGTGTGGGTTGAACCAACAACCTTCAGACTCAAGAGGCGAAAGTGCTACTATTATAAATGTGGACATAGAAATTTACCATGGAAAAAGCTGACAAAAAGTGTGCACAGAATCAAGATATTAAATATATTGATATAAAAAACAGGGAGAGCTAATACTGACAGAGAAATCTCTTAGTCAAATCTAAATTATTAATTGATCTTAACAGGGATCCACTGCTGAAGTTTCTCCCAAGAAGTAAATCTTTCCAGGCTCCTCCTGATACCACCTCGTATCAGTGCAGTAAATCCTAGATATTAGAGTTTCAGTCATATACCTGAAGTGTTGTCTTGTGGCAAGAACAAACATGGCTAAAACCAGAAAACTGCATCAGTCACATGGACCACAAGTGGCATTGATGTATTCTTTCTGTCTCTCTGCCTTTTTCTGTATTTCTCTTCCTCTCTTCACACCTGTGGGATTTGCAAATGTTTTCTTGTGCTGTCCAGAGAAAGAAATCAATAGACAGCTATGGAGGCAGGTGCTCTTGTGCTCTTGTTCTCACGCCCGAGGTTTTGTAGCTCATATATTCACTCCATGCAATCCTGAATTTCAACTTCAGGACTTTTATATTAAGACAACTTGCCTTTATAGTATCTTTACCT
Source organism: Squalus acanthias (assembly GCA_030390025.1). NCBI lineage: Eukaryota > Metazoa > Chordata > Chondrichthyes > Squaliformes > Squalidae > Squalus > Squalus acanthias. Next base: position 63,899,326 of record CM059436.1, on the reverse strand, counting down.
CTCAAACACCTCAAATCACTTGATGTACAATTAATTACTTTGAAATGCAATGACTACGGTTATGTAGACAAATGCGGCAGCTCGTTTTGCACACAGCAAGATTCCACAAAAAGAGAGAAAATGAATCACCAATTTTTTTTTTGGTGCTATTGGTTAAGGGAGAAACATTGGCCAGGACACCAGGCAATCTCTTGTTCTTCTGTGAGTAGTGCCGTGAGACTTTTAGCATCAGCAAAGACAAATTGGGCCTCTGTTTAACGTCTCATTCAAAGGACAACAGTGGAGTGCCCAAACCTCCAGCATAGGATGTCAAGCCACAACCATCTGAAGGAGAGGTGAGAGTGTTACCATCTGAGCTGAGCTGAAACTACAATGTTGATGCCCGGTTCTCTTGCCATTAGAGAGTGGTTCTGTAAACAGTATAAACCTGGTGACTTCTAGAGACCCGGCTGCAGCAAACCCACATTTTCAGGATCACTCCAATTGCACTTTCCTTTAAATAGCTAGATCTTTTTGAGCAGATGCGCACCAATGAACACAAGTAGAGGAGAGTGGTGCATGAAGGCTGCAGCTCTCCATTTGAGGACCATTCTCTTGTGATGTATATATTAAACATAAAAGTGCCTTTCTCGTGCCAGAGAAAGTGCCCATGTCATCCACATTAAATAAGTATTTATTTGAAAACTGTAGCTGCTTGGGTGGAGGGGCGGGTAGGGCAGAAGGATGGAGATGCCAAAATGATGCGTTCAATTATTGCCTCTATTGTTTGGAACAACCATCCCCCTCACAATTTTGAAAATATACATTTCAAAACAAGCATATTTGCATGAAACGATGTTGGTAGGCAAGATTAGAACGTAAGAAAGGTCAGGGATGTGAAAAGGCCATTCAGTTCGTTGATGCCCATCCCTGCACTGTAGCATTTGACCACAGTTTTTTTTTAAAAGTCAGTTTGGGGGAATGCTGCTTAAATATTTGACTTACAAGTAGAACAAGTTGGGGCTATTCCATTTGGGGTCAAGCAAAAATTTCAGCTTACGTAGCACCCACCCTTTGCATAAACAAAAAAATGTCTGACACAATTTCCTACCTTTTAGCATTTGACAATAAAACATTCATCCCTTCATATTCTATCACTTACAAGATATCCAAAACCTCCAATTTAATAGCTATTGAGTTATTTGCATTCAACCAATCAAAAGCACTGAAATTCACTGATATCAGTACCAATATAATTATATACTGAACTTAAACTTAATTCAAATGGAAAAGTTTTTTCAGTTTACCTACCAGTGTCTTTTGAGGTAAGTTTTCGTCTTGCTTTTAAGACTGGTTGTGACGCTTCCACTGAACCGGGAGGGAATGTAATTTCCCGCCTTACTGGGGGTGGCTGTTGTTGTGGAACAGCAACCTGAGAGGCTGGAACTGGAGGACCAACTTTCTGCATCTTCATGGACGACATGTAAGGGGACTTGTTGGGAGACATTCGGTTTTCTAGAGACCGCTGAAAGGGAGCTGGACTGGGAGCCCTGGAAATGTGGTTTGGCATTGAAGGAGGAGTCTGATAGGAGGACTGAGAAGGACGTGTGATAGGAGCCATGGAAGCTGAAGACATGTACGAAGGCTGACGCTGGTTCACATGAGAAGGCCATTGACCTTCATGGTTCATTCTCTGGTCAGGTAATATCATTTCATCAGTGCGATTCATCCCTGCATATGGCGATGCCTGCGGAGGTGCTCCGGGGCCTTGCCTGTTTGGGTATGGGTAAGGCATATCATTCCGTGATTGCCACATGCCCTGCTGTGGCCCTTCAGTGGAGGATACTTGCATTGGTCCTCCCATCATTTGTGGTGGTATTCCATGTTGTTGCATTGGACTTGGACCCTGCATCCTGTCTCTATTATATGTCAATGGGTACTGGCTTTGCATGGATCTCCTGTCTGGTCCAGAATAAGCATTTCCATATTGGTTGTATATTTCCTGCTGCTGGCTGCCATACTGCATGTTGTACATGTCACTCTCATGGCGCTTTGGTGGGGGACCATACATGCCATCCATGGGCCGTTTATAATTCTGCACATCCAAAAAAAAAAATGATGAATACTGGTGCACATAAGAATCCAATATACTATTTTTAAAAAGCACAATGAGTTTAAGGGATCAATACCACTTTACTCGTTAAAGGAGCATCGTACCTTCAAATCAGTCTACCGCCAGCTAGAAATAAAATCTAAATTATGACCAAGCTGCATACTTAGGTAAAGAGCAGTAATTTAATTATGGATCACGGAATTGGGAATCCCATCGCTCAAAGAAAAACTAGCTGCTTTGGAGGTCACTGTTTAATCAAGATAACCAGAAGGATGTTTCACTGTTTAAAAAAACCAAGATTAAATTTGCTCATCTTCAAAACATCAATATACCCCATTTTCCTGAACAGGTTTTTCACCCTCTCCCCCCCCCCCACCCCCTGCAAAACTGGATAAGCATACTGTACACTAAAGAGAGAACATATAGCAATTATTCTTAATGTCTGTCATCATCCAAGTTGATACCTAAAACTGAAATAAAAGGGGAACGAAAGTCTAGAGGGAGGACTTTTGATTCAAAATCCCCCCATTCCCATTACATGGAGGAGTAATGGGGATAAAAAGATTCCCTAGTTTCAGGTTGGGTCTGATCACTGCTATGTTGCTCTGATGATTTGGGTAATGGGGAACTGGCCCCAGAGTGACTTCACTAAATATGTGGTGATTTCCACTCCAGAACTGCCCGACACAAAGAAAACATGTTTGGTTTTCTGGGTTCAAGTGTTTTCATAGCAGTTCCCAAGGGGATATCATGGCCCTCATGGTATTCAATGGATCCACTCTGGAGCAGCTATCCATTAGTGACATCATGGAATACAAAAGGGATCCAATATGATGGGCTTTTGTGAATCTGAGAAATTTGGCATTTAATAGACAGAGTGTTTTCTGCAAACCTTCCCTTCTCTTTAAGGAGAGCATTTTGTTACCCGACAATAACTCTATAAAAGATCATTTATACTTGAGGGCCATTCATTTACTAAGAACTGTTTTTGTGAAGAGGCAGTCTTTATTACACAGGGAAATATTATGCAATTTGATATTATTTAAAACACAGCAGTAAGATACTCAAAAGGCAAATGTAATCACTGCTCACAATCATTTAATTTTATTTTAAATGTGAACTTCATGGTTTTATTTTTGTTATGTGCAACAGTGGCAACTTCACAAATTGCCTTACCTGCTGCTGAGGATACATTCCAGCCTGATGGCCTCCATATGGTGTCTGTCCTGAGGGGGGACCTTGGCCTGGGTACTGTTGCCCATAAGGATCATGCCTGTAACAGAAATGTCTTATTACAGAATTCTGCATCTTCCCAAGATGGGCAAAATATACTGTTTCTAGTTGATAAAATAAATTAATTTGAATGCATTCCAAAAGTTTGTCATCCATAATTTTAATTAAAAGTTTGTTATCCATAATTTCACTTAAGGTAGCAGTTTCAGGCTCCATCTTAATGAAGGCAAACATGGAAATTCCAATATAATTACAGCCATCTTTATTTTGTAAAATTCATAGTATTTTGAAAAGATAATTTATACTTACCAACAAGTTAGCAGATAAAATAATTACTTGGATAAAGAGAATTCATAGATATCAGCAGCCAGGCAACTTGGTGTTAACTGTTGATGTAGCATAAACACCTCCAATTAACATCAAGTTTTCTTGGCATGACAAGTAAGGTGCAACATTCTTATCTTGTGATCACCTATACTTATATACACTGGGATATTGTATGCAGCACGTGGATTGCCATTAAAAAAAAGCCTAGCTAAAAAGGAGCTTGAGCTTCAAGGCATAGTAGCCAAAACTAAAACATTTAACCCAGGTGAAAATAGTGTTTTGTATGTTTAAAACATACATTTAAAACCCTCAGAATGGATGGGCCAAACAGAAGCACTAGCAACAGTGCCTGGTCCATAGAGCTTTCCTGGCTGGCAAATGGAATGAAAATGTTCCTTTTCTCCTTGGGGGGGGGGGGGGGGTGCGGATTGAATGCAGTTTTTGAAAAATACCCAGCAACACTGCAGAGACTGCAGATAAACTGCCTCATTAGCGACTGTGATCTATTTCCTATATCACAATACATTGTAGAGCTGGAGGTGCAGTGGATCAGCTGTTTTGTCTACTTACTAAAATTCAGATGAGTAAAAGCAGAAGCAGGGCAAAAAGCTACACTTCAAAAAAAAAACTGATGTCACAGATGTTTTAATCATCAATTGAATTAATACCAAAAGGCAATATGTGTTAAAATTTACCTTTGTTGTGCAGGGTAGCGGTTTGGCGAGTACATGCTTGGGTCATTGTTCGAAGGTATCATGTTAGACTGACCTCCTGGAGGTCCCATACTGCCTTCAGGACCCATCCCATGTTCAGGCCTGGAACAAACACACACAAATTTTATTTTTCCTGTTTGTAAAATATCTGCAGGGTATCAAGCAGTGGGAGATTCCCTGTTACTGATCCATGTGAAAAGTACTAAGTTACAGAACAGATTCTATTTTAATGCATATAACCCTATTTGTTTCTGTAATACAATGCTCATATCATACAGCCTGGTATCAATTTATAAAGGACTGGCTGACCTCCCGTGGCATTGCTGAAATAATTTTTTTTTTAAACTGAGTGTTCAACTTTCACTCTTCAGTTCTTGGACTCCCTCTGTCACTAAGACTCTTAACATGCTTTTTCTGTCAGTCTAACTCTTTTTCTCACTCTCCTCTGTATAGCTCTCACACTTTCTCAACAGCAATAACTTGCATTTATATAGCGTCTTTAACATACAAAAACGCCTCAATGCCCTTCACAGAAGCTCTGGATGTTTCTCCCTGTCTCCTTTTCTTCTCACCTCTTATGAATACCTGGAGCCAGACTTGGGGTTCCAATCCTGTGATAGCACAGAAATGGTATATTTATAAAGGACATAAAATGTGGAGAAGGATGCTGTCGCCTAATATGAGGTCATCAAATCTTCAGACTTTGACACAAAAGAACTTTAAATGAAGTGGATTCTTAAAAGATAACCATTGCAGTGCTCTGAAGTTACACTCTTACTAGTGCTTCCAATATGTTTACTACACAAGTTCTGCAAAAATCAAATAGTTCTGCCTCCAACATATAGGAATTGCTAGATGAAAAAAGACCAAAGTCCATCTAGTTTGCCTTCTACCATTCTGGAAGTCTCATGATACAAAGGCAAGAGGTGAGGACTAATCATAGCAAACAATCTCTATCAATTAGTCTACAACAGACACAGACATGAAAACCACAGTGGTGGGAGAGCTTTGGGAACCATAAGTCCAAAGTCACCTGTTCCTCCTGAGCATGCTACACTTACCATGTCATGTCTCAAATTACTCAAATACTATATCCCAAAATAATGGCCCAGATTGTGCAGTAGGTAATAACAGCAAACGAACTGACCGCAACTTCAGGACGTATCGCACGCGCATCCTATTGTGGAAATCCTGAAGTTGCGGTCAGTCATTCACTGCTCCGACACGGACTGCGCTGTGGCCCCTCCCCCACAGCCGGCAATCAGTATAATCTGTGAAATCAGGGAAACTGATGAAAATTTCGGCTCTTCTGCGGTAATATCGCTGTTAAATACCTCATTAAAAGTTAGACCCTTTTAGATTAGGTGTAACTGGGGTTTTAACAGCGTATTGACTGTTAAACAAACTACTCACTTCCTGGTTCTCGGTCTGTGAGAATTCTGCATTGTGATTGGCTGCTTAGACAGCTTGCTGACGTCACAGCAGCTTGCACTATGGGATTCCCACTAAACTGCACTGACTTCAAATGCTGGTCGGAAAAGCCGAACTTCTCGCCACAGAGATCGCGAGATCTTTGTGGAAAGCTTAATTCGGGGCCAGCGGCGAATGCCTTTGCTTCGCCGCTGACCGCAAATTACAGGCCATTATTTTCTGAAAGAAATCTATCTAATTTGCAATTGAATGAATCAATACGAACTGCTTCCACTGTCTCACTAGATTGTTCCATAGATTGGAACTGAAATAATGTTTCTGCAGACTACTTTTGAATTTACCCCCTTTCAAGCACAGACCATGTCCTCTGGTTCTACTGTTCTAGACAATGTGAAACAGCTCATCATGGTCGACATTATCTAGTCCCTTTAGAATTCTAAAAACAGCAATTATGTCACCTCTCAATCTTCTCTTCTCCAATGAGAACACGTCCAATTTACATAATTACTCCTCATAATCCAATTCCCTCCATCCCCTTAATCATTCTGGTTGCTCGCTTCTGTATCCTGGCAATAGCTGCCATATTCTTTTTGTACTGCAGCAACCAGAACTGTACACAAGATTCTACGTGTGGTCACACCAATGATTTCTAAAGTGGCAAGATTACCTCACTACTTCGGCTCAATATTAATACATCCCAACATCTGATTTGCTTTACTCACTGCCACCGAGCATTGTTGCAATAGCATCAATATATTACCAATCAGGTCCCCCAGACCTCTTGTTTTCCATGCACATTATTTTCCTTCCATTTACGTAATAGTCCCTTCCTGAATTTTTTGTCCCCATGTGAAGCATTTCTCTACATTGAATTTCATCTACCACCTGTCACAAGTATATTCAAATCCTCCTGTAGCTTATTCCGTTCAGCCTAGTAGTCTTCCACCTTCATTAGCTTTGCACCATCTGCAAATTTAGCTACTATGTCAGGACTGCAATTCTGAGGAGACCAATGCATCATTCATGACGCCTATGTGATTTCATCATGTTTGCCCATCCTGCTGTCTCTTTAGGATCCACCCAGCAGCAGTCGACAATACTTTAAATTAATGATCCTTCATAGCTTCTCACACCTCTATTTGCTTTACAGAGCCTCAGTAATTTATCACAGCACTTCCACTTAAAGTAACCTGATACATTACTGATACTAAAGGAAGCTTTGAAGAATTGCTGGTTACATAGGTGACAATAGAGAACTTGATTTTCCCCATCATGTCATTTTCCTTTTCTACTGACAGCAGAAAGTCAAAAATGGAGACAAGACTATATAATTATTTGCTCTTGTACTATAAAAATATTCCCCCTCCTTCCAAATTTCTTGTTTTCTCTCGAAGACCCTGAACCTTACTACTGTATAGCACCTTGCCCAAGTGGCCATTCTTTATGTATGAACTTAGTCAGTGTTGACAGTCTATTCAACTTTGGTAGACAGCACAGTGAGTGAAAACCTGTCCTGCAAATTTAGCTACTATGTCAGGACTGCAATTCTGAGGGGACCAATGCATCATTCATGACGCCTATGTGATTTCATCATGTTTCCCACATTACAACAGTGACTCCACTTCAAAAAAGTACTTCATTGGCTGTAAAGCGCTTTGAGACGTCCGGTGGTCGTGAAAGGCGCTATATAAATGCAAGACTTTCCTTTTTCCTCACTAAACATATACACATCCATTCAAGCAGGGGTCACTAGCTGATTTTTCTAGAGGCACGAGGGCAATTGTGGCACCCTTTTAACTGCCTAGCTAACTCAACCTAGACGTGGATCAAACCTGGAACCTTCCAGGTATGCATGGCACTGTAGGACATCAGGCAGTGCATTTTTGTACTAAGCCATGGGTTAGGGGGGTTGGAGAGGTAGGATCCTTTGAATATCAATTTTTGAAATTGTTCAAAAAAGTGAAATACTTCACAGCAATAGCAATGGTCTATTTAACATTGAGGACATTGTTCTATTAATTTCCATTATTCTGTATCGAACACAGTTATGAAATTTTTTGCTGACTTTTTCCCTCTGCTTTTACAAACACCATGCGAGAAGTCTTTTTGAAGCCACAATTAACAACAAAAACTTGCATTTATATAGCGCATTTAAGGTAGCAAAACGTCCCCAGGCACTTAACAAGAGCAGTATCAATAAAAACATTTTTGATACTGAGCCACAGAAGGAGATATATCAGGACAGATGACCAAAAGCTTGGTCAAAACGGGAGGTTTTAAGGTGTATCTCAAAGAAGGAGAGAGAGGTAGTGAGGCAGAGGGGTTTAGGGAGGGAATCCCAGAGCTTAGGGCCTAGGCAGCTGAATGCATGGCCGGCAATGGTGGAGCGATTAAAATTGGGGATGCGCAAGAGGCCAGAATTGGAAGAGCGCAGAGATCTCGAATGCTTGTAGGGCTGGAGGAGGTACAGAGATCGAGAGGGGCGAGGTCATGGAGGGATTTGAAAACAAGGATGAGGTTTTTTTAAATTGAGGCGTTGATGGACCGGGAACCAATGAAGGTCAACAAGCACAGGGGTGATGGGTGAACGAGACTTGGAGCGAGTAAAGATACGGACAGCAGAGTTTTGGATGAGCACAAGTTTATGTAGGGTGGAAGAGAGCATTGGAATAGTCAAGTCTAGAGGTAACAAAGGCATGGATGAAGATTTCAGCAACAGATGAGCTGAGGTAGGGTCGGTGCCTGTCAATGTTACGGAGGTAGAAGTAGGCAGTCCAGGTGATGGAGTGGACACGTGGTCAGAAGCTCAGCTCAGGGTCAAACATAACACCAAGGTTGCGAATGGTATTGCTCAACTTCAGACAGTTGCCAAGGATGGAAACAGTGGTCAGGGAATGGAGTTTGTGGCGGAGACCAAAGATAATAGCTTCAGTCTTCCCAATATTTAGCTGGAGGAAATTTCTGCTCATCCAATACCAGATGTCGGACAAGCAGTGTGACAAATCAGACAGTGGAGGGGTCCAGAGAGGTGGCGGTGAGATAGAGCTGAGTGTCGTCGGTGTACATGTGGAACCTGATGTGTTTTCGGATGATATCGCTGAGGGGTAGCATGTAGATAAAAAATAGAAGTAGCAATTAAACAAGATACACCACACTCAACAGTTAGCAGACATTCTCAAATTGGCTTTGGATGGTGATAGGAGTGTCCCATACTTGGATATTGTAAATTCCAAGGTATATGGATGTAACAGAACTACCTTCAGCTTGATGCAGAAAAACAATGTCCACAAAGTTATCATTTCAGGCTGTGGCCAAAGCATCTGGTTTTTACAGAACCTCTTCACATAAGTATTCTCTATTCAATCATCACATGGGCTGCGATTTTGCCGGTGCTCAGAGGGCGGGTTTGGAGGCGGGTCAGCTGTTAAATTCAAAATGATTGAAGGCGAGTTATCAACCCGCCGCGATCCCGCCTCCGTCTGAGTTTCAAGAGTGTCGGGTCTGCGATTTCACAACAGACCTGACACCAAGCGGCAGATGAGGGATTTATGACACTTAACTCCTTGTTAAGTGCTTGTTAATTGCTATTTAGACAGCCTTTTCCTATTTTCCAACATTTTCAACGGGTTTCACGACGTTTGGATATCACGCCAGGTAAGTGTGTCGGGATGACCAATGAGCTGGATACTTCACAGCTGCAACTGCAGTCGAAAAGCTGCACTCTCACATCTGCTCAATTTCAAATGTCAGAGGTTGCTGATTTCACGATTTGGGAGACACATTGTGTCTCGAGGCTGTAAGTGTGTGGTGTTAACTCTATATGCACTGTCGCCTCCTTGGAGCAAGCTCTCTCACCACTGACAGATCGCTTCTGCCATCTCAACTTCAGCTGCCATCTATTCCAGCAACATCAGTGCCCTTGAAAAAATCTCACCTTGGTCCTCTGAATCCCTCCATGATCAGCCCCAACACCAACACTCTGCGCAATCACCTGATGCTGCACAGGACAGAGGGCATCAGCACCCGACCACATTGCTGCCCGGGAGACCAGGGATGGCCTCACCATGACCAGATTTACTTCACTTGACGCTGTACACCCTGGCTGCCACATGATGCGCCAGGTTACCACCACCCCACACCAGCACCATAAGACATTCCTACAATGACCAAGCCGTTCCTTTCACACTCATCGCCATTGAGGGGGATACTGTTATGTCTAACCATTCAATGCAATTCAGTAAGACATTTCCAAAGGTGAACACAGATCTGTCCAATAAGGCAAAGTATATATAGATATAAAGTAAAATAAAGATTTCAATATTTGACAACACATTAACAGAAAATTTGCATGAACATTGCATAACACACCCAAGTGCCTACCCTTGTGTGTTGTTAGTTGGTATGATTGGACTAGGATGAGGGTGAGTGTGAGGAGTGGCTAGTGCGATGGGGAAGTGATAATGTAGATAAAGAGGGATGGGTGGAGGTGCAAGGTAAGTTGGTGTGAGTAAGGATGTGCAGGAGTAGGGTAGGGAAGGCAGAGTGATGGGCATGTGTTGAGTGGCATAGCAGGATGAGGTTGAGTGTGGCTTTGCAGTAACGTTTTGTGATCTACTGAGATCATTGAAAGGTTGGCGCCACTGCAGCCAGGGACTCCTGACGACATTCCTGCTTGTGTCCTCCTGTGCAATGTGCAACCAGGCTGTGTTGGTGTCCTGGGGAGGTCTCTTCCACCCATTGGAAGGGAAGAGAACCTCCCTGCGTGCTGTGACTCCCTCCATAAGCATATGGAGGGAGTCATACATGAGCCTGGGTGCAGTGCTCGTTAGTGTTTGCAGCACCTCAATGCTGCAGAACACTGACAGCACAACTGTCAAAATCAATGTAGCCATGGTCCCTTTAAGGAAACCGGCTGATGATGCATCATCAAATGACGTCATCATCAAATGACGTCATCAGACCCGCTTCCTATTAATAGGCCGGGAACCCCGCAGGGCGGGCTTAACAAGGCCCATCTACGGAAAATAATTTTCAGAGAGTAGCTGCAGACGGGAGCGGGACTGGAATGCGCCAACCAGCTCTCCCGCCACCGCAGGAAAAATCCTGCCCTTAGTTTCTCTTATTAAAAAAGTCATAGCCCTTTACAGTGACAAATGCTAAAATACTAGCAGATCTCCCATGTTATTGCTCATGAGCTGATGAGGAACAGATCAGGCTTTGTATCTGGGATAGTTAGGCGTAGGAAGGAGCTGACATGGGCAGAAGTCAATACTGAAACTTAGAGCGAAGCTGGATTCTGGGTTGAATTTTGGGGTGCGTAGGTAGCAGGGCTGGGTGATGGGGAGACAGGTTGATTTACGAAAAAAAGAAAAAGAAAGCTAGGCCTGGAAGCGAAATACAGATGAGACTTGGGAGTGGAGTGCAGGGAGGTAGGGTGGAAAGTCCTTAATTTGAGTCTGAGGTTTCTGGATCCCAGATGTTCCTACATCACTGTGCTATAAATGAAGTGGCAGGTTTATGCAGCTAATCTCGCTACCATTTTATTCCTTGGAACATTTACTGTACAATTCACCACATTTAAAACAATACCATTAACAAAAGCTTTCCTCTTGGTCTGGGTCCCAAGTGAGGAGTGTCATGACAGCAGCATCCTGAAAAACTATTTTTTGCTGCAACATGATGGCATCGAATATTTTGGTGCAATGTGACTGAGGAGGAACAATTTTTTCAGTATGATAGGTGAATAAAGTAGAAAATAGCCAATTAGCGAAAAATAGATAATTAACGAGAAAGAAAACTAACACAGGCTCAGTAGTCATGATGCTGACAATGGACATTTTATTATAAAAGGTAGAGAGGTGGAACCAAGTAGACAACAAGCTGCTTAAACATCTCATCTCATTTAATCAACAAACTGAGGTAAGAGCAGACAGATGACACAATCACTGTCCAAGACAATCAACGGTAGGAGGGACTGGCGGGTGGCGCAGGCGATTAGTACATATTATTCTTTTAGCCTAGCACATGGGTTCAAAGCCAGTCCACACCAATGAAATTTAAACCTTCTTTCTCTGTCAGCTATAAGGGCACTACATGAAATGTACTTGAACATTCTAAACTATCTAGTGGATGAGGGGCCACATCAAAAGAATAGCATGCAATTCAATGTCTGATCTGGTAAATGGAAAAGTGCAGCCTACTGTAGTAGGTGGTACTCTTGAAATTGGGTTTAAAGCACATTGCAGCTGGTTCTGCTGTATCACTATGCATGCTAAACAGCGATAGCAGCATGCTATAGACAGAGCAAAGTGATTCCACAGCCAACGGATCAGGTCAAATCTCTGCAGCCCTGCATCATCCAGTCGTGAATGGTGGTAGACAATTAAGTAACTAACAGGAGGAAAAGGCTCCACGTACACCTCCACCCTCTCAACAACGGTGGAGTCCAGCACGAGTGCAAAAGATATGGCTGAAAAGTTTGCAACCATCTTCAGCCAGAAGTGTCGAGTGGATGATCCTTCTCTGCCTTCTCCTGAGGTCCCCACCATCACAGATGCTAGATTTAAACCAATTCGATTTACTCAATGTGGCATCAAAAAACTGCTGAGTGCTCTGGACACAGGAAAAGCTATGGGCTCCGACAACATCCCGGCTGTAGTGCTGAAAATCTGTGCTCGAGAACTAGCTGCAACCCTAACCAAGCTGTTCCAGTACAGTTACAAGACAATGTGGGAAATTGCCCAGGTATGTCCTATCCACAAAAAGAACATATCCAACCAGCCAATTACCGCCATATCTAACTACTCCCAATCATCAGCAAAGTGACAGAAGATGTCATCAACACATACCAATAACCTGCTCATAGGTGCCAAGTTTGGGTTCCGTCAGGACCACTTGGCTCCAGGCCTAATTACAGCCTTGGTCGAAACACGGACAGAAAGGCTGAATTCCAGAGATGAGGTGCGAGTGACTGCCCTTGACATCAAGGCATTGTTCGACCGAGTGTGGCACCAAGGAGCTCTAGAAAAACTGGTCAATGGGATCAGGTGGAAAAATCTCCAGTGACTGGGGTCATACTTGGCACAAATGAAGATGGTTGCGGTTGTTGAAGACCAATCATCTCAGCCCCAGAAGATTGCTGCAGGAGTTCCTCAGGGCAGTGCCCTAGGCCTATCCATCTTCAGCTGCTTCATCAATGACCTTCCCTCCATCATAAGGTCAGAAGTGGGTCTGTTCGCTGATGATTGCACAGTGTTCAGTTCCATTTGCAATTCCTCAGATGATGAAGCAGTGCATGCCCGCATGCAGCAAGACCTGGGCAACATCCAGGTTTGGGCTGATAAAGTGACAAATAAGATTCACGCCACACAAGTGCCGGGCAAAGACCATCTCCAACCACCTCTGCTTGACATTCAATGGCATTACCATCACCGAATCCCCCACTAGCAACATCCGGGGGTCATCATTGGCCAGAAACTGAACTGGACCAGCCACATAAATTCTGTGGCTACTAAAGCAGGTCAGAGGCTGTGTATTCTGCGGCAAATGGCTCAACTCCTGACTTCCCACAGCCTCTCCATCACCTACAAGGCACGTCAGGAATGTGATGGAATACTCTCCACTTGCCTGGATGTGTGCAGCTGCAACAACACTCAAGTAGCTCATCACCATTAAGGACAATCCTGGAATTCCCTACCTAGCAGCACTGTGGGATCACCTTCACCATATACGGACTGCAGCGGTTCAAGAAGAAAGTCCACCACCACTTCCTCATATCAACTAGGGACGGGCATGAAATGTTGGCCTCGCCAGTGATGTGCACATCCCGAGAATGAATTAGAAAGACCTACTATGAGAATTCCTAATGTTGACACCAGGAACAAAAAGTTAAGCGTCCTATCCCTAGCTCTGACATCCCTCACCAGTAATGTACCATTATTTTTGATTAAAATCACAAGGATACCATATTTACCTTCTGTCATAGCCAGGTCCATAAACATACTGCTGCCGCTGACCCATACTCAAGTTGGTCATTCCTCCTGATGGAGTACGGTTGTACAGATCCTGCATCCCACTGTTAGGCATTACTCCAGGAGGCATAAAAGGGTCATTACTCCCAGGCACTATGGTGAAATAGGTCAAGTTAGTTTAAAAAACAGCTCATTATGGCACAAATACCAAATTAAATAAATAGAGTACTGCAAATGTAAAAGAGAATAAAAACTATTTCTGCAAGCTTATCTCTACATATCCCATATGCAATAAATGGATATCTGATACACAATAGTTTCAGAACAGGCAGAATTGTTACCTTTTCAAGTCACGATTATGTTGATGGTTACAATAGCCTTAATTAGTTCCTTTGTGGTTTTGATCTTAAGTCGTATAGCATATACCTCACCAACTAATCCAGGAACAAGTAACAATTGATTTCACTTGTCTCATCATACTGATTTGTGGAAATGTGGAGGTGCTTATTCATTCAATCCCTGATGAAGTACCATGAGATTATTTATTTATATATATAGCAATTTTTTTATTTTTTTTTTAAGATGTGCAATGCCCAGAGCAACAGCTGTGTTTATGAAAGTGCTCCAGATCAAGGACCAGCTGGAAAAGGAGATCGTAATAAACAGCTCGTCTTTATAATGGACATTAGCACACAATCATCTTTTATTCACTTATTCAAGTTGGGCTTCAGATCTTTTTTTTTTACAATGTTGAAGTATAACCATATAGAACTATTTCAGGGGCTGAGGTTGTATTAGACCCATTTATATAACAACAACAACTTCGTTATATAGCACATTTAACGTAGCCGAACAAGAGTGATATCAATAAAAACATTTTTGATACCAAGCCACAGAAGGAGATATCAAGACAGATGACCAAAAGCTTGGTCAAAGAGGTAAGCTTTAAGGAGCATTTTAAAGGAGGAGAGAGAGGTAGAGAGGCGGAGAGGTTTAAGGAGGGACTTCCAGAGCTTAGGGCCAAGGCAGCGGAAAGCATGGCCGCCAATGGTGGAGCAATTAAAATAGGGGATGCGCAAGAGGCCAGAATCAGAGGAGCGCAGAGATCGCGAAGGCTTGCAGGGCTGGAGGAGGTTACAGAGATAGGGAGGGACGAGGCCATGGAGGGATTTGAAGACAAGGATGAGGATTTCAAAATTGAGGCATTGTCGGACCGGATAGGTCAGCAAGCACAGGGGTGATGGGTAAATAAACCTTGGAGCAAGTTAAGACACGGGCAGCAGAGTTTTGGATAAGCACAGGTTTATGTAGGGTGGAAGATGGGAGGCCGGCGAAGAGAGCATTAGAATAGTCAAGTCTCGAGGTAACAAAGGCATGGATGAGGGTTTCAGCAGGAGATGAGCTGAGGCAGGGTCGGAGTTGGGCGGTGTTACTGAGGTGGAAGTAGGCGGTCTTGGTGATGGAGCGGATATGTAGATATATGACAAGCTTCTGGGGCTTTCAGTCAGAACATTACATCAGATTTAATGGGGAATGGCTTCTTCCTTCTCCTCTTCCACCATACCCCAGATGCATGATTATAAGTTGTATATCCTTGATTAGTTTTTGTGTTACATTAGAATGCAGCGTACATGAGCATTTTCAAGTGCAGATCACCAGGACCTATATATATATATAAAAAAAAGGAACTTCTAAAGCCAGCAAGATTGCTCCCACATCCAATTATAAACATAATGGGCCAAATCTTGCTGGAAAAACCGTTCCTTTCATAATCCTTAAATCTCATTGGTTAAGGATACAGACTGTTGTTCCCGCCATTCACGAAGGTTCCAGATGCCGCGATGCCCTTGCCACGTCGTTAACAGCTCGCACTTCCAACAAGTTACAGCACAAATTTTTTTGAGCTGAAGCATGCAGGAAAAGGTCCAACTAACGGCGTACGCAGCGAGACGCCCTGATCCAGCAAGATTTGGCCTAACATAGTGAGTACCTCCATTGTCAACATCAAACATATTGTTGATTACCTGAAAAATGGGTGGCCAACAGTTGAAAATGGCGGGAGGGGGAGCGGGGGAAGAAGGGCACCCCAGCCGCCGCATTGAGGCCCAAGGCGTGCATGATGATATATTCAGATGGGTAAATAAATGGGTGACCAGTCCACCCCCATGAAACAGATGCAAGGCTGCTTGAATCTTACATATTCAAATCAGGTGAATATGCCATCATGCAAGCCTTGGCCATTAACGTGGCTGGACACCCATTTTGCAGGTGCAAAACAAGGCAGCCATGAGCTGAATATTGTAGGACACAGATTGTAAAATTCAGGTAAAATGACCAGCTGGAAGCTGTGCAATAAAGGGCCCAGGAAATTTTGAGTTTTATTTTTGTGGGCCTAGGAGAAGCAGGAGTGCTCCACCTGCGCCCACAAAAAAACTCCGTCCCATTGCCGGCCCATTCAAGGCCCTCCTCTAGGATCGCCAACCCCCACAAGACTCCAACTGCTGGCTAGCTCAGCGTAGATGCCGGCAGATTTTCTGCCCTCCCACAACTGTCCTGAACCAAATTCACACAGGCACAAACTGGCTTTGTCGACTTTACACACATTTCAAATTGGAGGGCATGACATGGTAGCCATTACTGAGACCGTCAGGACTGGGAACTAAACACACCAGGTTAAGGTCTATAGGAAAGATAGGGAAAATGTAAGAGGGGGAGGAGTAGCCTCAGTGATTAAGGATGAAATCACCTAGAGATAAAAGAGGATATAACGAGAGGCAAGCAGGCAGTGGAGACTTTATGGGTAGAATTAAGAAATAGGAAAGGATTTAAGACTGTAGTTGGAGTTGTGTATAGGCCCCCTAGTAGCAGCTGTGAAGTGCTAGATTGTATAAATGCAGAGATTAGACAAGCATGTAGCAAAGGCAGAGTGGTTTTAATGGGGGATTTTTAACTTTCATATAGCTTGGGATAAGCAGAAAGGTAGTGAATTTCTTGAGTGTGTCCGGGATAGTCTTCTACAACAATATGTCCTAGAGGCAACAAGGGGGTGTGCCATATTAGATTCAGTAATGAGTAATGAGCCAAATTTAGTTAACAGCCTAACTGTGCGTGAACATTTACCCAATAGCAATCATAACATGATCGAGTTCAACACAGCGTTTGAAAGGGAGAAACGCGAAACAGGTACTAAGATTCTAGATTTAGGTAAGGCTGACTTCAACGGGATGAGACAGAGACTGTCCACAGTAAACTGGGCAAATTCTTTAATGGGTAAAATGACAGAAGATCAGTGGGAGATGTTCAAAAAAGAATTCAAAGTGACACAAAAGCCAGTTTATACCCGAGGGCAAGAGCTCTACTTGCCATAAAAAACAGCCATGGACGACTAAAGAGGTAAGGGACAGCAAAAAACTAAAAGAAAAAGCGTACAAAAATGCAAAAGAAGCACAGATCCTGGTGAATGGGAAAGATGCAAAGGGTCACAAAACAGACAGTAAGAGCTACAAAAAGGGAGTATGAAAAGAAACTTGCAAGGGATATCAAAATCAACACAAATAATTTTTACAATTATATTAGGAAAAAGAGGGTAGTCAGGAGCAATGTTGACTCCTTAAAAATTGAAAGCGGTGATATTGTCAACGATAATAAGGAAATGGCAGACATGTTGAATAATGACATTGCGTCAGTATTTACAGTAGAGGAAGCATGCCAGAAATCCCAAGGAAACTAATATTGAATCGGGGTCAGGGACTCAATAAAATTAACGTAAGTAAAATAACAGTAATGAAGAAAATAATGGCACTAAAGAGTGACAAATCCCCAGGACTAGGTGGTTTCCATCCCAGGGTTTTAAAGGAAGTAGATGAGCACATTGCAGATACCCTAACCATAATCTTCCAAAGTTCTTTCGATTCAGGAACCATTCCTTTAGATTGGAAAATTGCGCATGTCACTCTGCTATTTAAGAATGGCGACAGAGGGAAACCAGGGAATTATAGACCAGTTAGCCTAACATCTGTTGTCGGGAAAGGATAGGGTGACTGAACACCTCGAAAATTTTCAGTTGATGAGAGAGAGCCAGCATGGATTTGCGAAAGGCAGATCATGCCTGACAAACCTGATTGAATTTTTTGAAGAGGTGACTAAAGTAGTGGACAGGTGAATGTCTATGGATGTTATTTATATGGACTTCCAGAGGCATCTGATAAAGTCCCACATAAGAGACTGTTAACTAAGGTAAAAGCCCACAGGATTGAGGGTAAATTATTGACCTGGTTAGGAAATTAGCTGAGCGGCAGGAGACAGGCAGTAGGGATAATGGGTAGATGCTCAAATTGGCAGGATGTGACTAGTGGTGTCCTGCAGGGATCTGTGTTGGGGCCTCAACTATTCACAATATTTATTAATGACTTAGATGATGGCATAGAAAGTCATATATCCAAATTTGCCGATGACACAAAGATAGGCGGCATTGCAGGCAGTGTAGATGAAAGCATAAAATTACAAAGGGATAGCGATAGACTAAGTGAATGAGCAAAACTGTGGCAAATGGATTTCAATGTAGGCAAACGTGAGGTCATCCACTTTGGACCTAAAAGGATAGAACAGTGTATTTTCTAAATAGTGAAAAGCTAAAAACAGTGGAGGTCCAAAGAGACTTGGGGGTCCAGGTACATAGATTAAAATGTCATGAACAGGTACAGAAAATAATCAAAAAGGTTAATGGAATGCTGGCCTTTATAGCTAGAGGACTAGAGTACAATGGGGTAGAAGTTATGTTGCAGCTATACAAAACCCTGGTTAGACCACACCTGGAGTACTGTGAGCAATTCTGGGCACCACACCTTAGGAAGGATATATTGGCCTTGGAGGGAGTGCAGCGCAGGTTTACCAGAATGATACCCAGACTCCAAGGGTTAAGTTACGAGGAGAGATTACACAAATTAGGGTTGTATTCCCTAGAATTTAGAAGGTTAAGGGGTGATCTGATCGAAGTTTTCAGGATATTAAGGGGAACAGATAGGGTAGAGAGAGAGGAACTATTTCCGCTGGTTGGGGATTCTAGGACTAGGAGGCATAGTCTAAAAATTAGAGGCAGGAGTGAAATTAGGAAACATTTCTACACACAAAGGGTGGTAGAAGTTTGGAACTCTCTTCTGCAAACAGCAATTGATGCTAGATCAATTGTTAATTTTAAATCTGAGATTGATAGATTTTTGTTAACCAAAGGTATTAAGGGATATGGGCCAAAGGCGGGTATATGGAGTTAGGTCGCAGATCAGCCATGATCTCACTGAATGGCGGAACAGGCGCGAGGGGCTCAATGGCCTACTCCTGTTCCTATGTTCCCAAGTCTAATTTCTTGGAATGTTACTTATTGAGCACTTCATTGTTAACTAACAGCAACAGAGGGGAGGGGAGGAGAACATGGTGATAAGATTTGGTCCAGTGTTTTAAGATTTTAAAGGAGGCCACATGGAGGTGCTCATGTGATACTGACCTTACAAGTGATCAAAAAGTACACTTACAATCCCCATTTCAATGGAAGTATAGAATATGAAGTATAATTTTATGTAGCACAACCATCTCAAGTCAATTTAGTAATAAGGGTAATAAACAACTTTTACTCCACCACTCATGGTGAACAGATAGGCAGAAAGCAGTAATGGCAACTCTCACGATTTAATCGCGAGACACGTGATTTTTAATGAAAATCCCTCCAACTCGCCCATTCTGTGTCTAGGACCAGATGGGTTGTGTCCTAGAATTCTTAAGGATGTAAGTGCAGAAATAGCCAAGGGAGCAAAATAAATAGAGGGACAATAGCAGAAGATTATGTCAAGCTACATAGCCAGGTAATTAATGCAAGGAAGAATTGCTAGCACTGAAAGGAAATTTGAAAAAATTAATTGACTGTTGGATTTTAAATAAGCATATAATTGTAAGGTAAAACATAATGGAACAGGAAACATCTATACAGTGAAAGGGTTCTATTTTGCTGGTGAGGGAGAAATCAACAGTTGCCTCCAGGAGGACACTATTAATACCTTTGTAGAGAAGTATTCTCCCCCCATCCCTCTTGAAATCTCTAGATATATTTGGCCCATTCAAACAAAAAATTAATTCCATAAAATCAAGACAAATAAGACAAATCATATCATATAGTGTCCACCAATCACAGAAGGTTTTGCATTCCGGTATTCAAGTGCCACCCAGGTTACTTTGCATTAGCAAAGGTAGAAAGGATTTGGATGTGACCAAGCATTCATTGGAAGTATCCATTTAACTGAAATCATTTCCACAAGGCAGGCTCCAGCTAGAGTGCATTTGATTCTAACTGTAAACAGGCTGTGCCATATTGATCCCAGAATCGATCCTTGATCTGTGCTAAGCTAGCTGATATGAGAAACGGGAGTGCTACAATTGGAATTGGAACCCCAGGATAGGGAAAGGGGCTGCTGCTGGAAAGTGTGCGTGTATGGACACTGGATGAGAATATGACTGGACTTGGCTGTGATGCCCCCACAGATACCTAAATACCATAATGACAAATTATGATGCTGTCTGCATCTCAAGAATGTGGAAGGTTCGTAATGGACAGTCAGTCACACTATCGTAAGGTATTAGTGCTCATTTCATCTTCAGTCAGTGCACAAAATAGAAAAATATCAGAGAGATTCTCCCCCGGTATAAACATTGGGAGGTGAGATGATAAGGACAAACCTTCTTCACCATACCCGCATACAGGTATAGTATGATTACTATACAGAACTAGGCAACAGTTGATTCCTTTTTAAATTATGTAGCAGAGTTTAAATGATTACCTTATTTATGAGAATTTCCAATCAAGGTAATGTATAATTTATTTTTTAGATGTTCACACACTTCTAACAGGATTTAACTGTATTTTATGAAATAGATCCTCTATCCATTAACAGATCTATAAATATCTATATACAAACATGGCTTTCAACTGGTCACAATGAATACATCTATTTCTGGTACACAGAAAGGTTTCCCTTATAAAAATACATTCAATTCAATTAATGAGATATATTTAGGTTATTAACTGTGATCCCTCAGCCTGTTCTTTTGCAATAACTGCCATAGTTCCTCAGCTATTTTCTCATCTCCATTGTAGTTTTAAAGTTGGAGAATTAAAAAAAATATTAACTACCTTTCCTCATACCACCAAAGGGATCCTTATTAGGCTCATATGACATTCGACCCATCATTTCAGGCATATTCATGCCCGGTTGGTATGGCGTATTCGGCGTCATGGAGCCCCATTTCTGGAATGCTGGGTCACTAACATCCGAGAAGGGATCCTGCACACTGATTGCATTATTCCTGTTCAGGTTAAAAATAGAGAAGCTGATACTCGTAAACTGATACAGATCAATAATTTCAGACAAACAAATTAAATTAAAATAAAAACTGCTTTTATTTCAATCTTTTAAATCGTTTATAAAGCTCTGATTAGACCCCATTTAGAGTACTGTGTTCTGTTCAGGGGCAGACCGCCTCAGGAAGGTTATATGGCCCTTGGATGGGGCTCAGCACAGATTCATCAGAATGATACCGGGGCTAAAAGGGTGAAATTCTGCAGATAGGTTACAGATTGTATTCCCTTGCGTAGAGAAGATTAAGGGTGATCTTCTTAAGACAGCACCTCCCAAACCCACGACCTCTACCACCTAGAAGAACAAGTTCAGCAGGCGCATGGGAACTCCATCACCTCCAAGTTCCCCTCCAAGTCACACACCATCCTGACTTGGAAATATATCGCCATTCCTTCATCGTCGCTGGGTCAAAATCCTGGTAAACCTTCTCTAACAGCACTATGAGAGTACCTTCACCACACGGACTGCAGCAGTTCAAGAAGGCGGCTCACCACCACCTTCTCGAGGGCAATTAGGGAAGGGCAATAAATGCTGGCCTTGTCAGCAATACCCACATCCCAGGAATGAATAAAAAAATCTAATTGAGGTGTTTAAGATGATTAAAGGAATTGATAGGGGCAGCTAGAAATAAACCATTTCCTCTGGTGGGGGAGTCCAGAACAAGTGGGAATTACCTTAAAATTAGAGCTAGGCCGTTTGGGGTGATGTCGCGAAGCGCTTCTTCACACAAAGGGTAGTGGAAATCTGGAACTCTCTCCCCCAAAAAGCTGCTGAAGCCAAGTCAATTGAAAATTTCAAAACTGAGATTGATCAGATTTTTGTTAGGCAAGGGTATTAAGAATTATGGAACCAAGGCAGATAAATGGAGTTAAGATACACATCAGCCATGATCTAATTGAATGGTGGAACAGGCTCGAGGGGCTGAATGGCCTACTCCTGTTTCTATCTTCCTATGTTCTTATGAAAAACCAGTCTACTACTTCAGCCAGTTACATTCCTGATTTTTGAAGGGGGCTCCCAAATGTGAGTTCACTCAAATTAGTTTAGCTCAATTAGGCTGGTTTTGCCAACTTACATTTGGGTCACCAGTAGAAACACCAAGTGGCAGTCGTGTCCCCTCTCTTCCAATGGGCAGGAAATAGGGATGGTGATATGAAAAAAAATGTCGAACTCTGTTCATTCTGATAGAACTATGTCTTGTGTTGAGCAATTACTCAGTAGCTCTGATTGAGACTGTGGAGAGGTTCAGGGCTCAGACTGCTCTACCCTTTCAGCTGAAGTTGATGGAATGGATACAAGCCGCATTCATAAAAGACAATACAAGAGAGAAAAAAGTGTAACACACTGAATCTTTGCCAGTGATCCACTAGACTTTTGCACCATTGTTGTGGTAGACAAGGGCTGGAATTGGCCTGACCTGACATTCGGCCTAATGCCACTCTAAGCTAGTTAGAGCCAGTTATCAATGCCCCAAGGAACTGAAAAATTGTTATGACACGGCTTTACATCCAGATAGAGACAGACTGCTGAGAGTTCATTTCACTCGTATTTATAGAAGGGATCCCGTGACCTCAACCAATACAGTGGTCACAGACAATTAAAGTCCAACAGTAGTGCTCCAATTAGTACTGTGAGATGACACACATTACAAACCATAATGGTCAAACTTTAAAGGGAGCTACCTGTGGATGTTAATTGGGCATGACATGCTTAAGTATGTTCTGGCCCACTGCTCATCATTATTTCAGGGTAGAATTTAAAAAAAAATAAGATGGCAGTACTGCACAATTTTATTTTATTATATATATATATATACACACTATATATGCCATGCTGTTCTGCACCAGGCAGTAAAGTAGTTGTATTAATCCTTAAACCCCAACCTGCCGAGTAAACTTTGGGCATGAAAGCTTGATGCCCTTTTGTTTTTTTTAAGTTAGGTATGCAAAGGATTCTTTCAATAGTCAGTCTACACGATAATGATTTTTGGTTATTCTAATATTTAGGCTTACTTAAATCTAACAACTATGTGTATGATGCATAAAATCTTTGGCTTGCCAGGTTTTATTCGTTAACAGCTCAATTCAGGTTTTTTTAAATGTTAATTACAATGTGACAAGTTTACATCATCAGTTTCTATTATAAATGTGCACATAGGAATTTATAATGGGAAAAGTTGACGAAATGCTAGCAGACAAAAGATTTGTATTACATAGATGGTTCTTTGAATAAGCCATTTAGTGTAGATCCTTAAAGTGCCCCAGTTCCAAGGAATTAAGACTCCCTGGGTTGGCTCTTTTTTTTTCCAATTTAAGAAAGTTTTCAGCTTGCAGATCAATTATGTTAAAAAAATAATTAAATACAGCTTTGATTTCATTTTTCCCTTTCTACCCTTCTTTTTCAAACTACTACAACTTACTAGTGGCAAAGCATTCCATGTGAAAAGAAATTTCCCCAACATCTTAGTGATAATTTTAAATTGATGATCCTTTGTCATTGAATTCCCAATTAGAATCATAGAAAGAGGCCATTCGGCCCATCGTGACTGTGCCGGCGCTTTGAAAGAGCTATCCAATTAGTCCCACTCCCCTGCTCTTTCCCCATAGCCCTGCAAATTTCTCCTTTCCAAGTATTTATCCAATTCCCTTTTGAAAGTTACTATTTTTTTTTTTATTTGTTTTTATGGGATGTGGGCGTCACTGGCAAGGCCAGCATTTATTGCCCTTCCCTAATTGCCCTGGAGAAGGTGGTGGTGAGCCACCTTCTTGAACCGCTGCAGTCCGTGTGGTGAAGGTACTCTCAGTGCTGTTAGGGAGGGAGTTCCAGGATTTTGACCCAGTGACGATGAAGGATCGGCGACATACTTCTAAGTTAGGATGATGTGTGACTTGGAGGTGAACTTGGAGGTGGTGGTGTTCCCATGTGCCTGCTGCCCTTGTCCTTCTAGGTGGAAGAGGTCGCGGGATTGGGAGGTGCTGCCGAAGAAGCCTTGGCGAGTTGCTGCAGTGTATCTTGTAGATCGTACACACTGCAGACATGGTACGCCGGTGGTGGAGGGAGTGGATGTTTAAGGTGGTAGAGGGGGTGCCAATCAAGTGGGCTGCTTTGTCCTGGATGGTGTCCAGCTTCTTGAGTGTTGTTGCAGCTGCACTCTTCCAGGCAAGTGGAGAGTATTCCATCACACTCCTTACTTGTGCCTTGTAGATGGTAGAAAGGCTTTGGGGAGTCAGGAGTTGAGTCACTCGCCGCAAAATACCCAGCCTCTGACCTGCTCTTGTTGTCACAGTATTTATGTGGCTGGTCCAGTTAAGTTCCTGGTCAATGGTGACCCCCCAGGATGTTGATGGTGGGGGATTCGGTGATGATAATGCCATTGAATGTCAAGGGGTGGTGTTTAGACTCTCGCTTGTTGGATATAGTCATTGCCTGGCACTTCTGTGGCATGAATGTTACCTGCCACTTATCAGCCCAAGCCTGAACGTCGTCCAGGTCTTGTTGCATGCGGGCATGGACTGCTTCATTATCTGAAGAGTTGTGAATGGCGCTGAACACTGTGCAGTCATCAGCGAACATCCCCATTTCTGACCTTATGTTGGAGGGAAGGTCATTGATGAAGTAGCTGAAGATGATTGGGCCTAGGACACTGCCTTGAGGAACTCCTGCAGCGATGTCCTGGGGCTGTGATGATTGACCTTCAATCACCACAACCATCTTCCTTTGTGCTAGGTATGACTCCAGTCAGTGGAGAGTTCCCCGCCCCCCCCCCCCACCCGATTCCCATTGACTTCAGTTTTACTAGGGCTCCTTGATGCCACACTCGGTCAAATGCTGCCTTGATGTCAAGGGCAGTCACTCTCACCTCACCTCTGGAATTCAGCTCCTTTGTCCATGTTTGGACCAAGGCTGTAATGAGGTCGGGAGCCGAGTGGTCTTGGCGGAACCCAAACTGAGCATCAGTGAGCAGGTTATTGGTAACTAAGTGCCACTTGATAGCACTGTCGATGACACCTTCCATCACTTTGCTGATGACTGAGAGTAGACTGATGGGGTGGTAATTGGCCGGATTGGATTTGTCCTGCTTTTTGTGGACAGGACACACCTGGGCAGTTTCCCACATTGTCGGATAGATGCCAGTGTTGTAGCTGTACTGGAACAGCTTGGCTAGAGGCGCGGCTAGTTCTGAAGCACAAATCTTCAGCACGATAGCCGGGATGTTGTCGGGGCCCATAGCCTTTGCTGTACCCAGAGCGCTCAGCCATTTCTTGATATCACGTGGAGTGAGTCGAATTGGCTGAAGACTGGCTTCTGTGATGGTGGGGACCTCAGGAGGAGGCCGATATGGATCATCCACTCGGCACTTCTGGCTGAAGTTGGTTGCAAACGCTTCAGCCTTGTCTTTTGCACTCACGTGCTGGGCTCCACCATTATTGAGGATGGGGATATTCATGGAGCCTCCTCCTCCCGTTAGTTGTTTAATGATCCACCACCATTGAATCTGCTTCCACCACCTTTTCAGGCAGAATTCCAGATCATCATAATGCGCTACAATTAGAGGAAATAAGTCTTTTCCTATTCACTCTAGAAAACGCTTCATAATTTTGAAATTCTTTATCAAGACTCCTCTTAGCCTTCTCTGCTCCAGTGCAAATAGTCCTTGTATCTCAAATCTCTCCTCATAGCTATATTTCCCATCCCTGGTATCATCCTGGCGAATCTACAAGGCACACTCTCTACTCTAACCATACTGTTAAAAAAACAGTTTGAACACTTCCCGTAAACACTACTGCAGGACAGAATATCTTGCTCATGGCATTAGCAGCTCAAATCGATGATCTGACTTGTCTGCGGCACTCCAAAGGTTAGCATAATGCTAATATCAATGCTTTCACTTTTTCTATCTTGGCAAAAGTAATTAATTTCTCATTAGGCAATACCAACAAAAACCGTTTTGATGTTTTGCTTTATCCATACCTGCTCCCCTGCATGGGTGTCATTTGTCCATGTGGTGTTGATACAGGCGTTGGCGGCTTCAAATCCCCGCCTTCTGCCATTGAGCTGCTGGTGGACTGTGGCGTCTGCGGTCCTTGCAAGGAACCTGAACCTGCTATAAAATGACAAGAGGTTTTTTTCTATATTGTTTATTGCTTGTGAGTTTATTAATTGGTTTGTATGGGGATTTACAACTACTGAGTAATGCCTGCCAATCTGTGTTAAATAATTCTGGTGCCTTATTATTGAAAATGTTCAGTGTAAAACAGGTATGCTACATAATGAAAAACGACATTCCACGTCTTATTTCCCCACACAAAAAAAATCAAGGTTCCTATGAAATTTGTGGCTGAATATCTGCATTACAACCAGACAACAATCCCGCAGTTGTGTTCTGAAGCTGCAAGAAACTTCAGAGTTTAGAGGCTGCTTTCTGGAGCATCATGTGAAGGGGGAGCTCCACACTGAGTAGCAGGAAACAACCAACATGTTCTGTTTCAACTATCTCTCCTACTGTCCAATCACCAAGTGTTACTGCCAGTGGTTGAGGAGCATTTAGTACCACTCTATTCTCCACTCTGAAAATGGCTACGTGAAGACAATTGGTCCCTGCAGCAGATCAATGATAAGAGAAAAATACTCAAGGGAAATGCACAACAGATGAGAGAGAACAGCAAGATAAGGATCAATTCCCCTTTTAGAACATACATTTATAAATCTACTGCAAGAGAACCGCTGCAATTAGAGGTGCCAGTTTCACGGTTTGACTGTGTTTGATGGGGCGGGGCGGGGTGAAGATTTGAGGGAGTAAGAAGGGAGAAAAGAAAAGCAGAAATAAAGGCAGACAAATCTAGGAAAATTTAAACTCAACATTTCTTTATATCAAAAAATATTTTCTCCAACTTCAATTTTGTAAGCACACATTCATCCCAAAAATGTCACTTCGACATATTTTGCTGAAAATTGAGGTTGAAGAAACATTAGCTTCTGAACTGGATATTGACCACCCAACCACACAAAATTAAGTAATCAACATCTTACCTAATCACATGAAATACATATTAAAATGTTGAGTTTTACTATTTCCACCTTTTTTTTTCTTATGAATAATAATTATACATGTCATTCCACACTGTACCAAAAACAAGAAACAACATTCAATGGTATAAACATAGGCTGACATCCAGTTCCACATGTAATGACATCAGAATGATAAAGTGTGGTGCACATCCCAATAAACCTTGAAGCCTCCTGTCTAACCAACTAAAGAAAAAAACAGAGGCAAGCACACAGTGAAAAGAAAGATAAGTGGTCTGCTCCATCCCCAACAGACTCAGCATCGTATGGATGAGATCACTTCTATGGAAAATCCCCCACAGATTCTACTATATCCTGCATAGAATAGCTACATTAAGCTGCACATCAGATGCAGGGTGTTGGTGTTATGATTCAGACACACGATGACATGTTGTAAAATCTGTTTCTATGCTATGGTGTGTGCCTCTCATCTGGCTCATGAAAATTGTTAATGGAATATAGGGAAAACCCAAGAAAAATATAAAACATATAAAAAGCAGATTATAATCTGAGAACTACTATTTGGATTCCTATGATAAAGATAATTATTATTGATGGTTTCTAAAGCGTTGTCCTTAAAATACTGATCTGGGACTGATTAAATCAACTGGGTTTAATTTGTTACAGTTTAAATAGAAAATTATGTTTGGAAATAACCTCCCTAGTTAGCGAGCAGGAGCCCTGGGCCATAGCAGTTTAATAGACTTCGATTCATTCATACAAATCCCACATGCCCTGCCAATATTTTTACTTCAGAACATGTGAAATCAGACCATTAAACCCTTCCTAATAAAGAGCTGGCACACTACAAGGATATCCTTCCCTACCTTTTGCCAGAAGCTACAATGTATTCACTAAAGTAAACAAAGGAAAGGTTACTGGAGGTTAAGTATGCTCACATACTTCAGACTATACAGCCAGCTATCATGCTGGGAAGATAATTTACTCAGTATGAACTCACTGCCCCAGTTTTACGAGCCGAATGTCACGGGACCAGCAGTTAATCTGCACTGATCAGAGGTCATTTGGAGGTAATTTCTGTTTATATTCCAGACCCCTCCCATCTAATTTATCTTGCTCTGGGAATTTCCCCATCTCAACACATGACATTTCAGTGACATCATCTGTCAGTAAACAAGAGGCAGTATTTGGGCAGCTTGCTGGCAAAGACAGACATGGTTTGTTACGATTCACGCTGCCAGGCAGCAATAGAGACTCTACAATTGACTTCAGCACCCCAGAGCTAGGTAGCGAAAAAAAAACCAACTGGCTACCCCTCCTGATCATTGTGCAGAAACCTTTGGGAAAAGTGCGTGAGTCGTCATTCGATAAGAACACAGTAACTAGCCTGCTGACAAGTTTACACATGGAGGCATGGCTACTCGGGTGAGTAATCAGAGTGCTCCGAGTACCCGTGGAAGCAAAACTCAGTAAGAGCTGGCTACTTTAGTACGGGGGTGGGGGGGGAAGACGGTGGTAGGAAAAAAATTACCACCGGCAACGTGGATTTTGGATAATCAAATGAAGTATCTACCACAAGTCAAACTGAGAAAGGAGAGAAGTAAACACTGGTGGTACACATGAATCAACGTGGCAGTCATCATTTCAAAATACAAAAGCAAAATACTGCGGATGCTGGAAATCTGAAATAAAAACAGAAAATGCTGGAAATACTCAGCAGGTCAGGCAGCATCTGTGGAGAGAGAAACAGAGTTAATGTTTCAGAGTTCTGACGAAAGGTCATCGACCTGAAAGGTTAACGCTGTTTCTCTCTCCACAGGTGCGGCCTGACCTGCTGAGTATTTCCAGCATTTTCTATCATTTCAAAATAGCCTAGTGAGAGAGAGAGAAAATGAAGACAAACAAATACAGGAAACTCTTGTTTAACCGGCACCTAAATATCCGGAATTCTCTCTTAACCGGCAAAAATCATACTCCGAAAACTCCTCTCAAATAACCGGCAATGTTGCCGAGTCTGAGTCCAAGTCTCCCGCGAATGCCGAGTTAGTCAGTGGGGGTAGTTCTCCAAAGTGCCACTACTCGGCCTCCTGGCGCTGTCGGAAGTCCGAACACTGCAGTAACAGGAGTCAGATTCTCCCGCGCTGCCGGGAGTCTCACTTACTGTTAAGTAATTAAAGAGTTATGGATTACCCTCAACTGGCAGTACTGTACTTAATCAAGCATCTTCCACCATCCATTTAACACAACATTCTGTAGGTGAGTACCCAAATACTGTATACTGCACATTTCTTGATTTTTTTATTTTTGTTTGTTAAAAATAGCCTCGGTAGATATACCTCTCCGTTATCCGGAACTTTTGATCAACCGGCACCATCCCGGTCCCGTCGGTGCCGGTTACCAAAGAGTTTCCTGTACTAAAAAGGATAAAGGTAGAGGAACATCGGCCATTTAGCCCCTCAAGCCTGTTCCGCCATTCAAAGAGATCATTGCTGGTTCCATCTAACTCCATCTGACTAATTTATAGATGTAACCTCCACCACCTAAACTTCTCTCTTGAACTCCGCACTCCCCAGTGGCTCCCTTCACCACCAACATAACTTCACCAGAAGTGCAGCAAGTCGGATTTCTGGCACCAAAGCGACCAGCAGGGGCCAGTGACTGTGACTCCCAGGTCGTTAGCAGCAGTGCTAGGGAGACCAATCACCCATTCCGGGAGACTCACGAGCAAAGCAGGAGGGCTGGTACCCTATGCCTGACAGATCTGAGGTAGGCTCTCTCTGTTGTATACAAGGGTTGCAACTGCTCTGACATGGATTTAGATTTGAAGTGAATTGCTGGAATGTATTTAAAATTTGGATTTGCTTGAAATTTCGACATTTAGTCCATATGCACAGCACTCCATAATATGGATTGCAAAGCTCCAGTTGTGAGCTACAAACTGGAAGGCTCTGCTTATAAAATCCAAGCCAGCAGCTCAACTGTTTCTTTCTTTGAGTGTTGAACAAGCCAGTGAAATTTTGTGCACTGAATGTTTCTCGTTTGCAGGCCCATCTGGAACTTTGCAATTCAGTAAAGAGATGCTGTGCGAAATGATAGAAAATTCTCAGACCATAAATCCATGTTGGATATTGCGTAGCCCTCATATGCAACACAGGCTCGCCTCCAGGTCAGAAGGTTGTGGGTTCAAGTCCTTGCCTTTGGTCCCCGACACAAATTCCGTTCCCTGGCCACCAACTCTATCCCTCTCCCTGGCCACTGTCTCATGCTGAACCAGACCATTTGCAACCTTGCCATCCTATTTGACCGAGATGAACTTCCAAAGCCATATCCGCTCCATCACCAAGACCGCCTACTTCCGCCTCCGTAACATCGCCTGTCTCTACCCCTGCCTCAGCTTATCTGCTGCTGAAACCCTCATCCATGCTTTTGTTACCTCTAGACTTGACTATTCTAATGCTCTCCTGGCTGGCCTACCATCTTCCACCCTCCGTATACTAACTCGCACCAAGTCCTGTTCGCCCATCACCCCTGTGCTCGCTGGCCTAAACTGGCTCCCGGTCTGGCAACACCTTGATTTTAAAATTCTCATCCTTATTTTCACCTTTTCTCCTTTTTAAAGGAGCTGATTGAGATGAAACTGCAGAGTGAAAATCATCTTCTCCACATCCCTCTTCCCCCTCCCAACCCTACTTCCTTCTGTATCCATCCCTGGAAAAAACTGCACTTTTAAAATCCCAACTGTGTAGCCTTTGGCCCTCCATTCACCACGACATTTCTGAAGCTACCAATCTGGTCAACCACACCCTCACCTCCACCTTTGATGCCCTAGTTCCCATTAAACCAATTACTCTCTCTCACCCTGGCCGTTCCCCCTGGTACGACCCTCATCTCCGCTCCCTTAAGTCCAAGGGTCGCAGACTTGAACGGATATGGCAAACAACTGGTTTAACATTCATCGCCAGGTCTGGCTGGACCACATAAAGCACTATTGGGTCCTGCTCTCGTCTGCCAAAACTGCTCACTATTCCAGAATCAACCTGGAACGCAAAGATAACCCCCAGCTTCTTTTCTCCACTGCTAACTGTCTTCTTAAACCCCTCTCCCTGTCTCCTCCACCAACAAATGTGAGGAACTCATGGACTTCTCTGTCACTAAGATTGAGACCATCCGATCAGCTACCGCTGCCACTTCCTTCCCTTCCCCATGCCCACTGAACCAAACTTCCTCGAAGATTCCCCCCACCCTAGCCCTGAACTCGCATCTCTCTCTAGTTTCTTTCCTATCTTCCCTCATGCCCTCTCCGAGCTCATCTTGTCCATGAGACTCACCTCCTGCTCCCTTGACCCTATTCCCACTAAATTGCTGACCACCCAACTTCGCTTCCTGACTCCCATGTTAGCTGATATTGTTAACAGTTCTCTCTCCTCAGGTACTGTCCTTTTTTTTTACACGTTCCTGGGCCAGCATTGATTGCCCATCCCTAATTGCCCTTGAGAAGGTGGTGGTGAACTGCCTTCTTGAACCGCTGCAGTCCATGTGGTGAAGGTAATCCCATAGTGCTGTTAGGGAGGGAGTTCCAGGATTTTAACCCAGAGATGATGAAGGAACGGCGATATATTTCCAAGTCAGGATGGTGTGTAACTTGGAGGTGATGGTGGCCCTATACGCCTGCTGCCCTTGTCCTTCTAAGTGGTAGAGGTCGCGAGTTTGGGAGGTGCTGTCAAGGAAGCCTTGGCGAGTTGCTGCAGTGCATCTTGTTGATGGTACACACTGCAGCCACGGTGCGCCGGTGGTGGAAGGAGTGAAAGTTTAAGGTGGTGGATGGGGTACCAATCAAATGGGCTGCTTTGTCCTGGATGGTGTCAAGCCTCTTGAGTGTTGTTGGAGCTGCACCCATCCAGGCAAGTGGAGAGTATTCCATCACACTCCTGACTTGCGCCTTGTAGATGGTGGAAAGGCTTTGGAGAGTCAGGAGGTGAGACACTCGCCACAGAATACCCAGCCTCTGACCTGCTCTTGTGGCCACATTATTTATGTGGCTGGTCCAGTTAAGTTTCTGGTCAATGGTGACCCCCAGGATGTTGATGGTGGGGGAATCGGTGATGGTAACGCCGTTGAATGTCAAGGGGCAGTGGTTAGACTCTCTCTTGTTGGAGATAGTAATTGACTGGCAGTTGTGTGGCGCGAATGTTACTTGCCACTTATCAGCTCAAGCCTGAATGTTGTCCAGGTCCTGATTCATCAGCTGAGGGAGAGCGGTAGGTGGTAATCAGCAGGAGGTTTCCTTGAAGCCATGAGAGTTCATGGGGTCCGGAGTCAATGTTGAGGACTCCCAGGGCCACTCCGTCCCGACCGTATACCACTGTGCCGCCACCCCTGGTGGGTCTATCCTGACGGTGGTGCCGGGTGGGCCGTCCGGTTTTATTCTTATTATTGTTTCTTGTAGCGGTTTATTATAACTGAGTGGCTTGCTGGGCCATTTCAGAGGGCAATTAAGAGTCAACCACTTTGCTGTGGGTCTGGAGTCACATATAGGCCAGACCAGGTAAGGACGGCAGATTTCCTTCCCTAAAGGACATTAGTGAACCAGATGGGTTTTTACGACAATCCAATAGTGTCATGGTCACCTTTACTGATTCTAGCTTTTTAATTCTAGATTTATTTGATTAAGTGAATTTAAATTCCCCAGCTGCCATGGAGGGATTTGAACTCACGTCTCTGGATCATTAGTCCAGTACTCTGGATTACTTGTCCAGTAACATAACCACTATGCTACCATTCCCATAACCAGTGTGCTACCTTTCCTATTCCCCTCTCCTTCAAATCTGCCTTTGTCACTCCTCTCAAAAAAACAACTATTGACCCCTCTGTCCTTGTAAACTACCACCCAATCTCCAACCTCCCTTTCCACTCCGATGTCCTGGGAAGTGCTGTTGCCTCCCAAATCCGTGCCCATCTTTCCTGGAACTGAATGATTGAATCCCTCCAATCAGGTTTCCGCCCCTGCCACAGTACAGAAACAGCTTTTATCAAAGTCACAAATGACATTCTATGTGACTGTGACAGTGGTAAACTATCCCTCCTCATCCTTCTTGACCTGTCTGCAGCCTTTCACACGGTTGACCACACCATCCTCCTCCAACGCCTCTCCACCATCGTTCAGCTGGGTGGGACTGCACTCACCTGGTTCCATTCTTATCTATCTAATCGTAACCAGAGAATCACCTGCAATGGCTTCTCTTCCCACTCCCGCACCGTTACCTCTGGTGTCTCCCAAGGATCTATCCTTGGCCCACTCCTATTTCTCATCTATATGCTGCCCCTCGGCGACATCATCCGAAAACAGAGTGTCATTTTCCACATGTACGCTGAGGACACCCAGCTCTACTTCACCACTACCTCACTCGACCCCTCCACTGTCTCTAAATTGTCAGACTGCTTGTCCGTCATTCAGTACTGGATGAGCAGAAATTTCCTTCAACTAAATATTGGGAAGACCGAAGCCATTGTCTTCGGCCCCCGCCACAAACTCCGTTCCCTAGCCACTGACGCCCTCCTTCTCCTTCGCAACTGTCTGAGGCTGAACAAGACTGTCTGCAACCTTGGGTCATATTTGACCCAGAGATCAGCTTCCGACCACATATCCGCGCCATCACTAAAACCGCCTATTTCCACCTCCGTAACATCGCCTGACACTGCCCTTGCCTCAGCGCACCTACTGCTGAAACCCTCATCCATGTCTTTGTTACCTCTAGACTTGATTATTCCAATGCATTCCTGGTCGGCCTCCCATATTCTACCCTCCGTAAACTTGAGGTCATCCAAAACTTTGCTACCCGTGTCCTAATGCGCATCAATTCCATTCACTTGTGCTCGCTGACCTACATTGGCTCCTGGTCTGGCAACGCCTCGGTTTCAAAATTCTCATCCTTGTTTTCAAATCCCACCATGGCCTCACCCCTCCCTATCTCTGTAATCTCCTCCAGCCCTACAACCCTCATCTGTACTCCTCCAATTCTGGCCTCGCGCATCTCTGATTTAATCACTCCACCATTGGCGGCCATACCTTCTGTTGCCTAGGCCCTATGCCCTGGAATTCCCTCCCTAAACCTCTCCGCCTCTCTACCACTCTTTCCTCCTTTAAGACGCTTCTTAATACCTACCTCTTTGACCAAGTCTGCCGTAATATCTCATGTGGCTTGGTGTCAAATTTTGTTTGATCTCTTCTTCTTCTTAGGCAGTCCCTCGGGCCGAATGACTTGCTTCCACATTAAAAATGAGTTCGCAGGTGACTGATGAGTCTAATGCGGGACCTACAGTCTCTGTCACAGGTGGAGCAGACGGTGGTTGAAGGGGCAGGTGGGTGGGGTGCTTGGGTTGACGTGCGCTCCTTGCGCTGCCTGCGCTTGGCTTCCGCTTGCTCCCGGCGAAGAGACTCGAGGTGTTCGGTGCCTTCCCGGATGCTTCTCCTCCACTTTGTGTGGTCTTGGGCCAGGGATTCCCAGGTGTCGGTGGGGATGTTACACTTTTTCCAAGGAGGCTTTGAGGGTGTCCTTGAAGCGTTTCCTCTGCCCACCTGGGGCTCTCTTGCCGTGCCGGAGCTCCGAGTAGCGCGCTTGTTTTGGGAGTCTCGTATCGGGCATGCAGACGATGTGACCTGTCCATTGGAGCTGATCGAGCGTGGTCAAAGCTGCGATGCTGGGGATGTTGGCCTGAGCGAGAACACTGATGTTGGTGCACCTATCCTGCCAATGGATTTGCAGGATCTTGCAGAGGCAGCATTGGTGGTACCTCTCCAGTGCTTTGAGGTGCCTGCTGTACATGGTCCATGTCTCTGAGGCATACAGCAAGGCGGGTATCACTGCTGCTCTGTAGACCATGAGCTTAGTGCCGGGTTTGAGGTCCTGGTCTTCAAACACTCTCTTCCTTTGGCGACCGAAGGCTGCACTGGCACAATGAAGGCGGTGTTGGACTTCGTCATCGACGTCTGCCCTTGTTGACAGTAGGCTCCCGAGGTATGGAAAGTGGCCCACGTTGTCCAAGGCCTTGTCGTGGATTTTGATAATCGGGGGGCAGTACTGTGTGGCGGGGGCAGGTTGGTAGAGGACCTTTGCCTTACGGATGTTCAGTGTAAGACCCACGCTCTCGTACGCTTCGGTGAAGGTGTTGACGATGGTTTGGAGTTCGACCTCTGAGTGAGCGCAGACGCAAGCGTCGTCTGCATACTGTAATTCGACGACAGAGGATGGGACGACCTTGGATCTGGACTGGAGGCGACGGAGGTTGAACAGTTTCTCGTTTGTTCTGTAAATTAGCTCCACTCCAGCGGGGAGCTTACTGAGGGTGAGATGGAGCATTGCAGCAAGGAAGATCGAGAAGAGCGTTGGTGCAATGACACAGCCTTGCTTGACCCCGGTTCGTACGTGAATTGGGTCTGTGGTGAAACCGTTGGTCAGGATCACAGCTTGCATGTCGTCGTGAAGCAGGCAGAGGATGGTGAAAAACTTTTGAGGGCAGCCGAATTTGAGAAGGACACTCCATAATCCCTCACGGTTGACAGTGTCGAAGGCCTTTGTGAGATCGAAGAAGGCCATGTACAGCGGTTGGCGCTGTTCCCTGCATTTCTCTTATAATTGATGTGCGGTGAAGATCATGTCCATTGTGCCCCTAAGTGGGCGGAATCCGCATGCTGCGGGATGGAGTTGAGGACACTCGCGTCGAAGACAGAGTCGTGGTTAAGGAGATCTTCGAAGTGCTCCTCTCAGCGGGCACTGACTGCCTCTCTGTCCTTGATGAGTACCTCTCCGTTCTTGGGCCTTGGGTGCTTGGGCCGTAGGTGGTCTTGACTGCGCTAAAGAATCCACGCACGTCGTGGTTGTCGGCTAGCTGCTGGATCTCCTGCGCTTTCTCCACCCACCATCTGTTCTTTAGGTCGCGAGTTTTTTGTTGGACCTCGGCCTTCAGGCGTCTGCAGAGCTGCTTTCTTGCTCTCAAGTTCTGTTGCTGTATCCAGATCAGGAATGCCTTGCGCTTGTGGCTTATTAGCTCCTGGATCTCCTGGTCGTTCTCGTCGAACCAGTCTTGATGTTTCCTGGTCGAGTGACCGTGAAACGCCTTGGGACGTTTTACTACCTTAAAGGTGCTATATAAATACAAGTTGTTGTCTCCTTCCAAAATGCATCACTTCACACTTCTCTGTGTTTGAAATGATGCCCAGAATACCCAAGGCCAAGTCATTAATGTATATCAAAAAGAGAAGTGCTCCTAATACCAACCTCTGGGCGACACCACTGTATATTTCCCTCCAGTCTGAAAAACAACTGTTCACCACTACACTCAGCTTTCTGTCCCTTAACCAATGTTGTGTCCACGCCGTCATTGCCCCTTTAATCCCGTGGGATTCAATTTTGCTAACAAGTCTATTATGTGATACTTTATCAAACACCTTTTGAAAGTCCATATGCACAGCACCAACCGCACTACACTCAACAACCCTTCCCATTCATTCATCAAAGAACTCAATCAAGTTTATCAGACACGTATTGTTTTTAACAAATCCATGTTGGCGGTCATTGATTAACCCATGTTTTTCCCAAGTGACAATTAATTTTGTCCTGGATTATTGTCTAAAAGTTCCCCACCACCAACATTAGGCTGACTGGCCTATAGTTACCGGGTTTATCCCTCTCCCCTATGTTGAACAGGGGTGTAACATCTGCAACTCTCCAGTCTCTGGCACGACTCCCATATCTAAAGAGGATTGGAAGATTGTGGCCAGAGCTTCCGCTATTTCCACCCTTACTTCACTCAGAACCAGGGGGAAAACGTTCCACTGGTTGGAGTCATACGAAGCACAAAGGAAGATGGTTGTGGTGGTTGAAGGTCAATCATCACAGCCCCAGGACATCGCTGCAGGAGTTCCTCAGGGCAGTGTCCTAGGCTCAACCATCTTCAGCAGCTTCATCAATGACCTTCCCCCCAACATAAGGTCAGAAATGGGGATGTTCGCTGATGACTGCACAGCGTTCAGCGCCATTCACAACTCCTCCGATAATGAAGCAGTCCATGCCCGCATGCAACAAGATCTGGACAGTGATCAGGCTTGGGCTGATAAGTGGCAGGTAACATTTGCGCCACAGAAGTGCCAGGCAATGACTATCTCCAACAAGCGAGAGTCTAAACACCTCCCCTTGACATTCAACTGCATTACCATCGCCGAATCCCCCACCATCAACATCCTGGGGGTCACCATTGACCAGAAACTTAACTGGACCAGCCACATAAATACTGTGGCAACAAAAGCAGGTCAGAGGCTAGGTATTTTGCAGCGAGTGTCTCACCTCCTGACCCCCCAAAGCCTTTCCACCACCTACAAGGCACAAGTAAGGAGTGTGATGGAATACTCTCCACTTGCCTGGATGAGTGTAGCTCCAACAACACTCAAGAAGCTTGACACCATCCAGGACAAAGCAGCCCGTCTTGATTGGCACCCATCCACCACCTTAAACATTCACTCCCTCCACCACTGGCGCACCGTGGCTGCAGTGTGTACCATCTACAAGATGCATTGCAGCAATTCGCCAAGGCTTCTTCGGCAGCACCTCCCAAACCCACAACCTCTTCCACGTAGAAGGACAAGGGCAGCAGGCGCATGGGAACACCACCACCTCCAAATTCACCTCCAAGTCACACACCATCCTGACTTAGATGTATATCGCCGATCCTTCATCGTCGCTGGGTCAAAATCCTGGAACTCCCTACCTAACAGCACTGTGGGAGTACCTTCACCACACGGACTGCAGCGGTTCAAGAAGGTGGCTCACCACCACCTTCTCAAGGGCAATTAGGGATGGACAATAAATGCTAGCCTTGCCAGTGGCGCCCACATCCCATAAACGAATTAAAAAAAACCTGGGATGCATCTCATTCGAACCAGCTGACTTTTCTACTTTGACATTGGCAGCATCCTCTTCTTTTGTGAAGACACATGCAAAATACTCATTCAGTACCTCAGCCATGCCCTCTGCTTGTACAAGATCATCTCCTTTTTGGTCCCTAATGAGGTGCCAGCCTGGTGAAGCGACAACGGATCAGATCAAAGCTCTGCAGTCCTGCCATATCCAGTCATGAATGGTGTTGGACAACTAACAGGAGGAGGAGGCTTCATGAATATCCACAACCTTAATGATGGCTGAGCCCAGCACGTGAGTGCAAAAGACAAGGCTGAAGCATTTGCAACCATCTTCAGCCAGAAGTACCAAGTGGATGATCCATATTGGCCTCCTCCTGAGGTCCCCATCGTCAGAAATGTCAATCTTCAGCTAATTTGATTCACTCCACGTGATATCAAGAAACAGTTGAGCGTACTGATTACAGCAAAGGCTATGGGCCCTGACAACATCCCGGCTGTAGTGCTGAAGGCTTTTGCTCCAGAACTAGCCGCTCCGCTAGCCAAGCTGTTCCAGTACAGCGACAACATTGGCATCTACCTGACAAAGTGGAAAATTACCCACAAAAAGCAGGACAAATCCAATCCGGCCAATTACCGCCCCATCAGCCTGCTCTCAATCGAAGTGATGGAAGGGGTCGTCGACAGTGCTATCAAGCGGCACTTACTCACCAATAACCTGCTCACCGATGCTCAGTTTGGGTTCTGCCAGGACCACTCGGCTCCAGACCTCATTACAGCCTTGGTCCAAACACGGACAAAAGAGCTGAATTCCAGAGGTGACTTGAGAGTGACTGCACTTGACATCAAGGCAGCATTTGACCGAGTGTGGTATTAAGGAGCCCTAGGAAAATTAAGTCAATGGGAATTGGGGAAGACTCTCCACTGGCTGGATTCATACCTAGCACAAAGGAAGATTGTTGTAGTTGTTGGAGGCCAATCATCTCAGCCCCAGGACATCGTTGCAGGAGTTCCTCAGGGCAGTGTCCTGGGCCCAACCATCTTCAGCTGCTTCATCAATGACCTTCCCTCCATCATGAGGTCAGAAGTGCGGATATTCGCTGATGATTGCAGTGTTCAGTTCCATTCGCAACTCCTCAGATAATGAAGCAGACTGTGCCCGCATGCAGGAAGACCCGGGCAGCATTCAGGCTGGGGCTGACAAGTTGCAAGTAACATTCGTGCCACACAAGTGCCAGATATCTCCAACAAGAGAAAGTCTAACCACCTCACCTTGACATTCAACGGCATTACCATTGTTATCTTCCCCCACCATCATTATCCTGGAGGTCACCATTGACCAGAAACTTAACTGGACCAGCCCGGTTGGGTATTCTGTGGCGAGTGACTCACCTCCTGACTCCCCAAAGCCTTTCCACCACCTACAAGGCACAAATCAGGAGCGTGATGGAATACTCTCCACTTGCCTGGATGAGTGCAGCTCCAACAACACTCAAGAAGCTCGACACCATCCAGGACAAAGCAGCCTGCTTGATCAGCACCCCATTCACCACCTTAAACATTCACTCCCTCCACCACAAGTGCAACGTGGCTGCAGTGTGTACCATCTACAAGATGCACTGCAGCAACTTGCCAAGGCTTCTTTGACAGCACCTCCCAAACCCGCGACCTGTACAACCCATAAGGACAAGGGCAGCAGGCACATGGGAACACCACCACTTCCAACTTCCCCTGCAAGTCATACACCATCCTAACTTGGAAATATATCGCCGTTCCTTCATCGTCACTGAGTCAAGATTGTGGAACTCCCTCCCTAACAGAACTGTGGGAGTACCTTCACCACACGGACTGCAGCGGTTCAAGGCAGCAGCTCACCACCACCTTCTCAAGGGCAATGAATAAATTTTACAAAAATTGGCTCCACCCTTCCTTTGACTATCCTTTTAATATTTACATATTTATAAAAGACGTTAGTGTTCCCTGTTATGTTACCCGTTAATCTATTCTCATGCACTCTCTTTGTCCCTTTTTCAGTTCTCCTCT
The DNA here is from genome assembly GCA_030390025.1 of Squalus acanthias. Classification (NCBI taxonomy): domain Eukaryota; kingdom Metazoa; phylum Chordata; class Chondrichthyes; order Squaliformes; family Squalidae; genus Squalus; species Squalus acanthias. Next base: position 63,859,178 of record CM059436.1, on the reverse strand, counting down.
GCACTTTCTGTATGCAGTTTGGTTCTCTACTATATTATGAACCTGACATTTATCAGAAGCCTACTTTTTAACCATTTCATTTTAATCTCTATACCTTTAGTCATCCAGGGAGCCCTAGCTTTGGATGCCCTTTCTTTCCCCCTCGTGGGAATGTGTATAGTCTGTACTTGAACTATCTCCTCTTTGAAGGCTTCCCATTGCTCCTTTACCTGACAATCTTTGATTCCAATCCACCAGGGCCAGATCCCTTTTCAACTTACTGAAATTAGCCCTCTTCGAGTTGGGTATCTTCACCTTTGATTGTTCGTTGTCCTTTTCCATAACTACTCTAAACCTAATGGTAGTGATAACTGTTCCCCAAATGCTCTCCCACTGAAACATGCTCCATTTGCCCACTTCATTCCCCAGAACTAGATCCAGCACTGCTTCCTTCCTAGTTGGGTTGATTAAGAAAGTTCTCTCGTGCACATTTCAGGAATTCCTCCCCCTCTTTGCCCATTACACTATTATTTTCCCAATCTATATTAGGATAATTGAAGTCCCCCATTATCACTACTCTATTGCTCTTGCATTTTTCTGAAATTTGCTCCTCCATCTCCTTCCCACTATTTATAGAATCAAGAATCATAGAAATTTACGGCACAGAAGGAGGCCATCCGGCCATCGTGTCTGCGCCAGTCGTAAAAGAACTCTCCAGCCTAATCCCACTTTCCAGCTCTTGGTCCGTAGCCTTGCAGGTTACGGCACTTCAAGTGAATATCCAAGTACTTTTTAAATGTGATGAGGGTTTCTGCCTCTACCACCCTTTCAGGAAGTGCGTTCCAGACCCCCACCACCCTCTGGGTGAAAACATTTCTCCTCAACTGAGCATTGAAAACTGGTTGTTCAGCGCCACACTCCGGGAGGATTTCTGCACTGCCTGTCTCTTCTGCCTACCCTGCCAGATGTCCTCCCACTTACTGTCCCTCCTGAGCTCTCTGTGGCGTGGGGTGAACGTGCGATCCACGCTTCAACCCCTTCAAAATTCAACAGACCTCTCAGGTCACTTCTCAGTCTTTTCTTTTCTAGAGAAAAGAGCCCCAGCCTGATCAGTCTTTCCTGATAGTTTTATCAAGTTAGTTCTGGTAACATCCTTGTTAATATTTTTTGCATTCTCCATTTTGTAATATGGACACCAGAACTGTGCACAGTATTCTAAGTGTTATACAAGTTTAAGATAACTTCTTTGCTTTTGAATTCTATTCCTCTAGAAATGAACCTCAGTACTTTATGTGCATTTTTATAGCTTTATTAACCTGCATTGCTACTTTTAGTGATTTATGTATCTGTACTCCTAGATCGCTTTATGCCTCTATCCCATTTAGACTCTTATTTGCCAGTAGGTGGCACCCTTATGCCTTTTACCAAAATGCAACACCTGACTGATCTATATTGAAATTAATTTGCCAATTACACAGCCATTCTACAGGTTTGTTAACATTTTCTTGCAGTCTTCCTCAGTATTAATTATAACCCCCAATTTGGCGTTGTCTGCAAATTTTGATATGGTACTTCCGATTCCCGAGTCCAAATCGTTTATGTAAATAACTGGACCTCGTGCCTCAGTTCCATGGAGCCGGCGAGCTGTGCAGAGTTGTTGGCAAATTGTAATTGAAGATCGGGCCTCTGCTGGTGTCGCAGCAGCCCACAGGTCAGTGAGGTGGGTGAGTGATTGGGCCTCGGGCCAGCCATCGGTGGCCGGGGTGAGGTAGTGCTGGGTGATCAGGCTGGTAGCAGTTGCCAGGGAGCCAGCTCCACATTCAAGTATGGGGCCTTCCTGCTGGTTAGTGTTGTTGTGCTGTGTGTGTTCAGCACGTGACGAGTGAAGCACTGGGGCAATTTAAAATTGAATAAGTTATTCTGCATTTTAAATGTTGCCAACGTGCGTTCCTGCCACCAGCGCATCCACATTATCCAATATGGCGGGCGCCGCACATCCAGCCCGCCATATTGGGAGCTTAGTTAGCCATTTAGTGCTGAAAAACGGGTGCTTTGTGGCCGAATCTCTAGGTCCATGTCTTTAGGAGAGGAACATAAGAACATAAGAAATAGGAGCAGGAGTCGGCCATTTGGCCCCTCGAGCCTGTTCCGCCATTTAATGAGATCATGGCTGATCTGATCTTGGGCTCAGCTCCATTTTCCTGCCCGCTCCCCATAACCCTTCACTCCCTTATTGTTCAAAAATCTGTCTATCTCCACCTTAAATATATTCAATGACCCAGCCTCCACAGCTCTCTGGGGAAGTGAGTTCCACAGATTTACGACCCTCTGAGAGAAGAAATTCCTCCTCATCTCAGTTTTAAATGGGCGACCCCTTATTCTGAAACTATGCCCCCTAGTTCTATATTCCCCCATGAGGGGAAACATCTTCTCTGCATCTACCTTGTCGAGCCCCCTCAGTATCTTATATGTTTCAATAAGATCACCTCTCATTCTTCTAAACTCCAATGAGTATAGGCTCAACCTTTCTTCATAAGTCAACCCCTTCATCTCAGGAATCAACCTCGTGAACCTTCTCTGAACTGCCTCCAATGCAAGTATATCCCTTCTTAAATAAGGAGACCAAAACTGTACGCAGTACTCCAGGTGTGGTCTCATCAATACCCTGTACAGTTGTAGCAGGACTTCCCTGCTTTTACACTCCAACCCCCTTGCAATAAAGGCCAACATTCCCTTTGCCTTCCTGATTACTTGCTGTACCTGCATGCTAACTTTTTGTGTTTCATGCACAAGGACCCCCAGGTCCCTCTGTACTGCAGCATTTTGTAATCTCTCTCCATTTAAATAATAATTTGCTTTTTTATTTTTCTTACCAAAGTGGATAACCTCACACTTTCCCACATTATACTCCATCTGCCAAATGCTTGCCCACTCACTTAGTCTGTCTATATCCCTTTGCAGATTCTTTGTGTCCTCTTCATAACTTGTTTTCCCACCTATCTTTGTATCATCAGCAAATTTGGCTACATTACACTCGGTCCCTTCATCCAAGTCATTAATATAGATTGTAAATGGTTGAGGCCCCAGCATTGATCCCTGTGGCATCCCACTAGTTACCGTTTGCCAACCGGAAAATGACCCATTTATCCCTACCCTGTTTTCTGTTAGTTAGCCAATCCTCTATCCATGCTAATATATTACCCCCAACCCCGTGAGCTCTTATCTTGTGCAGTAACCTTTTATGTGGCACCTTATCGAATGCCTTCTGGAAATCCAAATACACCACATCCACTGGTTCCCCTTTATCCACCCTGCTCATTACATCCTCAAAGAACTCCAGCAAATTTGTCAAACATGATTTCCTTTTCCTAAAACAATGCTGACTCTGCTTGACTGTATTATGATTTTCTAAATGTCCTGCTACTGCTTCCTTAATAATGGACTCCAGCATTTTCCCAATGACAGATGTTAGGCTAACTGGTCTATAGTTTCCTGCTTTCTGTCTCCCTCCCTTCTTAAATAGGGGCGTTACATTTGCGGTTTTCCAATCTGCTGGGACCTCTCCAGAGTCCAGGGAATTTTGGTATATTGCAACCAATGCATCCACTATCTCTGCAGCCACTTCTTTTAAGACCCTGGGATGCAGGCCATCTAGTCCAGGGGACTTGTCCACCTTTAGTCCCATTATTTTACCAAGTACTTTTTCTTTAGTGATAGTGATTGTTTTAAGTTTCCCTCTCCCTATAGCCCCTTGATTATGTATTATTGGGATGTTGTTAGTGTCTTCTACCGTGAGGACTGATACAAAATATTTGTTCAAAGTCTCAGCCATTTCCCTGCTCCCCATTATTAATTCCCCAGTCTCATCCTCTAAGGGACCAATGTTTACTTTAGCTACTCTCTTCCTTTTTATATACCTGTAGAAGCTCTTACTATCTGTTTTTATATTTCTTGCTAGTTTACTCTCATAATCCATCTTCTCCCTCTTTATTATTTTTTTTGTCGTCCTTTGCTGGTTTTTAAGCATTTCCCAATCCTCTGGCCTCCCACTAATCTTGGCAACATTGTATGCCTTTGTTTTCAATTTGATACCATCCGTTACTTCCTTAGTTAGCCACGGATGGTTCTCCCTTCTCTTAAAGTCTTTCCTTCTCACTGGAATATATTTTTGTTGAGAGTTATGAAATATCTCCTTAAGTGTCTGCCATTGCTTATCAACCGTCTTACCCTTTAATCTATTTTCCCAGTCCACTTTAGCCAACTCTGCCTTCATACCTTTGTAACTGCCTTTATTTAAGATCAGGACACTGGTTTGAGACCCAACTTTCTCACCCTCCAATTGAATTTGAAATTCAACCATGCTATGATCACTCTTTCCTAGAGGATCCTTTACTATGAGATCATTTATTAATCCTGTCTCATTACACAGTACCAGATCGAAGATAGCCTGCTCCCTGATTGGTTCCACAATGTATTGTTCTAGGAAACCATCCTGGATACACTCTATGAACTCTTCCTCGAGGCTACCTTGGCCAATTTGACTTGTCCAATCAATATGAAGATTAAAATCGCCCATGATTATTGCTGTAGCTTTCTTACAAACCTCCATTATTTCTTGATTTATACTCTGTCCAACAGTGTAGCTACTGTTAGGGGGCCTATAGACTACGCCCACCAGTGACTTCTTTCCCTTATTATTTCTTATCTCCACCCAAACTGATTCTACAGCTTGCTCTTCTGAGCCAATATCATTTCTCACTACTGCACTGATCTCATCCTTTATTAACAGAGCTACCCCACCTCCTTTTCCTTTCTATCTAGGAGGGGGAAGGAAGAAAATTGGTGGAAAGAGGAAGGAAAAATAGGGCAACAACGTTGTCGCAGACTACTGACTGTATGAGACAATGCCGCTGTACAAATCCTGACTGACCTGACTCTCTCAATTTCTACAATCAGCAGTTTTTTAATGCTTGCCAGGCTAGGCATAGTACAACTCCCGTCTGTTTTTATTACCAGTTTCGGACAGTTTATAAAATCAGGACAATCAGCAGCAGGCCCCACTGTTATCCTATGCCAGCAATCCAGAGGTCGTAATCAACCGCGGTCTTGATTTCAGCCTGAACAGCAGCAATAGAATAACTTTAAAAAAAAATCATATATACATTAGAACTCCTTGATCTAACACTTCAATCAGCAAAACACTCCAAACAGACATTATTCCTGCCCAAATTTCACAACAAAGATCAGCTAAGTAAAAAGCTTGGACGTCCTAATTATATCAAATTTAAAGAAATACAGACATTTTACCATGGGGTTTTCTCTGAAATTAAATTACTTTAAAAGTTTTTGCCAGATGTTGACATGGCTGCAGTTTCAAATTGCAGCAGTAATTTTTAAACCGTGAAACCCTCGCAATATGTAACAAGCATGATTTCTTGGCTGAAAGAGAAACTTGCTACAGATGTTTATCAATACTGATTTGTAAACAGCTGCCAAGAGCAGTCTGTGGTGATTGTCATTCAGTCTGCTCTCCCTCACTATGGGGTCCACTGATGGCATGACTATGACTAGAGAGTTTGGGTGCAAAGTCAGTCAAATAAACATTTGATGGAGGCTGCACAGGTATTGAAACAATCTGAAGGGAGAAAAAATGTACATTTAAAAGAGGGAATCTCACATCCCATACTGTTAAAATGAATCACCAGGAAAATGCTTCTCCAATCCAATATTTCCATGCAGCTGATTTGACACAATCTCCCTCTTTTAAGGCATATGTTTAAAAGATGCTCAGATGTTACGAGATTCAAAGACAAGGGAGTACAACTCATGGATTGAAACTCGTCTGTGGTTTGCTTTCTGTGATTATCTATCTCTAAACAAGAGAGAAAATGGGCTTGTTTCAAATGAGGAGCCACTGCAAAATGCATGAAAACATCAGCTATTTGTTCTGTTTGCATTCATCTCAGTGAACATGAATTCCACGTGTGTTTTGAAACATGGCCAGATGCAGCAGGTGTCAGCTTTGTGTTCTTGTTAACAGGGAAACAAAGTACACATTTATCATTCTCCCTGGTCTCCACACCAGGAAACCTTTTCATGGAGCCAAAACAATCTAGCCCACTGCACCTGCAACTCAAACACATGAAACATTAACCTGCTTCCAATCATGTATATTTGTAGAGCACAGACTGGCACTTCATCACTGCCTCCAAACTCTGTGTTTCTATTGGGGGCTAAAAAATAAAATACCAAACATACACACACACAGTGTGACACCCTAAACCTTAGTTCAAAAATAATATTCCCACCTTTGACAATTAGTTCAGCATCTGTGACAATATGAGCCCTAAAGGGAATATAGTTTCAAAATATTTAATCGTAATTTTCTTGTTTGAAGGCTGAGAAGGAATGCAAGTGTGCCCACACTGTGTTGTCATTAAACAAATAAGCAAAAGTTATAAGCTGTCAGCTCTGAAGAGGTTTTTCTCTGTAGTTTATAAGCAAAGTGCATTTAAGCCAACACGATGGAAATATTGTAGCTTTAGCAGGATACAGTGCTATTTAGTACTCACCAGGAGAAGGCGGTTGTATCTTAGGCTGTTTTTTGGATTCGCCAGAACTGAACATCTCAGGAGGGGGCTCCTCTCCACGTTCAATCTTGCATTCAAAGGCAAACAGGTACTGAATGTACTGCTTCTTTAGTGAGCTGGCTGCGCTGCTCGACGTACCTACGCTCAGGGACGTTGCCAGCTCACGCCATTTTTTGTTTTTGTTAACCTAGGGAGATCATGTTAAAATCATTCAATGAGAGCCTGATTGAATATTGTCAAATAATTTCAGCATACCCTCATGATAAATCACAGTAGAATCTGAATGACAATATTCAACTGATATTGCGCACTTCAACTTTCTAACCAGCTTTTATCACTTTTGAGGGTCGAAAGCATCTTCGTAAAAGGAATTTAGTTCACTGGAAGTTGGGTTGGGGTGGGGCTGAGACGAAGTGGGGAACAGAAACAGTAGAGAGAACATATAGCTCTCACAACTTGGAGAATTGCAAACTCCAGCTGCCTAAAACTTTGACTCACCTGAATGAGTGTAGTCCTATTTGGAATGCTGTAAGCAAGGGGGTTCTCTATTTTTTGGGGGAGGGAATAGGAGGAAACAGGCAACTGACTATATATTCTCTTGAATGAGTATAGATGCACAGAAACGACAGAAAATCTGACCTTCAAAGTCTATGGGGCGGCCGGGGGCGTTCCTTTCCAGTTTTATCTTTATATTCCATTATTTATTAGTCAATTCATTCTCAATTTGTGCATTTGGGAGATCTTTAAGTGAAAATGAACATATAGGCCTGGAGTTTCCACATGATTTTTGCCCAGATATCAGCTTAATCTGGGCAGAATCGAATTAAACAGCGGTAAAGATCATGGAATTTTAAGCGTGAGTTGCGTCGTAATCACTTTACGCTGGAGTATCCGAGATCGTTTACGCTGGCTCAAAAGTCCATTCGACCGAAGCAGTCACTGCCCACGTCCCCAGGTTGGAATGCTGAGTTTCCGCCGATTGCACCCATTCGGAGGTGTTCATCACATTGCGCCCAAAACTTGGCCGCACAGGCACCCGTAGTCACATGAATCCAGCGTTAATCACCTGACCTGCAGTGACCAGCAGTCAATTGAAGCCTGACCCAGGTCTGTTACTCCTGTTGCTGTTACTTTAAAATATTTTAAATTCAGTTTAAATTCATTCAATTGATCTGCCCTTGGTACATCAAAGACCTGTGACCAGCAGTCAATTGAAGCCACACAGGTGTGTATTGTTCTGCTGCAGTAATTAGTTAATTGAAGACAGCAGTGACCAGTCAATTGTTAAATGTCTTACCTTGTGATCTTCAGCCTCACTCTGGAGGGAATTTTTTTTCCCCCTTGCCTTTTCTACGACCCCACCCAGCACCTTGAGGCCCCTGTTCCAATCATGAATCGATTACGTTTGATTGCGCTGATTCATGGGAGATTTTACGTTAGGCTAATGAGTTTGTGCGGAAACTTCAGCGTAACTTCACCTCAGCAAAACTGCGTAGTGTCCAGCTCATTCTGGGCGCGTTTTACCAATTGTGCCCCTAGCGGAAATTCCATGCCATAATTCTCGAGACATTGTTGTAATGAGGCTCAACATCACACCAACATACAAATTAATATATACATAGAAATCCCCAAACTCCAGAGAATACAATATAATACTAAGTTATTTAATAAAAAACTGCAATGAACAGATTGTACAAAACAATAAGTAACAATGATTGGTCTGAACCGAGTTCTTAGTGGGCACAGATCCACAGCAAGAATAAAAGCTGCCCGTAATTAGCGAAATGCTGGTTTTTATTTCAGAGAGACTACAAGATGGCAGTGACATCTACCTGCATGTACTGATGCTATTGCAGTGGTCAAGCGACCAGGCAGCATTGGCAAAAAAAGCCCTGAATTCTGAGTTTATATCTGGCCCATTTCATATACTGCAGCAAGATTCTTTGAAACATCTTCGAATCTTTCACTGTAGCATTGTTATTTAGTTAGGGTTCAAATTAATGGACAGGCAATTCTCCACAAGTTTAACTTTCATCAACATGCAAAAAACCATATTTAGCTGCAACAATGTCCAAGTATCAGCCAAAATAAATAATTCTGAACCGCCCACAGGTACAACTGTATTTCTCAGTGCCTACCTGTGCCAGACCACCAATTTCCTTAACACAGATGTAAAGTCGGTAAAGGTCCAATGGCTTTTTGCCCACAGCAGGTAAAGTGGCCACTGGCGTCCCTCTCTCCTCCATGAAGGACAGATAACGGTCGATCCACATCTTGCGTTCCTGCTCATTCCCCAGCTCGTACAGCTTGGTTATCTTCTCACCAGTTGTGGAAGAGTTTGATTTCTGCAATGAGCAGGCACAACAAAGCAGGAAATATGAAGAGTCTTTTTTCTAATTAAAAAAATTGTGCTACTCCTTGAAAAAAACAAACAGTAAGAAATGAAGGCTACTAGTTCTGGCACACACAAAGTAAACAGTCTATTATTGTATTTCAGTTCTAATGCTCAAAGCTCTCATATTTCATCGGTATAACAACCAGAGCTTCAGCTCAGTGATTCGGGTGTGTGGCCACAGACCAAACAAAAATCTTGCATTGTCTGACACAAACAAAGTATAAGTTTTGACCATACACTTATCTATACCTGTTCATCATCCAATCATGTTACCATCATGTACCTACAAATATAACTAGTCTCACTCCAGCAAACTGCTTTTCTAGTTTCAGATCACAACAGAAAATCTGCCATCTTATTTTCTTTGTCACTGAGCTGGAGTTCTGATCTGCTCGGCCAATTAAGGCAAATGCAATGTTGATTTTTTTTTGGTCAGGCATGCACTGTGGCCATCTGATCTAATAAAAGTAGAGTAACAGTACTTGTAGAGTAACAGAGTGAACTGTAGTAGATTATTGGACCATTCAGAACCAATTAAAGGGGCAGAAAGTAAAAATGCCTACATGTTTAATACTTCATGGTAGTTTCAGCTGGTCAGATGATTAATCCAAGATATGAGTCCAAAATGTTCTTTTAATGCATTTTTACAGTTGATTTCTTTTTTGTTTTACAAAGAGAGCTGCCCCATTAAAAACATTATTTTTAAAAATGATTTTCACCCAAGATTCAAGTTGGAGATATGAAGCTGATTATGTTACAGAATAACATACGACTATTTAAAAAACGATAGTTCAACACACTTTAAGAAAAATACAACATAACATTTTAATCAGCATAATCTTCTCCATAATCCCATTCAAGAGCTTTCTCCTTTAATGGCATATAGGTTTTTCTCCAAAGGACTGTCTCAGTTCATCCTGAATATTTTCATTATACATCAAAATCTACGAATGTAGGACTGTGAGATTTAGACCTGAACAAAATTATTTATTCCCCTCCTCTCCTGAAGGCACCAACTCCTGCAGAAATTCAGTTCTGCTGGTGGTACCTCATCCAACTGACAAATCTACAAGTGAGGCTAAATGGTGAGGACCAACAGGCTTTTCTAGCGTGGAAAGCATTGTAGCTGAGACTAACTCGGATTATCCCTGATGTCTACACATGTGAATTTTTCAGTGGGCAGCATGCAGCAGATACCCTGGCTGATTTTCCCTTCCTCGAGTCCAATGGGCTACGTCCAATTGTGGTGCCCAAAATGCTGCCACAGCTGAGATCAACTGTCTCAGTACAGACTGGGAAATCAAACCTATGACCATCTTCTCTGTATGATTTAGTGTTAGACTAGGGCATACCTTTACTCAATAGACCATTGGAGCTCCAAAATTGATTTAACATACACTATGGACATCCAGAAGGCATTCAACAAGGTTCCACGTCAGAGACTTTTAACAAAAATGGAATTGGAGGCAACCTATTGGCTTGGATAGGAAACTGGTTAGGACGTAGGAGACAGAGAGTAGGGATAATGGATATGTACTCAAATTGGCAGGATATGACTAATGCTGTCCCCCAGGGATCTGTCCTAGGGCCTCAGCCTTTCACTATATTTATAAATGACTTGGATGAAAGAATACAGAGCCGTGTATCTAAGTTTGCTGACGACTCTGAAGTTACGTGGCACATTAAGTAGTGTAGATGGCAAAACTGTGGCAGATTGCTTTCAATGTGGGAAAGTGTGAGGTCATCCACTTTGGACCAAGAAAGTTAGATCAGAGTATTTTCTAAATTGCAAGAAGCTAGGAACTGTGGATGAACAGAGAGACTTAGTGGTCCAAGTACAGAAATCACTAAAAGCTAGTGGACAGGTACAAAAATAATTTAAAAACCTAATAACCTGAAGAGGGCTAGAATACAAAGGTGTGGAAGTTATGTTACAGCTGTACAGAGCTCTGGTTAGACCCCATCTGGAGTATTGCATTCAGTTCTGGGCACCGCACCTCAGGAGAATTTATAATGGGGAACAAAGAAATGGCAGACCAAATACATACTTTGGTTCTGTCTTCACAAAGGAGGACACAAATAAACTCCCAGAGATGTCGGGGAACATAGGGTCTAATGAGAGGGAGGAATTGAATGAAATCAGTATTTGTAGGGAAATGGTGTTAGGGAAATTGACGGGATTGAAGGCCGATAAATCCCCAGGGCCTGATAATCTACATCCTAGGGTACTTAAGGATGTGGCCCTAGAAATAGTAGATGTATTGCTGGTCATCTTTCAAAATTCCATAGACTCTGGAACAGTTCCCATGGATTGGAGGGTAGCTAATGTAACCCCACTATTTAAAAAAGGTGGTAGAGAAAAAACGGGGAATTATAGACTGGTAAGCCCGACATCGGTAGTGGGCAAAATGCTAGAGTCCATTATAAAAGATGCAATAGCAGAGCACTTGGAAAACAGTGACAGGATCGGACAAAGTCAACATGGATTTACAAAAGGTAAATCATGCCTGACTAATCTACTGGAATTTTTTGAGGATGTAACTGGTACAATAGATAAGGGAGAACCAGTGGATGTGGTGTATTTGGACTTTCAGAAGGCTTTCGATAAGGTCCTGCATAAGAGATTAGCATGCAAAGTTAAAGCACATGGGATTGGGGGTAAGGTACTGATTTGGATAGAGAACTGGTTGGCAGACAGGAAGCAAAGAGTTGGAATAAACGGGTCTTTTTCCCAGTGGCAGGCAGTGACTAGTGGGGTACCGCAGGGATCGGTGCTAGGACCCCAGCTATTCACAATATATATTCATGATCTAGACGAGGGAACTAGATGTAATATCTCTAAGTTTGCAGACGACACAAAGCTGGGTGGGCGTGTGTGCTGTGAGGAGGATGCAGAGAAACTCCAGTATGATTTGGACAGGTTGGGTGATTGGGCAGATGCATGGCAGATGCAGTATAATGTGGATAAATGCGAGGTTATCCACTTTGGTGGCAAAAACAGGAAGACAGATTATCTGAACGGCAATAGATTGGGAAAAGGGGAAGTGCAACGAGATCTGGGAGTCCTTGTGCACCAGTTGCTGAAGGTAAGCATGCAGGTGCAGCAGGCGGTTAAGAAGGCAAATGGTATGTTGGCCTTCATAGCGAGAGGATTCGAGTACAGGAGCAAGGATGTCTTGCTGCAGTTGTACAAGGCCTTGGTGAGACCACACCTTGAGTATTGTGTGCAGTTTTGGTAGCCTTATCTGAGGAAGGATGTTCTTGCCATGGAGGGAGTACAGCGAAGATTTACCAGACTGATACCTGGGATGGCAGGAATGACGTATGAAGAGAGATTGGGTCGATTAGGCTTATATTCGCTAGAGTTTAGAAGAATAAGAGGGGATCTCATTGAAACTTATAAAATTCTAACAGGACTAGACAGACTAGATGCAGCAAGGATGCTTCCGATGGCGGGGGAGTCCAGAACCAGAGGTCACAGTCTAAGGATAAGGGGTAAGCCATTTAGGACTGAGATGAGGAGGAATTTCTTCACCCAGAGAGTGGTGAACCTGTGGAATTCTCTACCACAGAAGGCAGTTGAGGCCAATTCATTAAATATATTCAAGAAGGAGATAGATATATTTCTTAAGGCTAAAGGGATCAAGGGATATGGGGAGAAAGCAGGGACAGGGTACTGAATTTGGATGATCAGCCATGATCTCATTAAATGGCGGAGCAGGCTCGAGGGGCCGAATGGCCTACTCCTGCTCCTATCTTCTATGCTTCTAGGAAGGATATATTGGCCTTGGAGGGGGTGCCGCAGATTCACCAGAATTATACCGAGGCTAAAAGAGGTAAATTATGAAGACAGGTAACATATACTAGGCTTGTATTCCCTTAAATATAGCGGATTAAGGGGTGATCTAATTGAAGTGTTTAGGATGATCAAAGGTGTTGATAGGGTAAATCGAGAGAAACTGTTTCCTCTGGTGGTGGAGTCCAGAACAAGGGGGCATAATCTTAAAATTAGAGCTAGGCCGTTCAGGGGTGATGTCAAAAAGCACTTCTTCTCACAAAGGGTAGTGGAAATCTGGAACTTTCTCCCCATAAAAGCTATTGAGGCTAGGTCAATTGAAAATTTCAAAACTGAGATTGATAGATTTTTGTTAGACAAGGGTATTAAGAGTTACAGACCCAAGGTGAGTTAAGATACAGATCAGCTATGATCTAACTGAATGACGGAACAGGCTCGAGAGACTGAATGGGCTACTCCTGTTCCTATGTTATGTAGCTGAAAGGGGATAAGAAGTGCACCTCAGATACACAGCTTTTATAATGATCTTTTGAGTGGGAACCTGCACCTGGAGCTGGCTCTCAATGTTTATGTTGTTAAATCTGGTATCTGTAGACCAAACTTGTAGACCCAGTTTTATCTGCAAAGGTCTACAGTCCCCCAGTACAAGGAGGAATGGTGATAAAGTGTGAGAAAATATCCACTTTCATTTTCTATTTTCATTTGTTTCATTGATTTAAAAACCTATAAATTATTACACAAAACAAATATGAAATGGGTTTCAAGTTCAAAAAATATGTAGAATTTTAGGTCAGTTGAACATTTAAATTTTTACGAGTATTCAAAAAACATTACTCTTAGCCTTCAATCTGTACACCTCGAGAACATTTCTAAAGGTGCGGTGGTCCACGGTTAATGTCATGATTGGCTGCCATTCTCTCCTGGGAAGGAATTTTATACAGCAACACTCATCATGAAAGTTAATTGCTATTCAGCTGTTACCACAATTAGAAGGTTATGAAGGGAATTCAAACACATTTTTTTTGTCTTAAATGATTCTTCAACATAGCACACAAACATTACAAAACATACAGGTTAATAAAACAGAGCCACTTACGGGGCTTGACGGAGTCTTTGGCCAGCCTGGGCTGCTAATGCTATCACTTTCATCTCCATGCAATGAGGAGATGCTAGTAGAGCTTGGGGACATGGGGGAAGGGATTGGCAGGTTGCCTGGGGTAGGGGGCTGAGAAATACCCTGGGGCTGAGAGCTGTAGCTATCCTGTGGTAGAGGGACAAAAATACAACAAAGGCAGGACAAGGTTCATTCAAAAGAAGAAAAAAAGTTACATAAACTGAATTTACATTTGTCCAACTTTAACTTACGGATAAAAACAATTACATAACATTTATAATCGGTATAAACTTGGAAAATTGCTGGATGCTTCACTGAGCCGCCATGCTTAATTTTAAGCTTATATGAGATGCTTAGCACAGGAGTTTTCCCCATGAAAGAAGCCATTTACCCAGTTTTACAAAAAAGCCGGGAAAGCAAAATATTAAGTATGCCTTTGCTGCTGCTGCACAGGAAGCCATAACTGGAGGCAGAGAAAACGGCTGCAGTTTATAAAACCAGGCAAGAGTCTCTCTACCACCTTAAAGCCAAATTTAACCACTGTTTTAAGTGCCTTTAGAACCAGTAACTTTCAGATCCACATAGGATGGAGGGGTAGGACCCACAAATGGAGATGACATGCAGAAAGTAGAAAATAGAGGCTGAAAACCAAATGATGGAACATAGCAGACTTGTTCAGCCGAACCAACACCATCCGTGCTGGAGAAATACCTTAGACTTGCTCTCAGTTGGAGGGATTCCTTCTTCTTTGATGTCCATTTTCTGAGGTACTTGCAGTTTGGAATCGCCCTGTGTCATCATGTCTGCTCCAAGACCCATTGAAGCTATTCACAAAAACATTTTGGGCAACTAAAATTAATCCTAAAAAGTATATGCAAATCTCATTCAAGCTTAATGCTGGTAATAACAGACAGGGACAAACACACATATTTGTCACTTCAAATATACCAATACAAAACTTAGAACTGAGAGTATAAAAAGATGGAAAAATACTTTAAAAAGGAACAGGGTTGTCAGGGTAGTCTGATTGTTCCTTGCACATGCTTCCTCACCTCTTGAAAATCCCATTCCAGTCTATTCAGTGATTTTCAAAATGCATATACACAATATACAGTTCATGCCAGTTGTAGATTTGAACCAGTTTTTCTAAACCATGTTTGCGTTTTACATTCAATTTAAACATTTCGGGCTAGAAATTCGGTGCATTTGCACCTCTTGTTGGGCGCGAACGACATTTCTCCCGGGTGCTGCACCGCTAACGACTCCCGCTAAATTCAGCGGGAGTTTAGTGGCGCCGGTAACCGGTAGCGCACCGCTGCGCAGGCGATGACAACGTCATCACCATGTGCAGGGCCCCATTTTTGCCCCGCCTGCAAAATTGGCCCGCGCCCCCTGAATCTGCGCTGGGCGATGACAGCGACCGATTCAGGGGGCGGGAACGGAGCGGCATGAAGCTTGCAGGGTGCTAAGTAAAGGGGTGGTGGCGGGCAATGGAAAAAAAATCGTCCGACTTACTTGTCGCGGCCCATTGCATCTTTGAACGCGGGGTCCATGCCGCGATCTGGCAGCCCGGCACACCTCTTGAGTGCCGGGCTGCTGGCACAGCACCCCGCTCCCTGGTGGTCCAGGTAGGGCCCCCGCAGAGGTTTGGGCTTGGGCCCTCCCCTTTAATGAGGGGAAGAGCCCTTCCATGCGGCAGCGCTACGTGGCCCAGTGCGTAGCGCTGCAGAACGCCTGATATTCGGGGTTAGCGCACTAAGAAGGAAGTGGAGCGCTTGAATTAGCGTTCCACCTCCCTCTTGGGGCGCTAAAACTGAAGTTAGCGATCGCCAGCGCTATTTTTCGCCGGGCGCTAGCGCCCAGGCAATGTTAACAACCCAAAATGGTCGCTAACTAATTTTCCCCCCATAGGCTCCCCTCACAATTTAATGGGGGAAAAAAAATCAACTGCACTTATAAAATTATTGCGAGCCTGAAAAATCCTGCTTTAAATGGATTTCTTTTAAAAATGTTAACAAATAAATGTTCCTGTTTGTAAGTAAAGATGCTCACCTTTTGTTTACACTCAGCTTACATGTATGACAATACTGATGCTATCACTCCACCTGCACCTATAAGTAGACTTCAGGTCACTGAACTTTTTTAAAAATTTGAACCATCTTCTTGTCTGGGAGTGATATGGATTAAGTAAACTATGATTTATGCTCTCACAGTGTACAGTGACCAAATGTTTTAATTCCAAATACTATCCTGATCCAGTAGTTTGTTTAAATGGACTGTATTTAAAGTATGTAGGCTGTAGCGTCATGGTGCATAAACAGCAGACCTGGACTATCAGTTTTGAAACAGTGTCATGTCCTGAAGATATCAATCTAGTCTGGTACATACAAACTTGGTTAATGGCTTAATTTCCATTATACTTGTGCGTTCAATTTAATTTCTCGAACCACAGGTGGCAGGATATGCAACAAATTGCTCTGAAATATCTACTTTCATCTCTGGATTAATGCATTGCTGTGGGTTCAAAGAACCCATCAACAGATGACAAAATGTTGTTATACTACACACTTATGAACTCTCCCTTAGTTTTTATTTTAGCTCAGTGGTCCCTACCAAAATTCAGCTAGGCACCCCTGTGCAATTTGGTACCTCTCATTATGTGGGCGACAGTTCATATAGGAGAAAGAGAGAATTAACTTGCATTTAAAAAGGCACTTTGTCTTCAGGATATCCCAAAGCATTTTACCACCAATGGAATACTTTTAAAATGCAATCAGTCGTTAGGTGGATAAAAACAGTAACCAATTATCACACATCAAGATTCCCAAAACAACAAATAAACGAATTACCAGATTTTAATTGAAGGAAGGATGTTTACTCAGACACAGAAAACTCCCTACTCTTCTTTGAATAGTGCCATATGATCTTTTACAGCTACCTGAGCAGGCAGATGTTTGTTTCATCAGCAAGGTGGCACCTCTGACAATGTAGCACTTCCACAGTGCTGCAACGCTAGCCTAGATTGTCTTTAAATCCTAGTGGGATTTAACCCACAACCTTTTCACTCAGGTGAGAGTACTACCAACCGAGCCAAGTCAACAACTGGAAGGGAAAAATTACACTTAGCTCACCTGCAGCATTATAGAATCATAGAAACTTACAGCACACAAGGAGGCCATTCGGCCCGCCGTGCCTGCGCTGGCTCTTAGAAAGAGCAGACGCGCTTAGTCCCATACCTCTGCTTTTTGTCTGTAATCCTGTAAGTTCCTCATCCTCAAGTACCTGTCCAACTCCCTTTTAAAATTATTTATGGAATCAGCTTCCACCGCCTTTTCAGGTAGAGCGTTCCAGATCCCGACAACTCTGAGTAAAACAAATTCTCATCTCCCATCTAGATCTTTTGCCACTGTGCTAGTTTGTCACCGAATTTACTGGCACTATCAGTAGCAGCGAACAAGTTCACAGGCCAGGCCAAGCCATTCTCCTGGATGAAGGGCGAGAAGCTTTTGCGTGGAAGAATTCAGGATATTTTTTAAATGTCACGAAGCCGTCATAGTGATGCTTAATGCCATCACTGAAGCAATCCATAGTCAGCAGTTCTATTAGTTGCATAATGAAGACCCGTTCAGATAGATAAGATGCAGAGTAAATTGTTTGAACAGATCAAGTTTCTTTAAATTTATTTATCATTGTAAAGGTTTTGTATCAGATTTTGCATATCATTTTATTACTGGGCAGAATAATTTTGGTTTAAAAAATAAAAATGTTAAAATGTTTAGAGGAAGAGAAGAGTTAGGTGACTATGCATAAGTTAGTCTAGAGGTGGCACTGTAGTTCAGTGTACTGTGTGGATGGCAGTGAAGAGAGGTATGTTAGCTCAGGCACCATATATTATATATTTTAAAAATACACATACACACAACTGCAAACAGAGTTATGCCAGCAATAATCCCTTTGCTGACTGGGACTGAGTTATAGTGACAAGGAGGAGACCCGAGAGGTAGGAGGTGAATAAAATGTTGAAGGGGATGGCTGCACACATCATACGTGTATATATTGTAACAACTTTGGCTTCTACATGACAAATATTTCAGCTGTAAGTTGAAAAGTTTTTGTGTTTTTAAGCAACTTAGATAACGGGAAGTCAAAAGGTTTAGTGAAGCCATTGCCATAGAGGTAGTGCCAAAAGTATTTAATATCTAGTACAAAGCAACTCACGCATACCCACAATACATACTGGAGAGAACACAGGTAAGTGTCAGTGTGGTTTTGGCAGACTTTACCCTGAATCTGTAGGGATGTTTACTGTATTGGCAAACTGATGCCACACAGCTTGCCAGCTTATTCACCAGAGCCTTGCTCTCTAGCTGGTGTAATTAAAATTAATTATTTTGTAAAACATGTTCATACACAGGTGTGTAGTGTAATCATTTTGTAGTGGCTAATCTGTGAATGGATTTTGCATTAGTTTTATTTTGTCTTCCTTTCAGATTTTGGCAGAATGCTGCATTTGTTCATCACCTAATATGAGCATGTCATGCTAGGATGGAGCAGTTTCCTCAGCTGTACTGTAGGAAACATGTCTGTTACCTCTGGGAATGAATACAGGGAATCAAATAAATTACATGAAACCCCAAGATACAGTGGGATCCTGAAGAAATTACTGCACAAACTAAACTAGGGCTGTGCCAATCAATTCATATGGAGCTGACTAGGGCTGTGCCAATCAACAACAACAACTTGTATTTATATAGCGCCTTTAACATAATAAAACGTCCCAAGGCGCTTCACAGGAGTATTATAAGACAAAAAATTTGACACCAAGCCACATAAGGAGAAATTAGGGCAGATGACCAAAAGCTTGGTCAAAGAGGTCGGTTTTAAGGAGTGTCTTAAAGGAGGAAAGAGGCGGAGAGGTTTAGGCAGGGAATTCCAGAGCTTAGGGCCTAGGCAACAGAAGGCACGGCCACCAATGGTTGAGCAATTATGATCAGGGATGCTCAAGAGGGCAGAATTGGAGGAGCGCAGATATCTCAAGGGGTTGTGGGGCTGGAGGAGGGGTGAGGCCATGGAGGGATTTGAAAACAAGGATGAGAATTTTGAGACCAAGGCGTTGCTTAATCGGGAGCCAATGTAGGTCAGAGAACACAGGGGTGATGGGTGAACGGGACTTGGTGCAAGTTAGGACTTGGTGCAAGTTAGGACACGGGCAGCCGAGTTATGGATGACCTCAAGTTTACTTAGGGTAGAACGTGGGAGGCCAGTCAGGAGTGCATTGGAATGGTCAAGTCTAGAGGTAACAAAGGCATGGATGATGGTTTCAGCAGCGGATGAGCTGAGGCACTGGTGGAGACGGGCGATGTTACGGAGGTGGAAATAGACGGTCTTAGTTATGCCGCGGATATTTGTTCGGAAGCTCAGTTCAGGGTCAAATATGACAGCCAAGGTTGTGAACAGTGTGGTTCAGCCTCAGACAGATGTTAGGGAGAGGGATGGAGTCAGTGGCTAGGGAACGGTGTTTGTGGTGGGGACCGAAAACAATGGCTTCGGTCTTCCCAATATTTAATTGGAGAAAATTTCTGCTCATCCGGACAAGCAGTCTGACAATTTAGAGACTGTGGAAGGGTCGAGAGAAGTGGTGGTGAGGTAGAGCTGGGTGTCGTCAGCGTATATGTGGAAACTGACACTGTGTTTTCGGATGATGTCGCCAAGGGGCAGCATGTAGATGAGAAATTGGAGGGGGGCCAAGGATAGATCCTTGGGGAACACCAGAGGTAATGATGTGGGAGCCGGAAGAGAAGCCATTTCAGGTGATTCTCTGGCTACGATTAGATAGACAAGAATGGAAGCAGGCAAGTGCAGTTCCACTCAGCTCGACGACGATGGAGAGGTGTTGGAGGAGATTGGAGTGGTCAACCGTGTCAAAGGCTGCAGACAAGTCAAGAAGGATGAGGAGGGATAGTTTACCTTCGTCACAGTCACAAAGGATGTAATTTGTGACTTTGATGAGAGCTGTTTCGGTACTGTGGCAGGGGCGGAAACCTGATTGGAGGGATTCAAACATGGAGTTGTGGGAAAGCTGGGCATGGATTTGGGAGGCGACAACATGTTCAAGGACTTTGGAGAGGAAAGGGAGGTTGGAGATGGGGCGGTAGTTTCCAAGGACGGAGGGATCAAGGATTAGTTTATGAGGAGAGGGGTGATGATGGCAGATTTGAGAGGGGGGACAGTACCTGAGGAGAGAGAACTGTTAACAATGTCAGCTAACATGGGAACCAGAAAAAGAGGTTGAGTGGTCAGCAGTTTAGTGGGAATAGGGCCGAGGGAGCAGGAAGTGGGTCTCATGGACAGGATGAGCGCAGAGAGAGCGGAGAGAAACTGGAGAAAGATGCAAGTTCAGGGCTAGGGCAGGGGGGAACCTCAGAGGAAGTTTGGGCTGGTGGGCTAGGGGAAGGAAGGGAAGTGGCAGAGACAGCTGAACGGATGGTCTCAATCTTAGAGACAAAGAAGTTCATGAGCTCCTCACACTTGTCGGAGGTGAGGGTGGAGGAGACAGGGGAGAGGGGTTTAAGAAGACGGTTAGCAGTAGAGAATAGAAGCCGGGGTTTATCTTTGTATTCCAGGATGATTCTGGAATAGTGAGCAATTTTGGCAGACGAGAGCAGGACGCAATAATGCTTTATGTGGTCCAGCCATCAATTCATACGGAGTTAACTAGGGCTGTGCCAATCAATTCATACGGAGTTGAAATCCTCTCACACACAAAACAAAGCTTTGGTTTTAATTCGAGTTGTGCCATTGCAATAAAATGTTAGTTCAATCTGATTTAGTACTTCACCCCCACAAAGGCAAGACTTCTTATAACCAAGATTTTGAAGAAGCCATGGCCACTTTGTTGGGGGAGCTGGGACATGATCCTTCATTATCTTCTAGTGTTTTGAAAATTATGACGGGAATAACACTACTGGCAGCACCAATTAGTATACGTGGGACAACTGCTGGCAAATTGAAATCTAATGGACATACAAGTATAAACTGCAGATTACATAACATATAACAAGCCTTTCCTGGAACATTTGTTTAAATCCAAATTTGCTAAGAGCAATTTTGTTCCATGTACAGATTTTACTCATTCTTATATGCAAGCAATCTATTCATCTCTGAAACAAGCTTTTTTAAAAAAAAATCTAGTGTAACCAGGGTTACCAAAGAGGTTTAACTGCTAACTTTCAAATAGACTTTACTGTGGTTTTTAGTTTGTACTTTATTGGTTTCTCCACTAAAAACATGTGGTTCAACAGTAGCATATACCCAAATTATCAGATCCCTCATCAATTAGTAACAGTACTGATGAGCATAATTCCTGATTTCGGGTTACCACAGGCAAGGGGTCTTGTTGACAAATTGAACCTGTTCTCAACAGGAATCTGCCCGACAATTAAACCATCACAGACACTGCACAACTTCTTGATTAAATACATGCTTAGTGCCATTCATAGTAACATTCCAATCTTATGCTGAAGATATCTAAAACTGATTTAGATACTCCTTTTAATCTAGTATCTCTACTTTACTAGCATTTAATTTACTTTCACATGTTGGGGGGTGCCAACCTCGCTCACAACTTTCTTCTTTTACCTGACTTGGGACTATGTCCAGTCTGATTTATGGTTAATTCCGGCGATAGGCAATAATATGTGCACACAGTTTAAAAAAAAGCCTGCTCCCATGAAGGCCTAATGGATAGGCACCATTTGGTGTAGTCATAAGTCACACAAACCAGGCAGTCAAAAGTTTGATTCCTAACTTGTGCCAAGATTATCGTTAGCTAGGGCAGCAACTGGGCTAAGGAGCAAAAAAAAAATCAGCTGAAGATTCTGCCCATGATAGTTATCCAGTGGCCCCAGAAAGATTTTGGGCTAGAAATTCATCTACTTACTGCCACTCCGTAGCGCCATAAAATGGCGATAAAATGGCGGCCACTATTCTTTCGCCAGCTGGTGGTGGTTCCTGCGACAGCCACCATATTCCTCTCCCCCTTTGCACTGCCGGTAACTGGCAGCGCCCTGGAAAAAAAATGGCGGCGTGGTGACGTCAATTGGCGTGCAACGCTGACTTAACGTCACCAACGTGAACTTCGACCCTAGCGCTGAATTCAGCGCTGGGTCATAAGCACGCCAAGTAAACCTGCCATGCAAGCAGACTGACAGTGGCGATGTCTGCAGCTCTTAAAGGGACACACACATCATTCAGGTAAGCTTGAATTTAAGGGTTTGGACTTTTTTTTTTGTTGATTTTATTGAAGTGGTGGCTTGCTGCAATAGATGTGAAAAGTTTATTAAGTGTATAGGGAGTGCTGCTGGACACTTGCAAGGGCTCGGCTGTAAAGGAAGGCCTTTGAGAAGACAGAACATGCTGCGAATATTCAGCAGGTCATGCAACATCCATGGAGAGAAAAACAGAGTTCACGTCTCAGGTCGACATGCTGCCTGACCAACTGAGTATTTCCAGCATTTTATACTGTCATTTCACATTTATAGCATCTGCTTGCAGAGGGAAGAGGAAGACGCAGAAGAGGAGGAATCAGACGGAAGGATGCATCCCAAACAGCCCCTTTTGTGGCCGGGATATCCGGGATGGAATCATCCACCTGCGGTCCCACTGGCTGTGCAGACTGCCTCTTCTTGTTGTCCCACTGGCTGGGGAGGCTGCATTTCTTGGGTGTGTGAAATGAGGACAGCACAAGGGAGGAGCTGTGCTGACGGGAGGGCGGGAAAGCAAGAGGTGCATGCCAGGAGAAGGATAACGTATGAGGATACCTGCATCTTGTATCCTTTCAGCCCCGCCGCTGGCCAAGGGCTCAACCATGCCCCTGCCAAGAATTGCCTGCACCATCTCCTCCAAGGGGGGTGAGGTGAGGCTAGGAATGGGAGATGTGCCTCGTCAGTGGGGCAGATTGTTGGTAGGTGAGTGTTTGGGGGATATGCATTGAGCAGTGTGTGAGGTCAGTGGTGCAATTGGTAGGAGACGGCTTTTGAAGATGCACTCACTGACCTTGACCAGTGCTCTGAGGTCATGAAGCTTCTTTGGGCACTGGAGCCAGGTGGTGGGGAGCGACACTGCTGGCAGTGACGGCATTAGTGATGTACTCCCACATCGTTTTTTCTGGAGGGCCTCCTGGCTCCTGTGGGTAGAGGGCCGCTCTTGCAGTGTTGACTCCCTGCACAAAGCTGGAGTGCTGCGTTCCAGATCCTCGAAGCCTCTTCTCTGGCTTGCTGAGCTATTTGTGTTAGTGCTGAGGCAGTTTTCCCATTTGTTGACGTTAGGAAGGTAATTCAGCTTTAACAGCTGAGTATTCACATTTGGAACTTATTTTAAATATTGAATATTTCTTAACAGGCAGAAAGGGCTGAAAAATGTATTGATTCACTGCATTTTATTTTGTATTGCTTCAGTGTGCATGGCCCCTTTAATTCTCAGACCTCTTCATTACCCACAATTCCTTGCGAGCTCCACAGCTTCGCTCACAGAGACTGTGGGAGGCTACAAAGCCGCACCTGCACACAAACTTTGTCTCAGATCCCTCCAGCAACGTCACCAGGACGGCGTTGCACAGAAGGTGAGCGCTACATCGCCGATCTCCATGCCCCCCAGACCAATTTCACCCGGTTAGCGTTACGGCCATTTCCAGCGGCCGTTAACACCGGCAACTTTGCTGGCGAACACGAACTTTTCCCCCTTTGTGTCTGTGCACACTTGGGCCATTAGCAGAGAACAGGTTCAGAGTCCACAGTTGAACATCACCAACAATCACGGACATTGCTGAAGCATGAAGAATGGCCAGATGGCCAAGGTACTAGCGTGTGGCCTGTGGAACTGTCTCTAGCAAGAGTCAGTGACTTCAGGAGAGAAAATTGGAATAAAAAAACTTGTTTGAAAAGCCCAACACAAACACGCATTTAAAAAATACACAATGTTTGTGTTCTGTTACAGCAATCTCAGTAATATTTTGAATGACCAGATCAGATGTATGCACATCTGTGTAACATCAGCAGGTTCAAATGAAAATTACTCCATAATTTAAACCTCTTAATTCAAATTCATAATAATGGACACCATCCTACCAAAACTGAGTCACTATAGCAGAGATTCATTTAGTATCACTAAATATCTTCTCTTCCTAGAGCATCTTTCGGACTGGTGAAACTCTGCTATGCACTTTCCCCTCCCTTTAAACAGCTATGCAAATTGAAATCCATAATGAAGTTGGTGAAATTCACTATACAAAAATAAATCCTTAATTGTGTTGGTAAAAGCGAAGATGTGAATGAAAAGATAGCTTGGTAATTTTTTGTGACTTTTTACACATACCCCTACAAAGGATACATGCATCTGTGTATGTGTAAGCATAAGCTTCTATCCTCTTACAGGAAAACCACTGACCCTGGTAACCTTGTGTGCAGAAATGTAAGTAACCCTGTCAGCATTACACACTGCCCTCAAGAGCAAACTCTAAAGTTCAAACATCCTTCAGGGCAGCATAGGTTAATCTCAGGCTCAGTAAAGTAAGGAAGAATAAGCAAATGAATAAAGAATCAGTCACAGGATTAGACAGCCAGTTTTCACAAACCTGAAGCTAAACTATGCTGGTCAGCCTGAAAAAAACTCAATTAGCCGAGCCTGACTCTCAACTGGAAGGTCATGGGTTCAACTGCCAGAACTGGTGATTGCTCAGATCTTGCTTCCTTTGGTTGGGTAAATTTCAGCAGCTGATAGTTTGCTTCTGGGCAACAGAAGCCAGGAGTTCCACTCTTTTCTTTTTTGGTGGGGTAGGGCAGATGTGTGGGGGATGTTGCTGTTGAAAGCCAAAATCCTCTCTTACTTCCCTACTGACCAAAGATGGTATAAAATTGACAGCAAACATGGTAAAGTTATCAGCCCAGTGCAGCCTATCCCAACTTTCTGACTGATAGAGAATGCATAAAGGCAAACTGGCAGGAGGAATGGTGATTGGGGGAAGAGAGCGGGGACGGTGGGAAGAAAGGGGTTAAAATATAATAATGTAAAGTGTTATTCTTTTTCAATGAACTGTGAGAAAAATTCAAGTCAATTTCACACATGCAAAATCAACCCCCCCCCCCCCCCCAGGATCTGTGTATACTGTGGACGATTAAGAAGCGGAACTGTCAGCAAATAGGTTACTGCGAGAAAATTATGCTCCTTTTACAGATAAACGATTAGCAGGAAATATAGCTGAATCCTGATAAGTGCATAACTAATTTCTTATTTGTTTCAGAGTTTCTCCATAATGAGAGTAAATGGGAATGGTACATTAAAATTTTATGGTTGGGTCAGGTACAAGCTTTTATTGTAATAACGATGATCAAACAGGGTAGAGCATCACTTCGCTTTTTAACAATGGGATCCTGCAGTTTGAAAATAAAGACAGCTTTCTAGATTGTGATAACTAGCATAAAATCCATTACTCTGGATCACCTGGATGTATTGCCCAAGCCATGAAATAACACTGGTAATAGTTTATTTAACTCAATGCACTGCTTCATGAAAAATTCAAACGTAACCAAATCATTTACAAGTGTTATGCTTTTATGTTTTTGCTTAAGATTTTTCTTTTCATCTCATTTGTGCAGAATCGTACCCTTTTCTTCTGGCAGGGCTTCAAACCAGCAAAACACTAAACTTTACAACTGTTTAAAAACCTGCGGACAAGAACAAAAACCTAGAAAAATACTATTAAATACCTTGAATCATATGAGAAAATTGCTCTGAGAAGAATCCTGAACAGATTCAATATTAATGACATTTCCAATGGAGCCAGAGCCCAGAGAAGCTATCATATCTCTAAACAACATGCTAAACTGCTTGGACTTTCTCTGTAAGATGTGAACAAGTCGCTATTTAAGCCAAGTCTATGCTGTCACACAAGCTACAAGTCACTGTCAAATCCTATGTGCTTGTCAGGGCTATTTTCAGTTAAGTTTAACGGAACCAACAAGCAAGTGCTGAAGTGATCTGCAGCTTGCTGCCTGCTACACAGCATTTCCTGTATGATACTAGTGAGTGGTAATTTTAGCACTTTGTCATCTCGACATGCTTCCTTCTCTTCCCACAGGCTGCACGGCCGTTTGCTTACCTCACACTCTGGGTCAAACTGAAACAACTGTTGGGCGAGATAATCTACTGCAGCAGAACCCATCTCATAACTGTTGATTCACAGCACTAGAATCACATTTAAAACAATGCATCCCCATCCCTTCTCCAATAACACTACAGTTGAGGCATTTAAGTTTACCAATAACATACAACAGCAAGAAACACTCACACAGCTCTCACTTCATAAGAGGTGTTGCTGGAGAAGGTTGTGGCAATCTTTTAAAAAGTCACAATGTGACAAGGAAAAACATTAAACATTCTGGTATTTTTGGGATTGCCCTAATTTAGTGCAGCATTTGGGGATTAAATTAGAATCCATACACACAAACAGAAATCTGACCTACATTTCAGTTCAATTTAATGTGACCAGAGGAAGTAATTAATAAATTTGATCAAAATCCATGGAGTCCAAGTCATCCAGTGTAGGCTTGGCTCATTTGCTAGCACTCTCGTCTGTGGGTCAGAAAATTATAGGTTCAAGTCCCAAAATAGGGAATGAGTGTATAATCTAGGCTGACATTCCAGTGAAGTACTGAGGGACTGCTGCATTGCTGGGTGTGCCATTCCTTACATGAGACTAAACGGACGTCCCATCTACCTGTTCTAGTGGTTCATGTGGATACTAAAGATCTCATGCAATTATCCAAGAGGGGCAGGTAGTTTTTGGTGTCCTGGCCAACATTCTTACCTCAACTAATTCTAAAAGCAGATTATTCTTCTGATGGCTGTTTGTAGGATGCTTTGGTGTAAATAGTTGCTGTATTTGTCTGCATAATAGGCTCTCCACTTTAAGAGTAAATAATGCCGTTCTTGTGATGTTTTAACAGGATAAGGGGCTGTAAATGCTAGTAAGTCACGTCTGTGTTTTGAGCATGTTACACAAACACACAAGTATGATGTATGGCTTCCAGTTCATTTACTATCTAAAACAGTCTGATTACAGCATGTCACTCATCAGGTTTGAACTTCCATAATGGCTTTACGTCCCTGAAGTGACAAGGTGGTATTCAGGTAGATTACTCAACCTTGAGGTACAGTATTCCCCATTTTTCAGTTTAAGTATCCTTCACATGTCATGGATATAAGAAGTAATCCCAGAAGAAAAATTGCTAGGAACCGACATCCCCTTAAGAGATTTTCATTCTGTACTGCATTTTATATGTGCTTAATGCAAACGTACATAAATCAGGAGGCACAAACAGAAGGTTCCTACTAAGCTATTTTATAAATACTGTTTGAGGAGAGTAATTTAGAAATTTAAAATTTAATGAAGTCTTTAATTTACTAGAGTCAAAAGTCAAGTGTTTACCAGTAGATTAGTCAACTGCACTTTGCAGGCTCCTTTGATAATCTGGAACAAGGCTCCTGTGGAGACAATGCCTTGGGAAGCTTCCATATGGGACTTCTCCAGGTTTAACGGCAATCCAAACTGTCTAACAGTGTTGACTGTTTGCCAGACAGTTCTCATGGCTCCTTCCTGGAAGCCTATTGCCCGATAGTGGGTAGATGTGCAGTTCTATCAGGTGCAGGTGTGCTGCTCTGATAGGCATATGCTGTACAGAGACCTGAGGGACTCAGGCTAGACAAAAGGGCAGCACCCTTCACTGCTAGCATATGTTTGCAACTTGGAACCATGGGACTTCCTACCAGTCATTTAAAATTTTCTTTCCACTTTTAGGACTGGTATTTCCAGAACTCTGGCGTCAATCAGAGGTTGAGATGACATTAACTTCAGAATATTTTTTGGAGCTATCTTACTGGTGTGTTACCTAGGTGGTGATGTTTAAACCTGCTGACGTGGCACATTTATAATCACAAGTGTCACTCCTCCTTGGTATGGTTTAACTGCCCACATCTTTACTGAGCAGGATGGTTCTTAGTTCAGAGATCCAGAATCGCCCTCATGGTAGGTAACACCAGTGCCATTCTAGATGTTTTAAGTCAGGCATGTCTGCAGAGAACAATGGCCTGATTGTAAAATCTGATGCTTATATCCCATCCAGCATCCTAACTACAGCCTGGTAGCCTCAGTAAGATGCAGACTTGTATGGAAAGTCTCACCATTATCAGGTCCCGCCTCTAACATCAATGCCTGCAAGCTGCTTAATTTCTACATTTAAGGCCCTGAATCCTTTTACAATGTATATGGGTACTATGGTGTTTGCATAAGGGACTGAAGTACACCACATCTATAGTTCTTTCCTGGTTCCTTTGAAGGGGTACAATTATTGGAAGCTGGTGTCCCTGAGATATCCATCACAGCCCCTTTTAAAGAGGCTGAGAAACATGGCTGAAGGTGAGGAGGAAAGAGAGGATACATAAGGAACTAAATAGAGCCAATTCTTGCTCAGCTGGTTAAACTGAATCATACAGGCCAGTAAAGTCCCAGGTCCGATCTCTAGTTTGTGCCAAGTTAATTGATCTCAGCTAGAGCACTGGCAGAGAGCCTAGAATTGGCTTCAATGTTCCTGGGTAAGGACAGGGGAAAAAAAGTTGGCCAGACTTTGTGCTCGTGATCACTATCCAGTGAACACTGCTCGTGCACATGTGAACTCTAGGTGAGGACAGGTTTGGGCTTAGCTGTGGTAAAACAGCATGTCAACATTTACCGTCCTGACACACACATGAAAACTGGCCCTTGGGCTAGGCGCCAGATTGGCCAATATCCGTGGAACCAGACTCCAAGCAAGGAATTAATGCCTTCCGAAGAGAAAGGAAAGGGATAAAAATCTGCAGAGAAAGGAAGCAAATAGACAATTCTCATATTGATAGGTCAATAAAATTATGTTGCAGACACAATAAGGTAGCAAATTTGCTAACCGTTGGAGTCTTCACACAAGCTCATTTTCTATGCCTCTTCCTTTAACTTTGAAAAAAAAACTCTTGTGTATGTAGTTGATTTGATACCTACTATACTCTAAAAGCACCAGTGAATTGTCAGAATACAGAAAGATTGGTCAAACATTTATTTTATTATGCCTCTATAAAAGTGTCTCTTTTTTAAAAACACGTACGCTTTTCAAAAGTATAATTCTCCCCCCTTTAAAAGTACATTACCTGAAGAACTGTTCACCATGTTAGATGCCATGTTGTAAGAAGTAGTCTGAGGGTTCATCATTACAGAGCTGTTGTTCATAGACTGGCTGTAGGGGGAGCTGGAGCCCATCATAGCACTTTGGTTCATGCCAGTGTATCCAGCTTGCCTAAAAAAGAGACAGCGTACATAGTTGTTTGCATAAACATGACACAGATTTACTAAGAACGCAAAACAAATGACACGGGTAGATACTTGACAGCAGGAGCATGCTCTGTGATCAGTTATGTGGGGGAAGACTCCAGGACTGGAGACAGATGCTGGATTAAAAGCAACAGTGTGGAACACCAAAGAGGGGCAAGGAGAAAGAGAATGAAAGAAAAAAAGTCAAGTGTTAAGCAACAGCAAGCACAACACCAGGACAGCATTAGTTCAAATAAACTGATTGCCATTAAGCCTGCTACACATCACTCATAATACTAGTGGCAGTTTTCAGGCACATTTACACCACAGAATTACCAGAACCATCACAAACTGCATGGGTTTGATTAGTAAGGAGCATTTTCTATTTATGTCCCAGCATATGGTATTGTAATGTTGTTTATATATATGACTATCCATGTGAAAGTATTCTCTAAGGTACATAGAACATTGATAATCCAAATGCCACTAGTCCACAAAGTCAGAAACCCAAACGGATCATAGCTTTCAAAGAGCACTCGCTATTGTTACAGAGCACTGGTGCAGTCTTTTGTCATCTTTAGTTTACTTTGTTGTTGTAAAATGTACAATAACCTTTTATAAGTAAAATTCCTCTAGAACTTAGAACAGGACCTACACATTTAGCTAAGGAAAAATGATATTGGGAGTGTGACTGCTGCAATGCCTAATGAGACAACAAGAAATCTCTCCAAGTTTAATAACCAGAATTAAAATCAGCAACAGGAGCTGGAATGAAGTCAGGAAAGAGAAATGGAATTAACACAACAGCATTAGAGGAATGGAACACACTGCTGTCAGCTGTTACTCTGCTCTACAATATTTAAGTGCCGACTCTTCCTCTCAATACGCTAGGTCTGACTCCCTGTGCTGATTTTAAGCAGTGATATTATAATGGCAGTGCTTCCAATTCAAAACTTAAACAGCTATTCACACTGCTGTTTTCTTTACAACCAACAGTATCCCATAAATGAAATTACACATCAAGAATCATTAGTCGAACAAACTGCTGGTCCAAATTTTGTTCGGATTAGCTGTAAAACAGACACCTGTGCTCTTCTGTGTTTCGGGCACTAAAATCTGTCATTTATTATCCAAGAAATGCGTTTATCTGTTCACCTTGAGCAAAGATTTTAAGAGTAATCCAGCAGCTCCATAAATGGAGATTCTCAAACCAGCTTCAATACTGTTACAAAGTTTGTTGTAAAATACTCAGTATTGGTGAGACCACACCTTGAGTACTGCGTACAGTTTTGGTCTCCTTATTTAAGGAAGGATATACTTGCATTGGAGGCAGTTCAGAGATGATTCACTAGGTTAATTTCAGAGATGAGGGGGTTGACTTATGAGGAAAGGTTGAGCAGGCTGGGCCTATACTCATTGGAATTTAGAAGAATGAGAGGTGATTTTATTGAAACATATAAGATACTGAGGGGGCTCGACAAGGTAGAAGCAGAGAGGATGTTTCCCCTCGTGGGGAAATCTAGAACTCGGGGGCATAGTTTCAGAATAAAGGGTCGCCCTTTTAGAACTGAGATGAGGAGGAATTTCTTCTCAGAGAGTCGTAAATCTGTGGAATTCTCTGCCCCAGAGAGCTGTGGAGACTGGGTCATTAAATACATTTAAGGTGGAGATAGACAGATTTTTGCAAGATAAGGGAGTGAAGGGTTATGGGGAGCAGGCGGGGAAGTGGCTTTGAGCCCACGTTCAGCCATGATCTTATTGAATGGCAGAGCAGGCTCGAGGGGCCAAGTGGCCTATTTCTTATGTTCTTATAACGAACAAAGGTGAACGTATCAATGAGTGCTTCAGCCTGTACTACTAGGATCTCAAGATGGCAGACATGTTCTACCTTGTACTTCTTGGTAGCTTCTATTTAAGGAACACCTTGCTGCCCAAGGCTCACTCCAATTACTGAATTCTTTATTTGCACAAGAGCAGTTAATTTTATTTTAAGCAGGTCTCTAAAGATGGAACAGACAGATGACATTAAGTCTTCCATTTCTGGGTTGCTTTTGGAAGTATGGATAAAAGCCCTCTTCCTGCACCATGCCAGTGCAGCAACCACTCTTCTACAATCCCTCCAAACTCTCTTTGTTTCCTAGACTGTACCAATGTAGTTAAAGGCATCCATATGCTCCCTCAATGGCCCAACTGGCACTGCCCAATGTATTACTAGGTCACATAGACCAGAAGGTCCCAAGCTTGATTCTTGGTCTGTGCTGAGGTTGCTGATGTCAGTCAGCACAGTAGTTGGGATGCTACAATTGACCTCAGCACACCTGGACTGAAAAGGAACAAAATCAGCTGGGGGTTCCTGATACTCATTGCTGCCCAGTGACCCCTCCTGAAAAGTGTCCATGTATGAGCGTGAATGAAAAAAAAAAAATGAATGTTCAGGCAAGGGCAGGATTAAGTTCAGCTCTGATGCCATTCAAAGATGAATAGTCTGTCAAGACTCACTGTCTAGGTCACTAATAAAGAATGGCAATTGGGGAGAAAAAGTTACCTATTACAGAGTTGAACCATTCTGTGGTTGGCACAGTTGAAAATAAGTGAATACATATTTTACTCAGTCTTTCCCCATAGAAACACAGGAATTGCTAGACGGAAAAAGACCATGGTCCATCTAGTTCGCCTTCTGCCAACCTGGTAGCCGCGTGATACAACAATAATGGAGTTGTTGACTAATCATGACAATCAAGCTCCATCAATTAGTCTACAACAGACTAGACATGAGACGAGGAAAACCACAGTGATAGAAAGCTTTGGGAGCCATAGGCCCAAAGTCACCTGTTCCTCCCATGCATGGTGTACTTGCTATACATCAGGTCTCAAATTACTCATACACTATCCCAAAATTTTATTTTCTGAAAGAACTCCATCTAATTTGCATCTAAATGAATCAATACTCTGCTTCCGCCATCTCCCTCGGGAGCCTCTTCCATAGATTGACCACTCACTCACTGAAATAATGTTTTCATATTATAGAGGTGTTCAAAATCATGAAGGGTTTTGATAGAGTAAATAAGGAGAAACTGTTTCCAGTGGCAGAGGGATCAGTAACCAGAGGACATAGATTTAAGGTGATTGGCAAAAGAACTAGAGGCGATGAGGAAACATTTTTTTTTATACAGCGAGTTGTTATGATCTGGAATGCACTGCCTGGAAGCCTATTCAATAATAACATTCAAAAGGGAATTGGATAAATACTTGAAGGGAAAAAATTTACAGGGCTATGGGGAAAGAGCAAGGAGTGGGATTAATTGGATAGCTCTACCGAAGAGCCTCCTTCTGTGCTGTATCATTCTACGATTCTATGATTGTCAAAACTTCATAGAATCATAGAAATTTACGGCACAGGAGGCCATTCGGCCCATCGCGTCTGTGTCGGCAACAGGCATATGGTTACAAATGTTGTCACATCTTGATGAAACAAAATAATTTTTGTTGAACACACAAAAGGGTAAGAGAACAAAAATAGGAAATATTGGTATTAGGAAAATGTGAAACAATGTTGTTCCACGCCCGTCTTGCGTAACAACTTGAAAGTGTTCTGACTGTATAACAATATACTTTTTCATGTTTTACAAACATGGGAAGCACCTTGGGAGTTTTACTACATTAAAGGCGCTATATAAATACAAGTTGTTGTTGTTGTTTTACCACCAGACTACCAAAATAAGTCAAAGGCTGCTTTTACTAACAATACCATTCAAAGTTACAGCAATGTAGATACAGGTAAATCCTGAAACGTTAAAGACTAAAGATAATGCACTGGATTGGGGGAAAAAAAAGCACACTTTTTAAAAGCCATGCTTTGTAGATTTGAATAATCAGGTGAAGCACATTTAGTCTCACTTCGTGCATACCTGCTAGTGTTGTGAAGTGTAGAGTTGTTGAAAAATACAAATTGCCCCCTCATTTATTTCAAGGGAAGTCTCTTTTGGTTATGTGTATAATGAGGAAAGTAATTCTGTTGTAGATATAGTTTTGCAGTCCCACCCTATTCCCATCACTGTAGACATCAATCTGAACCTTGCACTAGACTCAAACAATTTGAAAGTGTTCCATTCCTGTAAACAAAACCCAGCTTTGTTTGTAAATAACTAAGCTTTTGTATTCCTGCATGCATTACATATATACATTTAAGTGCACGTATTCTTAATAAATATGTAATAAATGTTGAGGAAAGAATTACACAGTTACAAAAGTACAACTATCATATTCCAGGATTTTGGAAATATGAGTTTGTTTTATTTTTTTAAGCAAGTTGTTTTTGTGAAAAAACCGAGACAAAAGATGGTTAATATGCTGAATAGAAGCTGTCTCCCCCAGAGTGTAAACAATAATCAATTCCTTTGCTTCCCTGAATAATCGAAAAAAAACACTTCACGCCAACTGTGCTGGAAACCTTTTGTCTGTGAAAAAAAACCCCCAGAAAAGGCAAGCCCAGAAAAACACAAGAGACTGCAGGGAGAAGTGGTTTTGCCCAGGGATGTAGGCCAGAATGCAGGGGAGCTATTTTGTTTAAGTTAATTAAGAATGCCCACTGATGTGGGGAAGTGTACCGTATTCACTATTTTACACTATTACATGAAAATTGAAATAAGTGAAACCAATCACAGTTGTTGCTCTGTACATTCATTGATGTGAAATGAAGCAATTTAAAGACTCATCTCACCAAGTGTTTGCTCGATCTGCCTTCAGAGATAATTAAGAAATACACATTCAAAAGGTGCAAATATACAGTCCATGTCACAATAGAGTACTATTGTTAAATCCTTCTGTTATTCTATCATTCAAGTAGGTATAGGACAGCATGCATCAACTCCCATAAAAGTAAGATACTCAGGCTGTTACGGGAGCAACTAATGCCACTGAAACTGAGAAAGAATCTGGCAAATTTGTAACAACAATGTATAGCGTGTAAGGGGAGGCAGAGGCATAACTGTGCTTAGCTTCCATAAAGTATGATGCATTTTAACAATATTTAAGAGAAAATATTACAACTCCTGGATTATCAAGATGTCACTTTGTCTAGTGGGTTAGTCAAAATCTTGGAATTCCCTACCCAATACCATGGTGTGAGCAGTATCAGCACAAGGACATCAGCAGTTCAAGGAGAAGGCCCACTAGCACCTTCTCAGGGCAATTAGGGAAAAGCAATAGATATAGAAAAAACAGTAACCTTGATCTCTAGGACTTGATTTCAACCCAGTGCAGCTGAATGACATTAAAGTCTTTCTGAAATCACCAAAGTCCTACATAGAATGAAAGTGGTGGTAATCTCAATCAAATTACTATTGGGCATGGTACTGAACTAGACCACACAGAACTAGACCACACAGAAGTCATAGGAACAGGTGGTGTGGGAAGTAGAAAAACAACACTGGTACAATATAGGGTACTCATTGGAGGTTGGGACAAAGACACATATAGTTGGGGCAGGGTGAGGGCATTTCACTTTGCATTTGGCCATGGAATACCGAATCCAGCAGTCTGTGATGCTTACATAGATCGCCCAAATTAAAAGTGGGCATTCACCTTGCGCACATTAAAACCCCAGCTTTCTTGAAATGAAAAATCTTAAATGAACATAATTCGGTGAATTAATACCTCTAGTCTCAGTCTTGCACTCTTTCTTCCTGCTCATTCATCCCAGTTTTGTAAAAGAATTTTCTCTCATTTCCATCAATGCCACACACCCTTCTCTAACCAAACAATGCTGAATTAAAAAAATATTTACATC
The DNA here is from genome assembly GCA_030390025.1 of Squalus acanthias. NCBI lineage: Eukaryota > Metazoa > Chordata > Chondrichthyes > Squaliformes > Squalidae > Squalus > Squalus acanthias. The sequence continues at coordinate 63,824,125 of CM059436.1, read as the reverse complement.
ATTATACATTAATTTCATCATTAAAAAGTGAATAGGATCAACAAAAAAGTCACCATGGCTGTTTGCAATGCTATTCAGAGGTGCAGAACAGCAGTGTGGGTTGACGCATGTTCTAATTTTCTCACTTTTCTTTAGCAGAAGTTTCACACCTCCTCCAGCAGGGCTGCTGAAGCTTAAGATCACACTGCATGGGGAATTGTGAAGCCACATTCAAACATTCCAAGATGCAGCAAGTCACACCAAAAGTACTGGGCTCACCTCCAGATCCTTCCTGTTGGGGTATCACAATTTAAAAGTGCACTGTTGCCAGAATTTCAAGTTTGCAAACCAGTGGCCAGTGAAGGATTGCCAAATATGGCAGCAGGTAAGGTAGTCTGCAATAATTTTTAAATTTTGGGAAAGTTATATCTTCAGGTAGAAGCTTTTTTATGAGGACACCTAGGAAACAGTTCAAGATTCATATATCTGCTAAACTTGATACTTCTGAATGAACCATCATTTCCATACATGAATTTCTGACCTGCAACACAAGACTGTGCACCACACTTAAACATTCCCTCTAATTTTTGACATTAATTTATCCCCTTCCTTAACTCCCTGCCAGCTCCAAAAGTGAAGTGTTTGGATAATCTTAGTCCAGTTACAAGTGGGCACTGCCTCAAAGCACAAAAATCCCCAGTTTGGTACAAATTAAGACTAAAATGGAAATCGCAGAGGATAGCTGGTGTAGCAAGTAGAAAAATTACCCATGGGGAGTGCAGGGCAGCAACCTGTTCTGAAGCTTCTCCTGATGAGCCACATGAAATTGGCACTTGATGACTCACCCCGCTTTTGGGAGAAAAGTATCTGGCCTAAAACATCAGATTCGGAGCTCACCACGCGGGGAACTGCAGGGTGAGAACTCACATCCTTCCAAACACAAACATAACAAAGCAATAAACATGAGGCAGCTCACAACATATACTTCTGGACATTACACCAAAAGCTGACAAAAAGCATTTTGGCAGTGTCCAGTTAAAGATGACACACTTGGTTAAGCTCACATGATTATTCTGGTGTAGCCACTGAGCTTCCTAAAATTCACTCATTGTTAAATCCACTGATGCCGAGAAGATGGAATAATCATGCCAACTTGACAACTGGCAAAATAGGGTGAATATGTGTAAACTTCTTAAAATATTAACGTGGCTCCTGCTTTGAACCATTCAGAGCAACTGCTTAGTTAGTGAAAGAAAGTATGCACCCAGAGTTCCAGGATGCATAAAATCGATAGTGGGAGGTCCTCTGGATGCTTGCTTCTCTTCCGAGGACTCATACATGGCCGGGTGACCTTGGAGCAGGATCACGAGGTGTCTGCCGATTCACTTCAAGGGTTTCGTAACCGGTGGGTACCACTGAACATATTGTCGTTGACTGTCAGAATAATATTCTAAACGCACATATTTTTAGCTTTCTTTAAAAAAGAAAGTACTAATAAACTTGCATTTACATCCAAGTATCTATATTTATCCCATGTATTTTCCAGCTATTTGTCCATCATAATGCCGTTTATAATACTACTTCCTTTCCAGACAGATGTATGGAGTTGCTTCAGACACTGGTTTAATAATGCTGCACAGAGGGAGATCAATCTCTATTACCAGCTTTAAAGGAAACATCAGGTTTTTCATGTGATTTGGATCCTAACAGTCCACAGCAGAACAATTTTTATTGTTTTATTTTGAATAAAACAATTAAAACTGTGAAGAATATGATTTAACATTATCATTCTGGCTACATTTTACTGCTGCTGGTGGTGGGGATTTGGAGGGGGTAAGAGTATGATACTTTACAACTGTTTAGTTTCAAGACAGTTTCACACATCAGAAGTCCATCAAGTTTTCTAAATCTACTAATGGCAACTTGGATTGACAAATGATTGAATTAAAAACCATATGCTTTCACCACACACTTTCTTCTAATACTGCCATAGAAACTTGAATTGATGCACACAAATGGACAGTAAACATCCTAAGACAGTCCACTTTACATTAGGTGACTTACAGTGATGGTCATCCGTCACTATTCAAGCCCAATTAGTTAAGATTTTTAGCATTTTTCTCGAAGCAGACAGTCATGTGAATAAGCTTCTGTTGTTTACTTAACAGTATCTAATGATGCAACAGGTGGTAAGAAACACAAGATGGTAATACCAGCCTGTGAAAATGTCTGGGTATACAACTCACCTCATCAGTCATTAAGGGGGAATTTTCCGGGGGGTCTGCGGGCAGGATCAGTGGTGGGTTGGGTGGGAAAGTGGTTTTTTTTTTTGACAGCGGGTCGGGACCCTGCTGTCAACCCGCTGCCACGCGCCTTTCCCAATGTCGGGTCTGTCAGCGTTGAGCAGACCCGACAGGCAGCTGCGGCGACCCAATTAAACTCATTATTGCCTTGCTGACAGATCATTAACAGGCTTTTTTTTTTAAACTTACCTTTTATAGAATCATAGAATGGTTACAGCACAGGAGGAGGCCATTCGGCCCATTGAACCCGTGCCAGCTCTCTACAAGAGCACTTCAGCTAGTCCCACTCCCCCGCCCTTTCCCCGTAGCCCTGCAAATTTTTTTCGTTCAGGTACTTATCCAAATCCCTTTTGAAAGCCACGACTGAATTTGCCTCCACGATCCTTTCAGGCAGTACATTCCAGATCCTAACCACTCGCTGTGTAAAAAAGTTTTTCCTCATGTCGCCTTTAGTTCTTCTGCCAATCACCATACATCTGTGTCCTCTGGTTCTCGACCCTTCCGCTAATGGGAACAGTTTCTCTTATCTACTCTGTCTAGACCCTTCAAATCTCCGCTCAACCTTCTCTGCTCTAAGGAGAACAACCCCAGCTTCTCTAGTCTATCCACGTAACTGAAGTCCCTCATCCCTGGAACCATTCTTGTAAATCTTTTCTGCACCCTCTCTAAGGCCTTCACATCCTTCCTAAAGTGCGGATGTAAAGTTTCCCTTTAACTACATGGCCACGGGAACCACGCTGTTCGGGGACCACAGCTGTCAACCTGAAGCGGGAGTTCAGTGGCCACTGCTCCAGCTGATTCCTTGAAAGCTACAGTCAAAGCTCCCACCTGACGGATCTTCACTTTCCTCAGCCACAAGCTGTTCCTCAGTCCATTTCCAGCACAGATTGTGCAGGCTTTCCGCTTTCCACTCAGTATCACCTCTTTGGAAGAACTCTCTCACCATTGACAATGCTTCAGTCATCTGTACTTCACCTGCCATCTATTCCATCAAAATGGATGCCCTTTATACTGTCTCACCTTGGTCCTCAGAATCCAACCATGATCAGCCCCAACACCAGCAGCACCAGGCACACCAGCAGTACCAACAACACCAACCTTCTCCGCAATCACCTGATGCTGCACAGGACAGAGGGCATCAGCACCCGACCACATTGCTGCCCAGGAGGCCAGGGATGGCCTCACTCCGGCCAGATTTACTTCACTTGATGCTGTATACCCTGGCTACCACATGATGCGCCAGGTTGGCACCACCCCACACCAACACCATAAAGCATCCCTACAATGTCCAAGCCATTTCTTTCACACTCACTACCATTGCGGGGGGTACTGTTATGTCTCACCATTCACTGCGACTCACTAAGCCACTTCCAAAGGTGCACACAAATCTGTCCAAGAACGCAAACTGTTGAAAATAAAGGTTTCAATGTTTGACAGCACATTAACGGAAACTCTACATGAACACTGGATAAAACACCCAAGTGGCTACCTTTGTGTGTTGTTAGTTGGTATGATTGCACTAGGATGAGGGTGAGTGTAAGAGGTGGCTTGTGAGATGGGGATGTGATGATGTAGAGAGAGGGGGATGGATAGAGGTGCAAGGTAAGTTGATGTGGGTAAGGATGTGCAGAGGTAGGGTAGATAAGGCAGAGTGATGGGGATGTGATGAGAGGCACAGTAGGATGAAGGTGAGTGTGGCTTTGTACTAATGTTTTGTGATCTAATGAGATCATTGAAAGGTTTGCACCACTGCACCCAGGTCCTCCTGACGACATTCCAGCTTCTGCCTTCCTGTGCAATGTGCAACCAGGCTGTCTTGGTCTCCTGGGGAGGTCTCTTCCGCCCATGGGAAGGAACGAGGACCTCCCTGCGTACTCTCACTCCCTCCATAAGCATATGGAGGAAGTCATGGGAGAACCTGGGTGCAGCCCTGCACCTCTGTGCAGTGATTGTCAGTGTTTGCAGTACCTCAATGCTGTAGAACACTGACAGCACAAATGTCAAAATAAAGTTGGCCATGGTCCCTTTAAGGAAACCGGCTGATGGTGCGTCATGAAATGACGTCACCAGGCCCGCTTCCTCTAATTGGCCCGGCTGGGCGGGCATAACAAGCCCTATCAGGGGACAATCATTTCAGGGCAGGATGGAGCCAGCAGCAGGGTCGAGACCCGCCACCGACGTCGCCCGCCACGGACACGCCGAGGTAAAAAAAATGGCGGCCTAAGAGACTATTTTGGAGGTGATCACTTTTGTTCCAATGCACTGTACATTTCAACTAAATTGATGTCTGCTGGAACAGTTCCTGCAGCGATTCTCAAGAGAAGCCCTGGAATCTCAGTGCTGTTAGCGATGATCTTACTTAGGTTTTACTCTATGAGGACTTGGTTAACAACTTTGCACCATTAGAAAAGAATGAACTAGGATCCAATATTGAAATATCACAAAGAATTTGAGCTTTTAATATTGGAGCTTGTGTTAAGATTTTTTTGAGGGAGAAAGTGCGATACTCTTATCTTTTGCCTTCACAGGACAAGATTGGAAAGTAGGAAGCTGAAAGTCAACCTGTTTTTATTTGAAAGGGGAAAGGGGTGAGATATGGCAACAAAATGAAGAGCACTCTAAATATATCTGTTACCTTATGACTTTTGTGAAGTCAGTCACAATACATTTGCCATTTGAGGTGTATCCTAAATGGTAAAGAAAAAGAAGAGTTCTGAAAGCAGACAGGGGCCTAATTGCACTAAAAGCTTAACACCTCTTTTAACATTATAGATAAATTGATCCTGGGGGAATGATGTTCAAATGGATACTCCATGCAATGCTCTCCCTGATTTACATTTCTTCTTGCTTGCCTAATCAAATCCAATGAACACAATTTCCATAGCTGAAAAGGAAATGATCCAGTTCTGTGCCTTTAATTTTAACATTAGACTCAATGGTATCTCATAAGACCCACAAATATGTGGATCTCTGATGCCGTATATCTTCGACAGTCAGGGCATTTATATTAAGAGACCCGCTGATTGTGGGAATGCTGTGCATCAGCAGTTGACAGTTCATTAACAAGAAATTACCTTAAGGCTTAGGCCCAGTAACTCTTCTAATTGAGAAATGAGTGTTCAGGGGAAAATGGAGCGATCGCAGACCCTATCTTCAGGGTTAGCGGTAGATAGAATTAAAATTGCACTATTTCTGTTTTTAACAAACACCAATTTGCTCTAAAAGCTACATGTGGTTTGGAAGGAGCAACAAATGGCCATATCGCAGAGTGTCTCTGTGCAGTTTCTACAGAGTGTACATAGCAAGCTCAAAGGCCTGGAATTGCACAAGTGGAAGACTTCTATTTTCTTTGAGATGGCTGGAAAATGGAGCCTTTGGGCAACTGCTGACTGCGTGCATGCATAAACACACAAAGTGTTATGTTGACTCTGGTGTGCTGCAGGCATAATGACAGTGGGAATGGTTGCACTAATCGGCAGCTGATTCAACCTTTTTAATGACAGAAAAAATGCTTTTGAAGCAATTCCAGAGGAAAAGTTCTGATGACCCATCAGGCTCCTATCATGTGTGGTTTACCTGTCTTTCCACCTCATCAGCATATTTTCTGATTGGCTAACCACAATTGCCATGGTGACAAATCAGTCACTGCAAGGTCTGTAAATGTTGCCATGGAAGTTGTTGCTAGCCAATCACAAAAAATGTCTCAGTAACACAAGAACTAAATGAATCTGCCTGATCACTTCATGTTCCCTCGTTCCTCCAAGTAATCTTGGACAGAACTGGAACAATGTGATAAGGAGAGATATGTGGGCTAACTAAGATTCAGCTCCAAGGTCCAGAACTAGCAGCAACACAGCAAATTTACCAACCAGAAAACACATCATGTGTGTTTTGTATCACTTCCACAAACCTAAGCAATGTGCATTACTTCACTTCAGTGTTAGATGCACGCCAATGACCTATTTTTCCCCTTTTAGGTTTAAAGCGACAGTCCAAGTGCAATCAAGAGAAAAAGTAGACAAGTAAACCAATTTTATGTATACATAAATGCAAGTTGTGTTGTTATTGTTACAAAATGGATTATCTGCTTTAAAAAAAACACATTTGAGTCAGATACTAAACCACTAGAATTGCAAACAGTGGTTTATGAGCCAGGGACATAATTTCCCCCCTCAATGATAAGAGGGATAGGACAGTAATTATTGAGGAACTCGAATTTTATTGTTTCCTAAAACCAATTCAGGTTATAAGTTAGGAAACCAATTCTAAAGTTCATTGGTTTTCAGTTGGAAATACAGCAACTTTCATAGCCCAATGAAAGAATTACTCCCCACATATTTAGTTACTAAAGTAAGTATTTTAATTTTAGTGGGTGGCTATTCAGTCTTGCATTATTAAGTTACTTTGATTATTTCTGCTGAGTATTTCCAGCATTTTCTGATTAAATTACTGTTCACCGATACATCAATGGATAGATCACAGCTACCTGCAGAAGAACATCTCTCTCTTCATGAAATAAATTTGATTCCTACTCAAAATGTTTTCATCCAAGCTTACGAGCCACAAACATTTTTCTTAAATGCTGTTCCAGCTCCCACTAGAAACTCTCAACTGAGGTAACTTGGGAGTACACCTTAGTTTCTATAAGCTTCCAAATACACAGAGGCCCTGAAATTCCATGGGTTCCGTCAGGATCGCACCTGTCAGTGGCGGTGTTTGCAGGCTCAGTAGCAGGGCACCTCATTTACATAGGACAGGCAAGGATCACTTCAGGCGCATCTCCGGCACCCACCCACCTGTAGGATGGGGGAAGCTGCCCAAGCTCTCCTCTGACCAGGGTCCTTGGTCTGAGTAAAGGGACCAATCTGTAGAGAAAGAACCCCTAGTCTTCAGGGGTCCAAACTGCTTGGCAGGCCCACATCTCACTCCTGCTGGTGTGTGGAGTTCCCACCACTCGCTCCATCATCTGGCCATCATTTGCACTGTTAACCAGGAAATTTCAGAAATGGAACAGATCTCTGCTGTTTTCTGCATGTCACCCATCCAGTGATGCAAGGAGACTAGTGGAATCCCACCCCATGAGGAAATTCAGGGCCAGAGGTCTTCAAAATAGAATTTTAAATTTACCAAGGTGAACACACAAGCACTGGCTAATACATTCACTTTCAATAGGAATGAAATATCTCACAAAAACTCATCTGAACAGTTATCATAATTATTGCATTGAGAAATTAGCATTTAAGGTCAGCACATTTTCAGGCACAAAGCTGGCCATGCTGCAGGCTTCCAGTGTAGCTATTTTTCAGACGGAACCCAAGGCTAACTGGAGGAGACAACAACAATCATTTGTATTTACATAGCACCTCTAATGTAGTAAAACGTCACAAGCCGCTTCAAAGAAGTGTTATCAATAAAGTTTGGCTCCGAGCCATATAAGGAGATATTAGGACAGATGACCAAAAGCTTGGTCAAAGGAGGAAAGAGAGGCAGAGAGGCGGAGAGGTTTAGGGAGGGAAATCCAGAGCTCAAGGCCTAGGCACCTGAAAGCACGGCCGCCAATGGTGGAGCGATTAAAATCAGGGATGCACAAGAGGCCAGAATTGGAGGAGCGCACATTTCTCGGAGGGTTGTAGGGTGGAAGAGGTTACAGAGATAGGGAGGGGGAGGCCATGGAGGGATTTGAAAACAAGGATGAGAATTTTAAAATCAAGGCGTTGCTTAACTGGGAGCCAATGTAGGTCAGCAAGCACAGGGGTGATGGGTGAACGGGACTTGGTGTGAGTTAGGATATGGGCAGCCGAGTTTTGGATGACCTTAAGGGGGAAAAATTCAGTATCGCCCCGTTTGGGGCGCAATTATCGGCCGGGCGCAAAGATTAGCGCCTGGCGCTAATTATCGCCTCCGACTGCAAACGTCACTTTTATCGCCTCTGGAGGTGATTGGAGCGCTAAATCAGACGCTACATATCTGTCTTAAGGCGCAAAGACCGAGGAGCGAGGCGCTAACTCAGAGCGCTGGCGAAGCTCATGTGATGTCAGTCAGCAATGGAACACAGACACAATGGCCCCAGCCAGTTCTTAAAGGGGAGGGTTGATCTTGCTTTCCATCCACATCCTGCTCATTGCAGCCTTGAATCTCGGCCTGGAGAGACCTGTACATCAAATCTGCTGGAAAGAACAATGGAGAGGCCCAGGGAAAGAGCTCAGAGTGCAGCCCCCACAGTCTCTTCTAAATCGATACAAGGGCAAATCAAAATGAACCTGCAAAGTGCTGCTCAGTACCCAAAACTCCTTCACACAGCGCTGAATCTCTCCAGAAATCTCTCTCTCTCTCTCAGAATGCGTGGTTCAAAAATGTCGCCAACAAAAAAAGGCAGGAAGCGGTCGCCTTTAAATAGCGCTCCCCCAGTCCCTTCCTGACTGCAAAACGCTCCCCATAACCTGTCGTTGCTAGCGACAGGCGGTAAGGTAGGGGGCGCCACTCAATATCCGCTCCGGGGCGCTACGCACCCGACTGACGTCACGATCTGCCGGCGCAGGAGATCGTGGCGGTACTGTTTAGCGCCGCCGCAAAATGTCTAGTTAATTTCGCGAGCGGCGCAAACATCGCCGCGCCCGGGCGCCAGTTGCTTTGCGCCCCATTAGCGCCCTCTTAAGGCGCTAACGGGAGGCACAACCAACTGAATTTTTCCCCCTAAGTTTATGGAGGATGGAAGGTAGGAGGCAGCCAGGAATGCGTTGGAATAGTCAAGTCTAGAGGTAACAAAGGCATGGATGAGGGTTCCAGCAGCAGATGAGCTGAGGCAAGGGTGGAGTCGGGCGATGTTACGGAGGTGGAAATAGGCGATCTTAGTTATGGCGCAGATATGTGGTCAGAAACTCAGCTCGGGGTCAAATACGACACCAAGGTTGCGAACAATCTGGTTCAGCCACAGACAGTTGCCAGCGAGATGGATGGAGTCGGTGGCTAGGGAATGGAGTATGTGGCGGGGACCGAAGACAATGGCTTTGGACTTCCCAATATTTAGTTGGAGGAAATTTCTGCTCACGGACAAGCAGTCAGACAATTTAGAGACAGTGGAGGGGTCGAGAGAGGTGGTGGTGAGGTAGAGCTGGGTGTTGTCAACGTACATGTGGAACCTGATGCTGTGTTTTCGGATGATGTCGCTGAGGGGCAGCATGTAGATGAGAAATAGGAGTGGGCCAAGGATAGATCCTTGGGAGACACCAGAGGTAACGGTGTGGGAGCGGGAAGAGAAGCCATTGCAGGTGATTCTCTGACTTCGACTGGATAGATAAGAATGGACCCAGGCGAATTCAGTCTCACCCAGCTGGATGACGGTGGAGAGGTATTGGAGGAGGTGACTTTGGTAAGAGCCGTTTCAGTACTGTGACACCAAAGAGTGTGGGCAAAATTTAATAAACAAATCTTAAGTCACTAATACACTTCGCAGTCTTCAGAGGGACAAATGTAACACATGGTTCTCAGCAAATCCATTTCAAGGGATAATCCAAAGTTTGTCCAGAGGAAAGCACTTGAGGTATGGACAGTGTCGAGTAGAGCTTTAAAGTTACTGCGGTGAAAAGGCTAGTCTCAAAGCAACGTTCCCTATAAGCTGCGCAAATCTCTCTCACGCAGCCCGGGACCGGCTTTTTCAATGTTAAGTTTAACTTGGGCCGCGCACCCAAAAAAAATTAGGGGGAAACATTGTCTCAAAGATAGATGTACAGATAGGCAGTACAAAACATATTTTTCTGTGTAAGCCGGGTATCACAATTGCCGAAAAGTCATAAAACAATTCAGATGGTGAATGATGAGAATGCAGTAATAACAAGCCTCAAATTTAATTGTAATGGATTTAAAGACCATTTGTGTCCAGATTAAACTCAAAATGCTAAAAAAAAAACTTTACTCTCTAAATGCAACATATTTAGTTCATTCCGTGAAGAGCTAGACTTGCTTTGACGTTTTAATGCACTGTATGCATTTATTTTAACGTTCCCAGCAACTTTCAGCTCATCATTACTACCACATTACCAGGGCTTCTGAGAAAATAAGAGGGCAAAAAGTGCTTTGCCGGCACTATCCAGCCAGGGTATGAATTATATATAGGTAGGCTGCTTTAATACAGTACTTTCATCCACTGCAGGCAATCTGTGATCCTCAGTCAACTTCAGAAGACTGTAAAAAACCACTGAAGATTGCCCTAAAAGACTATAAAGTGAAACATCATTTAGTGTACAGATTTTTTCTCATTAACCCCCACTGCTGAGGTCAGATCATGTGACACAAGAGGGTACATCAGCCCAATAGAGATAAAGGCACTATTGTCTTATACTTCCTGTTTCTGAAAAGTCTTCCTTGCTCCAAGTGTGCTTTATCCCAGAGACTCAATTTTTGTAATCTGCGGCCTCTGGAGATTATTGAACAAAACAGATGGGGGGAAAAGTAAAAACTTATCCCAGGATGTGCCTTGCTTTCATAAATTCACTTGCGTAAAAACAGGTTTCAAAATCTCAGTGCTCAATCCCTACCCCTGTATTTTCCGTGCAAACTTTCACATTTAACTACATGTTTCTAGCTTTATTTATTACTTCATTTCAGGAAGCTTACTGTACATTATCTGTGTCTCTAATTATCTTATTATTCAGTAAATAGTTTTTGCAGAACTGAAAAAAAAAAGAAATTGTAATGAACGTCAATTTTAAGAGTTTTGTTGCTCTCCCAATGGCCCAGCCAATTTATTCTGCAAGTAGCTGAGTCACACAGACCATGAAAATCCCATGTTTGATCCTTTGTTTGAGGTATGTTAGCTTATCTCAGCTGGGACAGCACAGAGGTCCTACAATTGGTATTAGTATCCCTGAGTTAGGAGAGGGAGAAGCAACTAGAGTCCTTTTGGTAGTGCTCATGTGGATATTGGGTGAGAACAGGGTGAGGCTTGACCATAATCCCCTGCAGTCAAACAACTTGCCAATACTCTTCAGATTCATGCACGAATAATGGCCATATTGATGAGGTAGCAGAGGGCATCTGCTGCCCATGAACCATAACCCGGCAAGGAGTACTGTCTTCAAGAGGAGAAGTGAGCAAAGGAGAGAAAAATTGGAGGATAAAATGGGCAAGAAAACAAAATCAATACCAAAAAGAATTCTAAATCTAGAAGTTGCTGGAAGTCAATCTAACATCAGTCCGTGAACTTGAAACTTTCAATGTTTTATGCACTTACCGAAATACAACTTTTCTACATACAGTCGTATATGGGCAGTGTTACTTGCCAACTATGAGACAGACCAAAAAGGATTTATAAAAGCCAAAATACTGCTGATGCTGGAAATCTGAAACATAAATTCTCCTCCAAAAAAGATTTACTTTCACAAGAATAGAAAAATAAAAGGGTGGCTACTACATACCAGTCAACAAATTCCCTCTGCACAGCCTGACAAAATCTGCCTACAACCTCAACCTCGGGAGCGCCTGTTACTACCCAGCGCGACATTTTCACTGCTTAGACTACCTTTTCTTGTGATCCATAGAAACTGAACAAAAAGCACTTTCACGCTACGGACTTTGAAAATTGGCTGACGTGGTCTAAACATGGTGCACTCGGCGATTTCAGTGGCATAAAGCTACATTTATATTGGAACCAAGTGTAAAGAGAATGGAATTAGCAAAGCAAAGAGAAGTAGAATTATAGATTTTTACAGCACAGAAACAAGGCAATTTGGCTAATCAAGTCTGCGGTGCGTTTTTTTTTCCACAATCCGACTACCCTACTTGCTCCCTTTTTTTTAAAGAAACAATACGACTTCAAAATTGTGAATGAAAGGAACATTTTTCAAGAATTTCAACGAAACTAACAGAACAAAATCCTGAGAAATTAATTAAAAAAATTGAAAGAGAACTTCACAACAATTATTGTCCGAGGTTCTGTGCAATGAATCATAGAATGGTTACAGCACGGAAGAAGGCCATTCGGCCCATCGAGCCCGTCCGGCTCTCTGCAACAGCACTTCAGCTAGACCCACTCCCCCGCCCTTTCCCCGTAGCCCTGCAAATTTCTTTCCTTCAGATACTTATCCAACTCCCTTTTGAAAGCCGTGATTGAATCTGCCTCCACCACCCTCTCAGGCAGTGCATTCCAGATCTTAACCACTTGCTGCGTAAAAAAGTTTTTTCTTACGTCGTCTTTGGTACTTTTGCCAATCACCTTAAATCTGTGTCCTCTGGTTCTCGACCCTTCTGCCAATGGGAACAGTTTCCCTCTATCTACTCTGTCCAGACCCCTCGTGATTTTGAACACCTCTATCAAATCTCCTCTCAATCTTCTCTGCTCGAAGGAGAACAACCCCAGCTACTCCAGTCTATCAACGTAACTGAAGTCCCTCATTCCTGGAATCATTCTCGTGAATTTTTTCTGCACCCTATCTAAGGTCTTCACATCCTTCCTAAAGTGTGGTGCCCAGAATTGGACACAGTACTCCAGGTGGGACCGAACCAGTGTTTTATTCAGGTTCATCATAATTTCCACACTTTTGTACTCTATACCTCTATTTATGAAGCCCCGGATCCCGTAAGCCTTTTTAACTGCTTTCTCAACCTGCCCTGCCACCTTCAACGATTTGTGCACACATACCCCCAGGTCTCTCTGTTCGTGCGTCCCCTTCAGGATTGCACCATTTAGTTTATATGTCCTCTCCTCATTCTTTCTACCAAAATGTATCACTTCACACTTTTCTGCGTTTAATTTCATCTTCCCCGTGTCCGCCCATTCCACCACCTGTCTATGTCTTCCTAAAGTCTATCACTCTCCTCCTCACTGTTCACTGTACTTCCAAGTTTTGTGTCATCTGCAAATTTTGAAACTGTGCCCTGTACACCCATGTCCAAGTCATTAATATAGATCAAGAAAAGCAGTGGTCCTAGAACCAACCCTTGGGGAACACCACTGTATACCTTCCTCCAGTCCGAAAAACAACCATTCACCACTACTCTCTGTTTCCTATCACTGAGCCAATTCCGTATCTATGCTGCCACGGTCCCTTTTATTCCATGGGCTTCAACTTTGCTGGCAAGCCTATTATGTGGCACTTTGTCGAACGCCTTTTGGAAATCCATGTACACTACGTCAACTGCATTACCCTCATCAACCCTCTCTGTTACCTCATCAAAGAACTCAATCAAGTTAGTTAAACATGATTTGCCTTTAACAAATCCGTGCTGGCTTTCCTTAATTAATCCATACTTGTCCAAGTGACTGTTAATTTGGTCCCTGATTACTGTTCCTAAAAGCTTCCCAACTACCGAGGTCAAACTAACTGGCCTATAGTTGCTGGGTTTATCTTTACACCCTTTTTTGAACAATGGTGTAACATTTGCAATTCTCCAGTCCTCTGGCACTGCCCCTGTATCTAAGGAGGATTGGAATATTATGGCCAGTACCTCCGCGATTTCCTCCCTCAATTCCATCAGCATCCAAGGATGTATCCCATCCGCTCCTAGTGACTTATCTACTTTAAGTACAGCCAGCCTTTCTAATACCTCCTCTTTAACAATTTTTATCCTATCAAGTATCTCCACTACCTCCTCCTTTACTATGTCTATGGCAGCATCCTCTTCCTTGAAGACAGATGCAAAGTACACGTTTAGTACCTCAGCCACCATGCATAGGTCTCCTTTTTGGCCCCACCCCTTCTCTTACTACCCTTTTACAATTTATATGCCTATAGAAGACTTTTGGATTACTTTTTATGTTAACTGCCATTCTATTCTCATACCCTCTCTTTTCCCCTCTTATTTTCTTTTTCACTTCTCCTCTGACCTTTCTATATATATATAGTCTGATTCTCAGATGTATTTGCAACCTGACATCTGTCATACACGCTCTTTTTCTGCTTCATCATATTCTCTATCTCTTTCGTCATCCAGGGAGCCCTGACTTTAGTTGCCCTGCCTTTTCCCCTAGTGGGAATGTACCTCAACTGTACCTGAACTATTTCCTCTTTAAAGGCACACCATTGTTCCATTACAGTTTTGCCTGCCAATCTTTGATTCCAGTTCACCCGGGCCAGATCCATTCTCATCCCACTGAAATTAGCTTTCCCCCAGTTAAACATTTTTACTCCAGATTGCTCCCTGTCCTTTTCCATAGCTAATCTAAACCTTATGATACCATGATCACTGTTCCCTAAATATTCACCTACTGACACTTGCTCCACTTGACCTACCTCATTCCCCAGAACCAGATCCAGCAATGCCTCCTCCCTCGTCGGGCCGGAAACATACTGATCAAGAAAGTTCTCCTGAACACACATCAGAAATTCTTCTCCTTCTCTGCCCTTAACACTATTACAATCCCAGTCTATATCAGGATAGTTGAAGTCCCTCATTATTACTACTCTATAGTTCTTGTACCTCTCTGTAATTTCTCTGCAAATTTGCTCCTCCATATCTTTCCCACTATTTGGTGGTCTACAGAATACACCTAGTAGTGTAATGGCACCTCTATTATTTCTTAACTCTAGCCATATAGATTCTGTCCTTGACCCCTCCAGGACATCCTCCGTCTCCAGCACTGTAACATTCTCCTTGACCAATACTGCCACGCCAGCTCCTATCTTTCCTTCCCTATCTTTCCTGAACACTTTGTAACCAGGAATATTTAATACCCAATCCTGCCCTTTTCTGAGCCAGGTCTCAGTTATTGCCACATCATATTCCCATGTGGCTATTTGTGCCTGCAGCTCACTTACCTGGTTTACTACGCTTCGTGCGTTCACATACATGCACTTTAAACCCATCTTAGACCATCCTGTATTCTCTCTTAGTTTGACCCCACCTAATACCTTACTATTTCTGACTTTAGTGCTCTCTGTCTCTCCCAATCCTTTGAGCACTTTATTTCCCCTTTCTAATCATAGAAATTTACAGCACAGAAGGTGGCGATTCGGCCCATCGTGTCAGCACCGGTCGACAAAGAGCTATCCAGCCGTATCCCACTTGCCAGCTCTTGGTCCGTAGCCTAATGTTAGATCCTGGTGCCCACCCCCCTGCCAAATTAGTTTAAACCCTCCCCAACAGCACTAGCAAACCTCCCGTGAGGATATTGGTTCCGGCTAATCACTACCATAGAGGAGAGCCTGAGCCCCACAGTACCACTCAAAGATCATACGTCACTTAGAAAATCATAAAATGATTAGGCAAAGTCAACATGGTTTTATGAAAGGGAAATCGTGTTTGACAAATTTATTCGAGTTTTTTGAGGATGTAACTAGCAGGGTAGATAAAGGGGAACCAGTGGATGTAGTATATTTGAATTTCCAAAAAGCATTCGATAAGGTGCCACATAAAAGATTATTACACAAGATTAGAGCTCATGGGGTTGGGGGTAATATAGTAGCATGGATAGAGGATTGGTTAATGGACAGAAAACAGAGAGTAGGGATAAACGGATCTTTTTCAGGTTGGCAGGCTGTAACTAGTGGGGTGCCGCAAGGATCAGTGTTGGGGCCTCAGCTATTAACAATCTATATTAATGAGCTAGATGAAGGGACCGAGTGTAATGTATCCAAGTTTGCTGATGATACAAAGCTAGGTGGGACAGTAAGCTGTGAGGAGAACACAAAGGGGGAGAAATTCAGTATCGCCCCGTTTGGGGCGCGATTATCGGCCGGGCGCAAAGTTTAGCACCTGGTGCTAATTCTCGCCTCCGACTGCAAACTTGGCTTTTATCGCCCCTGGAGGTGATTGGAGCGCTAAATCAGGCGCTGCACGCCTGTCTTAAGGCGCAAAGGCCGAGGAGCGAGGCGCTAACTCAGAGCGCGGGCGCAGCGCAGGTGATGTCAGTTAGCGATGGAACACAGACACACTGGGGCCGGACAGTTCTTAAAGGGGAGGGCCGATCTTGCTCTCCAGCCACACCCTGCTCATTGGAGCCTTGAATCTCGGCCTGGAAAGACCTGTGACTACATTTTCCAGCCAAGGACTATGGAGAGGGTGAGAGAACGAGCTCAGCGCTTCAGCGAGCGGGCCTTGGAGGCTCTGATTGGCGCGGTGGAGCGCAGAAGATCTATACTCTTCCCTGAGAGTGGCAGGAGGCCTTTGCCGCGCGACTACAGAAGAGTGTGGAGGGAGCTGGCTCAGCACGTCTCCTCCAGGAGCATGGTGCCCAGGACCAATACTCAATGTGGCAAAAAGTTCAACGACCTCACTCGGGTCGTCAGGGTGAGTGGCTTTTTTTCAATACCTCTCCATCCCTCCATCTCAACCTCACTCTCTGGCCAGAGAGTCTTAAAACCCCAATGCCCAACACTCATCCAACACCTATGGCCCTCTCATGAAACACACACGCACATTCCACACTTTGCATACAGTAAGGGCTATTCAACTATGGGAGGCACATCAGGCAAGACCATGGCTGTATATTTACTCAGACGCCGTCCTTTTTCTTGCAGGCCAAGCTATCTCATAACAGGAGACAGCAGCAATGGACGGGTGGAGGGCAGCCTCAGCTGCAACCCCTCAGCGATCTTGAGGCGCGCGTCCACAGGATTGTGGCAAGCCAGGTGATCGGTCCCGTCGCCCCTGGAGAGGCCGACCCTGTTCCGGACAGCAATGGTAAGGTCATCACCTTTCTCTCCTCTCTCATTCCACTTGTCCCTCACAACACCAGCCTTTGACACTTTCAATCCAACTTACTAACTCGCTGCACTTATTCCTCCCTTACTGCCACCCTGTCCTCACGCTAAAGCCACTCTTGTACCTCCCTGCTTTCAGATGGTGATTCACCAGCTGAGGAGACGGGCCCTGAAGCTGCCAGTGGGAGTGAAGCTGCAGGCGAGGAGGAAGAGGAAGCCAGAGCATCAGCGCTACCCTCTCCCGAGGAAGCCCATGCCCACACTGGGACCGCGTCTTCTCTGGAGGGGAGCAGGGGTGAAGGGTCTGATGAGGGTGCAGCTCCAGGACCCAGCGGGCTGCAGCAACGCGATGTGGCTAGGGAAGCTTGGGGGCCTTCTCCCCGGAGGGAGAGTAGGCCAACGAGTCCTGCTGCACTGGACGCAGAGGAGGAGCGGCTCATCGCTGAAATGAACACCCAGGCGGTGGACATGCACACTGAGCTCATGGGTGCAGTGGGAAGGGTGCCCGAATGCATTGACGCACTGGCAAGGAGTGTGGAGCACTTCGCTGAAGCACAGGCGGATGCCACGCTAAAGCGGAGTGCTGCAATTCAGTCACTGGCTGCCGTGACCCCATCTCAGACTGCTCTCATACAGACTCAGATTGAGGCCACGCAAGCACTGACTGCTGCCATTGTCGCTGGTTCGGACACATTTCCCCGGGGCTCTCAACGCGCCGCAGCAGGCCAGCAATCTGTGCTCCATCAGATTGCTCCGGATGCTGATGTGCTGCCCTGTGGGAGTGCCAGTGTGTCGGTTGAGCAGGGAGTTGCTGTCCTCTCTCAGGATGACAGCATTCCTGCTGCCACCACTGTCACTTCCCCATTGCACTTGCCACCGCCTGTAGCCCAGACTGCTGCCTCCCATGCAGAGTTGGTGCAGTCTGCAGCCAAGCCCTCCAGGCCCAGAGCTGGTCGAGGCCATCCTTCAAGGACATCTGCAGTCTCAGGTTCTGACAATCAGCAGCCTTCCACCAGCCTTGCTGCAGCCACTGGGGCCCCATTACGGAGGAGCAGTAGGGTGGGAAGAAGGGAAGTGCGCAAGGGAAGATCACCCTCGAAGGGCAATAAGTAGGAGGTGTGACGAAATGTTGGTCAATTTTTTATTAAAGGCTGAGGTTTGTGTTCAAACTTTTGTTTAGTGTTTTGGACATTATCTCCAGGTTGTGAGAACCAGTTATGTTAATTAATGATTTTTTGTTTGTTTCTATTAGTTTGTCATGAAGAAATGACACACACAGAGTTTGTAAAATAAAAAAGTTTTGGTATTCAAAATGTACAGGTTTGGCCTTTGGAATCATTGCTGCCTTGGCCGGCTTAGGGGTTGCGGGTTGCTTTCATTCATGTTGTTCTCCATGCCAGAAGCCATTTCCTCAGTAGGGGCCTAGAAGCGGCTTGTTATCAGCCGTTGATAGACGGCCCTTGCAGTTTCAACATTGTGGGCCTCCCTCCCGCCTTGGTGCTGCTGCTGATCATCCTCCTCCTCCTCCTCCGGTGGTGCTCCAAGGCCTGGTGGCATTGGCTGGGTCCTGAGGATTGCCAGGTTATGCAGCATGCAGCACACAACTATGAAGAGGGAGACTCGCTCAGGCGAGTACTGCAGGGCTCCTCCTGAGTGGTCCAGGCAGCGGGACCATTGCTTGGGCATGCCGATCGTCTGCTCAACGATGTTCCTGGTGGCGAGATGGCTCTCGCTGTACCGCAGCTCAGCAGGGGTGTTGGAGTTACGGAGCAGTGTCATCAGCCAGGTGCACAGTGGATAACCCTTGTCCCCGAGGAGCCAACCACTTGGCTGATGCGGTGCCTGGAAAAGTTCTGGCACAGCAGTCTGGCACAGGATGAAAACATTGTGGCTGCTGCCAGGATAGCGGGCATTGACTGCGAGTATCAGCTGTCTGTGGTCACAGGCCAACTGGATGTATAAGGAATGGAACCCCTTGCGGGTTCGGAAAACCTCTGCATTCTCATGCGGTGCCCGCAATGCCACATGCGTGCAGTCAATGGCGCCCTGCACCATGGGGAAGCCCGCTATCCTCGCAAAGCCCAATGCACGTTCATGCTGTTTGGCCCGGGTCATCGGGAAAGAGATGTACTGGCGTCTCCTTTTATAGAGGGCATTTGTGACCTGACGGATACAGCAATGGACCGCGAACTGGGAGATATTGACGATGTCCCCAGTAGCTGCTTGAAAGGAGCCGGTGGCATAAAAATTCAGAGCCACTGTGACCTTCACTGCCACCGACAGAGACGTCCTGGTCCTCAGTAGAGGCTGCAGATCTGGCTGCAGCAGGTGGCAGAGCTCAGTGACCATCTCCTTGCTGAAGCGCAGCCTGCGCAAACACTGCTCCTCAGACAAATTAATGTCGGAGAATTGTTGGCGAAATACCCTGGGAGGGTAAGGTCTCCTGTACAGAGGCCTGTTGGCCCTCCTCCGTCTGGCCATGATTGCCACTCTCTCTCTGCGTCTCTGTTGCCTCCGATTCTGCAGGCGCAGGACGACGCCCCGAATCAGTGCAGCCCCCAAAGTCTCTTGGTAATCGAAGTAATGAAGGTCAAATCCAAAAGTACCTGCAAAGTGATGCTCAGTAGCCAAAGCTACTTCACACAGCGTTGACTCTATGCAGAAGTCTCTCCTTCTCTCTCTCAGAATCTCTGTCTCTGTCAGAATGAGTGGTGCAAAAATGTCTACCACAGAAAAAGCCAGGAAGAGGCCGCCTTTAAATAGCACCCCCCCCCCCCCCCCCAGCCCCTCACCGACTGGGAAATGTTCCAGTCTCCCTGTCGTTGCTTGCGCCAGGCGGAAAGGAGGGGGGGCGCCACTCAATATCCAGTCCGGGGCGCCACAAGGGCGTTGCACGCTCGACTGACGTCAAGATCTGCGGGCGCAGGAGATCGGGGTGGTAGTGTTTAGCGCCGCCACAAAATATCTGGTCAATTTCGCGAGCGGCGCAGACATCGCCGCGCCTGAGCGCTAGTTGCTTTGCGCCCCATTAGCGCCCTCTTAAGGCGCTAATGGGAGGCGCAAACCAACCAAATCTTTCCCCCAAAGAGTCTACAAAGGGATATAGATAGACTAAGTGAGTGGGCAGTAAGTTGGCAGATGGAGTATAATGTAGGTTATTCACTTTGGTAGGAAGATTAGAAAAACAGAATATTTTTTAAATGGTGAGAAACTTTGAAATGTTGGTGTTCAGAGAGATCTGAGTGTCCTCGTTCAAGAAACATAGAAAGCTAGCATGCAGGTACAGCAAGCAATAAGGAAGGCAAATGGCATGTTGGCCTTTATTGCAAGGGGGTTGGAGTATAAGGAAGTCTTGCTACAATTGTACAGGGCCTTGGTGTGACCACACCTGGCGTACTATGCACAGGTTTGGTCTCCTTATCTAAGGATATATTTGCCTTGGAGGCGGTGCAACTAAAGTTCACTAGATTGATTCCTGGGATGAGAGGGCTGTCCTATGATGAGCGATTGTGTAGAATGAGCCTATACTCTCTGGAGTTTAGAAGAATGAGAGGTGATCTCATTGAAACATACAAGATTCTGAAGGGGATTGACAGGGTAGATGCTGAGAGGTTGTTTCCCCTGGCTGGAGTGTCCAGAACTAGGGGGCATAGTCTCAGGATAAGGGGTAGGCCATTTAAGACCAAGATGAGGAGGAATTTCTTCACTCAGAGGGTTGTGAATGCTGAGTCTTTGAGTATATTCAAGGCTGAGATAGATAGATTTTTGGACTCTAGGGGAATCAAGGGATATGGAGATCGGGCGCTAAGTGGAGTTGAGGATGATGATCAGCCATGATCTTATTGAATGGCGGGGCAGGCTCGAAGGGCCGTATGGCCTACTCCTGCTCTTATTTTTTATGTCAGAATGAATGACACCACAACATCTCCCGTATAGGGTGGTTAGGGTCCCACCATCCACCACAGGGCAGCATAATCATCAATTCTGTAATGGAGTATTGTTCCTTACGCTGCAAGATTTATAATTACTCATGAAATTAATTTCAATATGGAAGCGCCAAAAGTCAAATAATTTTTTAAAGCTCGATTCTCCCAGTTTCTGGAAAACAACCCGCTAATGTTCTTGCCAGTAAAGTTCAAGGTTAATAAAGGACAGTAAGCTGCTCTGCAATTGCAGAGATGTTCGAGTATATTGTAACTTCAGTTGGGGAGAGGGTCCTGTATTTACTCTCTACTTTTCTCTATGGCAGAGTAATTTTAACTGTAATTCTGTCGGGTCTTAGTGATGGAGAGGATAGGAGGTCGGAAACTCAGCTCAGTTTGATTTAGCCTGAGACAGTGGCCAGGGAGGAAGATGGGAGTTATTGGTGGGGGTCAAAAATGATGGCTTCAGTTTTCCGGTTTAGCTGGAGGAAACTAGCTGGTCAAAGCAGTAAAATAAATCTTGACACTATTTCTAATCTAATTGCGATTCTATCATAGGAATCAGTTTTCACATCCTTCCTTAACATGCCACTAACAAAAAAAAGTAACAGATCAGAAGATAAAAGACAAAACAATAACAGATAAGAAGAAGCCAGTCTTCAGCCAATTCGATTCATTCCACGTGATATCACGAAACAGTTAACGAACTGGATACAGCAAAGGCTATGGACCCCGACAACATCCTGGCTGTCGTGCTGAAGACTTGTACTCCAGAACTAGCCGCACCTCTAGCCAAGCTGTTCCAGTACAGCAACAACACTGGCATCTACCCGACAATGTGGAAAATTCCCCAAGTATGTCCTGTCCACAAAATGCAAGGACAAATCCAATCTGGCCAATTATCGCCCATCAGCATACTCTCAATCATCAGCAAAGTGTTGTCGACAGTGCTATCAAGCGTTACTTACTCACCAATAACCTGCTCACTGATGTTCAGTTTGGGTTCCGCCTGGACCACTCGGCTCTAGACCTCATTACAGCCTTGGTCCAAACATGGACAAAAGAGCTGAATTCCAGAGGTGAGGTGAGAGTGACTGCCCTTGTCATCAAGGCAGCATTTGACAGAGTGTGGTATCAAGGAGCCCTAGTAAAATTAAAGTCAATGGGAATCAAGGGGAAAACTCTCTACTGGTTGGAGTCATACCTAGCACAAAGGAAGATGGTTGTGGTTGTTGCAGGTCAATCATCTCAGCCCCAGGATATTGCTGCAGGAGTTCCTCAGGGCAGTGTCCTGGCCCAACCATCTTCAGCTGCTTCAGCAATGACCTTCCATCCATCATAAAGTTAGAAGTGGGGATGTTCGCAGATGATTGCACAGTTTTCAGTTCCATTCACAACTCCTCAAATAATGAAGCAGTCTATGCCCACCTGCAGCAAGACCTGGACGACATTCAGGCTTGGGCTGAAGTGACCAGTAACATTCGTGCCTCCCCTTGACATTCAATGCATTACCATCATCGAATCCCCCACCATCAACATCTTGGGGGTCACCATTGACCAGAAACTTAACTGGACCAGCCACAAAAATCTGTGACTACAACAGCAGGTCAGAGGCTGGGTATTCTAAGGGAATGGTAGCGTAGTATTGTCACTGGGCTAGTAATGTAGAGGCCTGGACTAATGACCCAGAGACGTGAGTTCAAATCCCTACCACGGCAGCTGGGGAATTTAAATTCAGTTAATTAAATAAAAATCTGGAATAATTACTAGCATCAGTAATGGTAACCATGAAACTATCGGATTGTCGTAAATTCCCATCTGGTTCACTAATGTCCTTTAGGGAAGGAAATCTGCCGTCCTTACCTGGTCTGGTGACATATATGTGACTCCAGACCCACAGCAATGTGGTTGACTCTTAACTGCCCTCTGAAATGGCCTCAGTTGTAAAAAACCGCTATGAAAAACAATAAAAAGAATGAAACCGGACAGACCACCAGCATCGACCTCGGCACCGGCTACGGACATGGCAACGGCACACGCAGCCCCGGCGACCCTACAAAGTCCTCCTCACTGCCATCTGGGAACTTGTACTAAAATTGGGAGAACTGTCCCACAGACGAGTCAAGCAACAGCCTAATATAGTCATACTCACAGAATCATACCTTTCAGCCAATGTCCCAAACTCCTCCATCACCATCCCTGGGTATGTCCTGTCTCATCGGCAGGACAGACCCACCAGGGGGTGGCGGCACAGTGGTATACAGTCGGGAAGGAGTGGCCCTGGGAGTCCTCAACATTGACTCCGGACCCCATGAAGTCTCATGGCTTCAGGCCAAGCATGGGCAAGGTGGTAATCCTGCCCTCTCTCAGCTCATGAATCATGTTGAACACCACTTGGAAGAAGCACTGAGAGTAGCAAGGGCACAGAATGTACTCTGGGTGGGGGACTTCAATGTCCATCACCATGAGTGGCTCGGTAGCACCACTACTGGCCGAGTGCTGAAGGACATAACTGCCAGTCTGGGCCTGTGACAGGTGGTGAGAGAACCAACACGAGGGAAAAACCTACTTGACCTCGTCCTCACCAATCTACCTGTCGCAGATGCATCTGTCCATGACAGCATTGTTAGCAGTGACCACCGCACAGTCATTGTGGAGACAAAGTCCCATCTTCACACTGAGGACACCCTCCATCATGTTGTGTGGCACTACCACCGTGCTAAATGGGACAGATTCCGAACAGATCTAGCAGCTCAAAACTGGGCATCCATGAGGCGCTGTGGGCCATCAGCAGCAGAAGAATTGTATTCCACCACAATCTGCAACCTCATGGCCTGGCATATCCCTCACTCTACCATTACCATCAAGCCAGGGGACCAACCCTGGTTCAATAAGGAGTGTAGGAGCAGCACCAGGCATACCTAAAAATGAGGTGCCAACCTGGGGAAGCAGCAACACAGGACTACATGCATGCTAAAAAGCGGAAGCAGGAGGAGGAGGCTCCATGAATATCCCCATCCTCAATGATGGTGGAGCCCAGCACGTGAGTGCAAAAGACAAGGCTGAAGCGTTTGCAACCATCTTCAGGCAGAAGTGCCGAGTGGATGATCCATATTGGCCTCCTCCTGAGGTCCCCACCATCACAGAAGCCAGTCTTCAGCCAATTCGCTTCACTCCATGTGATATCAAGAAACAGCTGAGCGCACTGAATACAGCAAAGGCTATGGGCCGCGACACATCCCGGCTATCGTGCTGAAGACCTTGTGCTCCAGAACTAGCCAAGCTGTTCCAGTACAGCTACAACACTGGTATCTATCCGACAATGTGGAAAACTGCCCAGGTATGTCCTGTCCACAAAAAGCAGGACAAATCCAACCTGGCCAACTACCACCCCATCAGTCTACTCTCAATCATCAGCAAAGTGGATGAATGGTGTCATTGACAGTGCTATCAAGTGGCACTTACTCACCAATAACCTGCTTACAGATGCCCAGGGGTTCTGCCAAGACCACTTGGTTCCCGACCTCATTACAGCCTTGGTCCAAACATGGACAAAGGAGCTGAATTCCAGCGATTAGGTGAGAGTGACCGGCCTTGACATCAAGGCAGCATTTGACCGAGTGTGGCATCAAGGAGCCCTAGTAAAACTGAAGTCAATGGGAATCGGGGGGAAAATGCTCCACTGGCTGGAGTCATACCTAGCACAAAGGAAGATGGTTGTGGTGGTTGAAGGTCAATCATCACAGCCCAGGACATCGCGGCAGGAGTTCCTCAGGGCAGTGTCCTAGGCCCAACCATCTTTAGCTGCTTCATCAATGACCTTCCCTCCAACATAAGGTCAGAAATGGGGATGTTCGCTGATGACTGCAGTGTTCAGTGCCATTCACAACTCCTCAGATAATGAAGCAGTCCATGCCTGCATGCAACAAGACCTGGACGATGTTCAGGCTTGGGCTGATAAGTGGCAGCTAACATTCGCGCCACAGAAGTGCCAGGCAATGACTATCTCCAACAAGCGAGAGTCTAACCACCTCCCCTTGACATTCAACGGTATTACCATCGCCGAATCCCCCACTATCAACATCCTGGGGGGTCACCATTGACCAGAAACTTAACTGGACCAGCCACATAAATACTGTGGCAACAAAAGTAGGTCAGAGGCTAGGTATTCTGCAGCGAGTGTCTCACCTCCTGACTCCCCAAAGCCTTTCCACCATCTACAAGGCACAAGTAAGGAGTGCGATGGAATACCCTCCACTTGCCTGGATGAGTGCAGCTCCAACAACACTCAAGAAGCTCGACACCATCCAGGACAAAGCAGCCTGCTTGATTGGCACCCCATCCACCACCTTAAACATTCACTCCCTCCACCACCAGCGTACCGTGGCTGCAGTGTGTACTATCTACAAGATGCACTGCAGCAACTTGCCATATCTTCTTCGGCAGCACCTCCCAAACCTCTTCCACCTAGAAGGTCAAGGACAGCAGGCGCATGGGAACACCACCACCTCCAAGTCACACACCATCCTGACTTAGAAGTATATCGCCAATCCTTCATCGTCGCTGGGTCAAAACCCTGGAACTCCCTCCCGAACAGCACTGTGGGAGTACCTTCACCACATGGACTGCAGCGGTTCAAGAAGGCGGCTCACCACCACCTTCTCGAGGGCAATTAGGGATGGGCAATAAATGCTGGCCTTGCCAGCGATGCCCACATCCCATAATTAAATTTTTTTAAATAATTCTGTGGCAAGTGACTCACCTCCTGACTCGCCAAAGCCTTTCCACCATCTACAAAGCACAAGTAAGGAGTGTGATGGAATGCTCTCCACTTGCCCGGATGAGTGCAGCTCCAACAACACTCAAGAAGCTCGACACCATCCAGGACAAAGCAGCCCGCTGGATTGGCACCCCATCCACCACCTTAAACATTCACTCCCTCCACCACCGGCGTACCGTATCTGCAGTGTGTACCATCTACAAGATGCACTGCAGCAACTCGCAAAGGCTTCTTCGACAGCACCTCTCAAACCCACGACCTCTACCACCTAGAAGGACAAGGTCAGCAGGCGCATGGGAACACCACCTGAAAGTTCCCTTCCAAGTCACACACCACCCTGACTTGAAAATAAATTGCCATTCCTTCATTGTCGCTGGGTCAAAATACTGGAACACCCTACATAACAGCACTGTGGGAGTACCTTTACCACACGGACTGCAGCAGTTCAAGGCGGTTCCCCACCTTGCCAGCGACACCTACATCCCATGAATGAATATTAAAAAGTCTGTGGCGTGTTGCAAGGCAGTTGAGATTATGCTAATTATCTTGTTGCCTTCCCAAACTCCTGGTGAGTTATTGGTTTAGAACAAATCCCAGACCGTGTATTATCACATAAGAAATGCCTGCCCAGCTGTAGCACTGTGATCTGGATTAGATACTTCAAACTTCATTCAAGAGAAGTCAATGTTTCACAGCTCTCAATAGATGGCAGCAACTGCTGTTGTTGGAGAAAGAACATTCCCCTCCTCTCGTTGCTAAACCCAGTTTAACAAGAAACAGTCACAGTAACAAAATTTAAACTGTGGGAACTTTTTGTTTCGAACAAGTGTTGGAGTGTCATTCCTCTGTAACACAGTATTTACAGAATTTACTCCTCTATAGAACTGAGCAGATTAATCTATACAAAAGTGTTATATCTCTGCAAACCAGTATACTATATAAAAAATGTTACATCTCTGTGAAATAGGGTAGTATCTTCCTCATCATCTGAGCCTCATTCTAAATATATTTCATAATAAAGTAAAATTCCCCAGCCCATCACTGGGCAGCAGAGAAACATTCAGCAGTACAAAGAGGCGTAGGTAGCGGCAGCAGCAGCAGAAGATCCAAACAGAAATGATAAAACTCGAAAAGGCACTGCTTTTAGAAAAAGCAAAATTACTAAACTGTTGTACTGTGCTGTGAATTAATTCAAGATTGTATATATCCTGTCAGGAATTACCCTCATTTTTTGCCACATCATTCCAACGCAGACTTTGCGATATACTCCCAGACATTTGTTCTCCTTAATGCTAGGAAAAGATCTTCCTCACATTTAAGACTGGAGTTGGGAGACCCTCAAATGCTATGCAAATGTAAAGCAACAGCCCTGCAGTACCATACTGAGACGCAAATCCAAGACTACTGGGTATTTAGCCAGAGAGGTAGAAGATAGTGGTTAACAGTGAGCTTCTATATAGCACTGGTTCAGCCCAACCTGGAGTACCATGTACAATTTTGGTCACTGTAATAGGGTGGAAACATCCTGGCTGGAGCAGCTACAGAGAAGGGCAACTAAACTGAAACTAGATATTAGTAACCTGAGCTACAAGGAGAGACTAAATAAGTGGAAAATATTAATAAGTGGAGAAGGGGAGACCACAAAGTTTTCCAAGATTCTAAGGGATATAGATAAACAGGACCCAAATAAATAGTTTGACAAAATTACAAACTGTGACCAAGGGCATGGATTCAAGCTCAGAAAAGGGAAAGTAAATACAGTTTAGATTTAATTCCTTCACATCGAGGTTGATGAATGTTTGGATCAGATTTCCCATGGAGACAGTAGGGGCTGATCAGGAGTTGTGTCAGCAAGTTCAAGAGGGAGCTAGTTTTCTGGTGAAAGAAATGAGATTTAGAACATGGAATAGTATTTTATGAACTTTAGGACTGGCCAGATGTATTGCAATGGTCTCCTCTAGTCTTATACTTTCCCATGTTCCTTTAGGTATTGATGAGGAAGGCCATTTTGTGCAATTGAGCTCAACCACTCAGACCAAACCTACAATCCTCACATCACCCAACTGTTTCTTAAACAATGTCATGGTTTTTGTCTCTACTACTTGATACAGAAGTCAGTTCCAAGAATAAAAAGAAAGTCTTGTATTTATATAGCACCTTTCACAATCTCAGGTCATCTCAAAACACTTTACAGCCAAATGAAGTACTTTTGAAGTGTGGTCACTGTTGCAATGTAGGAAACGTGGCAGCCAATTTGTGCACAGCAAGCTCCCACAAACAGCAATGTGATAATGGCCAGATAGTCTGTTTTTAGGTGTTGGCTGAGGGATTAATATTGGCCAGGACACCAGGGAGAACTCCCCTGCTCTTCTTCAAAATAATGCCGTAGGATCTTTTACATCCACCCAAGAGAGCAGATGGGGCCTTGGTTTAACGTCTCATCTGAAAGACGGCACCTCCGACAGTGCAGCACTGGAGTGTGGGCCTGGATTATGTGCTCAAATCTCTGGAGCGAGACTTGAACCCAAAACTTCTGACTCAGAGGTGAGTGCTACCTCTGAGCCATGGCTGACACCTAATAAAAGTCTTAAGTTTGCCTTTCACTAGTTTTATCAATGCCCCCTTGTTCCACTTTTCATGGTTTAATTAGAAGTAGTTTATATGACTCGTAGTTCAATAAAGGACTAGATCCCTCTCCATGAGGAGAGGCAATATAAACTAAAGGGTACAATTCTAAAGTGGTTGCATGAACAGAGAGACCTGGGGGTAGATGTGCACAGATCATTGAAGGTGGCAGGGCAGGTTGAGAAAGTGGTTAAAAAAGCATACGGGATCCTGGGCTTTATAAATAGAGGTCATGATGCGGAGATGCCGGTGTTGGACTGGGGTGGACAAAATTGAGAGGTCGCACAACACCAGGTTATAGTCCAACAGGTTTATTTGAAATCACAAGCTTTCGGAGCTATCGATTGCTCTGTGATTTCAAATAAAACTGTTGGACTATAACCTGGTGTTGTGCGACCTCTCAATTTTATAAATAGAGGCATAGAATACAAAAGCAAGGAAGTTATGAACCACCTTTATAAAATACTGGTTCAGCCTCAACTGGAGTACTGTGTTCAACTCTGGGCACCACACTTTAGGAAGGATGTGAAGGCCTTAGAGAGGGTGCAGAAAAGATTTACAAGAATGGTTCCAGGGATGAGGGACTTCAGTTATGTGGATAGACTAGAGAAGCTGGGGTTGTTCTCCTTAGAGCAGAGAAGGTTGAGAGGAGATTTGATAGAGGTATTCAAAATCATAATCATGAGGGGTCTAGACAGAGTAGATAGAGAGAAACTGTTCTCATTGGCGGAAGGGTAGAGAACCAGAGGACACAGATTTAAGGTGACTGGCAGAAGTACCAAAGACGACATGAGGAAAAACTTTTTTATGCAGCGAGTGGTTAGGATATGGAATGCACTGCCTGAAAGGGTGGTGGAGGCAGATTCAATCATGGCTTTCAAAAGGGAATTGGATAAGTACCTGAAGGAAAAAAAATTGCAGGGTGGGGGAGTGGGACTAGCTGAAGTGCTCTTGCAGAGAGCCGGCACGGGCTCGACGGGCCAAATGGCCTCCTTCTGTGCTGTAACCATTCTATGATAAATTCAAACTGGTTAAACACAACCCCTTCCCACATGCTCAGACAATAGTTCAGTAATTGATCAGTTGAATTCAGCTCTGCACAGGTCTTTATGATTCAAAACGTGGGTCTCAGGTGAGATTTATTGTAAATAACAGAAAGTGAAGAAATACACAGATTAATCGGCATCTGAAAAGGGGAAGAAAGGTTAATATTGTGACTGGAGCTTGTTCAGATGAAGGGTACACCCTAAATATTAACCCATCTTTCTCTTTCAGATACTGACTAACTCGATATGTATTTCCAGCATTTTTTGTTCTTGTTTCAGATTGCTAGCATTTGCACTTTGCTTTAATCAGATTTCTATGATTTTGCCGTTTTATCCTCCATTTATTCATGGTACTGGGACACAACTGCTTGCCACACAGTTTTGAGGTACTTTTCAATAGATCCCATCTTATTGCACTAGAAGTAGAATCAACGGCAACAACCTCAGAAACACATGAATATTTACCATGGAAACTGTTCTCTTGCCAAAAAGTGTACTCAAACAGGTTCAAAATACTAGCATTGCATACAACTAATGGAATTACTGGCAAGATTTCAAACAACATGGGTAAAAGATAATGTTCCACAAATCTGTGCATTGCATCAGTGTACAAGATTCACTTCAGGACTACAGATCATAAAAACCTGCATGAAGGTATGACCTCTATCTGAAAAGATAGAGGGGTAGAAATCGTCTTGGGTGGTAGCGCTAAATGGGCGATATTGCATCGGCCGCCTGTTATGGTCACACTTCAAATTCAGTCCCATTGACTTCAATAGAACTGAATATCGGGCGGGGAGTATAACAGGTGGCCCATGCAATACCGCCCGTTTTGCGCTACCACCAAAGAGGAATTTCTATCCCACAGAGTTGTATGCTTGTTCCGTCTCCATATTACAAAAAGGATATAGAAGCACTGGAGAAAGTGCTAAAAAATTTACAAGGATGATACCAGAACTGAGAGGATACAACTATCAGGAAAGGCTGAACAGGCTGGGGCTCTTTTCCCTAAAAAAAAAGATTGAGAGGTGACCTGATAGAGATCTTTAAAATTATGAAGGGGTATGAAAGGGTAAACATAGAGAAGATGTTTCCACTTGCAGGGGAGTCCAAAACGAGGGTCCATAAATATAAGAGTCACGAATAAATCCAGTAAGGAATTCAGGAGAAACTTGAGAGTGGTGAGAATGTGGAACTCGCTGCTACATGGAGTGGTTCAGGCAAATAGCATAGATGCATTTAAGGGGAAGCTAGATAAGTACAAGAGGGAGAAAGGAACAGAAGGATATGGTGATAGAGTGAGGTGAAGTAAGGTGGCAGGAGCTGTGTTCCACTGCTCTGTGGTGAAAAGTGTGGAGCATAAACACTGGCATAGACCTGCTGTGCTGAATGGCCTGTGTCTGTGCTGTAACGTCTATGTATATACCTAGATTTTAACAATATTTGGCATCAAAGCTCTTGGAATGGTCATTTTGCGATACTTACCAAATCATAGACTAGTACAGCACAGAAGTTGTTTTTATTTGTTTCAGCACAATAGACCTTGATGTGTCAGCGATTATACCCGGTCAATTATGAGGTATTGCTTACTTTAAGCAGGGCTCTTCAAACACATATCACATATAATTAAGAAGCTCTTAGTATTGAACTCAGCATTTTGCTACATCTTACATGATCAAATTCATTCCTTTGGACTGCAAGTTAGTCAAACTCTTTTTGGTTAACAAACTTAACAGATTCACACGTTAATTTCAAATGAGTACTGTATGAACTTTTCTTAAAGAGCAAGTTTTGCCATTTGTACCCTTGGTAAAAATGCAATGATTACTAAGAATTGCAACAACTTTTTTGTGCTATGTGTTTTTCTTTAAAAAGGAATTTGCTTAAAATAATGAATGCTGATGACCTCCACTGGTAAAGTAGCTGAGAGGAGTCATTGTGGGAGACAGTGCCAGGGAGAGGGCTGAGTATACACAGTGAAATGGCACAATTGCTGAGACAGCCTGAGTCAACAACCAACTCTGCAGGTTTAATTCAACTCTCTCAGACTGATAGGCTCAGTAACTGCTTCCAAATAGTTTCCCCCAATGATTTCATCAGCACTTACTATTTTAAATAAAAACATTCTTCTATTAAACAAAGATAAAACATGTTAAACAGTACTGAAGCAAAATACTGTGGATGCTGGAAATCTGAAATAAAAACAGAAAATGCTGGAAATACTCAGCAAGTCAGGCAGCATCTGTGGAGAGAGAAACAGAGTTAACGTTTCAGGTCGATGACCTTTCGTCAGAACTCATGAACATAAACATAGTACTCTATGATTGAATTTAAAGGGGGTGCCAGGTGGTTCATTCCTGCTCAGTCATTAATCTGGCTGTGCTACTCTGGAGAAGCGCTGAATAAAGGCCAGATCCCTTCCTACAGTGGGAAATAAAAAGCTTGGAACACATCTCCAGACTATTCTGCAGCTAGCTCAGAGTGATACTGGTTGAAGCCAGGAAGTAGGCATCCTGTCTTCACTCTGATAGAGGGGCAAACTAATCCATGAGACCTCAACAGGGGGCAGACAAATGATGGCATTCCCATACTCGCCCCCAATAAACAGCATCAATACAGAGGATCACTCTTTAAGGTGAGTTGTTACAGTCGTTGCCGTGCAAACAAGCTAGACAATTTTTTCAATACTGTACCTGAGGTTTCCAGACCTGCATAATTTTGTATACAGTAACAACTACAGCTATTCAGTTAAAGTTCAATCCAGTGCCTGAAGGTATCAGAAGGCTGGACATGTCTGAGAGTCAGATTTAATTTTCCACAGTTTTTGGATGTAGAGGTCTACAAATGGGACTTTGAAATAACTGTGTTGTGAGATGGCCTTTCAATTTTGCAATGCACTACAGTTCCTGGTCTTTGCAATGTAATAGCTCTGCACTGCAGTTTACAACTTCCCCATTAGGCAGGAAGAGGAGCAGCCATGCCAGAAGCCATGCAGGTGTGAGACATGCAGATTTTTTTTCATTCTCTCATAGCTCTGGTTAGTACAAAACAAAACTAAACAGAACCAAAAAAGAAAACCACAAAACAACAATTTTTTTTGCAGTCGAGTTACAAGTCCTGCCAGGAAACACCATGGTCCCACAGCAGATCCAATCACACAACAGCTACCTACCCGTACTGGTCAGGCTGGTACATCATGGGAGCCTGAGTGTTGCCATAGTTGGGATGTTGTGGTGGAAACACAGGACGTCCACCAGGCCCAGTCTGACTGGGATAACCAGGCGACCTAATATACGGTGGCCTAAATCAGGAAAGAAATAGCTCCTTTGTTTTTATTCTGTGTCAGTTCTGCGTTTAGTTGTTAAGATTCATGAGACATCTAATTAACACCCATCTATTTCAAGAATTAAACTGAAATCTGAAAATTTAGTAACCTGTTAAAGCAAAATGCGTTTTTAGTTTAGTTCATTTTTAACTTGTACAGTAATCTTCCCTTTTTAAAAAAAATGACAAGTATTTAAGGTTAAAGTATTGGATTCTTGAACATTTCAATCCATTACCAAATTAATCATGAAAGTAGATGAGATCCTAAGTTCACTTTTTTCTCTTAAAACGGGTTCTCTCTTCTCCTCCCATCCCCACCTCCCCCTACTCTTCTCATCTGAAGGTGCTGACTGTTGCTGGGGTTCAGTTCCATAGACTGCATCAACTCTCTGGTACCTTGTCCAGTTGGCCGTTCAACGTGTGTAAGCGCAGGGAGTGAGTGCTGACAGACTATTCCAATGTGGATGGATTCACAGCAGAGTCTGATCCTGTTTTCACCAGATGTCCACACATGCAGGTTCCAGCAGAGGCCACTGAATAGTGAGCAGCTT
This sequence comes from Squalus acanthias, assembly GCA_030390025.1. Lineage (NCBI taxonomy): Eukaryota > Metazoa > Chordata > Chondrichthyes > Squaliformes > Squalidae > Squalus > Squalus acanthias. Next base: position 63,790,958 of record CM059436.1, on the reverse strand, counting down.
GAGGCCCTGAGGCCAATTATAATGTCACACCTATTGTTCTGATTGAGGTCAGCTAACTTAGCATGGACCAGGAATCGAATCTGGGACATTCTGGCCTGTATGGCTTAAAGTGGTACACTGGAGTATTGTCTTTATCTATTGGGCCATTACTTTTTTCAAATCTTTTTTTAAATTTGTTTCCAAGCAGTTCCAGTTCAGCCCATTTGAATCAATGGAAACCTGAGCATAGAAAGTTTTCTGAATGTATGCTGCTGCAACCCTGTCATTATAGTACAGGTGACTTTTGATTGCATTCTTTCAAGAAAAGTTTAACACATATTCCATTTTGGTTTTGTACAAATATGTTATGCAATATTCTCCTTTAATGAAAGCCGCTTCCCTGATACCTTAACTGGTTAAATGCACAATGTGGTGTGGTGGTGAGCTACCCAGCCCACAAAGGTCCCAGCTCAATCTTTTATTATTACTGACTGCAATACTCTGGGGTAGTGTGAATGGAAATCAGCTTGGTTGGCCTATTCCTGATTGCTACCCAGTGACTCCTGGTGTGACGTGCATGAGTTAACATTGGGAAAGGACAATAGCAAAATACTGCGGATGCTGGAAATTTGAAATAACAACAGAAAATGCTCAGTTTGGGGTTTGCTCCAATTCTTTCGCCTGTTGTCTCCTCCCCATCCCTCTTGAATGACACTCCCTGGTTAAGCTCCAATCAAGAAGAATGGCAATTTGGATGAGATACGTGAGTGCTGTTGGGACCCAGGATAGTCACCACCTTCAGGAGAGGAGGGGAAAAAAAGGGCAGAAAATTAAATAACACACGTATATAATATATAAAAGCAACTGAGGGCAATCCTTACCACTATCCACAAACTCAAAGAAGTAAGTTAATACCCTGCGGCTTTGCACATTTCATATGCCAACCGGAGTACACTGTACTAGATAGAACAATAAGCAACCTGCTATACTTTGGGTATGGGTTTGAGTTTTCAAAGTTGATGCTAGTTACTCAGTTACGTGATAATATCAAGCAGCCAATTCAAAATATCCTAAATTTTAAATCAATAAGTTTCTGAATTACAATTGTTTGTGGCTGATTTCTTTCATTAAAAAGCTACCGTGTAAATAATGTCTTCTACATCCACATCCTCCAAAAGAATCCAATACTCAAACTTTAAAATAGATCTACAAAAACGTTTAGAACATGACCCACAAAACAGTAAATCCAAAACATGTGTACGAATGGGTTTACAGTTTGGCTAGATGCCACTTCTGAACAGTGTGAAATAAACACAGTAACCCATATAGATACCCACAGAGCTCTTTAAGCTGCTTGTCTCACTAAACTGTAACAGTCCAGGGCTTTTCCTGGAAGATGACAAGACTCACAGTCATGTACAGTTCCTAGCAATCCACTTAAACAGCATTTCAACTAAATCTATTATTCAAATTAAAAGGCTCACATAAAATGGTTAACATTTCTGAGGTACACTGCAACTTCGCAATTATTTCAGCCAGTAAATACACCTAGGTTGTTTATCTTCATTTTAATCACCTCACTGCACAGTTTAAGAATTGTATTAATTTTCATTTGCTGATTTAATGCTCCATTACTTGTGCTTTTATGAATGTACAATTTGCTTAATTTTTGTAAAAACTGCTAATTGTACACTTACAAACTTCAAGAAATGTTACTGAAATTATTTTAAAATATGAAAGACTGTTAATATAAGGGAGTTCAATACTATTAATGCTAACTAAATTTGTAGACATATATTCCAAGAAAATATAAATACTGAAGATTTAAAAGGAATTAAATTATGAAAAGAGCAGAACTCTTACAAGCCTTGCAGTGGTGTGGTACCAGGATTGTTTCCATCTGCAATGCTAGAACGTCTACATAAATGTTTATTAATTTAATATTTTTTTCATCCCTCTCCATTCCAGCTGAGCCACTAACCGACATGCTTATGCAGCTGAAAGGGAACCATAAGACAGTTGCATTCTAAGACTGTCCAATAGGAGACAGTGGGACACGACAATAAATTAGGTTTCTGCCCCCTTCTTGCAGAGATGATGCACTCTGCTTCCACAAGGTGCTCCCATCCAACTAGGGATAGTAATGAATCACCACAACTGGACAGGCCATAATGGAGCCCCAAATGAGGCTCAAACTCGCATATGATTAGGTGCCCAGCATTCTCACCGCTTGGCTGCAAGGCTACACAAATTGTACTGTTAATTGTTTAAGATGCATTTTTTTATGCTGTCTGCTAACCACTGTGATCTACAGGATGCACAAATATCTACGGAAAACACATTCTGGACAAATCAAACAGTACAGTGCCTTAATGACCATTACGTTGTACCATCTCCATTAAACGTACATTACTTATATTGCTATGTACATTGACAGTCAGCTAATCAAAAATTCAACCAATGTTGCTAATGATCATCAACTGTGTAACTGTGGGAACAAAATGTTACACTAACAGTCACATATCATTTCTCACACGGAACACATAATTGTTCAATGTAACTGCACAAAAAACATCTTGGACATGATCCAGTGTAAAGCAACATATTCTGGCAGAACTGGAACTCTATTCCAAGAGCTGTTTCACGCAAACCACTGCACACACAAAACCGCTTTAGTAACAACATTTCAATATTGCCAAAGAAAATTATCTTAATCCTCTGCCACTGAAGAATGACCTATCCCCAAAAATCAATTTGTTTCAGGGAGGAGTTATTCCTCCTCCTTTGCCACTCTCTATTAGAACTAAACCACTTGGTGAAAAGTAGTTTAAAATATTTGATAGGACATGTATAGAAACAGATTCTATTAGGCTATAAGCTAGCCACAGAGCAGGTCTACTGATAATGTTAGTTTTTCAATTCAGAAGAGCAAGGTTTAGATTTCAAATGTGGCTACCTGAATGGTGACAGGACACTCTATCTGGGAAAGGAAAAAACAGTTATCTATCCTGCCCTGTAGAGGCACAGTCCCTGTGAGCCAACAACTGGAATGTACATAGGTAAGTCCCTAGCCCAGAGTCTGACATCATTCAACAAAGGATAGTGTAGAAATAGAAAGCTGGTGAAAAGGGGATGAAATAATATCAAAAATGTTAAACTAAAAGGGTACCGAGGTTATCAGAGATTATAATGCATTTTACTTACATCACAATGAGACTACAGCAGTATGTGCTATAATTTGTATCTGAGACAGCTGCCTTCTATAGAGTTGTTGGGGTGGGGGGGGCAGGGGAGGAGTGTTTGTCAATTTTCTAGTAATTTAAGATTTGCTGTTTCAACTTGATTTCTAATTCTCTTCGAGGTTACTTAGTGTCATGCATTCCAACACAAGTTGAATATAACCTACTCTACAACCTACTCCAATGGCATTCCTTGATTGCCCCAGCAGGGAGCACAATTTGAGGTACTGCAGCCCAATTGTTGGCTCCCGGGTACCTAATGGAATGTCTTGCTTCCACACCATGTTCATCGAGTGGCAGACGGAGAATTGATGAATTACGAGTGTAAGCCAGCATGTTTGAGTGACAGTCAGCTGGCTGATCTCATCTGATATGAAGCCATTCATTTCTTTGAATGAATGCTAATGAACACAGTTCATTCTTGCAACTAGGTATATGTTGAAATCCTCAGAATTGGATTTTGTTCACAAATTAGCTCAAGTATATTATTTGCCTCATTAAAAACAAGAAACGATCGCCTAGAAATTCAGATTATTGGAAACATTTTAAATGTAACGATTGAATGTTAAATCTCCTGGTAATATTTTAGTTGTTTTCCTGCATAAAGAATTTTTAATATGAAAATGAGCATTTTCTGGAGTTTTGTGGTTACAGTGTTGCTTCTAATCAAACAATCTAAGCTGCAAATTCCATGGCCGCTTCTCATTCAAGTCTGCCAGAGACTCACTGTAAATGTGTGCTCATCACAAGTGTCCTGTACAGACTATTTAGTTCAGTTTCTAAACAGAGAACATCACTGGTTAACAATGAATCATGGGAAATGTTTAGGTAATTCTGCCGTGCATCTGCCACTAGAATGGATACATTCTTAAGAAACATATATGTACACGTGTAACATTTACAAAGTAAACGGAAAGAGCTGGGTTGTTTCATTATGCTGAGGATGACTAAAAGTGGAGACTATGGTGTGTTTATTTTATAAGGAGAGGCATGTGGAGGTGAGTGACCTACAACAGAAAAAGTTTCTGTTACTTTCTGTCTTTTGGTTCAGAAAAGCACCTCAGCAGGAAGTATCAGCGACATGCCCAACTATTTGAATGGAATGGCACAACACAATGTGACATGTAGTTTATGGGGAATTACTACACATATTCAAAAACTAATTTAAACATTCACTGTTGTGGTTGTTGTTGTTAAGGTAGTATGTCATTTGGAGGGTAACACAAGCTGCATTAAGAAACTTGTTTATCATCACTTCCTTGCAACTTTCTTTCAAATGGCAACCAATCTCAGAAGTTCAAGGCACACAGAAAATAAAATAAATCAAGGGAGATCATGCTTTAGTTTTATATTTTCAATCTCCCTTCCCCCAGACTTTGCAGTCTGCTAGCCAAAACAAACCTTCTGTGAAACCAAGGGAATAAAAAGATATTTTATTGGGTGATATCAATATTGTTGCAGGATCACCCAAGAGAGAGAATAACTGAAGAAGTGCATGGCAGGCCAGGTCTGTTTTTCCTCCCAAATAAAGTGCCTCAAGTCCACTGCAAGGTGTTCCAGTTGGGAGGTAACAAAACTGAGAAATGTTGTGCAAATGATGGACGCTAACTCTCAACCTTCCGGTTTGGAGCTGAATTCTGAAACACTTGAGTGACCAAACCAACATAAATCAGCCCATATAAATATTAAGGCATCATTAAATTGATTGTTTTCCAAATGCCACATGATACGTCAAGTCAAATTTAATATCTAACAATGTACAAATAAATTGTCATTCTTTTTAAATTAAAGCTAATGGCGTAGTGCAAGATACTGGCACAGTGCAGGATACTAGCTCTTCAAAATACTACCAAATGTCATTATGCCTAAATAAAATCAGCCACATATCTACAATCAAAGTAAGAAACACCAATGTGAGGATTGATGTCCATAGACAGAATTTACCTGAAAGTCTGAAAATACTGTATTCATTAAGGCCTTCTTCATTAGAACAGTTATGTAAAAAGTATACAGATTCTGGTTCTAGTGTTCAGAGACCAGTTGTTTTTTTTTGCATACCTGTTTTGAGCAGAGTTTGCTGCAGCCTGCATCACTGCAGCAGCAGCCTCCTGTGCCTTGCGATTTACGGTTGCCATCGGTGGACCCATCCCTGCGCCAACCTGCTGTGACATGTTTGGAGAGTTTGGGGTCATGTTACTCATGTTGCCAGAGTACGGCCAGTTCGACATCCCTGATGATGGCATCCTCCCCACTGTCATGTTACTGCAAGGCTGAGCTGGACCCTGACCATGCATCTGGTTGTTCACATTCATACTCATGTTGTTACCCATGCCTGGACCTGGACCACTGTAGTTGGTGTTCGGTACTGCACCATAATTTGGCGGTCTGGGATAATTACCTAAAACAAAAAAAATGAAACAAGTTGGTCTCGTGCCAGCCTGTTATAAGGTGTCTATGGCTGAAAAACTGAGATGTTATAACTGCTCTCCATTTAAATTAGTTGTGACTCCTGTACAACCTTTACATTACAATGAATTGAAGTGACAACTATTAATGTGTTGGGCAACTGGGACTGGGAAGCAGCATGGAGACATTAAAAGTGACATTTCATCTTGGAATAATACTTGAAAGATCACAGCTTTAAAGCTGCAGACCACTTAACAGCTTAATTATTAGTTTCAAATGAATACTTTTTTGGTTTTCTTTAAAGCGGGTACGTAAGGAACACATTTATAACAAGAAATTACAAAAGTTCAAAGTCCCTCAAGTGTTGAAAATTTCTGTTAAATCTCTGTGAAGTGAACTAAAATGCTGTGCTACTAGTTTTCAGTCACAAAGAGGAGCTCTACTTACATACCATATTGAGAGCTTCCGTTGGCAGAAACCCAGTACTTTAACCAAAAAACCTGCAACAACTTCAACAGTCAGCAGGATTGTGAAAATCACGTCATCTAAGTGGATGATTTGGATTTGTATATCTAATCAAATATCCAGAATGAAATCTAGTTGGCTAATTAATTTTGTTTTGAATATAAAGGGGATGTTTCTCTATCAACAGGTTAAAAGTTTCCACGGTATAATGGACATACCCTTAAAGAATACCCAGAAGTCTAAAGCATTTTGACTTTTGGTCTGCTCCTGAACCAGTACTGCCATAAATTATGTTTTCCTTTTGATGTTAGTGTCCTGGCTGAAAACCAAAAATCTTTCTTGCCAGTACAAATTAATGCATTAAATAAATGTCAAACTCTGTGTACATCATCAGGAGACAACAACCTGTATCAAATAGAACTGAATACAAACACATTTCACTTTGCAGAAATATTTACACATCATGGTGTGTTATGGATCTAGCTTGGACACCAATATGCATGTCTCATTAGTGGAAAATAACCCAAATTAAACCTGAACAGCTGTTGAGACATGGCATAACCTTGAACACTTAAGAGCTAAAAACACAGCATCTGACTTCAGCATAATAATTAACCAATCTGAAAAGCTCGTGAAAAAGAGAAACTATGATGGAGAATGAGCAGATATGTTGCAACATTTTTCAATGATTTAATCATAGCATTTTACACCAGTCCCTGGTTAGACACAATGAGTGATAGTGCTTTATCCTGTTTGAGCAGTTTAGTATAAGCAAATATTACTTAACCACCTTAATGTTACAGTCTTCAACACAGTATCCGTGAATGTGTGTACAAAAATGCCACTGCCTCTGGCATTAGACCACTATTGCATTTATCTCTATTAACAATAAATAATAAATATTAAATGTGCCCTGTGGAATACTTCAGACTTATTGTGTTATTTCTGGGTTATACTGCAGAGACCATTTCCGTTAAATGCTTCTTTCCCTTAAACCTTTCAGTATAAGATTGCCGTGGCTACAAATGCACACAGATTCACATGCAACAGCTTGAGTGAGAATTGAATTAACTCATAAAACTTTGCAAGTTTTGTCAACCCTCTGTTAGTAACTGCCAGTACAATATTTTAGGTGATCTCCCCCAACATACTCTGTCACATTAAGAGAACTACTCCCCAATATCTTCAGTTCAATGCTATCTACAGACAAGTAGAAAATGAGTACTGCACTATGTATATCTCTGCAAACTGAACATGAGTTACAAAGAAATAACTTAAAAGAACATCATTGCTTGGCTCAGTTGGTAGCACTCTTGACCGAATCAGACGGTTGTGGGTTCAAGCTCCATTCCAGGAATTTAAAATAATCTAAGTAAATAATCTAAGGCAACACATCATTGCAGTACTGAAGGAGTGTTTCATTGTCAGAGATATTGGCCGGAATTTTAATTGGGAGGCGGGTTGGGAGCTGGTGGGCTAGGAAGTGGTTGGGAAACCCGGGAGAACGGGTTTCCCGCAGGTCCTGCCGAATTTCACGACAGGGCCTGATTTGCATTTCAAACTTGATTCCCACCTGCAGCCAGCCAGATGGAGAGGCAGAACAGGCCAGAATCTGAGGAGTGCAGATTTCTTGTGTGGGGGTGTAGGGTTGGAGAGCTTGGCTACAGAGGTAGGCTAAGGCAAGGCAATGAAGGAATTTAAACATGAGGATAAGGAATTTAAACATGAGGATAAGGAATTTAAACATGAGGATAAGAATTTTAAATCTGAGGCATTGGGGGACTGGGAGCCAATGCAGATAAGCAAGGACAGGATGTGGTCAGTTTTGGATGAGCTGCAGTTTATGGAAAGTAGGGGATCGGAGGCCAGCCAGGATAGCAATTGAATAGCTAGAGATCACAAAGGCTTGAATGAGGGTTTTAGCAGCAAATGAGCTGAGGTAGGGGGGTGGAGGCACGCGATGTTATGGGAGGTAGAAGTAGATAGTCTTTGTGATGGAGAGAATATGGGGTCAGAAACTCAGCTCGGGGTCAAATTGGACACCAATGCTAAACTGAGGCCCCGTTTCTCTGTTTTGCTGAAGGTAAAAGATCCTATTTTGAAGGAGATAGGAGGTTTTCCTCGTGCCCTTGCTAATATTCCTCTTTTAACTAGGACCAGCAAAAAACAGATTAACTGGACATTCATCTTATTTAACATACTGAGAAACATATGAATTTGACCAACCTTATAGAATTCTTTGTAGAAAAGAGAGAGGCTGGATAAAGGAAATGCAGTTGAATGGTTTATATAGATTTAAGAAAAAACTTTCATAGGGCACCATATAAGAGACTTTTAACAAAGATAATAGCACATTAAATTAAGGAGCGTGTGGGCATATGGTTGGAAGGCTGAAGGATATAGTCCACATGGTTTGTGTTGGGGTTGCTCTTATTTATTTATATGCATAAATGATCTGGACTTATTGAAATTTGCTGATGGTATCAAATTGGGGGTTGTGGCGGATTGTTAGTAGGCTGTGCAAATATGTGGCAGGTGCAGCTCAATACAGAAAAATATGAAGAAATATACTTTTGAAGTAAAAAAACATAAAAATTACACCATAAATGTCATATTTTAAACTGAGTACAGGAGCTAAATGATCTTAGTGTGTAGTTGGAGTTAATTAAAGATGGCGGTGCAAGTAAATAAGGGCTAACATACGGTTTGTAAAAAAAAGTTCCGAGTTTCTGTAGATTGTCGTTATTATTATCCCCCCACCACCATTACTTCCCCTCACAACTGCTCCCTTCCTTTCCCAAATGTAGTGATTGTTGTTGGAGTACAGGTTTTATAGACATGGCAACCCCCCAATTAGCCATTTAGGAAACTAGACAAAGCTCAGGAGGCAGTTTAGTAATTGAAGAACAAAGGCATCGCAGTTAAATCCAATATTGACCTCATTCCGCCCCCCCCCACACAAAACTGACCAGGAAAGGAAGGTGGTGGGGGAGTGAGTCACACTGGATAAATACTAGCAGAAACACTGGCTGATTTTTTCACCCCTCTTTAACCTAGAGGCAGTGAGAATAACTGTGGCACCCTAATGTCACTCTGGCTAAAATCAGATAATTCAGCATAAAGTACAGATTGGTCAGGACCTTCTGGTCTGTATGGCTTAGTGCTACATCACATGCTGCATTTATCCACTAAATCCTCAGAGAAACCTCACACATTACTTTTTCTTTGCTTTTCACCAATTTCCCCCCCTCTTCTCCATGCTGGGATACAGTCCCAGGAGCACTGGTCACTCTCTGGTATCTCATCCAAATATTGATTATTTGTGGGCGATCCTAGTGTTATGTACCCGTATACAACATCACAGTCGAGCCAAATAAAGCCTGTCCTTACTCAACATCCACACATGTGCACATCCAGCAGGGGTTTATTTTACTTTCACTAACCAAGGGTGCTGAGGCCAACTGTGGCTGATTTCAGCTAAATCAACACACACTAGGGACAAAATGCAGGAGTTACCTGGACTGCATAGCTCAGCTACTCAATGGATAAAGTCACCGAGCGTCCAATGCAGTATCGCTTAAAAAAGCAATTTTATTGAATTAGGCAAACCATACATATTTTCCTGAATCATTATTCTTGCCTCAGCTGGAGCATTGTGGACAATTCTGGGCAGCACACTTCAGGAAAGATGTAAAGGCATCAGAAAGGGTGCAGTGGAGGTTTACTGGGATGTGGGGTTTCAGTTATGAGAGGTTGAAAAGTTAGGACTGTTCTCTTTGGAGGTTAAGAGGTGATTGAATAGAGATTTTCAAGATGATGAGGTTTTGATACCGTAAATAGGGAAGAAATATTCCCTCTGGTGTGTGGGTCAATAACCAGAGATCATTGGCAAAAGATCTAGAGGGGAGATGAGGAGATTTTTTTTCAGAGAGTTGTCGGGATGTGGAAGCTGATTCCATAAATAATTTTAAAAGGGAATTGGACAGGTACTACGAGGATGAGGAACTTACAGGGTTACGGACAAAAAGCGGGGATGTGGGACTAAGCACAACTGCTCTTTCAAAGAGCCAGCACAGGCTCGACAGGCCGAATGGCCTCCTTCTGTGCTGTGTAAGTTTCTATGGGGTCTTTAAATGGGCGGTGGGTGCTAAGGCCACCCAACTGCTGGTTGATCGCAGGCTCGCTGGTAGTGGGAATTTATGGAGGGGGCTGGGAGGAATGGCACAGCTTTTCATAGGCTTTCCTAGAACGTTTCATATCAAAATGGAACACAATTGTACTTGCACATGAAATTTTGATAACGTAAGGGGTAAAAAAACATGAAAATTAATTTTCTAATGGTCAAAAGAATTCAGTATTTGTTTTTTTTTGGGTCTTCCGCTAGACCAGTTATGGGCAAAATACGGCCTGCAACACGAAGTCATTCTATCCGGCCCGCTGGACAGGACAGAAATAGAACACGAGCCGGAGCTCGAGCTGCACATTCGTCTGTCTATCCACTTTCACGGCTCGTGGGTCAGAGACGGATCCTAACTGCAGTCAAGGAAAAAACATAGTAATGCTTAATTCAAATTAATAATTCACAAAAGCAATTCTCTCCAGCCTGATCTTAAAAGGATCCGTTCCGCAATTCTGGGCCCCATTGGCGGACATCTGCACCCAGAATGCACTGCATACTCGAATATGCCCTATCCATTTTAGAGTCAAGTCATGGCTGCTCATCTCCATGACTCTTTCACCGAAGAAAGAGACCAGCGCTGCGTCTTTCATCTCCCGGTACCCAGAGTACAATGGCAGGGGTATTCTCACCGCCGTCTTAGACACGGGAGTGGATCCGGGAGCATCAGGACACCAGGTAACACGATTGTAGTTCAGGCCTTGCGAACAGCACACTAAAGAGAGAACACCTCTCGCGTCAGAGGCCTCGCAGACTCGAGACACGTAGACTTTCAGTACAACATTTCATTCATTTAGTAATGGAAGATTTTACTATTTTACACTACATTTTGTGTATTTAAGATAGTATCTGACTACTATCTGAATTTATGCTTATGTTTATGCAATGTTCCCTCTAATTTTTTTTCATGCGCGGTCCCTTTAAATTTTATGCGCAGTATCTCTTCCAGCGCAGGAGCTGGTGAGCGGCCTGCATGGGACCTCGCAATTGGTGCGCAGGGGGTACATTAGTGTGTGGCCCTCCACAACTCACCAAAACTTGTTAAGTGGCCCTCCAGCCCAAATAATTGCCCACCCCTGCGCTAGACCGTACTCAACCTTAAAACAGGTTTCCCCTTCATGGGCCATTCCATTCTCAGTTTTCACAGACAGTGAGCTGAAGTGCTTACTACCAAAAGAACTGAAGGAAGCCCTAGGAAATGCACTATAGCATGTCTGCAAGTACATCAAGGTTATTTAATTACTCCAACTGACAATCATGGGGCATAATCTCAAGCCTTTTAAACCTTCAATAATTGTACTGTTGTAAATAAACCTCCAGTTCACTCAGGTAATAGCTTTTTTTCCTGCACATTTGCTTTTGAAGAAAAGTTGAAGTTATATATATCACCGCAACAACACTATTTACAGACTGTACTTCACCATTACAATAAAAATGGATCTATGTGTACTCATGTTAGATTACCAGCAGAGCAAAATATATTACGGCAAGCCTCTAAACGGCTGACTTGCCACAAAAGATTAAAACAGAAAGCATTTCACGGGGGTGAATCAGGGTTATCTGCTGAGTTCCTAGATGCTTAGTACAATTGATAACCATGGCATCTCTCTCCCTGACAATTTTCCCACAGTATGCCGTTTCAAATTGTGCAGTGTTTTAACATTCTGAAGTAAAAGGATGTGGAATCATTACATTATTCCACAAATCCTTACAGGTTGTACCCAACCAAATCAAATGTTTAGCGACAACTTGTATTTAAACTCAGTTGATGGCAGCTTACACAAAGCAAAACAGGTGAATTATCTTTTAAGTGGCAACATTTTAGTAGTAGATTCATTCAGAGATTTATTGGTTGTTACTTTACATAAGAAGTGCCATGTTAAGACTTTATAGCATTTTGGTTATAGAAGTAAAAATGTGATTCCCCGAAGGCTTAGTGAACAAGGACACTGCCCGGTGTAGTGTTGAGCTTTACAGACCAGAAGGCCCCCTTTTTTGATTCTTTGACCTATGTTGGCTATGTGACCTCAGCTGGGAGAAGAGTTGGAAAACAAGATTTGCCCTCAGCAGGCAAAAATTCAGCCAGGGCTCCAAGTCCTGATTGCTACCCAGTGATCCCTGCTGAACAGCACAAGTATGTGGACATTGGTGGACGAAGGATTGTGATGCTCTCCATGGACAACTAGCCTGCTGTCACACAATGTTCAGGTGCACACAAGAAGATAGGGATACTGGAAGTCTGGTGACACCTATAGAAAAGTATGGCAGCATTAATCAGCATATTCACAGAGGAGGGAACAAAACAGAGAAAATAAATATAACAAGATCATCGACTATTTCTGTGGATAAATGCAGTGCATGATGTGGGACACACAAACCCATAATATTCTGGCATGGACCTGGAGTTAACTGATCTCAACAGGAATTGGCAGTAAGGCCCTAAAATTGGACTCTGTCCTTAAGATTAAAAATTTTAGATGTGAGGGGGGCAAATCAGCCAGGGTTCCCATCCCTGAGTGTAATCCAGTAACCTCTATTTAAAGACAGAATTGATCTTTGTAGTGACACCTCACCCCACAACACTCACTGACTAGGCTCATATATGAAGAATCGCTACTTGAAAGAAAAGAACTTGCATTTATATGGTGCATTTTACGCCCTTGGGATGTCCCAAAGCACTTCACAACCAATTGATTACTTTTCAAGTGCAGTCACTGTTATGTTGGTAAATGTGGAAGCCAATTTGCATACAGCAAAGTCCCACAAACAGCGAATGAATGAATGAAGATCTGTTTTGGTGCTGTTGGTCAAGGCCGGGGGGAAAAGAGAGGTGGGAGGTAGTCGCGAAGCAATCTTTTATTCCAAACTGAACAGGCAGATGGGGCCTCAGTTTAACCCCTCATCCAAAAGATGCACCTCCGACAATGCAGCACTCCCTCAGTACTGCACTGAAGTGTCAGCCTAGATTATACACTCAAGTCCTGCAGTGGAGCTAAATGACACCTCAGCATAACTTACTGCTTTTGAGAGAGAAGAGAAATTATAAGAAGCGTTTTGATTTCACTCAGCGAATACTTATACATCAAAATAATTTGAGATTGCAGATCTTTTCTTGATCGTAGTTTACGTTATCCAGCATCAGAACTCAGAGTACAATGTGTACAGGTTACACAGTGGAAAGTGTGCGTTTTTTCTCTCAATAATTAATGTATTAAAAAAGATTTTTGATAGCAAGGACTCATATGCTTGCCTGTAGTTGATTATAATTGTTCAATGGAAGACACAGAAATTGTTAGAATGTATATAATTGTTGCCAGGCAGTGCCCAGGACTGCTGTAATGTGAAAATATACCATACTATTAAAATTGGAAATAGTTTACACTATTTACATTATGGTAAGTGCATTGTAACAATTCTCAAAATTAGATACCAACAAGTGACATGAGAAAAATGCAAGCACCCCCAGAAAGCAGCGTGTAATCGTACTTGCATGTTGTTTTAATTGGTTGGCATAAATCCTGATGGGCAACAGATGGTTAAGTGATTAAACTGAATCAACTGAACAGATGCCTGACCAACACAGTTCAGCTGGACACACTGAACATTCAATTTCATCCGAAGGCACTGGTAAAAGTTTCTATAGTAAAGAGCTTCTCACAGGAAAAGCAGCTTTGAAGAATCTATCAGGAATTGAAGAGAAGGCTCATCATAAACAGGACCACTGGGTAATATTTAAAGTTACGGGGGGGTGAACACCACTTTAATAAGTGCATAACTACAGGCTTTGGATTGTTTTTACACATACAACATATGTTTAGGTTGTGCCACATTTAAGGAGTTCTGATGGTTATAAATCAAGATCCTAAGAATCATTCAGATCCCAGCAACATGTTATCTACTTTTAGCATACAATATGTAGTTTTTAAAAAAATGGTTCCAGGCACAGAGTGGCTCAGTGAGTTAGCATACTGTCCTCTGGGACTCGAATTCAAACCAAGCCCAGACTCAAGGGATGAGAATCAATGTCTCTCTCTCTTCTAACTATAACGTTGCTTTTACATTGGCATGGTTTTAGTTTGAATTCCAGCATTTGCACTGCTAAATCCAGATGGTTTATCCCAGTGTCAACTACTAGAGCCACTACAGACTAAGGGCACAATGCAGCAGACCTTATGGATGTGCCAATTGATGGACTCAGATCCCATCCCAAATCCCAGGGATGGGGTCATTTGCATTGCCACCTGCACCTGCTTCGATCCATTGTAAGATGGAATGGCTCACAGCTGCTCCGCTAGACATCCCCTGAGGCCCATCCCATGCTGATGAACTTTGGCTACTTCTACAATCCTCAGCTCCTAAGAGAGCTATAAGCTCAGTGGATAAGGGTAATCAATCTCCTCTGGGATGATTACCTTTGTGAACCTTCTGTGGCCTTAAAAAAACTTATGCCAGCTCTTCCATTGAGACCTCACATTTTAGGATTTTTTGACCATGATTCTACAGAAAAGATTTGGCAAAAATGTGTGTTACGTTTAAGAGTTGTGTGTTTGCAATTCAAACAAGTTTAAAAAAAAACCACTGTAATGGAAGATAGTTAAAATGCTATGAGCGAGGATTTTATGTTGTTTCCTCAAAAACTGTAAATATTAAGTAATTTGTTAGTCTGCTTCGGCAATCAATAAACAGCTCACACCCAATTGTACTGGGAGATCCCTGCTCCCAAATGCTTGGCAGAGGTTGTTTGGGATCGGCCCTCATCTCGGGTTGTAAATACAGGGAAATAAAAAATGAGAGATAGGGACACAAGCAGTCAGTTGAGCTTTTTAACAGAAACATGTAAGGGCATGCCTTCTCTAGGCTCAGAATGAGAATGCAGGAGTATAATTAGGAATTATTTTGTTTAAGTCAAGCAAGATGAACCACTGATGTGGGGTATTGTTGCCTGCCATTTTTGTAATATTGTACAAAGACAAATTGGATTGATTGACTTAAATGTGTCTGATCATAACTGTTCCTCTGTATGTTCTCACTTACTGTGAAATAAAGCAACTTAATTAGTATCTGGCCTTGCTTTACCAAGTATTTTCTCAGCCTGCCTTCAAAACGATTGGAGGGATACATGTGAAAGACAGGAACATCCGGTTCAGATCACAAGGGGATATTATTGTTATGCCCCTGGGTTACATTATCATATAATTAGATATTGGACAGTAAGGGCACACCCCTAAATGTAAAATGCTCAGACTGCTCACTGGAGTAACCTGCACTGCTCTACCTGATAGAATATCTAACGCAAGATCCTAAGCTTGTAACATGCCTTATGATTAACCTGGAAGCTCCCCCAGGCACATCAACTTGATGTGGGGGGCCGGATGGAAGATTTGCCTGCCTCCCTCCCTGGGTGTAATTCAAAGCAAGACATGGAACAGGGCAGAACCTCAGTGGAACTGGATTCTGGCCAAAGCCTGGTCCCCTTTGGGTGATCCTTCCAACTTAAGCCCTGGCCCCTAATTGGAATTTGGGCCATAAGTCTCTAAATCTGCCAATGTGATAAACACCAGGAACCAGCTTACAGTTGCTGGTCTCTAAACTAAAGCTAGGCTAATATAAAAGCCATTCACGTGGCTTGCGTAAATTGAGTTTGGGCAATCTCAACCCAGTTCTTAGCCATATACATACACTCAATGCGCCAAGGAACAAATTTGCTATTAAGGATATGTACTAGTGCAGCTCAATACTACAGCAGTCAATCAAAAGCAGCTGCAAGCACTAGAATTTATAATATGAAGCTCTTGGCAACCCTTAGATATACACCAGAGAATTTGGTTTTGCCAACTAGCTATAATCTACTCCTGATATCTAAAAGTAATTTTTTGTGATTAAAAATGGAATTATCTAATAATTTGAATTCATCAACATGTATAACACAGCAAAGTCCAAATTTAGAGCTGAAAAAAATTGAAATATCAGATAATTTAAAGTAAGCACCTTTGAATTAAGATAATTAGATTGTATACCTACCAGTCATTTATGCCAAACATTTTTGGCTAGGCCCCAATAAAAATTTTCACTGCCTCTCACACTCCACTAGAGTTATTTTATAATCTAAAGGGAATCTGGAGTAATGTAGCTGGAAATGTTGTTTTTTGACTACATTTGGTGCATTTTTTAGCAATGTGGAGTGAAAACAATTGGTCTAGATTTTTAGCCACTGACTGTGGAGAATGATGATGAATTGCGTGCTATGGTAATCTAGTATTCACAAAATAATATACTGGCTTCATAATTCTGACTTTAAGTTATGTCTGGTCTCTGGATTGTTTCCAAAATTCTCCATTTCTTTTACTTTTCCCCCCTCCCACATGAATCTAATTTGCTTTGTTTTGGTAAGTTACTGGCCTTCTTCCCCTTTGTTCTGCATTCTAGTTTTACTGTGTATCTGACTTACCAAGTGCTCAACTGCGCTCTTTTGTGCTTTTCTGTTTCAGACACTTACCTCCAATGTTTCCGTCGACGATCTTTACTACTTCCAGACCGACAGCGCCCCTTTCCTTTCCTTCCGCTCCATGAGTGCTGCCATTTCTTTTAACTGTCATGGCACAACCTGCTCCAGGAGAATCCACAGTAAACACAAGGGCCATGGCATTGTCTCCTTCACAACTCAGCTGCCAAATTATTAATATTTTCCTCCCACTCTCCTCGCGCCAGATTCAAATGGGTGTGAGGCAGCAGCAGGCCAGGAGTCGGAAAATCTGGACTCAATCCTTCCTTCTTTTCTATTTTGTACTCCCCCCTCACTTGTGTTTTGACTATCTCTTTTCTTTTCACCAGCCCTTTTTAACCCCTCTCTATTTGTCTCTTCCATACGTCTCTCCTGTATTTCCTGCAACATTCGTGTTGTTCCCTGGGAGACAGGGGATGAGGAGGGAGTGGGTCAATGAAACCCACATTTCTTAACAACTGAGGGATTTTCATTCCTGTGTACATCTCTTTTCCCTGATGCATCTGTTGGCAAAAGCAGCTTTCATTTTACTGCAAATCTGGTAGGGACTGTCCACAAGAGGTAGGCTTTTCTCAGAATAACACAAGCAGAAGGAGTAGGAGGCCACATCAGGCTGAGATGAACAAGCACAGGAAGTGGGAGAGAGACAAATTCACATGGCCTAAAATCAACTAATAGAAATCACCGCAGCGCACTGTGGTATCATTCAGTGGGTTGAAAAAATATAGAATGTCCTCTCAGGGCCTCATCGCACCTTAGTAGGGTGTTTGTCAGACAATAATTTAAATAATGTGATGATGATACAGGCCCAATGAGAATGTTTTTTAAAAAGTTAAATTCTGTTGCAGAGCTAAATGCTTCTGAACTCACAGGTAGTTGCACATCATACATACTAACTGGAATTCTAAGCAGGTAGTGTTAAGTGAACTCTAGGGTCAAAGACTGAATACCAGACCTCAGAACTACTGGCAGGGTGTAATTAATCAGGACTCTTAAGCTGAGAGTTAACAGTGGGTGGGGTACAGATCCACCTGATCTCAGGGAAATGGCTTCAAGTTGCAACACAGATGACAATCAAATCAATCCCATCCACCTTGGCAATACAGAAAAATGCACATAAAACAGTTTAAAGTCACAGTGACTCCAGAATGGAACCCATTTCAGTGTGGACTTAGCAGTGAAAATGAAGAAAAGAACTTGTGTTTATATTGCGCCTTTCACAACCTCAGGACATCCCTAAACACAACAGTCATTTTAGTACTTCTGAAGTGTAGTCACTGTTGTGATGTAGGGAAATATGTCAGCCAATTTGCGCACAGCAAGGTTTCACAAACAGCAATGAGATAAATAACCAGATAATCTGTTTTGGTGATGTTGGTTGAGATATAAATATTGGCCACGATACCGGGAGAACACTCCAGCTCTTCTTCAAATAGTGCCATGGGATTTTCTATGTCCACCTAAGGGGGCAGACAGGGCCTCAGTTTAACGTCTCAAATGAAAGATGGCACCTCCGACAGTACTGCACTGGAGTGTCAGCATAGATTCAGTGCTCGAGTCTGTGGAGTGGGACTTGAATCCACAACCTCCTGACTCAGAGGCGAGAGTGTTACCTCTGAGCCACAGCCGACGCCTAATTGGCACAGCCTTGGTAATAAACCCATCTCCCCTCCCTTCTTTCTTTCTTGGCTTAGATACTTTGATAACTACAAAGGGAGTTTTTCACTTTCCCGTTAACCACCTGACAGCAAAGGAGATCTTTGTGGGAACTTAATGTCATGGCATAGGCATCCCTGCTTCGTCTCAGCATTCCTGGTTTTGGAAATTCTGAGGACCATTATAATAATAGAATCATACAGTAGAGAAGGCGGCCATTCGGCCCACTATGCTTGTGCCAACTCTTTGTAAGAGCTGTCCAATTAGTCTCACTCCCCTGCTCTTTCACCATAGCCCTGTAAATTTTTCCTTTTCAAGTATTTATTCAATTCCCTTTCGAAAGTTACTATTGAATCTACTTCTACCACCCTTTCAGGCAGTGAATTCTAGATCATAACAACTTGCTGTGTAAAAAATGTCTCCTTATCTCCCCTCTGGTTATTTTACCAATTACTTTAAATCTGTGTCCTCTGGTTATCGACCCTCCTGCCAGTAGAAACAGTTTCTCCCTATCTGCTCTATCAAAACCTCTCATAATTTTGAACACCTCTATCAAATCTCCCGAAGGCTCTCCGCTTCTTCCTTGAAAGGAGGCCCAACCAATTCCCATCCACCACCACCCTCCTCCGCCTGGCTGAATTTGTTCTCACAATGAACAACTTCTCCTTTGAATCCACTCACTTCCTCCTGTTGCTATGGGAACCTGTATGGGTCCTAGCTATGCCTGCCTTTTCATTGGATATGTGAAACATTCTTTGTTCCAGTCCTACTCAGGTCCCCTCCCTTACCTCTTTTTCCAGTACACTGATAACTGTATCGGTACAGTTTCCTGCTCTTGCCTCGAACTGGAATTTCATCAACTTTGCTTCCAATTTCCAGCTTTACCTCCTGCGTGATCCCACCACCAAACACATCTTCCACATCTCTTTCAGCATTCCGAAGGGACCGTTCCCTCTGCGAGACCCTGGTCCACTCCTTTATCATCCCCAACACCAACTCCCCTTCCCACAGCACCTTCCCGTGCAAGCGCAGGAGATGCAACACCTGCCCTTTTACCTCCTCCCTTGCCACTGTCCAGGGCCCCAAACACTCTTTCCAGGTGAAACAGCGATTTACTTGTACTTCTTGCAATTTAGTATACTGTATTCGCTGCTCACGATGCGGTCTCCTCTACATCGGGGAGACTAAACGCAGATTGGGTAACCGCTTTGCGGAACACCTCCCTTTTGTTCTTTCCTTCCCTCTCCCTGCCTGTGTACTTGCTTAAAACTGGTTACATCTCTAACCAGTTCTGACAAAAGATCAACCTGAAACGTTAACTCTGTTTCTTTCTCCACAGATGCTGCCTGACCTGCTGAGTATTTCCAGCATTTTCTGTTTTTACTCCCCTTAACCTTTTCTTCTCCAAGGAGAACACCACCAGCTTCTCTTGTCTCACCACATAACTGAAGTTCCTCATCCCTGGTACCATTATATTGTAAATGTATTGTACAATAATATATTGTAAATATGGCCCACTTCAGCAATGCTACCAGCCCCTCCAGGTACTATAAGAAACTTTGTACAATGCATGGCAGAGCTGTTTTCAACAATATCCTCCAGCCTACATTTTACTTGAAAGGTTGTGAATAAAATGAATGGGTTCAAATCTCAACAGCAAAGCTCCATCACTTGACAGTCACCCAAATCCCAAGATTATTTCAACACTTTCAATACACTTCCAAATTATTTAAATAATCTGCTGCCTAATTTTGTTTATATCTTTAGTTTTCAAATGAGATGTTCATTGGAATTAGCTTGATGACTAATTTGTCAAATCATTGCCAGAGCAGAACTTAATCATACAAAGCACAAAGGTTCCACATTCAAATCCCTGGTCTGTACTCACATGGGCCCTCAGTGCCCCTGAGCTAGGGAGGAGGATAAACAGCCAGCCAGGATTTCTGCTCTTGTTTACTATCCAGTGGCTCCTGGTGAAAGTTGTGCGCATATGGATAGCATCAGGTTTGGTGGGATACCCTCCACAGTAGCCTGTTGATACTCACTATCTAGGCTTACATATGAGCGCCAGTTGGATGAGGTATAAAAGGGCTGTCAGCCTCCATGGAACTGCAAGAGTCAGTACCTTTGGAAAATTTTGGGAGAGTTAGGGGTGAAAAGGGGAACAATTATTACAGTAAAAAAAGGTCTCTTCCATTACTGCCACTGCTTTTGATGTGCAATGACTAAGAGCGGTGGTAAGTGGTTAATAGAAATGGCAACAGTTTAGTCGAGGTGTAAGAAGGCGTCAATTTACAGGAAGGAGAGCTTACCGAGAAACAGTATCTCTTCTTTTCACATGCATAGATTTTATTTACATATTGGTGTGCATAATGGTTGAGATACCTATGGTTCATCATCATTTAAATGTCTTTGAGGAACACTCTGTTTATAACATCTTGAAAGATTAAGACACTGGAGAAGGGTGGGGGAGTGGTGGTGAGGAGAAAGCTATTTTGTTTTCAGTAAATTCCGTACCTGCAGCGGCTATCATGGAAGGCAGCAACAAATGGTAGGCTCCTGTAGCCAAAATACAGTACTATTATGTAGGATGTAACATGGGGTTTACTCCATATTACAGTGAAATAGCATGTGATGTACATATTGGCCCTGAAATTGCGGTGCCTGTGACGGCGCGAGAGTACGCCGCCATATTCCCTTTGAAATGCCCCATAAGTTCGGGATTTCTGCATGCGCTTGCACGAAATGTGGAACTTGCGGCCCGTCAACGTATGCGTTGACAAGCCATCTGTGGGGGCCCCGAAAAAACAATCACTGGCACAGAGTTGGGCTATTTGCTCAGCGACTGCGCACAGAAGTCTTACAGTTGATGCAAGCAGGCACAGGGCCTGTTTGCATCAGCGTACGGGGATATCTAAGGTTTTAATTAACATTCTCATATCCTAAATTATGGACATACACTGTATTAAATGAATTTATGCAAATATTGGCCTGGATTACACTTTTAATGATGTGTAAAATTATCAAAAAAATTAAATTTTTAGTGAGGTTGGTGGAATGAAGGTAATTATGAATAAAATTCCAATTCTCTACATTGTACAATTATTAGATTTGAGGATTCCATTGCATATTAGGGGATTCCCTTCGTAAATGATTAAAATGGAATACTGCTTATTGATTGGAGGACCGGGCCAACGTGATCCCAGGTACGCTTCCGAACCGCCTGCGTCCCTGGGATCCGTGGGCCATTACACTGCCCTCCGCCTTGAGGGCCGAGACCGCAACTCTTCACAGCCTGGCCGCCAGTAGGTACTTTCGTAATTGTTTCGTGGGTCGGAGGCGTACTCCGGAGGTACGCCTTCGACTGCAATTTCAGGGCCATTACTGAACTGTATGAGATTTTGTGCCTAAGGCCATAGAACAATGCACAGTGGAAAGAAAATTAAAAAAATGGAGACAGTAGCCTTTGAAGTAAAGTGGTCCTACGAGGTGGCACAAAATGAATCACAGCCAAAACATGCATGGCGGCTAAAAAATCTTGCTGCCCCTTCAGCCCCCCTCCCCCGTAAAAGAAAATGAGAAGTCGCACAACACCAGGTTATAGTCCAACAGATTTATTTAAAATTACAAGCTTTCGGAGCTATCGCCCCTTCCTCAGGTAGAGTTACAATGAGTGAATCTACAAAAGTTCACAGAATATAAACACAGAAACTGCAGAGATACAATCTTTCAGGGAAGGTGTCCTTATATCAAAGACACACCAAGAGCACAGCCAAGACAATGAGATGTGTCCCAGGGGGTCCAACGTGTCAAATCCTGCTGTCTGCAGTGTTTTTTGTTGGGTTTTTTTTGTGCTTGTTTTTTGTCTTTGTTTTTTTTGTGTTTGTTTTTTAAAAACTGGAAAGACAGACAACGATGTCAAGTCACGTTCTGTAGCATGACATGAACCCGATATCCCTATTGAGGCCGTCCTCATGAGTGCGGAACTTGGCTATCAGTTTCTGCTCGATGATTTTGCGTTGTCGTGTGTCTCGAAGGCCGACTTGGAGAACGCTAACCCGCAGATCCGAGGCTGAATGCCCTTGACTGCTGAAGTGTTCCCCGACTGGGAGGCAACAATCCTGCCTGGCGATTGTTGCGCGGTGTCCATTCATACGTTGTCTCAGTGTCTGCATGGTCTCGCCGATGTACCATGCTCTGGGGCATCCTTTCCTGCAACGTATCAGGTAGACAACGTTGGCCGAGTCACATGAGTATGTACCATGTACCTGGTGGGTAGTGTCCTCACGTGTGATGACGGTATCTGTGTTCATGATCTGGCATGTCTTGCAGAGGTTGCCGTGGCAGGGTTGTGTGGTGTCGTGGTCGCTGTTCTCCTGACAGCTGGGTAATTTGCTGCGAACGATGGTACTTTTGAGGTTAGGCGGCTGCTTGAAGGCGAGTTGTCTACCTGATACATTGCAGGAAAGGATGCCCCAGAGCATGGTACATCGGCGAGACCATGCAGACACTGAGACAACGTATGAACGGACACCGCGCAACAATCGCCAGGCAGGATTGTTGCCTCCCAGTCGGGGAACACTTCAGCAGTCAAGGGCATTCAGTCTCGGATCTGTGGGTTAGCGTTCTCCAAGGCGGCCTTCGAGACACACGACAACGCAAAATCATCGAGCAGAAACTGATAGCCAAGTTCCTCACTCATGAGGACGGCCTCAATAGGGATATCGGGTTCATGTCACGCTACAGAACGTGACTTGACATCGTTGTCTGTCGAAATTTTCCAGTTTTTAAAAAACAAAACAAACCCCCAAAAAAACCAAAAAACACTGCAGACAGCAGGATTTGACACGTTGGACCCCCTGGGACACATCTCATTGTCTTGGCTGTGCTCTTGGTGTGTCTTTGATGTAAGGACACCTTCCCTGAAAGATTGTATCTCTGCAGTTTCTGTGTTTATATTCTGTGAACTTTTGTAGATTCACTCATTGTAACTCTACCTGAGGAAGGGGCGATAGCTCCGAAAGCTTGTAATTTTAAATAAATCTGTTGGACTATAACCTGGTGTTGTGCGACTTCTCATTTTTGTCCACCCCAGTCCAACGCCGGCATCTCCGCACCGTAAAAGAAAAGCATTTTTGCTTGCCTCTCTGGGAAAATATCAGAATTAAGACCTTTTCCCCCATCCCATAAGTGATTAGCGTTTCTTCTGTGCAATGGTAACCCCTGTGGTTTTCTTGAAAAAAATCGCGCGCACTAAAAAACCCCGAAGTGTTCTAGTTCTTTCTTCTGTAATGCATAATCAACTCTCATTTTTAAAGGGTTTTCCTGTTTGGTGAATAAAAATTGAGGAGAAACACTAGTTTTAGTTAAGAGTTGAGGTGAGTTTTTTTTCTGGGAAACTTTTACAAAGGCTTTATGACGGAAAGGAAAAGGGTCCCCTATGGTTAAAACATAATGTTCCTGCCAAACTGCTGATGACATTAAAGGAACTGCAGATTTTGCCAAAACAACTTTCCGATTCCCCGGAGGAAACTGATGCTTCTGTCCGTGCAGTATTAAGAGTTGTACCCGAGGTTCCCTGAACCTCTCTCAATTCACTGTGCAAGAGCTTTGTATGGTCTGGAGACACTGCAATGTAAAAAGTCTTTTGGAATTTTTTTTTTTTATTCATAAAAAGATAAAAAGGAACACTTAAATTTACAGATATCAGAATCAAGCTTAAATTAGGTGGCAGCTTAATTTTACTCTATAAAGTCAGGCTACTTTTCTGCAAAGGATCCTTAGTGTTGAAAATACCACTTACCACCTAATGTCTTCACACACTGTAGAGGGCTCATTCACAAAAAAAATCAAGTTAGATTTTCTTCCTTTCCCCTCTTCAAGTCCACGCATGCCAACTATCTGTATTTCACCCAATTGACTGTTTATGGATCAGAATCCACATTGCTCACAGCTCTGCCACTTGCCACTTTTACCTGATGTTATGGCTGTCCTGGGGAGTGGAACTATGCTGACTGCAGTGGACGGGAATTCTTGTGATATCAGGAATTTACCCTCAGTGTATAGCAGAATTACATCCCCTGGAGCTACACCAGCATCAAGTAGGAGCTGGTGAGGGGGGAAAAGGGAGAAGAGTGCCAACAAAAACTTTGGCGAAGGGAGGTGAGGCCAATGTGAAGGAGGGGGGGGGGGGGGGGGGGGGCGGTTTGGGGGAGAGAATAATGCCTCAGTGTGACAAGCATATATAAACAATTTATCTGATTTAATACATATCCATAATTACGCCACAAGAAATAGGGCAAATCCCTTCAATTTTGCCACAATGCTCTACTATACAAATTTAGTTATGAGAAGCCTGTGTGCCACTGCACTTTCGATTTAACTACATACGTCATAGGACTACATTCAACATGGTTGGAATTGTCAGCTTTTGCGAAATTGCTGGTCGGCCTTTACAGGTTTTCTACATTGGCACGTATGCAGCTATCCTTCATAGAATCATACAGCCCAGATGGAGGCCATTTGGCCCATCGTGCCTGCTTGAGCTCTTTGAAAGAACTATCCAATTAGTCCCATAGCCCTGCAATTTTTTCCTTTACAAGTACATATCCAATTTCCTTCTGAAAGTTACTATTGAATCTGCTTCCACCAACCTTTCTGGCAGTGCATTCCAGATGAAAACAACCTTCTGGAACTTGCTATTTCCCAGCTGAAGATAAGCAGACAATAGTTTCCTACACCTGTACAAATGCTGCTCTGTAGTCTGCTATTAGAAGGTGATTGAAAGAAGCCTGGCCTGACTTTCCCTCTAGGTTCCCTTCCTATGACTTCCAGCTCTGCTGATCTGTAATTGCAATTATACTTTGAGGGAACACCATATGATGCCAGGCAAGATTAAGACTTGTTAAGTCGTTACGTAAAAAAAAGTCACAGAGCTAGATGTGCTGTTCTGGTATTCAATAGTATGGTATATTAAGTTACTTTTATATTGGTCTTTCAATTCAGATTCCATGAGCCCAGTGTCAATGAGCTAGCTCCCAGTGTTTACAGACAGTTTTATCCAGGTCCACAAGTCTGTCACCAGTTTACAGATTTAATGGTATAAATGCCAGGAGTCAGCTCTTGGATGCCAGGTTTCCAATTATTTAACAAAGGGTTCTGCGGTTTAACACATTTAAAATTTATTGACAACTGTTTGTAAATATTCTATGATAACATGTGCATAAAAGCCGTACATAGTACTCAAAGGACTAGCTCTTTAAGCAGCATTTCTAGCCTTAGTCAATGATGAGAGGTTTTTTTTAAAATCTGGGTTGAACAGCAAGTAAAAGAATCTATTACATGTATATGTTCAGCAAGTATGGTATCAAACCATTAATCTGTAAAACAGGTCATGTTCGCTTGCTTTCCTCAATAGCAGTCAAAGAATCTTCCATGTTTGATATCTACAGATGGCAGCATTATGTTTAATACATACAAAAATAAAGCGCAAGTGAATTTCAAATCCCATGCTGTGACAATAAAGATCAGCCACAAAAACAGTTGGGTTTCCCAGTTTTAATCATTTATATGTCAGTATGAAATATCTTTGAGGAGTACCCAAGGTAAAAGAAGTAGATAGATGAAGCTGCTTTTTGGCCCATTGCTTTTTTTTTGTAAGCATAGAGACTCAAGATGCTTTCTAATGAACCTCTCTATATTTAATGAGCTACCTAAAGACCCTCTTTTTGTCATTATTTATAGCTAGACATTTTAAAGTAGTTTCTATTGACTTTGACTAATTTTAATTAGTTTTTCTTTTCTTACCTTGTGGTCCATACTGGCCACTTTGGGGACCATAAGTGCTGCTGGAGTTGCTCTGCTGGTAAGGACCCATGCTAGGGTGCATCTGTCCTCCAGGTGATGGATGTGGAGACATAGGAGGGCCGGTTTGCTGAGATCCATACTGAGATATTTGTGTGTTTCTTTGTACACCTGGCATAAAACCTACATAGAGAGAAAGAGAGAGAGAGAAAGAGAGAGCGAGAAAGTGAGAGAAAGAGAGAGAGACACACACAGAGACATACAAGAGAAAAAGAGAAAGTTAATTATAACAGCAAATTACAAACAGAGTTTGAAAGCTAACAGTACCTCGGGATGTTCAGCCCTTTTTGAAAATTAAGGCACCAACTCTCCCATAGCCAAATTTCACAGAACGGAATACTCTCACCATCCTTTCTCCTTTCTATCAATTAACCTTACTACCAAATCAGCCAAGCTTGATTGAGTCACAGTGCTGAAGCTGACCAAGTAATACAGCAAACTAGTTTCTTTAATGAAAACCAGGGTAACCTGCGTTGCCATTATGCTCACTAAAGGTTTACACTGAAAAACTGACTTTCAGTGGCTTAGGTACACAGTGACTATGTTTAAAGTGGCACACAAACAACAGATGTGCAATGAGGAACGTGTTATGAATATATACTTGAAAAATTAAGTCCTCGAGTTTCTAGTTCAGCCTAGTTCCTGAAGAAACTGTTGTAAAACATGAGTGAAAATCAACAGAGATGAGAAAGACACCTTTCATGGTTTAGTGCTAACATCATGCAGTGAGAGTCACTTTTATGCCACCTGCAGACATTTTAAAAACTTCCAACTTATTGTTACTCTTAATCCCTTTACCAACTCATCTGTACAAACGTGATGGAGCACACTTGTTAGTTTAAATTTGTTATTTTGATTTTCTCTTTAAAAAACTTTTTTACTGAGCTGTATAATACAACTTTATCATAGCCAATGGCAATTACATATAGGAAATAAACTTTTGAGGATAGAGATGAAATGTATCTATAGCAACTGGCAACCAGAAGGCTGCAAGTGGGAGGCTAAGAGTGTCCATCACTCAACATTCCTTGCACTGAGGCAGCTAAGTGTTGATGCTGCTCACCTAAGCTGCCTACTAGATGAAGCTTCCCATAGGAAAACTATCATCCAATCGGTGAACATTGAACAGTGGTAACAGAGAAGTTTGTAGCCCCAGACCATCTAGAACAGTAAAGATTTGTATCTATTAAATATATCAAAAATGAGCCAGGAAAAGGGTGAAACCAAAACGATAGGGTGACTGAACATGTTGAAAATTTTCAGCCGATCAGAGAGCCAGCATGGATTTGTAAAAGGTAGGTCATGCGTGACGAACCTGATTGATTTTTTTTGAAGAGGTGACTAAAGTAGTGGATAGTAGAATGTCTATGGATGTTATTCATATAGACTTCCAGAAGGCATTTGATAAAGTCCCTCATAAGAGACTGTTAACTAAGGTTGAAGCCCATGAAATTGAAGGCAAATTATTGACCTGGTTAGGAAATTGGCTGAGCGGCAGGAGACAGAGAGTAGGGATAATGGGCAGGTACTCAAATTGGCAGGATGTGACGAGTGGTATCTCGCAAGGATCTGTGTTGGGGCCTCAACTATTCACAGTATTTATTAACAACTTAAATAATGGGATAGAAAGCCAAATATCCAAATCTGCTGATGACACAAACACAGGCGGCATTGTAGGAAGTGTAGATGGAAGCATAAAATTACAAAGAGATATTGATAGATTAAGTGAATGGGCAAAACTGTGGCAAATAGATTTCAATGTAGGCAAATGGACCTAAAAAGGATAGAATGGGGTACTTTCTAAATGGTGACAAGCTAAAAACAGACCAAAGAGACTTGGGGGTCCAGGTACATAGATCATTAAAATGTCATGAACAGGTACAGAAAATAATCAAAAAGGCTAATGGAATACAAGGGGGTAGAAGTTATGCTACAGCTATACAAAGTCCTGGTTAGACCACACCTGGAATACAGTGAGCAGTTCTGGGCACCACACCTTAGGAAGGATATATTGGCCTTGGAGGGAGTGCAGCGTAGGTTTACCAGAATGATACCCAGACTTCAAGGGTTAAATTATGAGGAGAGATTACACAAACTAGGGTTGTATTCCCTGGAATTTAGAAGGTTAAGGGGTGATTTGATTGAATTAAGATATTAAGGGGAACAGATAGGGCAGATAGAAACTATTTCTCTAATTGGGGTACAGGCCTTTCAGAAGTGAAATTAGGAAACACTTTTACACACAAAGGGTGGTAGAAGTTTGGAACTCTCTTCCACAAACGGCAATTGATGCTTGATGAATTGTTATTTTTAAATCTGAGATTGATAGATTTTTGTTAACCAAAGGTATTAAGGAATATGGGGCAAAGACCATATGGAGTTAGGTCACAGATCAGCCATGATCTCATTGAATGGCGGAATAGGCTCAAGGGGCTAAATGGCCTACTCCTGTTCCTATGAACGCAGTATCAAAAAAAATCATAACCCCTTGCAATGAGATTGACATCTTTTACACATGATCACTTTCCTCACCTCAAAAAGTTGTTTAAAGGAACAAGTTATAATTTTATTCTATTTACAGTGGCAGCATGGATACGAAATTGGCTAAGTGACAGGAAACAGAGTAGTGGTGAACGGTTATTTTTCAGAAGGTATATAGTGATGTCCCCCAGGAGTCGGTACTAGGACCATGCTTTTCTTGATATATATGAATGACTTGGACTTGGGAGTACAGGGCACAATTTCAAAATCTGCAGATGACACAAAACTTGGAAGTATAGTGAACAGTGAGGAGGATAGTGATAGACTTCAAGAAGTCACAGACAGGCTGGTGAAATGGGCGGACACGTGGCAGATGAAATTTAATGCAGAAAAGTGCAAAGTGATACATTCTGGCAGGAAGAAAGAGGAAAGGCAATATAAACTAAAGGGTACAATCCTAAAGGGGGTGCATGAACAGAGAGACCTGGGGGTATAGGTGCACAAATCGTTGAAGGTGGCAGGGCAGGTTGAGAATGCAGTTAAAAAAGCATATGGGATCCTGGGCTTCATAAATAGAGGCTGTGGGCTGGATTTTGAATGACCCGTGGGGTCGGGTTTGGAGGCGTGTGGGGGGTTAAATTTGCGGGGTCGGGGGTCCCGACCCCATCCCGCCTCCACGCAATTTTGACAAAATCAGTCGCGGGGTTCCCGACTCCGTCCCGCCTCCAAGAGGCGGGAGAGGCCATTAAAGCCCTTAACAAGCCCTAAATTGGCTCTGTAATGCCATTTTGAAACGTTTTAGCTAGTTTAACCCTTTTCCGACGTGAAGTACGCCTGATGTGAAACACTCCAGTGAAACCTGGCGGGAGCACAAGTGGATAGCTGACTATCAGCTGCAGGTCCACTATTACAACGGAGATGTGATGAAGGTAGTAGTAGTATTAGGTGTGAAAGTCGCCTCTGCTGCTGCATTGAATCAGAGACTGCATGGCCTTTGCTGTGAGAGGACTTGGATGCAAAAAAATTCTCTCTCTCTCTCTATTTTGCATCCAGGTCCACTCACAGCTAAAGCCAGGCAGATCCTCTCTCACCAACATCCAGTCAGTCTCTGAGACCAGGCAGCAGCAATGATGACATCATCAGAGGCGACTTTCAGACTGAAACCACTAATTAGTTCATGGGTTCCCACATGCTGGAACTCAATTGCCCAATTAAGTGAAAATTGCATCATTCATCCACATTAATCTGGAGTCGGGGGGGGAACACGAAATGCGGATGACACGACCCCAACCCAACCCCAAGACAAAATCCAGCCCATAGAGTACAAAAGCAAGGAAGTTATGATGAACCTGGTTTGGTCTCAACTGGAGTACTGTGTCCAATTCTGGGCACCACACTTTAGGAAGGATGTGAAGGCCTTAGAGAGGGTGCAGAAAAGATTTATGAGAATGATTCCAGGGATGAGGGACTTCAGTTATGTGGGTAGACTAGAGAAGCTGGGGTTGTCCTCCTTAGAGCAGAGAAGGTTGAGAGGAGATTTGATAGAGATATTCAAAATCATGAGGGGTCTACTAGACAAGAGTAGATAGAAACTGTTCCCATTGGCGGAAGGGTCGAGAACCAGAGGACACAGATTTAAGGTGATTGGCAAAAAAAAACAAAGGCAATATGAGGAAAAACCTTTTTACGCAGCGAGTGGTTAGGATCTGGAATGCACTGCCTGAAAGGGTGGTGGAGGCAGACTCAATTGTGGCTTTCAAAAGGGAATTGGATAAGTACCTGAAGGAAAAAAATTTGCAGGGCTACGGGGAAAGGGCAGGTGAGTGGGACTAGCTGAAGTGCTCTTGCAGAGAGCCGGCACGGGTTCGACGGGCCAAATGGCCTCCTTCTGTACTGTAACCATTCTATGACTCTATACAGGTTAGCATTTGAACAGGAAACAGGTAATGTTTCCATTGGGGTCTACCAGCGAGAACACTAATTTGGGTAGGACAGCAACAGAACAAAGCCAGACAAGAGAACAAAGGTTTCTGTTACAGAAACAAATTTTCAAATGTCAGCGTCTGCCGGTCACTGAAAAAAGAATACTGCATCATTAATACAGCCTTAGGTTGCATGTTTTTATTGTTTCAGACAGCAGGACGATTTGTACTAATCAGTGTAGTCATAAAAACCTAATGAGAAACATATTTTTTGCAAGATTCAACACAATAGGCTCTCCTAATACAAAAGCAAAATACTGCGGATGCTGGAAATCTGAAATAACAACAGAAAATGCTGGAAATACTCAGCAGGTCAGGCAGCATCTGTGGAGAGAGAAACAGAGTTAACGTTTCAGGTCAATGACCCTTCATCAGAACTGGAAAAGTTGGAGATGTAACAGGTTTTTAAGCAAGTGTAGGAAAGAACAAAAGGGAAGGTCTGTGATAGGATGGAAGGCAGGAGTGATTAAATGACAACGCGGATGATGGCGCAAGGCAAAAGGAGATGGTAATGGGACAAGTTAAGAAACAAATGATGACTCTAGATGAAGTGTAAATGGCAATGGTAGAATCATCAACAGCTGCCATGTGAGAGAGGAAAAAAAATAGGGGCAGAGGTTATGGTCTGAAATTGTTGAACTCGATGTTGAGTCCAGAAGGCTGTAAAAGTGCCGAATCGAAAGATGAGGTGTTGTTCCTCGAGCTTACGTTGAGCTTCGTTGGAACAGTGCAAGAGGCCGAGGTCAGAGTGGGAGTGGAGCAGAGAATTAAAGATGAGTGGACCAGGGTGTCGCGGAGGGAGCGGTCCCTTTGGAATGTTGAAAGGGGAGGTGAGGGGAAGGTGTGTTTGGTGGTGGGATCACGCTGGAGGTGGTGGAAATGGCGGAGGATGATCCGTTGAATGTGGAGGCTGGTGGGGTGAAAGGTGAGAACAAGGGGAACCCTATCGTGGTTCCGGTAGGGAGGGGAAGGGGTGAGAGCAGAAGTGCGGGAAATAGAACGGACACGGTCAAGGGCCGTGTCAACCACGGTAGAGGGGAATCCTCGGTTGAGAAAAAAGGAAGACATGTCGGAAGCACTAGTATGGAAGGTGGCATCATCAGAGCAGATGCGGCGGAGACGGAGAAACTGGGAGAATGGAATAGAGTCCTTACAGGAAGTGGGGTGGGAGGAAATGTAGTCCAGGTAGCTGTGGGAGTCAGTGGGCTTATAGTGGATGTTTGTCAATAGTTTATCCCCAGAGATGGAGACAGAGAAGTCGAGGAAGGGAAGGGAAGAGTCGGAGATGGACCATGTGAAGGTGATGGAAGGGTGGAAATTGGAAGCAAAGTGAATGAAATTTTCTAGTTCAGGGCGAGAGCAGGAAATGGCACCAATACAGTCATCAATGTACCGGAAAAAGAGGTGAGGGAGGGGACCCGAGTAGGACTGGAACAAAGAATGTTCCACATATCCCACGAAAAGGCAGGCATAGCTAGGACCCATGCGGGTTCCCATAGCAACACCTTTAATTTGGAGGAAGTGAGTGGAGTCAAAGGAGAAGTTGTTCAATGTGAGAACAAGTTCAGCCAGGCAGAGGAGGGTGGTGGTGGATGGGGACTGGTTGGGCCTCTGTTCAAGGAAGAAGCGGAGCGCCCTCAGGCCGTCCTGGTGGGGGATGGAGGTGTAGAGGGATTGGACGTCCAGTGAAAAGGAGACGGTTGGGGCCAGGAAACTGGAAACTGTTAAAAGTGGCGGAGGGCGTCGGAAGAGTCACGGATATAGGTGGGAAGAGACTGGACAAGGGGAGAAAAAAGAATCGAGATAGGAAGAGATAAGTTCCGTGGGGCAAGAACAGGCTGAAACGATGGGTCTACCAGGGCAGTCCTGTTTATGGATCTTGGGAAGAAGGTAGAAGCGGGCTGTGCGGGGTTGGGGAACTATGAGGTTGACAGCCGTGGAGGGAAGATCTCCAGAGGAGATGAGGTCAGTGACAGTCTTAAAAACCTGTTACATCTCCAACTTTTTCAGTTTTGATGAAGGGTCATCGACCTGAAATGTTAACTCTGTTTCTCTCTCCACAGATGCTGCCTGACCTGCTGAGTATTTCCAGCATTTTCTGTTTTTAGTTTAGGCTCTCCTAATAGCTTGGTGATCTTATCTAGTGAGAAGTCGAATCGTGCAGACCTGGAAGATCCTAGGTATGATCCCCGATCAGTGCTGAGTTAATTGATCTAAGCTGAAACATAGAAACATAGACATAGAATCTAGGAGCAGGAGTAGGCCATTCGGCCCGTCGAGCCTGCTCCACCATTCAATACGATCATGGCTGATCATCCAAATCCAGTACCCTGTCCCTGCTTTAATCCCCACAGTACACATATCCCACCCGACCCCCGTAACCCCACGTATTTAATTCCCCCTAACATATCCCATCCTATCCCCATAACCCCACATATTTAATCCCCCCCTAACACTAAGGGTCAATTTATCATAGCCAAATCAACCTAACCCGCACATTTTTGGACTGTGGGAGGAAACCGGAGCACCCGGAGGAAACCCACGCAGACACGGGGAGAATGTGCAAACTCCACACAGACAGTCACCCGAGGTCAGATTCGAACCCGGGTCTCTGGCGCTGTGAGGCACCAGTGCTAACCACTATGCCACCGTGTTGCCCTGAAGGAGCAGTATCGGGCTACGATTGATCTCAACACCCTTAGGCTGGAGTTGGCGGGATAAAGTCAGCCGAGAACACTGCTCTTAATCACTATTCAGCAACTGCTGCTGCAACAGCATGTCGGTAAATGTTGGAGGACAGGATCTGACTCAGTAGCGATGACTGGTGCTCATAGAACTGTACCCTAGTAAGGAGTCAACACCTTAAGGAGGGGAGGTGAGATAAACTGACAAGGGAAAAGAGAAAAGCAACACAAACAAAAGCAGCATTATATCTTGGTTATGTTTTCATTACAAAAAATATACTTTATAAAAGCAATATTCTAAAATGTTAGCTTTCGAATTGAGAAATGTAACGAGAGTGATCAGATTATGGGAATGTTAAAAGTAGAAATCAACTTTTTTTCTTCCCTCCTCTTCTTGGGGGAAGGTGAATTCCTGCTGGGATGCTGTTCACAGGCACCGTTAAACCTTCAGCAATCTCATCCAAATGTTTCCTCGAGTCACATGGCTAACAGCTGAGCCCCAACACATCATTGCACCTCCACACATTCCAGCAATCAGGAGCAAGAATATTTACCCCCTTATCTGTAGACATTAAACACTGCGGCCTGCTGTAGTGTCCCCACCATTGTCCAGATGATATTCAATGACTCAGCACGGACCAGGGATTTAACTTGAGACCTTCTTGATCTGTATTAAGAACAACCACTACATGGTGTATTGCCTACTTATCCATCGAGAGAGCCATACTCAACATTTTCTAGGTTAAGTTTCCACTATTCCGCTATTTGACCTTTGCCTTTAAAGTTATTTATTCTCTATTTGCGGGTGGGGAGTGGCAACAAAGATTTAAACATAGGCTCTGCGAGGCAAATTATTACAAGGTAGGAAAACGAATGAATGCATCGCTATGGAAAACAATAGATCGCCCAAGTCTTCATACTACTTAGCTGGGTAAATACAAAACTGGCTGAAGGAAGCTTTAACTTGAATAGATACTTTGGCTGAATGGAGGCTATACCTTCTCAATATGCTAAGAGAATAAAGCAATAACCAGTCTCTAGCTCTCAGCTTCCTTCAGAATTCAAATTATTTTCCCAATGTACTAATTTTACCCTTTCTTTGTGATAGCTACAGCAACCCCCACTCCCCCAGGGACATAACATAAGCAGCCTGATGTTGACTGTTCTCAGTTCTGAATCATGATATATTTTACTGTTCAGCATTACAACCTAGCTATATACAATATAAAAATAAACATTTTCTGGATCACCTCATGCTGAATTATTTCCTCTCACTGGCCTTTTTAAAAATTCGTTCCTGGGATGTGGTTGTTGCTGGCAAGGCCGACATTTATTGCTCATCTCTAATTGCCCTTCAGAAGGTGGTGGTGGTGAGCCGCCTTCTTGAACCACAGCAGTCCATATGGTGAAGGTACTCCCACAGTGCTGTTAGGGAGGGAGTTCCAGGATTTTGACCCAGCGACGATGAAGGAACGACAATATATTTCCAAGTCAGGATGGTGTGTAACGTGGAGGGGAACTTGCAGGTGATGGTGTTCCCATGCACCTGCTGCCCTTGTTCTTCTAGGCGGTAGAGGTTGCAGGTTTGAGATGTGCTGTCGAAGAAGCCTTGGTGAGTTGCTGCAGTGCAGCTTATAGGTGATACACACTGCAGCCACGGTGATCTGGTGATGGAGGGAGTGAATGTTTAAGGTGGTGGATGGGGTGCTAATCAAGCGGGCTGCTTTGTCCTGGATGGTGTCGAGCTTCTTGAGTCTTGTTGGAG
Source organism: Squalus acanthias (assembly GCA_030390025.1). Taxonomy (NCBI): domain Eukaryota; kingdom Metazoa; phylum Chordata; class Chondrichthyes; order Squaliformes; family Squalidae; genus Squalus; species Squalus acanthias. The sequence continues at coordinate 63,755,759 of CM059436.1, read as the reverse complement.
CTGCACTCATCCAGGCAAGTGGAGAGTATTCCATCACACTCCTGACTTGTGCCTTGTAGATGGTGGAAAGACTTTGGGGAGTCAGGAGGTGAGACACTCGCTGCAGAATATCCAGCCTCGGACCTACTCTTGTAGCCACTGTAATTATGTGGCTAGTCAATGGTGACCCCACCCCCCAAGGATGTTCATGGTGGGGGATTCGACGATGGTAATGCCACTGAATATCAAGGGGCGGTGGTTAGACTCTCTCTTGTTGGAGATAGTCATTGCCTGGCACTTGTGTGGCGCCAATGCTACTTGCCATTTATCAGCCCAAGCCTGAACGTTGTCCAGGTCTTGCTGCATGCGGGTATGGACTGCTTCATATCTGGGGAGTTGCGAATGGAACTGAACACTGTGCAATCATCAGCGAACATCCCCACTTCTGACCTTCTGATGGAGGGAAGGTCATTGATGAAGCAGCTGAAGATGGTTGGGCCTACGACACTGCCCTGAGGAACTCGTGCAGCGATGTCCTGGGACTGAGATGATTGACCTCCAACAACCACAACCATCTTCCTTTGTGCTTGGTATGACTCCAGCCAGTGGAGAATTTTACCCCATTGACTTAGGGGAATGGTAGCATTGTGGTTATGTTACTGGACTAATAATCCAGAGGCCTGGACTTATTATCCAGAGACGCGAGTTCAAATCCCACCACGGTAGCTGGGAATTTAAATTCAGTTAATTAAATAAATCTGGAATAAAAAGTTAGAATCAGTAATGGCGACCATGAAACTACCGGATTGTCGTAAAAACCCATCTGGTTCACTGATGTCCTTCAGGGATGGAAATCTGCCGTCCTTACCTGGTCTGGTCTGGCCTATGTGTGACTCCAGACCCACAGCAATGTGGTTGACTCTTAACTGCACACTCAGTTGTAACAAACCGCTACAAGAATCAATAATAATAAAACCGGACGGACCACCCGGCATCGACCTCAGCACCAGTTGCAGACACGACAACGGCACACCCAGCCCAGTCGACCCTGCAAAGTCCTCCTCACTAACATCTGGGGACTTGTGCCAAAATTGGGAGAGCTGTCCCACAGACTAGTCAAGCAACAGCCTGACATAGTCATACTAACAGAATCGTACCTTTCAGCCAATGTCCCAGACTCCTCCATCACCAACCTCAGGTCGAGAGGGAGTGGCCCTGGAAGTCCTCAACATTGACTCCTAATACCATGAGACTTCATGAGGTCCGGTCAAACATGGGGAAGGAAACCTCCTGTTGATTACCACCTACCGCCCTCCCTTAGCTGATGAATCAGTACTCCTCCATGTTGAACACCACTTGGAAGAAGCACTGAATGTACTCTGGGTGGGGGACTTCAAATTCCAACACAAAAAGCGGCTCGGTATAACCACTGCTGGCCGAGTCCTGAAGGACATAGCTGCCAGACTGGGCCTGCAGCAGGTGGTGAGAGAACCAACACGAGGGGAAAAACCTACTTGACCTCGTCCTCACCAATCTACATATCGCAGATGCATCTGTCCATGACAGCATTGGTAGCAGTGATCACCGCACAGTCCTTGTGGAGACTAAGTCCCATCTTCACACTGAGGACACCATCCCTCGTGTTGTGCGGCACTACCACCATGCTAAATGGGATAGATTCAGAACAGATCTAGCAGCTCAAAACTGGGCATCCATGAGGCACTGTGGGCCATCAGCAGCAGCAGAATTGTATTCACCACAATCTGTAAGTAACCTCATAGCCCAGCATATCCCTCACTCTAAAATCAAGCCAGGCGACCAACCCTGGTTCAATGAGGAGTGTAGAAGAGCATGCTAGGAGCAGCACCAGGCGTACTTAAAAATGAGGTGCCAACCTGGGGAAGCTGCAACACAGGACGACAGGTCTGCTAAACAATGGAAGCAGCGTGCTAAAGATCGAGCTAAGCAATCCCACAACTAACGGATCAGATCAAAGCTCTGCAGTCCTGCTGCATCCAGTCGTAAATGGTGGTGGACAATTAAACAACTAACGGGAGGAGGACGCTCCATGAATATCCCCATGCTCAATGAAGGCAGATCCCAGCACGCGAGTGCAAAAGACAAGGCTGAAGCGTTTGCAACGATCTTCAGCCAGAAGTGCCGAGTGGATGATCCACATTGTCCTCCTCCTGAGCTCCCCACCATCACAGAAGCCAGTCTTCAGCCAATTTGATTTACTCCATGTGATATCAAGAAACGGCTGAGTCCACTGGATACAGCAAAGACTATGGGCCCCGACAACATCCCGGCTGTTGTGCTGAAGACTTATGCTCCAGAACTAGCCAAGCTGTTCCAGTACAGCTACAACACTGGCATCTACTCGACAATGTGGAAAACTTACATAATCTATAATTAATGTGAAAGGGGTAAGAGGAATAGAAAAATTCTGAACATTATTCACATGTAGAGGTGAATAAAGTAATGCACAGATTTGAAGGTTGCTTGCCTGAAGCTGCATCCGTATTGTAAACATCCCCACCTCCAAACTATGTACTGACTGTAACTCTGAATACTGTAGATATCATTCTGCTTTAAGGCAAATCTAGAGTTGTGCAGTAGAGTTGTACTATGTCCAACTAGCATCAAGATACTGAGGTCAATACTACATGTGTCATAACTTCACCACTTTCCTACACAGCTAGATATGGCAAATGCATCCCTAATATCAGATTGCTTCCCCTATATCTTCAAAGCACAATTATGACACATACTCTTTGGGGAAAATATCTGAGCTAAGTGGTAGAATCTGTTAACATCTATGCCTTCCACATCTGGCCAGATTTAGGCATTTCTGAGCACTGAGTCATGCAGTAATAGGGAGCTGCACAACTGTGGAAGGGTGGAAAATGGAATCCTGTTTTTTTCTTTAAAATTATTAGAAAATTGTGTAAAGAAATGATCTACGGTTCTTTATGTTTTGTTTCTTCTTTTTGATATTTGGGAGTTGTGGTTGGATGCAAATGAGATCTTGGGGGCCTACTATGAAATATATGCACTGAATTTCCTGACTTTTTGTCTCCTTTCCAGTTGCCAATCACATATTTTCCCAACTGCCCCCAAACACATACAAATTCAATCTCTTCTCTTCCCCAACACCCTCCAAAAAAATTAGCTCCAAATATTTTGTTGGAGATTACAGAATTCAAATCCAAGGAGTTAAATTTACCAAGAGTTTCAAATTCTATTCCCAGTTGCTTGCCCCTGGATAACATGCATGTCCAATTCAGACCATAGAAGTAGTTCTAGCATAATCTCTCCATCAGATTCTTCAGACTTTTCCATTGCCTTTTATGGTCACAATGCTGGTAGCCTACTTCCTCAAGCTCCCCAGTGCACAGTTTGCAAATGCTTTAGATGAGCAGCCTTTGAGGGGAAATCCACAAGTACTCAATTTACCCACCATGGTAGGGCAAAACCAAATGAATTGTTTGCATACATAGTAACAGTGACTGCACTTCAAAAGTGATCATTGGCTGTAAAGTGCTTAGGGACTTCCTGAGGACATGGTAAAGCGCTATATAAGTTTGCCTGAATGGTAGAGAATAGTTTGCACTTTCTGGCATCAGAACAGCTAGAGGAAACTGCTGAAACTGGCTTCCCCAACATATATGTTGCTCAGCTCTATCCCTTTATTGGTTTTGGTGTACAGTCCAGGTGAAAGCAGCAATCTATTTTGTAGGACTTGACGGAAATTAGTTTACTAACACTGCAAAAACTAATGACATTGCAGCAAACAACTTCAAGCAAATAGCTCAAATGCCGGACGTGAACTGTATTTTTATTTCTCATTTTGGTTATCTGGAATGGTGTTGATCCCTGAATCTGCATGGCAGTCAACAAACAAAACATTCAGGTTGTAAGTTTTGAATTGATCTGCTACTCTCAAGAAGCAGGGATTCTCATCTGGGATGTCACTGAAGGTAAACACAACAGGCTTCATTTCACCACAAGAGTGCACATAAAATATTTGAAGGAAACCTTTCTCCTCAAAGTAGTAAAGTTGTACAAATGGGAGTTAATGGTAGGGGAAATTTTATGACAATATATGCCAGGCCTGAGTAGGATACAATAGTACCTTTCCCAAACGCCGTTACTGCACTCATGTGGTTCACTTACATCAACTTGAATTTCACTCAAGGCTCCTTCCTGTGGCAGTTTTAACATCATTGAAAGTATTACAAATAGAGAAATCCTGTCATTTTTTAATAACACTTGCATTTATACAGCACCTTATCAAGCTGAAACATCTCAAAGCCTTTCACACAATGAATTACTTTTGGAGTACAGTGATTATGATGCCTACACTACCACCCAATTGTATTCAGGCAGCTGTACTCCAATTTCGATACATCATTGTTGGTGTCTGTTTGTTGGTAGCTGGAAGCTGACTGAAATGTGCACTTTCCCATATATATATATAATTTGGCATGCAAGGGTCCAATTATGACTGCCAGGTGCTTCAGGTATTATACTAATCCATCTGCAAAGTTGGGATCTGGATGTATTTTGTGGGTGAATTTATGCATGCTCATTAAGCACATTGATAATGTAAACACACACCTTTTCCTTTCACAACCACTGCCATATTTCAGTAGTAACTTCAGGCATACTGATCTGAAGTGTATCAATCCTGGTCTGGTCATCTAATGTTTTGCATCACCTCAGCATTTCAGTCTCTGTCTTTTGCCATGTATGTTTACAGCTCTGTTTGCTAGAAGCATCATTAATCTCACGAAGTAAGAGTGGCTGGCAATCTTCCATTCGGGAATGACCTAGCTTCCTTGTATGTATTTTTTTTTACTTTTGGTTGTTGTCTTACAATTTGCATTATCAACTTTATTCAGGTTCCATTCAAAATTAGACCTTAAGAATCATTAACATCTTTAACTTCTTCAATTTCTTCTCCTTGTATTGTCACTCTGCCTGGATAGACCTCATAGTCTAGAGATTGGTTCGCACCCGAATTGGGGTGCAATCCTGGTGCAGCACATGCTACATGTGCCTGGCAAGGCCAATGGCAGGAACATGGCAAATTGGCCACTGGCCGCATTAGGACAGTACTGTCAAGCTGCAGGCAGCATTCGTTGCCTCAAAGGCAGTTCGCCGGTTGCGGGGGCCAGCAAGGTTGGCCGGCACCTGAGTCAGGAGGATCTGGGAGGACGGTGGAAACAATCGGGAGGAGCGATGGCTGGCAGGGGCCCGCAGTTTCAATGTGGAGCCAGGAGGAACACTCCTTCTAAATAACAAACTAAAAACATACCTTTCGGATGGCAGCTTCCAGTGGTCTAGTTTGGCTAAAATGCGGCTGAAAAACTGATTGCAGCACGCACGCCCTATACTGCGGTCAGTTGCAGACCCATTTGGTAAAGAGGCCTAAAACAGACATTGGCCCCGATATTTACCAGGCATTCGGAGCTGGGGGTGGGGGTGGGAGGTGGGGGGGAGGGAAGAGGAGTTATGGATGGGAAACCAAGTAGTATGGGTTGCTTGAACGAGCTGCAGGATGTCTTTTAAATTTTTTCTCCAGGTTTCCCGCCCGACAGGCTAGCTGTCTGTTGGGTGGGAAAGACTGCAGCAGAAGGACACAGTGGAGGAGCAGATCGGGAGAGATCATGGTCGGGGGAGTCTGGTGAGGGGGCGAGGGATTGCAGGGCCGGGGAGCGCGCAGTCGGTTGCACGTTGAGGGGGGCGAAGAGAGCAGACGGGGCGGGAAGCGCGAGCGCGGTCGGGAGAGCGGGGTCGGCTGGGGGGCGGGGAAAGAGGGGAGGGAAGAGAGCGCAGTCAGCTGGGGGGGAAGAGGGCGGTCGGGGGGGGAGAAGAGCGCGGTCGGGGGGGGGGGGAAGAAGAGCGCGGTCGGCGGGGGGTGAGCGCGGGCGGCTGAGGTGAAGGGCTGGGGGGAGAGCGCAGTCGATGGAGGGGGGCGAGATGGTTGTCTTTGGGGGGGCGCAAGATTGTGGTCAGGCGGTGAGGCAGTGGGGAGATGAGATTGTGATCAGGGGTGGGGCGGGGCCAGGGGGAAGGGGAGCGAGTCAGCGGTCAGAAAGGGGTTGTAAACAGGTGAGCTTGTCTGGCCAGGGGAAAACATTCCTGCTCCTCCTGCCCACAAGCAGTGCTGTAAAGGCGCTTACCTTATGGATCCAGCCCTTCTCACCTCCTTTTACCAGGGAAATCCAGTGGACATTAATTAATAATAAAATGTATGTTAAGGTGGAGGCACGCAGTCTCCTTAAAAGCTTTTACCAACCGACCCGGCTCCTGATAGCAGATTCGCCGCTCGCCCCCAGTCCTGCCTCCGCTAAAACCAGAAGTGGGCGGTTTCGAAGTGGCTTGAAAATTTAAAAATTTTAACTTTCCACCTGACCCAAACCCACCTATTTTTATAGGTTAAAATTACCCTCATTATGTCCATTACATATGCAAATCGGGCATGCGCCCTAGATGCTTACTGAGCAGCCCTAACCAATATGGCAGGCGGAGCACTTGTGGCGCGGAGGAAGCGCATGCACTATTTTGGACCCTTAGGTGGCCAGCACCTTCAAATTCCGGGCCATTATGATTTTCTAAGTGTCCTGTTACCACGTCCTTAATAATAGATTCTAGCATTTTCCCTACTACTGATGATAGGCTAACTGGCCTATAGTTCTGTTTTCTTTCTCCCTCCTTTCTTAAATAGTGGGGTTATGTTTGCTACCTTCTAACCGCGGGCCTGTTCTAATATCTAGAGAATTTGGGAAGATCAAAACCAATGCATCCACTATCTCTGTAGCCACCTCTTTTAAAACCCTAGGATATAGGCCATCAGGTCCAGGGGATTTGTCAGCTTTTAGTCCCATTAATTTCTCCAGTACTATTTCTTTAATAATACCAATTTCTTTAAGTTCTTCATTCGACCCTTGGCTCCCCATTATTTCTGGAATGAAGACAAATACAAAGTACTTGTTTAATGTCTCTACCATTTCCTTATTCCCCATTATAATTTCTCCTATCTTTGCCTGTAAGTGACCCACATTTACTTTTGCTAATCTCTTCCTTTTCACATACCTATGGAAGCTCTTACAATCTGTTTTTATGTCTCTTGCTAGTTTACTCCCATATTCTATTTTCTCTCTCTTTATCAATTTCTTGGTCACCCTTTGCTGAATTCTAAAATCTTCCCAATCCTCAGGCTTACTACTCTTTCTGGCAACATTATAAGCCTCTTCCATTAATCTAATACTATCTTTAACTTCTTTTGTTACTCACGGCTGGACCACTTTTCCTGTGGGGTTTTTATTCCTTAAGGGAATGTATATTCGTTGCGAATTATGAACTATTTCTTTAAATGTTTTCCATTACTTATCTACTGTCATATCTTTTAATCTAGTTTCCCAATCTACCTTAACCAACTCGCCCCTCATACCTTCGTAGGCTGCTTTCTTCAGATTTAAGACCCGAGTTTTGGACTTAACTAAGGTTTAAGACCACATATCCTCTCCATCACCAAGACCCCCTACTTCCACCTCCGTAATATCACCCGTCTCCCCAAGAGTCTCAGCCCACCTGCTGCTGAAGCCCTCACCCATACTTTTGTTACCTCCAGATTCGACTAATCCAATGTTCTCCTGGCCAGCATTCCATCTTTCACCCTCCGTAAACTTGAGTTCATCCAAAACTCTACTGCCCGTAGCCTAATTTGCACCAAGTCCTAGTCACCCATCATCCCAGTGCTCGCTGACCTACATTGGCTCCTGGTCCGGCAACGCCTCGATTTTAAAATTCTCATCCTTGTCTTCAAATCCCTCGATGGCCTCGCCCCTTCCTATCTCAGTAACCTCCTCCAGCCCTACAACCTCCAATTCTGGCCTCTTGTGCATCCCTTATCATTGCCGGCGTGCCTGCAGCTGTCCAGGTCCCAAGCTCTGGAAAGACCTCTCCGCCTGTCTCTCCTCCCTTAAGATGCTCCTTAAAACCTACCTCTTTTACCAAGCTTTTGGTCACCTATCCTAATATGTAGCTCAGTGTCAAATTTTGTCTGATAACACTCCTGTGAAGTGCCTTGGGATGTCTTATTATGTTAAAGGCGCTACATAAATGCAAATTGTTGCTCTTGTTGACTGTTTAACATTAGCATCAGTTGGATGGTTGGGATTGCAGGAAACTCTTTGGTATCCCGCACCGACGGGATCGGCGTGGTGCCGGTTGATCGAAAGTTCCGGATAACGGAGAGTTATATCTACCGAGGCTATTTTTAACATAAAAAAATCAAGAAATGTGCAGTATACAGTATTTGGTTACTCACCTACAGAATGTTGTGTTAAATGGTTGGTGGAAGATGCTTGATTAAGTACAGTACTGCCAGTTGAGGGTAATCCATAACTCTTTAATTACTTAACAGTAAGTGAGACTCCCGGCAGCGCGGGAGAATCTGACTCCTGTTACTGCAGTGTTCGGACTTCCGACAGCGCCAGGAGGCCGAGTAGTGGCACTTTGGAGAACTACCCCCACTGACTAACTCGGCGTTCACGGGAGACTCGGACTCTGACTCGGCAACATTGCCGGTTATTTGAGAGGAGTGTTCGGAGTACTCGGCGTTCGCGGGAGACTCGGACTCGGCAACATTGCCGGTTATTTGAGAGGAGTTTTCGGAGTATGATTTTTGCCGGTTAAGAGAGAATTCCGGATATTTAGGTGCCGGTTAAACAAGTTTCCTGTATTTGTAACTTATTGTAGCACTAGTGACTCATTTAAACTGTTGCTCTGCTTAACCTGGGTGACCCGTCACTGAAATCCACAGCTTTTATGCAGCGCTGAAGGCCCACTGATTTGGGATCATGGTATGCGATTCACACAAGCTGATTGTACACAGTGGCCTTGGGCAGATGTATACTGGCCAAATTTCAAATTTGTGAATGAGCAAAAGGCTCAGACAGAATTTTGACTCAACACCATTCTTGAATGTACACATGCTTTGTGAAAACAACTCCTCTGTTACCAGCATTCCTACTTTAATATATTTTGAAAAGAAACGTATAAATCTGAAATAATAATATAGAATATAATGGAAAAATACAGCAGGCAAGTCAGGATCCAAAAGGAAAGGATAGATTAACATTTTGGGCAGGACCCTTCATCAGGATCAATAGATTCTGATGGAGTCTCACTTTTCTTTTCCAAATGCTAAATTACTTGCTGTGGATTTGCAGTATTCTCGCACCGTTTGAAAGCTGTGAAGAACTTTTAGTTCTCAAAACATTACAGTGCCTTTACAGATTACAGCAGGGAAGTAAAGAACATCAGAACGTTAGTGAAGTAAACAGTTCTTACTGTCCTCTCAGCCCAAAAAGACCTTTAAAAAAAGTCAGTAAAACCCTTCATAACATAGTTCCTGCACATTTTGTACAAGACTATACAAAACCTTGGTGTCATCTAATTAGAAATCAAATTTTGGTCAATCATTGGGTTGATCTTGTGCCTCTCTGACTTGTATTTCAAAAGCCTTCCTAAGCGACAGTGCCTACATTTACAAGTGTGAGCAACTGACACTAGCATTTGTTGCACCCCCAGAGTGGCAAAATAATTGATATTTTAAACTAAATGCACAAAACATTTAACAAGTTAAATAGAATAAGTCAGTCCATCTACATTGATGTGGGTGGGTGAAATACAAGAGAATCCATTTAATCAAATTCAAGGCTATTTAGTAGCCTAAGATGTTCACAGAAAGAGCAACCTGGTAATTTCTAATGAACAGTTTAAACATTGAATTTCCCCAACTCCTTTCAAATATATGTATAGTTTGCAAAACAGAAACTAGAATTAAAGGGGGAGACTAGAAGCACAGCTCATGAAAGAGTGGTGAAAGCAGATTCAGTAGCAACTTTCAAAAGGGAATTGGAGAAATACTTGAAGGGGAGAAAATCGCAGGGTTATGGGGAAAGGGCAGGGGAGTGGGACTGCCTGAATAGCTCTTTCAAAGAGCCAGCACAGACACGATGGGCCCAATGGCCTCCTTCTGTGCTTTAAGATTCACTGATTTTGATAAAGTTGATTATGTTTATATTTCTGTGGCCTAAAATGGTATCAGAACATGGGAAGGTGATCAAATTGTCATTTTTTTTTAATGGAACGGCTGACTAAGATTGCTAATTATGCAGACACTGCCAGAGTTTGAAAATAAAATAGTATCAAAGATGCAAACCTTTTGGATTATCAACAGAATACCACCACTGGAGAGACGTCCTATAACTTTTCACTAATTCTATTATGCTATATTCAGCTTCACAAATATACAGAAAAAATGATTAGCTTTATAGGAAAATCATGCCATTTGGAATTAAGTACTTGGAAAGCAAGTATTTTCATTCTGACAAAAAGAAAGAATTTATATCGCACCTTATCACGTCTCAAAGTGAATTACTTTAAGGTGCAGTAGCTGTTGCTGTACTGACAAAAGGTGGTTAATTTGTAACGGGTATCCTGATTTCAAACATTAAGGAGGAAAAATTCGTTAGCGACCATTTTGAGCGAGCACTAAATTCAGTTTTAGCGCCCCAAGAGGGAGGTGGAGCGCTAAACCAAATATCAGGGCGGAGACTTCAGCAGCGCTGCACACTGGGCTGTGCAGCGCTACTGCGTTCAAAGGCTCCTTCCCACCCTTAAAAGGATGGGCCACCTACCTGGACCACCAAGACTGCCACGATCCAAGTAGAGTGCCGGGCTGATCGATCGCGGGCACGAAACTGCGAAAAAAACTCCAACAGGAAAGCTAAGTTTTTTTTGTTACTTACCTCGGCCACCTCGCCTTTAATCATCGCCCTCGAAGCAGCCGGCCACCCGATGCATGCCTCCTGCAGCTGTCGGTGTTTTCGACCAGCGCTGCTGCAGGGGGAGAAAGTCAATTTCGGGTCCGGGGCGCTACGCATGGCAATGACGTCATGATCTCCGGGCGAAGGAGATCAGGGCGCAACAGAGTAGCGCTGCCGCAAAACTCCCGCCAAACATGGCGGGAGTCGATGTCAGCGCTGCGCCCGGTCGCAAAGCCATTTGCGTCAAGAGGCGCAAAGGCACCCAATTTCTAGCCCTAACTCTCATACTTGTGGTCCACCAAGGTCCAGTCCACAAAGATTAACTGCCATCTGCTGATTTATTTTACAACTAGTCAAATTTGTTGTCACATTGAAAAATTGTATTAGCAGTTGCCAAAGTGCTAGTTTGTAAAATGTACATGCTCCATAAAACAGGTAGCTGATAACTTGGTGTTAAGCTTTGACCAAGAAGGTATTTAATGTATATTTTTTGAAATTAAAAAATATGCATGCTGTTTATCATATGCCATTTAAAAACAGAAATTGCATTAAAGCAACTAACCTCGATCCTGTGACATAGGTGACTGGCTCATGGTGGGATGAGAGCTGGCATCTGATTGGCTATTGGGAGGCTGAGCTGGCATCTGATTTCCTGCATTGTGAAAAGAGGGTACAGATAAATGCAACAGCATTTTAGTTTATTAGCTGCAGAATAGAAGAAAAAAGTAAATCTATAATTTAGTGATTAGAGATTCCTAGGAAGCAAAGAGAATCTACTTCATTATAAATTAAGCATGCTACAATCTTTGTCTTTTGTTTTCTGTGGTGGAAAACCCCTTCTCTAAAGTCACATAGATTGGGATATAAGCTTTGCTTGGAAATCATCATTTATTTGCAACTTTGTGCTGTTAAAAATGATCCACACCTACTTCCATCGCAGAATCAGAGGTCGAAGATATATTGCCATGATGTGGAGATGCCGGTGTTGGACTGGGGTGGACAAATGTGAGAAGTCGCACAACACCAGGTTATAGTCCAACAGTTTTATTTGAAATCACAAGCTTTCGGAGCGCTGTTCCTTCTTCACCTGACGAAGGAGCAGCACTCCAAAAGCTTGTGATTTCAAATAAAACTTTTGGACTATAACCTGGTGTTGTGCGACTTCTCACATTTGAAGATATATTAACACAGCATAAAATGAGGAGGTCCAAAGAAACTAAATTCAACCACTTAACAGTATAACTCAAAGGAAAGAAAAACATATTTTAACTGCACTCTAGTATGCAATGGAAGTGGTGAGGGGAAGAGATAGGTGAAGGTGACCGAAGTGTGCTGTAAAAAAAAGTCCTTCCCATCCCATTTTTTTTCTGCCAGTCTAGAAGGCACTGGCGTATGGTGGGGTGCAGCTCCATAGGTACTGACAGCTTTCTGGAACTTTGCCATTCTTTGTATGTGAATCCAGACACTGGACAGCAGCAGACTATGTAACTGTAGAGGGCATAACAGAAACATCTCATCCAATGTCCACACATGGCAATTTCACTGTGAGTTACTCAACAATGATCAGGAGCAGAAATCTTGGTTGATTTTTGCCTTCTCCAGACCAGGGACAGTGAGGACATCTATTGCAATTTCACCACCACCCAGGCTAAAATCGGCCAGCTCATGGGACTTTCTTGGTCTGTATGGCTGAGTTTCAAATGGAGTAGTGCAATTACAAATTGAGCCAGTGGAGCACTAGGGAAAAATAATTTATAATCAAGTTTGTCTATTTTTGTCCTCACAGGGCTGCAACTACAACTGGTTGGTCACAAAACCAAATTCTACATTGGGTAATACAGATTTGGTGAAAAGCTGAAACTAAGACTTTTTACATTATTAAAACCCCCAGTGGTAAGGCATTAAGGTGGCATAATGGGTTATAGACACTGGTCTGAGATGAGTGTTGAATAATGGAATGAGAATCTGCTCTGCGTAGAGAACCCATGGGGAAGTCTCTGTAAAAAAAAACTGCCAGCAGATAAAGGAAGTCAAAGACTGCAGAACTGCAATGACTAGGCTGATGTCTTAGGAATTCTCCTCTTCAATTCTGCCGCTGATAAGGTTTATTTTGTTCCCTACTACTGAGAAGCCCTCTAAGCTTACTAACACCAGATAATGTGCATCCAAGTTAATATGTTCAAAGACAGTGAACATTTTTTTAAGCATCAACTATCTCCCAAGTACTGAACTAATTATAGATAGGTCTCACCGAATGTGAATGGACTGATAATGTAACCATTTCATTTCCAATTAAATGGCTGAAACCTGACTGCAATGTTACCGAAATTAAAAACAGAAAATGCTAGAAATGCACGGCTTTTCCATCAGCATTTGTAAAGGGAAAAGACAGGCAAATGTTTCATTTTTCAGTCTTTTAGCATATCCAATTTTCTTTTTATTTGTGCGACAATGTTACCTAGATTTTTGAAATCACTGAGCCTACCAAAAAGCAGGGTGTTAGATGGACTAAGCAGCTAACATTAATACCCTAGTTATTTGGGCTTAGTGCAGTGTGATTTTTACACCATACCAGTGCAAATGTACAGTGTCAGCATGCTGATTTTATAGGTTTGTGAATTTGGCATCAATGGCAAGCCAGTCTGGATGGGGTGGCCTCATACTGTTAATGGTGTGTATTGACTGCAGTATAAATGCAATGCCAGAAAACTCTCTCCACAATGCACCATGGAGTTATAAGCTTCGTGTTTTCGCTCTGAATTAAAACCTTAAAAGTGTTTATTTTAACTGGAGGCTAGGTGGAAAGGTCAATACCACAACATAAATGTAATGAAACTTGGTTATCTGAATGTTACTGATAAAATGTTAAGAGGGTTGGGACTACTTACCAGTTTTACATTTTAAAGGACTGGGAGAAAATTTTTTGTTTCCAAATTGCTGTGTATTCTAAGTTTTTATTTAAAAATGAATGACTTTTAATAGCAAGAAAGCCCTCCTTCAAACAGTAAGGCAGCAATGCTTTATGTTATCTTCTTCTGGCATATTTTACATTACAGATGAACTAAAGTGTGCATTAGCTGGAAACATTCATGTCCAAATTTCAAAATCATGTCCAAATTAAGAGTAACAATAAAAGTTTAAGACAGTACGTCAACTTAGAAATTGAAGTTTGTCTGGGTTGCATTTGTAATGAGAGTTCAACCCTCCAGCTGACCTAGATTCCCACAGCTTGCAAATCGAAGGATAGCAGCATATAAAAACGCAGATTTTCAAACCAGTAAATGTCAAGTCATGCTCTTAAAGGTGCAAACTTGACATAGGTTTACATAATAGATATGGCAAGATATGACGTTTTTTCACAGTTGTTGATAATTCACTTGATGGTAGTTTCCATTGTGTTGCGATTGATCAATTCTAATGTTTTTAGTTAACTTTTTTACTATTTTAGTATCTCAGAGGTTAATTTCTTAGAGGTCAGTCTCAGAGTTTTATAGGTCAGTTTCTGTGTCTTAGATGTCAGTTTCTTAGATTTTTTTTTTTAAAGAGTTCAGTGTCAAGTGTTTTAGTGGTCAGGGTCTCAGTGATTTAGAGGTCAGTGGATTGACTACCATGGCAGGCCAGCGGGAACCCGTTGCATGCGCATTCTGCTCTATGTGGGAAGCAATGTTCCCTATAAGCTGCCCGGCCGCGCAGCCGGTGAGCCGCTTTTAAATTGAAAAAAAACGCGCATGCGTGGAATTTTGAATGGGCCACGTGACCCCAAAAAAATTGTACGGAACATTGGTGGAAACTCCAGGACATTTTATTCCTCCTGGATTACCACGTGTGCAGGAAGTGCTGCCAGTTGCTCGAGCTCAAGCTCAAGCTCAAGCTCGATGAGTGGCTGGAGTCACTTAGGGCATCAAGGAGTCTAAGAGTTTCCTGGATCGTACGTTCCACGAAGTGGTCACCCCACTGTCACAGAAGCTGCAGGAGGTGAAGGAGTGGGTGACCACCAGACAGGGTAGGAGGAAGACACAGGTAATTTTAGTTTTGGAGGGTGATGACTCCTTGGAGGAATGCAGTAAGAATCAACCCCCCGGCACTGCAGGAGATTTGACTGCACACAGAGAAAAAAAGAGTAGAAATGCAGTAATCATAGGGATTCGCTTGCTAGGGGCATGGACAGATGTTTCTGTAACCGCAAATATGATTTCCCAAATGATGTTGCCTCCCTGGTGCCAGGGTAAAGGATATCACCAAGCGGGTGTAGGACATTCTGTGAGGGGAAGGGG
Source organism: Squalus acanthias (assembly GCA_030390025.1). NCBI lineage: Eukaryota > Metazoa > Chordata > Chondrichthyes > Squaliformes > Squalidae > Squalus > Squalus acanthias. The sequence goes on along the minus strand of CM059436.1, from coordinate 63,740,662 downwards.
AACAGATAGTAGTCATGGTCCATGTTGGAACCAATGACAAAGGTAGAAAAAGTGTTGCGGTCAGTCAGGCAGAGTTTCAGGAGCAAGGAAAAAGATTAAAAAACAGAACCTCAAAGGTTGACTCCCAGTTCCGTGTCCTATTGAATATAGAAACAAGATGACAATATAGGTAAATGCATAATAACAACAGAAAACGCTGGAAAAACTCAGCATGCATGGCTGGAGAAGTGGTGCAGGAGGGAGGGTTTCAGATTGTTGGGAGATTGGGACGGGTTCTGGGGAAAGGGGCACCTGTACAAGATGGACGGATTGCTCCTGAACAGAGCCGGGACTAATCTTCTCGCTGAGAGGTTAACTAGTACTTTTGGGGAGGGTTTAAGCTATCTTGGAGGGGGAGGGGAACCAGAAAATAGTAGAAAAGAGCAGCAATGAGATCAGATGACTATATAAACAGCAGTAAAATTAGAAAGAGCCCAAAAATTACAAAGTGACGAAGGAGGTATTAAATTGTATGTACGTCAATGTCCATAGTGTAACCAATGAAGTTGGTGAGCTGCAGGCACAAATTGCTACATGGGATTATGACGTGGTTGCATTAACAGAGACATGGCGCAAACAAGGCCAGGAATGGGCTCTTGATATTCCTGGTTGCCAAGTATTCAAGAATGATAGAGAAGGAAAAAGAGGAGGAGGCGTGGCACTATTGATTAAGAATAATGTTACAGTTCTAAATAGAAAGAATATACTAGATGGTTGTAGGAGTGAATCTATTTGGCTTGAGTTAAGGAACAGAGGGGGAGCTGTTTCATTGTTGGGAGTTTTTTTTTATATAGAGCTCCAAACTGGAGATAGATGAGCAAATTTGTTTGCAAATTTCAAAGGCATGTAACAAAAATAGAGTAGTAATAGTAGGAGACTTCAATTACTCTAATATAGACTGGGAAAAACCTAGTGCTAAGGGTAACGAAGGAGAGGAATTTCTGATATGCGTACAGGAGAACTATCTCGATCAATATGTCTCAGTCCAACAAGGAAGGCATTCAGGGAAGAGATAGTTCAGGTACAAACTAGACATATTCCTTTGAAGTGAAAAGGTAGAGCATCAAAAGCTAATGTGCCCTGGATGACAAAGGAAATCAAAGTTAAAATTAAAAAAAAGGAGGCTTATGACAAATGGGTTTTGTTTTCGGTTTCAGAATCTGGCTCAAATGTCATCTAAAAAGGTACACATAAGGTCCTCAGTGTTTCTAAACTAATCCGTTTAGCTAAAATTAAAAGATAGCTGTGGAGACAGACCAAGTCTAGTGAAATTTTACAATAAATATCAAATAGAATCTGCGCAGATATTTTTATGACATAGGAAGTTTACCATTTTAGAAATATATGGATTTTTGAGTATAATGTAACATTAGTATGGTATTCATTTTTGTGATTTTATAATAAATTCTCTGTAGGCTCGGGTAAAGACTTCTGCCCCTTTAAAGAAGCTGTATGCTGTTTTAGTTGGCATTAGATTACTGACATTTCTGGAAGAGCCTGAGGCCCACTGTAAAAGCACACAGCAGAAATACCAAAAACTACAAAAACAGGTTATTAAAAATGTGAATAACTACATTTTAGAAGTAAGACTAGAGAAAGGAAACACAAGAGTGGAGGAGCAGAGGGATCTTGGTATGTAGATCATTAAAGGTGGTTGCATAAGTAGATATCATCAGAAAGCAAACAGAATCCTTGGTTTAATATCTAGAGGCGTAGAATATAAAAGGAAGGAGGTAATGTTGAATTTACACAAGACAGCGGTTAGGCCCCAGTTGGAGTACTGCGCAGCCCATTATAGGAAGGATGTAAAATCAATAGAAACAGTACAGTGTAGATTAACTAGGATGTTACCTGGGATGATGACTTAGGAGTCAAGAGAGAGTTGAGAAGTTGGGACTTTTCTTTTGCTACAGCTGAAAAGGTTAAGGAGTGACCTGATGGGGGTCTTCAAGCTGATGAAGGGTTATTATAAAGTAACAGTGATAGATCATTTCCCCCTGGTTGGTAAAATGGTAACAAGATGGCACAAATTTAAGGTATTCACAAAAAGAATTTAAGGAGAAGTTTAAAAATATATATTTACGTAGAAGTGGTTAGAATGTTTTGAAAGAAACTGTTGTTGAAGCAGAGTCCAAACATTCCTTTGAAAAGAAATGAGGCAGTTGCGTGAAGAAGAGAAATATCAAAAGCAAGCAGGAGAGTACGATTAGACTAGGTGGTTCAAGTGGAGAAAAACAACGGCACGAACTTCATGGACCAAATGGCCTGTTTCTGTGCAGTAACATTCTATGATTCTAGAACACTTACCAAAAAGGAAAAATATAACATTACCTGGTACACCTGCGGGGGACAGGGGTCCTGACCTGGACTGGTTGCTTCCAACAGGAGAACCAACAGGGGAGGGGGAGGGGCCCCGGATACCAGAGAGGTGAGGGGATGCATGAGGGGAGAAGGGAGATTGTGCTGGGTTACTCTGTTCTCCTTGGCCACTTGAGGATCCTGAAGCACTAACTCCAGAACTTAATGTTCCTTCCGTCCCTGTCGGCAAATCATCAATAGATCCAGACAAATCCTAGCAAAAAGAAAAAAAAGTCACAATTAGGTGCTTTTTTATATCATAATACGATGCCAAGTACTTCAATTACCCAACAATAGACGAGAAACCGCATGGTCAGTGAAGATTTTACCAAACTTGGGACCTTTTACATGACCACAGGAAAGTGCTAGGTCCTACATAAAAATGCATCTTTTGAACTTATTTGCATTAAATTATTGAGAAGTGTATTTACTGTTTCTCAGTGACAATGATTAAAACATTTTGCTGCTGGCTGTGATACTCCTGACTTTACAGCTCAAACACAATGATGGTAAGGCCAAGACAGAGTGAAACCATCACTATTGTTAGTTTTTCTAACTGCTTGACTGATTTGAGCCTTTGTTTAGCTGAGACTTAACCATAACCCATATATCACACATGGGCCATCCTCAGTGAAGTACATGAATATTAAACCAATTGTGGAATCACATTTCATTCCATAGCGATTTCATTCATCTAATTCTCAAACTTGATGAAATTATTCAGAAAGAACAGCATCACCATTTAAATCCACAGCCCGAGGCTTGACTGACGTTTGACCTGTAGAGGATATTAAAGTTCATATCCAATACAATGTGACAGAACATTATAATCTGTACTAGGATGCAATTATTACACGTTAGCACAAAGGAAAAATCCAACTGCACACGAGAGTCAGTTATGAGTCGCAAAAGGCCACATTCCCAGAACAAACACAATTCAAGTCACAGTTCTCATTTTTATTTACTGATGGCCATATGTTAAGTTTCAACATATTTTGGAAAAACAGGGGTTGTGGGAAGATCAATGTATGGGGCATAAGTGATCTCCCAGCCTTCTATTGTTGTATCAGATATGCTGGATAATTCATTTGAACTACAAATATTCACTGGCAACTTTCATGTTCATTCCTCGTGTCTTCATTACACTGGTCAGATCAGACAGCGGGATTAAAATGGAGTGTACTTAAACAGGGTGTTTTATTTGGGAATTTGGAAAGAGTGGGAATTCGGAGAAGAGGGGGAAGGAGTTGCTGCTTTTTGCCCACACTTGTAGTGCTTTGCGTTACAGGTAGATATATAATTTCAGTACCCTTAACTTAATCTAGATGAAGTAAGTAGTCAAGAAACTACACTGTAAACTAAGTTACCTAATTACAAATTAAATTAAATTAAATAAAGTCATATAGGGATGGCAGTGCAGGTGGTGTGCCGCAACTGCAGCATGTGGGAGTTTGTGGAGAGCACTGTGATCCCGGACAACCATGTTTGCAGTAAGTGCCTGCATCTTGAGGAACTTCAGCTCAGAGTTTTTGAGCTGGAGTCTGAGGTGCAGACATTGCGGGGCATCAGGGATGGGGAGAGTTACCTGGACACTTTGATCCAGGAGGCAGTCACACCCCTTAGGTTAGGTAGTAGTACAGGTCTGGTTAGTGGTCAGGGACAGGAGGGTGTGACTGCAACTCAGGCAGGTAAGGGGACCCCAGGTGCAGTGCTGGAGGAGCCTCAGCCTTTGCCCTTATCCAACAGATATGAGGTTCTTGCTGCCTGTGTGGATGAGAGAAAAGCCTGCAGGATGGATGAGCAAGCTCACCATGGCACCATGGTGCAGGAGGCCATTCAAGTGGCAGGAGTGAAAGGGAATGTAGTTGTGGCAAGGGACAGTATAGTCAGGCGGATAGATACTGTTCTCTGCAGCCGCGACCAAGAGTTCCGAAGGTTGTGTTGCCTGCCCGGTGCCCGGGTTAAAGACATCTCCTCGTGGCTGGAGAAGAAGTTGGAGTGGGAGGGGGAGGATCCAGTTGTCGTGGTTCACGTAGGAAACAACGTCATAGGTAGAACTAGGAATGAGGTTCTGCTGAGCGGGTTTGAGGAGCTAGGGTCCAAATTAAAAAGCAGAACCTCAAAAGGTAATAATCTCTGGATTGATACCTGAGCCACGTGCAAATTGGCACAGGGACAAACAGATTAGAGGTTTAAATGCGTGGCTCAAAGAGTGGTGTGGGAGGAAGGGGTTTCAGTTCATGGGGCACTGGCACCAGTACTGGGGAAAGAGGGAGCTGTTCCGTTGGGACGGGCTCCACTTAAACCGAACTGGGACCAGTGCCCTGGCAAACTGAATAACTAGGGCAATAGACAGGGCTTTAAACTAATGAAGGGGGGGGTGGGAGGATTCAGGAAAGAGTAAATTTAAAAGCAGCGAGAGAAATGTCAAGGCTCTAGAGCAAAGTAGAGTTTTGGGTAAAAACAAGCAGAGTGGGTCAGGAAGGGACAGAGAGAGTAACAAAGGCATCAGTGACTAAGGGGACATCAGGGAAAAATAGAAATAAGTCAAAGCTAAAGGCACTATATCTGAATGTGTGAAACATTCGCAACAAAATAGATGAATTAATAGCGTAGATAGAAATTAACAGGTTTGATCCAATAGCCATAACGGAGACGTGGTTGCAATGTGGCCAAGGTTGGGAACTAAATATTCCAGGATACTTAACTTTTAGAAGAGATAGGCAAAATGGAAAAGGAGGAGGGGTAGCCCTGATAATAAAGGATGGGATAAAGACAGCAGAAAGAAAGGATCTTAGCTCCGAAAATCAAGAAGTAGAATCAGTTTGGGTGGATCTAAGAAACAGCAAGGGGCAGAAAACATTGGTGGGAGTTGTTTATAGGCCCCCAAACAGTAGTTGTAATGTAGGGCAGAGTATAAATCAGGAAATTAGAGGCACATGTAACAAGGGTAATACAGTAATCATGGGGGACTTTGATCTACATATAGACCGGGCAAACCAAATTTGCAGTAATAGTGTGGAGGACGAATTCATGGACTGTATGCAAGATAGTTTGAGATCAGCATGTTGAGGAACCAACTAGGGAACAGGCTATTTTAGATCTAGTATTGTGCAACGAGAAAGGGTTAATTAATAACCTTGTAATAAAAAGGCTTTTAGGGAAGAGTGACCATAATATGATAGAATTTTATATTGAGTTTGAAAGTGATTTAGTTAAATCTGAAACTAGGGTCTTAAATCTAAACAAAGCAAACTACGTAGGTATGAGGGGCGAGTTGGCTAAGGTAGATTGGGAAACTACATTAAAAGGTATGACGGTAGAGAAGCAATGGCTAGCACCTAAAGAATTAATACATAATTTACAACAAATATACATTCCTTTAAGGCACAAAAAACCCACAGGAAAAGTGGTCCAACCGTGGCTAAAAAGAGAAGTTAAAGATAGTATTAGATCAAAGGAAGAGGCTTATAATGTTGCCAAAAAGAGTAGTAAGCCTGAGGATTGGGAGGATTTTAGAATTCAGCAAAGGTGGACCAAGAAATTGATAAAGGGAAAATAGAATACGAGAGTAAACCAGCGAGAGACCTAAAAACAGACTGTAAAAGCTTCAATAGGTATGTAAAAAGGAAAAGATTAGCAAAAGTAAATGTGGGTCCTTTACAGGCTGAGACAGGAGAAATTATAATGGGGAATAAGGAAATGGCTGAGAGATTAAACAAATACTTTGTGTCTGTCTTCACGGAAGAAGACACAAAAAACTTCCCGGAAATGGTGGGGAATCTAGGGTCTTACGGGAATGAGGAACTGAAAGAAATTAGTATTAGTAAAAAAATAGTAGTGGAGAAATTAATGGGACTGGAAGCCGATAAATCCCCTGGACCTGATGGCCTACATCCTCGGGTTTTGAAAGAGATGGCTATAAAGATAGTGGATGCAGTGATTGTCATTTTCCAAAATTCCATAGATTCTGGAACAGTTCCCGCGGACTGGAAGGTAGCAAATATAACCCCATTATTTAAGAAAGGAGGGAGAGAGAAAACGGGGAACTACAGACCAGTTAGCCTGACATCAGTAGTAGGGAAAATGCTAGAACCTATTATTAAGGACGTGGTAACAGGGCACTTCGAAAATATTAGGATTGGGCAAAGTCAACATGGATTTATGAACGGGAAGTTGTGTTTGACGAATCTGTTAGAGTTTTTGGAGGTTGTAACTAGCAGAATAGATAAGGGGGAACCAGTGGATGTGGTGTATTTGGATTTTCAGAAAGCATTCGATAAGGTGCCACACAAGAGATTATTAAACAAAATTAGGGCTCATCGGATTGGGGGTAATATACTAGCATGGATTGAGGATTGGTTAACGGACAGAAAACAGAGAGTAGGAATAAACGGGTCATTTTCGGGTTGGCTGGCTGTAACTAGTGGGGTACCGCAAGGATCAGTGCTTGGTCCTCAGCTATTCACAATCTATATCAATGATTTGGATGAGGGCACTAAATGTAATATATCCAAATTTGCTGATGATGCAAAGCTGGGTGGGACTGTATGTTGTGAGGAGGATGCAAAGAGGCTTCAAGTGGAAAGAGACAAGCTAAGTGAGTGGGCAAGAACATGGCAAATGGAATATAATGTGGAGAAATGTGAAGTTATCCACTTTGGTAGGAAAAATAGAAAAGTAGAGTATTTGTTAAATGGTGAGAGATTGGGAAATGTTGGTGTTCAGAGGGACCTGGGTGTCCTTGTACACGAATCACTGAAAGTTAACATGCAAGTACAGCAAGCAATTAGGAAAGCAAATGGTATGTTACCTAAGGAAGAATATACCTGCCATAGAGGGAGTGCAACGAAGGTTCACCAGATTGATTCCTGGGATGGGGGGGATTGTCCGAAAAGGAGAGATTGAGTAGACTAGGCCTATATTCTCTAGAGTTTAGAAGAATGAGAGGTGATCTCATTAAAACGTACAAAATTCTTACAGGGCTCGACAGGGTAGATGCAGGGAGGATGTTTCCCCTGGCTGGGGAGTCTAGAACCAGGGGTCGCAGTCTCAGAATAAGGGCTCGGCCATTTAGGACTGAGATGAGGAGAAATTTCTTCACTCAGAGGGTGGTGAATCTTTGGAATTCTCTACCCCAGAGGGCTGTGGAGGCTCAGTCCTTGAGTATATTCAAGACAGAGATCGATAGATTTAAGGGAATCAAGGGGATATAAGGATAGCGCAGGAAAGTAGAATTGAGGTAGAAGATCAGCCATGATCTTATTGAATGGCAGAGCAGGCTCGAGGGGCCAAATGTCCTACTCCTGCTCCTATTTCTTATGTTCTTATGTTCAAGTGATGCAAGTGTAAATATCTTACTGCTCAGTACAGACTAAGCTGTGCACTTCAAAATCTTTGCCCTACATATTAGAAATGGCATTATAACTATTACATGTCATAAACGATATAATAAGAGTTCTTACTTCTGGAGATGGAACGGGATCTATTTAGTAGTACAGGGAGTGTTACTACTACTTGTGTAACTTGTGAAATATCCATAAATCAGACCATTCCGTTTGGTTTCAAGTCATTTCCGATCAAGTCAGGTTAGTAGCTATCATTTTACTAATCCCTGCTGGGAGGAATGAATGACAGGTCACAGGCATTTCCTCAAGTGCATGCCTTTCAGGGATATCCCTCACAAACCTTACGCAACTCATTCACAGACAAGTTTCTTACATGACCTCTTCCTTCCCCCTTCCTCCTCCCATGTACTGTACTACATCAAACTAAATCAGCACAGACAGGTTCAACAACTGCTGAAAGCTTTAACTTGTTCTCTGCCACCACTGACCTTTGGCACTTTTTTATAAAGATGATTTGCATGATGTACATGGCTCTAAAATTTACACTGATAGCAACCAAGGATCTGTGTTATTAGTACTGCCCACCTCCATGGGTTTGTTTTCCATCTTCCTGGAATTTCCTTCATATTTATAGGTCTGGTTGGATTCCTGCCAATAGAAATTTATAGGCCACTTGTGGTATCAAGGTAAAAAAATTTTGTGGAGTGAAATGTTACTTTCCAAAATACTACTAAATCCGAACAAGCATAACACACTTAAGCAGTATTTCACCCCGAGCTTAGAGTTCCAGCTTACCAAACCACCTCCCCACTCACATTTGGTAAAATTCCCCAATATAGTAGTAAACATTAATTGTAAAACACTGTTTTAATTACCAAACTGCACACTGAACCAAGTCAATCTGTTGTCAGTTTCAGCTGGAGACTGCAGACCTTTTTGCAAGCCAAACCTCTTTTTTGTGAAGCCAGGTTTTTAGAAGGGTTTTCACTTGCATTCGTTCTGATTGATTACTGAATCAATGGCCCATAATCTGCGGTCAGCAGTGAAGCAAAGGCGTTCGCCGCTGGCCCCAACGTAAGCTTCCCACAAAGATCTCATGATCTCTGTGGAGAGAAGTTTGGCTTTTTTGACGTTCAATTGAAATCGGCGTAAGTTAATGGGGATCCCCTAGTGCGAGCTGCTGTGACGTCAACAAGCTGTCTAAGCAGCCAATCACAGTGCAGAATTCTCACAGACTGAGAACCAGGAAGTGAGTAAGCTCCTTTGATTCTAACTTTTTAAAAATGTTAGAGAGCAAAACAAAGATTGGGGCTCTCACATGGGGAAAATGTAAACCTGAAATAAAGGTGAACAAACTTTTTTAAAAAGATACTTTTTTTTAAAGTTTCTTAAAAATTTTAATTTTTATTAAAATGAATAAATTTGACACTCCACAAAATTAGAATTTGTTTTTAAGGGCCATAACATTTGTTTAGCAGTCAATACGCTGTTAAAACCCCAGTTACACCTAATCCAAAAGGGTCTAACTTTTGATGGAGTATTTTAACAGCGATATTACCGCAGAAGAGCCGATATTTTTGTCAGTTTCCCTGATTTCACAGATTACCGGCTGTTGGTGGGGGGGGGGGGGGGGGGGGGGGCGAAAGAGAGCACAGCGCAGCTAATGTTGGAGCAGTGAATGACTGACTGCAACTTCAGGATTTCCACGTTTAGATGTGCATGCACTATATCCTGAAGTTGCGGTCAGTTTCACAGGGATAATAACAACAAACACTGTTCATTCGCTGTTATTACCCACCGCAAATTCCAGACCAAAGATAACATGAGCTCTGTAATTGATGGCAAACCTATTAAATTGCTATCAGGATTTAGCAGCGGTAAAATATGGAAACATGCAGAGGAAATCCAAACTTTTCAGGACCAAATAAATTATAAAACAAGAAACCTAGGCTTACAAAAGATGCTCCTGTACATCCCTAGTATCCAGAAGAGGATATATTAGTAATTAAGTGTCACCTTGGTTCAGTTGCTGGCACCCTACCTCTGATCTACAGGATTATGTGTTTAAGCCCCACTCAAGGACCTAATCATATAAACTGGGCTAACACTTCAGTGTTGTACTGAGAGAGTGCTACATTTTTGGAGGTGTTCCATTTTGGATGAGACATTGAACTGTTCAGGTGGATATAAAAGATCACTTGGTACAATTTGAAGATCGGCAAGATATTTTTTCTTCGTCTGCCTTCAACCAACACTCCAAAAACAGATTAGCTAGTCATTCATTTGCTGTTCATTTGTTTGTGTACAAATAGGCTGTTATGTTTTCCTACATAACAGTGACTGCACTTCAAAAGTAATCCATTGGTTGTAAAGCACTTTGGGACATACTTAGGACATTAAAGCACTGTATAAAAGCAAGTTCTTCCTTTTATGCCTGTAAACTAAATACCATCTATAGATTCATTTATATTAAAAGTTGCATGTGCACCACACTTTAAATGGGTCTGCAGCGCAAATAATGTTGTGTTTTTCCAACTAACTTTATTTGAGCAAATCAAAAAACAAACACTTAATTGCTGCTGAGCACATTTCTACCTTCATCCAACACTGTTCCAAATCCCAAGTCTGTTTATGAATCCTGCTTTTCCTGTTACTATATATACTAAATTTACACATATCCTGAAACTCAGTATGAGCAACACAACAGGAGGGTCACTAGTCCATGGCATAAAAATCAGGAGCAGGGGGTGGGGGGGATGTCACTGAGTTTAGTTCTACTTCACAGAATAGGATTAACAGGGAAAATGTGCTTTAACTAATAGGCAGTCGGGGGAGTGCTCCAGCTTATTTCACATTTGCTTTCCCTATACTCTATTCAAATTTACCACTATAAAACAGAAATGTTAAGAATTTTCTGACTGGCCGTGTGTATATGCTGTAAACTAACATTTTGGGGTCTAACATATTAATACCTCCTCAGTTTCAGTTTAAGGAAACACATTTTACAGATGAAGCAATTCACTCTCAAAGGTGCATGTAATAGGCAGAGGCTACCATTACAATCAATTCCTGGGAAGCTCCATGTGCATGACAATATCCCAACTCTGCATAAAACATGCACTGGAACTTAAATTTAATGGTATTTATAGGCAACACATTTTTACCGTTATCTGTCACCATATCAGATTTTCTATCCAGCAGGAAGAACAATGGAGACTGAAAGCTGTCTGCCTTTTCAGGTGGATGTAAAAGATCCCATGGACAGTAGGGCGCATTCATGGTGTCCCAGCCAACATGACTCCTTCAACCAACACCAAAAATAGATCAACTGATCATTCATCTTATCCATTGTTGTCGGGATCTTGGTGTGCAAATTGTCTGCTGCGATTGCCTACATAACAGTGACTACACTTCAAAAGTAATTATCAACATAGAAAAGTACTAGAACTAAAAAGACTATGCAGTCCATCTGACAGGTCCAAAACTAATACCCCTCAATCACTTACTCATCTTTATCCATTCTTCCTTAAATTTTTCCACATGTGCACCATCCTTTGTGTAGAATAGTTAAATCTAAACTGTCTGTGCAGCTTCCCTCTTTCTAAACTTGAACCCATGTCCCCTGGTTGGCATACTCAATCAAATTATCTCTCCTCGGCTTTCTCTTGTCCAGAGTAAACAATCCCAGGTTCTTCAACTTCTCATAGCTCAGATGCCTTAAGCTAGGTACCTTTCCCAACAACAACAATTTGTATTTATAAAGCGCCTTTAACATAGTAAAATGTCCCAAGGCGTTTCACAGGAGTATTAAAAGACAAAAAATTTGACACCGAGCCACATAAGGAGAAATTAGGGCAGGTCAAGCTTGGTCAAAGAGGTAGGTTTTAAGGAGCGTCTTAAAGGAGGAAAGAGAGGAAGGCGAGGCGGAGAGGTTTAGGCAGGGAAGTCCAGAGCTTAGGGCCTAGGTTACAGAAGGCACGGCCACCAATGGTTGAACGATTATAATCAGGGATGCTCAAGAGGGCAGAATTAGAGGAGCGCAGATATCTCGGGGGGGTTGTGGGGTTGGAGGAGATTACAGAGATAGGGAGGGGCGAAGCCATGGAGGGATTTGAAAACAAGGAGGAGAATTTTGAAATGGAAGTGTTGCTTAACCGGGAGACAATGTAGGTCAGCGAGCACAGGGGTGGTGGGTGTACGGGACTTGGTGCGAGTTAGGACATGGGCAGCCGAATTTTGGATGACCTCAAGTTTACGCAGGGTAGAATGTGGGAGGCCAGCTGGGAGTGCGTTGGAATAGTCAAGTCTAGAGGTAACAAAGGCATGGATGAGGGTTTCAGCAGCGGATGAGCTGAGGCAAGGGCGGAGACGAGCGATGTTATGGAGGTGGAAGTAAGCGGTCTTAGTTATGCTGCGGATATGTGGTCGGAAACTCATTTCAGGGTCAAATATGACACCAAGGTTGCGAACAGTGTGGTTCAGCCTCAGAGAGATTTTAGGGAGAGGGATGGAGTCTGTGGCTAGGGAACGGAGTTTGTGGTGGGGACCAAAAACAATGGCTTCGGTCTTCCCAATATTTAATTGGAGAAAATTTCTGCTCATCCAGAACTGTATGTCGGACAAGCAGTCTGACAATTTAGACACTGTGGAGGGGTTGAGAGAAGTGGTGGTGAGGTAGAGCTGGTTGTCGTCAGCGTACATGTGGAAACTGACGCTGTGTTTTCGGATGATGTCGCCAAGGGTAAACATGTAGATGAGAAATAGGAGGGGGCCAAGGATCGATCCTTGAGGGATACCAGAGGTAACGATGCGAGAGCGGGAAGAGAAGGCGTTGCAGGTGATTCTCTGGCTACAATTAGATAGATAAGAATGGAACCAGGCGAGTGTAGTCCCACCCAGGTGGACGGCGTTGGAGAAGAATGGAGTGGTCAACCGTGTCAAAGGCTGCAGACAAGTCAAGAAGGACGAGGAGGGATAGTTTACCTTTGTCACAGTCACAAAGGATGTAATTTGTGACTTTGATGAGAGCTGTTTCAGTACTGTGGCAAGTGCGGAAACCTGATTGGAGGGATTCAAACATGGAATTGCGGGAAAGATGGGCACGGATTTGGGAGGCGACAACATGTTCAAGGACTTGGGAGAGAGGAAAGGGAGGTTGGAGATGGGGCGGTAGTCTGCAAGGACGGAGTGGTCAAGGGTTATTTTTTTGAGGAGAGGGGTGATGACGGCAGGTTTGAGGGAGAGGGGGACAGTACCTGAGGAGAGAGAATCATTAACAATGTCAGCTAACATGGGAGCCAGAAAAGGAAGTTGGGTGGTCAGCAGTCTGGTGGGAATAGGTGTCGAGGGAGCAGGAAGTGGGTCTCATGGACAAGATGAGTGCGGTGAGGTTATGAGAGGAGATCGGAGAGAAACTGGAGAAAGATGTGAGTTCAGGGCTAAGGCAGGGGGAAATCTTAGAGGAAGTTTCGCCCAGTGAGCTAGGGGAAAGGAAGGGAAGTGGTAGAGGCAGCTGAACGGATGGCCTCAATCTTGGAGACAAAGAAGTCCATGAGCTCCTCACACTTGTCGGAGGTGAGGGTGGAGGAGACAGGGGAGAGGAGTTTAAGAAGACGGTTAGCAGTATAGAATAGGAGCTGGGGTTTATCTTTGCATTCCAGAATGATTCTGGAATAGTGAGCAATTTTGGCAGACGAGAGCAGGACCCGATAACGCTTTATGTGGTCCAGCCAGTTCTGGCGGTGAATGGCTAAACCAGTTGTGCGCCATATGTTCAAGTCTGCGTCCCTTGGACTTAAGGGAGCGGAGATGAGGCCTGTACGAGGGGGAGCAGCCAGGGTGATAGAGAGTAATTGTTTTAATAGGGACTAGTGCATCAAAGGTGGTGGTGAGGGTGTAGCTGCAGAAATGGAGGGCCAAAGGCTAGACAGTTGGGATTTCATAAGTGCAGTTGTAAGAGAGATGGGAGAGTTTGTTCCAGGGTGGACACAGAAGGAAGTATGGGTGGGGGGGTGGAAGGGGGATGTTTGTGGAGAGCGATACGAGGAAGTGGTCAGAGATGGCCTTATCTGCGATTGACACGATGGGAGTAGCGAGGCCACGAGAATTGGACAATTTTCCAGGTGTGGGTCGACACAGACTCATCATCTCCTAGGATTAGTGCTTTATCCCTCTGGCTATACATCCCAAGATCTAGTGAGCGCTCCTTACTGTTGCCACATACTGTGCACCACAGGATCTGAAGTGATTTTAGGACAGTCTAATAACATGATAAGGCATATAAATGCAAGTTCTTGTTTTCTTTCCAACCTGTTGTGGCACTTAGCTACCGCTGAACAAGTATGATGGTTGGGAACATGCACCAGATTTTACAATATTCCACTTCTTCCTTTTATGAAACCTAATTAATTCCTTCCTAACACAGTTACTATACTTTGAAGCAACAGACAATGTAAGACGACTTATTTTATCAATTGTAAATGCTGAAGGTTTCACTCGACTATTGATTCACTTTTGCTGTTTAAGTGCTTCTAAGACTATATGAAATAAACCAGACGCAAGAACATATGAATTAGGAGCAGGAGTAGACCATACGGCCCCTCAAGGGCAAGTAGAGAGAAGCTATTTTCCCTCATGGGGAAGTTCAGAAAAAAAGGGCATAACCTTAAAATCTCTCCAAGAAGCTGTTGATGCTAGGTCAATTGAAAATTTCAAACCTGAGATTGATAGATTTTTGTTAGTCAAGGGTATTAAGGGTTACAGAACCAATGCGGGTAAATGGAGTTAAGATACAGATCAAACATAATCTAATTGAATGACAGAACAAGCTCAAGGAGCTGATTGGTCGACTCCTGTTGCTATGTAAGTCTATCACTCTACTGCTGCTGTTCTCTGTGATTTTTATTATAATTTTCTAACATTCTTCCATTAGACCACCCGATAATGACAAATATTTCTGCCAAATGCTAAAGGAATAAAATAACTGCATACATTATTTATTGTATATTTTTGCTTGGTTTGGCTAAAGTAGTTTTTTTTTAAAGAAAAATACTTGACTGGTAGAAACTTCAAATGGTCCTCTAGTCAGTCAAATGTTGATATAAATACTGTATATGTATTTTCTTCCATTTTACAATGTTTGAGCATTCACAACCTACATCAAGGAAGGAAGGAGAAAATATGGTCCATATCCATATATTTTCTTCTTGCGGCCTCCAAACAATTGCTTACTCCATCGTGCTCTCAAAATCAAAAAGGGGAACAAAGTGGCTTTTACTTTGATTTTGACCAGGCCCTCATAACCACAAATGACTGTCTGCATTTTGCATGCAGAGTCAGCCTTTAGACCCTGCATCTGCACTGTCCATGCTTGTGGCTTGAAATCAGATAGAAATCAAATTTTCCACACTCCTCCCAGGTCTCCTCATGAACTAGGCATATGCGCAACATGTTTCATACGAACAATGACGGACAGGTAAAGACCCTCTGGTACATCGGGGGTCTGTCCCACACAATTGTGATACCTTGTGTATCACAATATATACACTCCATCCCACCCGAAACCATGTGATCTCCTGGGAGAGGTAAAAAAGTTAGAAACCCAGGCCAATTTGGGGAAGAAAATCTGGGAAATTTCTCTCCGACCCATCTAGGCAATCGCAACTAGTCCAGATCATCATACTGGCCCTGAATTCCCTGCCGTACCTACCTTCTGTATGAGGGGATCTCCGCTGCAGCCAGAAACAGGTCCAGCTCTCGCTTGAAGGAATTCAGCGAACCAGCATCCACCGCATGAGACGGCAGCCTGTTCCAGAGGTCCACTATTTTCTGGGAAAAGAACCAACTCCTGACATCTAACCTAGATCTAGCCTGAAACAACTTAAACCTATTTAATTGAAACAAACTGTCAACTGAAACACAATCTATTCCCTTCATTATCACAAACCTCAATCAGATCACCTTTAAGTCTACGCTTCTCTAAAGTGTAGAGTCCCAACTCTTTTAGCCTATCTTGATAACTAAGATACTTTTCCTGTGAGAGATTGGTTGGTAACACTGAGCAAGCAAAAAAAACTGGTGCTGAGTGCTGCTCACATCTGGGCTCCGCAAATTCACTGCTGGTCCCCGGACTCTGCAGTATATCCCAAGTGAGCATTTCTGAAACGGTTGACAATTTTGCCTGGATCAGTAGAGAAAACAAGAAATAGACAAACCCAAACAGTAAAGAATTTTCTGGGGTTACAGGGTCTCACGGAGGGAATGACAGCAGGGAAATCAGAGTCTTTGTAATAATAAAAAGCAATTATTAGGGAGTGGTAAAGTCTAATTAAATATTTTCTGAATAACCACCTGATATATCTGAAGCCGGGATTTAGAGATGTAAAACCAAAATAATTGTTTCAAATATCAGATAAACTGGTCTTTTCTTGCCCTTTTTCTACCAATTTCTTTTTTCATTGCCATTTCCTTGCCACTATTTTTTTTCCATTTATTTAGCACCTCTTCACATCTAAAAATGTTTCACACAATGAATTATTTTGAAAAAATAAAATTATGGAAGAAAATATGGCAGTCATTTTGCACACAGCAAGATCCCATAAACATGCCTCTAGCCAAGCTGTTCCAGTACAGCTACAACACTGGCATCTACCCGACCAAGTGGAAAATTGCCCAGATATGTTCTGTCCACAAAAAGCAGGACAAATTCAATCTGAACAATAACCGTCCCATCAGTCTACTCTCAATCATCAGCAAAGTGATGGCAGGTCGTCAGTGCTATTAAGCGGCACTTACTAATAATGCTCGGTTTGTGTTCCGCCAGGACCACTCGGCTCCAGACCTCATTACAGCCTTGGTCCAAACATGGACAAAAGAGCTGAATTCTAGAGGTGAGGTGAGAGTGACTGCCTTTGACATCAAGGCAGCATTTGACCTAGTGTGGCATCAAGAAGACCTAATAAAATTGAAGTCAATGGGAATTAGGGGGAAAACTCTCCACTGGCTGGAGTCATACCTAGCACAAAGAAGGATGGTTGTGGTGGTGGGAGGTCAATCATCTCAGCCCCAGGACATCGCTGCAATATTTCTTCAGGGCAGTGTCCTAGGCCCAATCATCTACAGTTGCTTCATCAATGACCTTCCCTCCATCATAAGGTCAGAAGTGGGGAAGTTCGCTGATGATTGCACAGTGATCAGTTCCATTCACAACTCCTCAGAGAATGAAGCAGTCCAAGCCCGCATGCGGCAATATTCAGGCTTGGGATTACCATCAATGGGATTACCATTGCTAAATCCCTGCCATCAACATCCTCGGGGTCACCATTGATCAGAAACATAACTGGACCAGCCACATAAATACTGTGGCTATAAGGGCAGATCTGAGGCTGGGTATTCTACGGCAAGTGACTGACCTCCTGATTCCCATCATCTACAAGGTGCAAGTCAGGAGTGTGATGGAATACTCTCCACTTGCCTGGATGAGTGCAGCTCCAACAACACGCAAGAAGCTAGATACCATCCAGGACAAAGCAGACTGCTTGATTGGCACCCCATCCACCACCTTAAACATTCACTCCCTCCACCACCGACGTACCATGGCTGCAGTGTGCATCATATACAAGATGCACTGCAGCAACTCGCGAAGGCTTCTTTGACAGCACCTCCCAAACGCGCAACCTCTACCACGTAGAAGGACAAGGGCGGCAGGCGCATGGGAACACCACCGCCTGCAAGTTCCCCTCCAAGTAACAAACCATCCTGACTTGGAAATATATTGCTGATCCTTCATCGTTGCTGGGTCAAAATCCTGGAACTCCCTCCCTAACAGCACTGTGGAAGTACCTTTACCACACGGACTGCAGCGGTTCAAGGCGGCGGCTCACCATCACCTTCTCAAGGGCAACTAGGGATGGGCAATAAATGCTGGCCTTGCCAGCGAAGCCCACATCCCATGAATGAATAAAAAAAAGGCATGAGATCAATCATACCATGTCAACCATTAGACTTATGGGGGCTGAGACAGTGAGCCCGCACTTGCCATCCATTTTCCCCAGTCTGCCTCCTCCAGTAGCTAATGCACAGGAAGAGGTCCCTGCCTCCTCTCCATGCCAGTTCCAGCACTAATGGCTGGGATTTCAGCCTCTGTATACTGTATGTGGGAATTCATGAGAAGGGGAGTTCTTGCTTACAGTACACACAATCAGCAATTCCAGCATTTAATACTGGCAGCAGCACAAACAGGAAACAGGGACCTGCTTGGGTGCATTAACCTGGCACATGTGGGTGAAGGTGCTGGAGGGGAAGAGGGAATAAAGGATAAAGGCAATGAATGGTACTGAAGAGGAGACGGAAGCAGGCAGTGGTGTTTCGGTGAGAGAAAAGGAGAGAAGCTGGGAGTGGGGTGGGGGAGGAAAGAGTGCCAGCATTGTCAAATGAGGGTGGTAGAGTACCAGCACGAATTGGAAGCGGGAAGAGAGTGCCAGAGAGCGCTAGCTTTAACTCAAGGAGTGGAACAAGAGTGCCAACATTACTGGGTTGGAGCGGGAGAAGTGCCAGGTTGAACTAATGAAGGAGTGGGAGAAGAATATCAGTGTAAACAGAGCACGAGGGGGAATTTTGAAGGAGAAGGAAGTGTCTCGCTGAAAGAGTGGAGAATTAGATGGGGTACAGTGTCTCTTTGAGCCGGTTCTAGATAGGCTGGAGTGCCTAGTGAACTAGGATGGTAGGGAATTAAGATGCGAGAGTGTGATTATTCCAAGTATTGATCACTCTCTGCCTGAAAAGGTACTTTCTAACATCACTTTGTACCAGTTTACCTTTGAGGGGCTCAATCCTTTTCCTTAAATTAATAACTTAAGAACATAAGAAATAGGAGCAGGAGTAGGTCATTCGGCCCTTCAAGCCTGCTCCATCCCATTCAATAAGATCATGGCTGATCTTCGACCTCATCTCCACTTTCTCGCCCTATCCCCATATCCCTTGATTCCCTTAATATCCAAAAATCTATCGATCTGTTTTGAATATACTCAATGACTGAACATCCACAGCCCTCTGAGGTAGAGAATTCCAATTCTGTCTCCCCCTGCACCCACATCTTTTCTTTAGTGATCTACATTGTGTCTATATGATCACTGCACCCATATGAATAGAATCTAACAACATGTTCAAAATGCTGATTTAATCAAGGAGCTGAGCCAGAGGTTGTGCACATGGTGGTTATATAATCACCAGCTTACATAACTAATACAAACTACACAACCCCAAAAAAGCTGAAGAATGGCCTTATGACGTGAAAACAAGTAGTTGCATAGGCTTAGTCACTTAAGTATACCCAACTTTCCTTCATCTACATTGTGTGTACAGTTTAGTGTATGGTGCACACCCCAGTGCAGTGTCTTAATGCTACAACAGCTTGCCTCTGCAGCTGGGCATTTCATACTGGCCTATTAGAATGAACACAGGCAAAGACAGAAGTGGAGTCTGCCTTTGATCTGTGCCACTCGCCTTCAGGATAAATGCAACGTGAAAGGGTAACATGACATCACCATGCGGCTGCCCATCTTGTATCTCAATTCAGTTGGTTTTGGCAGCCTGAGGTTTGCTACATTGTACATGAATCACCCTCTATCCAGCTGTTAACGTACTGAAAGAGAACAAGTAACACATCTATTCAAACCCCCCACTCCAAGCTATCACTTCACACAGAACACCACAGTTATCAAGTAACACACAAAATGAGATAAAAGGCTCCATGTTAACAGCCCCTAGCAGATTTGGCAATTTATTCTCAGCCTTTATGAGGCTTCTCAAACCAAGCCATTGCTGTGTTCATTTCGAAAGGTGGACCATGAGCAGATTTCTTGTGTTGATCATCCAGTTTGAAAGCCCCAAAATATCACATCTCCGGCTGCTTGTAGAAAATAATTCTCAGTTTAATCTTATCTATACATAAGCTAGCAATGGAGCAGTCCCTCCACAGAAACTGCCAGAAGTCTGATTGTTTAACTTGCAGGTTGCTAAGGAAACTATGTCATTACTTGTGTGCTGTGTTCGTGACTCAAATTCCAAAACGTTAACAACAACAACTTGTATTTATATAGCCCCTTTAATATAGTAAAACATCCCAAGGCGCTGCACAGGAGTATTAAAAGACAAAAAATTTGACACCGAGCCACATGAGGAGAAATTAGGGTAGGTGACCAAAGACTTGGTCAAAGAGGTAGGTTTTAAGGAGGAAAGAGGTAGCAAGGCGGAGAGGTTTAGACAGGGAATTCCAGAGCTTAGGCAACAGAAGGCACGGCCACCAATGGTTGAGCAATTATAATCAGGGATGCTCAAGAGGGCAGAATTAGAGGAGCGCAGATATCTCGGGGTGGGGGGGGGGGTTGTGGGGCTGAAGGAGATTACAGAGATAGGGAGGGGCGAGGCCATGGAGGGATTTGAAAACAAGGATGAGAATTTTGAAATGGAGGTGTTGCTTAACTGGGAGCCAATGTAGGTCAGCGAGCACAGGGGCGATGGGTGAACGGGACTTGGTGTGAGTTAGGACACGGGCAGCCGAGTTTTGGATGACTTCAAGTTTACGTAGGGTAGAATGTGGGAGGCCAGGCAGGAGTGCGTTGGAATAGTCAAGTCTAGAGGTAACAAAGGCATGGATGAGGGTTTCAGCAGCGGATGAGCTGAGGCAAGGGCGGAGACGGGCAATGTTATGGAGGTGGAAATAGGCGGTCTTTGTTATGCTGTGGATATGTGGTCGGAAGCTCATTTCAGGGTCAAATATGACACCAAGGTTGTGAACAGTGTGTTTCAGCCTCAGACAGATGTTAGGGAGAGGGATGGAGTCTGTGGCTAGGGAACGGAGTTTGTGGCGGGGACCGAAAACAATGGCTTCGGTCTTCCCAATATTTAATTGGAGAAAATTTCTGCTCATCCAGAACTGGATGTCGGACAAGCAGTCTGACAATTTAGAGACCGTGGAGGGGTTGAGAGAAGTGGTAGTGAGGTAGAGCTGGGTGTCGTAAGCATACACGTAGAAACTGACGCTGTGTTTTCGGATGATGTCGCCAAGGGGCAACATGTAGATGAGAAATAGGCGGGGCCAAGGATAGATCCTTGGGGGACACCAGAGGTAACGATGCGAGAGCGGGAAGAGAAGCCGTTGCAGGTGATTCTCTGGCTACGATTAGATAGATATGAATGGAACCAGGCGAGTGTAGTCCCACCCAGCTGGACGACGGTGGAGAGGCGTTGGAGAAGGATATAGTGGTCAACCGTGTGTCAAAGGCTGCAGACAAGTCAAGAAGGACGAGGCAACAAGTTAACTACAGTCGCACTGGCCTGTACTCTAGTGGGCAAGAATATGCACTAAATTATGAAAATTACTGACAGTATTAAACTATATGGTCCAGCATAGATTCAATCTCTATGGGGATAATCTGCAATGACAATCTACAAAAATGGCACAAAAATAGCATCTGAAAAAGTAGCAACTGACAACCTGGATGACTAATAACAACCTGCTTATGTCCTGAAGTTTCCTGAGGAAAGCAGAAAGATAAAAATACAGAACATGCATGTTATTTTAGGAAATGGGTGGATAAAGTCAACACTAAAATGTGCGTTCTTTTTCAGCGAAATGATGTCTTGTTCATAACCATTCCAGTCCTGGAGTTTATTTTAAAAAGTGTTTCCAATCCATGCACTATTACAGCATGTTCCTGTAGACAAAGCAACTTCAAAGCTTAATCTGTCACGTTTCTGGCAAATATACAGCTGTTCGAAAATCTCACAACAGTAACGTGGGACTGAGGCACCCGAGGATTACTATATATTAAGCTCCAAGCCCATCAGAGTTGGAAAAAGGGCTTTCCCGAATGAAGGAGTCATAAGCAAATGTGTTACATTGTTTGTGGAATGTTCTCATGCAAACTACTATAAATTAGAATAGGTGGGGTGGGGGTATGAGTAATAAAGAAAAAAAAACTTTCATTTATATAGCACCTTCCACGACCTCAGGATGTCCCAAAGCGCTTCACATCCAATGAAGTACTTTTGAAGTGTAGTCACTAATGTAGGGAAATTGGACTTAAGCACTTTTTTCCCCATACCTCACTTTTCTGATTTTCTCTCTGCCCAAGATTTTACTTGTCTGTTTGGGCTCAGTACCGCTGTATTGCACAGCTAAGCCATCGGGGAAACTATCCAGCACCAATACTGGAGTGGTCCTGGACTGCACAGAAATCTGACAGCACTGTAGTGAACAATTCCAATGCGTTCAGAACTGCAGGATAAGAGCATATGGCTAAGACAACTCACTGGTACACTGATGTAAAGTAATTAAAAATGCAAATACTGTACTTCATACACAGAGATGTTCATAGGCATTTCCCCTCCCTCCCCATCAAGCTCCCACTTCGAGATATCTGTGCTCCTCTAATTCTGGCCTCTTGAGCATCCCCGATTTTAATCGCTCCATCATTGGTGGCCGTGCCTTCAGCTGCCAAGGCCCTAAACTCTGGAATTCCCTCCCTAAACCTCTCCACCTCTCTTTCCTCCTTTAAGACGCTCCTTAAAATCTACCTCTTTAACCAAGCTTTTGGTCATGTGCCCTAATGTCTCCTTACGTGGCTCAGTGTCAAACTTTGTTTCAGAACACTCCTGCGACGTGCCTTGGACGTATTACTACGTTAAAGGTGCTATATAAATACAAGTTGTTTTTGTTGAATTAGTTATTCTCATGTCATCTCCCTGCTCTTTCCTTGTATCCTTTATTACTTTTTTCAAGCATTTATCCAATTTCCCCTTCTACTTGATTTCAACAACTACTTGAGGAAAAGCATTTAATATCTTTATAACTGTTAAAAAAAAAATCCTGCTCACCTTTAGGCTTTGAGTACTAGTCTTATGTTTATGCCCCCTTGATCTCCTCTGCTCCAGTGAATACAGTGAAGTGTTGGAGGTGGTTTTACAAAAACACAGTGTACAGGAAGCTTTCTTAGGGCAATAAGCATGTTCCTTAGTACACTCGATCCTCTTGGAAGAGCAGTCCATGGTTTTCAAGCACTGCAATTAATCTTTTGCTATGGATCCCCATACAGATGTTAACCACATTTTTTTTTTTTACAAAGTGTATGACTAACTGTTCTCCTTAAGGGTAGGAACAGGGAGAAGGGCTAGATGGGGTCAAGTTGGCTTAAAGATGACAGGCCTGGTGACAGGAGATTGGAAGAGAGTTGATCTTCTGTGTCAGATGCAGATTCGCCAGAATTATTAAATTATGAGGACAGGTTGCATAAACTTGTCTTGTATTCCCTTGACTATAGAAAATTGAGGGGGTGATCTGATCGTGGTGTTTAAAATGTTAAAAGGATTCGATAGGGTAATTAGAGAAACTATTTCCTTTGGTGAAGGAATCAAGAATGAGAGGACATAACCTTAAAATTAGAACGTGGCCATTTAGGAGGGAAATCAGGATGCACTTTTTCACACAAAGATTAGTAGAAATCTGGAAAAGGTTGTGGATGCTGGGACAATTGGAGCTTTTAAGACTGAAATCAATAGATTTTTGTTAGGTAAGGGTGTCAAGGGATATGGAACTGAGGTGGGTAAATGGAGTTGAGATACAGATCAGTCATGATCTAATTGAATGGCGGAGCATCTTTGAGGGCTGCATGGTCTATTCCTGTTCCTATAATCCAATAGCTGAGCTAGGAAAGTCTGCAGTAGTCCTGAATGCTGTTGATAATCGATTAGCCAGCCCGGCTCATAGATGAGTCTCGTCAATGGGGTTGAGATTCTTCTCATAGTTCCAGATAACTTTGGGTTGTGTGGGCCTAGCTAGACAACCAACAGGAAGTGTATCAGTGCCCTGTGTTGGCAATCTACACAGTTGTAGCAAGTTAAAATCCAGCAGCACCCCTGTGCACACTTGGGAGCCAGCCCATAACTTTGGCCCCAAAATAGAGTGCATTCCTGTGGCGAGGGATGTGCACATAGAAACTCTTCTTAAGTGGGTTTCTTAGCAGTTTGGTTTGAGACTCTCAAGCAAGGCTTCTGCATATATCAAGACACCTGAATGACCTAAGAGTGTACTCTCCCTAGTTATGAGGGTAGTTGGGCTGGTGGTGCAGAGGAGGCACTATTCATAAAGGGAAGCCTTTACCTGCATTGAAAACTGTTACAAGATGTGCCAACACACTTTCAGACAAAGATTCAGATCTGTAACAACAGGTTTCTAAAAATAATTTATAATTGCAAATACAAAAATACCTGCAACACAAGAACAGAAAATTATCTCATGCACAGAGGCAGATGGTAAAACTCATTTGTGAAATGCCTTTCACAGTGGTGTGCACAGATTGCTCACCACCACAATCATAAGTGAAACACAGGTTTTACAACCAGGAAATATATATCTCTTAAGTCAATCTCAAGCACTGGTCAAACAATTCAATTCCTGTTCATGCAAAGCAAGACTCAACAAATTATTCAAGAAGAAAATTAGATGCAAAATTTCCATTAAAATACCCTCATTATGCTTATTATGAATAAAATGGCCAATAAGGGGTCACAAAGAGACAGAGCATAGATTTTATGCATGTGATTCCCTAATCTTAGCTGCTCCACCAGGGTGGGAATAGAGGTAAGGGCCTTCATAAATAGAGGCACAGAAGTGGAAGGAAGTAAAAATACAAAACACAAGTCATCTCAGTTTGCTCTGATTTGTTACCCAAAAATAACCTAGTGCTTTGTTAAGACATGATTACCACAAAGATTTGAAAATCTAGCATGCTTTTTCAAATGGAAAACTTTCTCCCTTACACAGACCAACAAAGCATTAAAAAAAAGATCAACTCTAGAGCACTGTGCCACAGAATGCCTGATGTGAGCTAGCAACCTTGCAATTGCCGACATAGTAAATTCCAGATCCTAAATGTATCAAAGTTGGGATGGGGAAGGTAGTTACAAGTGGCAATTGGCTGCTTCCCAACATCAAGGATTGGATGTGTGATATCGATCATAAGCAACTATTGGCATCCTTAGCAACCAACTTCATCACGGGGCAGGAAGCAAATTACCTGCACCTTCTTAGTCATTGATTAATGCATTGGTGGGCAAAGATCAAAATCAAAACCAAAAGAGAGAAATTGGTAAAAGGAAGAAAAATGTTGTGCTTATACTGTGATAGAAGTCTTTAAAGAAAGTCAAAATACAAGCACTTGTACCACAGCAGACTACTAACAAATACTAACTATTCCTCACCAATGCTAAGACCATAGTTACCGTGGGCAGATTCAACGGAATTTGACAACTGTAGTCTAAGAAAGCACAGAAAAAAACACTTGTATTTATATTGCGTAGAAGAATGTCCCAAGGTGCTTCACAGAGGAGTAATCAGAAATAACCACCCAGCCAAAGAACGACATATTAGGAGGGGTGACCAAAACTTTGATCAGAGGTGGGTTTTAAGGATGATGTTGAGGAAGGTAGGGAATGGCAAAGCATGGGGCCGAGACAGCTGAGGGAATGGCTGCCAATGGTGGGGCGAAACAAGGGAAATGCTCAAAAGGTCAGAGTCAGAGGATTGGGAGTAGCCTGATTGGGAGAAGGTCGATGATCTTTCATCAGAACGGTTCTGATAAAAGGTCATTGACCTGAACCATTAACTCAGTTTCTCTCTCCACAGATGCTGCCTGGCCTGGTGAGAGTTTCCAGCATTATCTGTTTTTATTTCAGATTTCCAGCATCCGTAGTATTTTGCGATTGTTTTTCTGTCTATAGCATACTGTTTTCACTGTTTAGTATTCATGTGGTGCTGTGTTGTAGCTTCACCAGGTTAGCACCTTATTTTCAGGTACCCTTGGTGCTGTTCCTGGCATGCTTTCTCGTGAAATGGTTCACTTGTGACTTGTAGTCAGTCAAATGCCCTTGAAATGTATTCCAATACATGATTAGCCTTGTTTATAACTTTATACAGGCGGTAAACAAATAGCAATAATCACGCACATCCTTATCAACCTTGCTAACAGATACCTCTGTCACAGATATATTTCATGTTCTAACTTTAGAGGTCAGAGGAATAATTTGAAAATATCTTAGTTAGATTTAATAAGTAGGGTTGGGTAATTATCATGATAGGACTATTTGCACAAGGTCTGTGTGATCAGACAGCTTGGTAGAATAGTTTTCTTTCTTTAGCTTCTTGCTTTGTTATGAGCTGTCTTGTTTATGGGCAACCTCCATAGGAGTAGATTGGGTATGCAAGGGTGACGCACCAGAATGAGAACTACGGTGAGTCTGTGCCAATTTAAGAACACAGAACATGATTCGAGACTTAGGCTGACCGGTTTGGACCATTCAAGAACAAGTACAAATAACTTTGTGACAAAAACAAATGGCCAGGAAGCTTACTGGAGGTAAAATCAGTCCAGACAACCTAGAGGAAAATGCAGAGATCATGCACAGTCCCACATTCATACAACTAATTTCATTATACAAACAAACTGCAAACAAAAACAATGGTTCCTGCAGAAACTCTGCTCCAGGGTTAAGAATTTATTTGAAAGAATATTTAGGATTTAGATGTATAGTGAATGCTGCACCATATTACGGAGGTCCATATGTCTTCTTCATTACTTCGAGGGAAATGGTTGCAGGGAAATGGTGTTAGGGAAATTGACGGGATTGAAGGCCGATAAATCCCCAGGGCCTGATAATCTACATCCTAGGGTACTTAAGGAAGTGGCCCTAGAAATAGTAGATGCATTGCTGATCATCTTCCAACATTCGATGGAATCTGGAACTGTACCCATGGATTGGAGGGTAGCCAATGTTACCCCACTATTCAAAAAGGGTGGTAGAGAGAAAGCGGGGAATTACAGACCGGTAAGCCTGACATCGGTAGTGGGGAAAATGCAAGAGTCCATTATAAAGGATGTAATAGCTGAGCACTTGAAAAACAGTGACAGGATCGGACAAAGTCAACATGGATTTACAAAAGGTAAATCGTGCTTGACTAATCTACTGGAATTTTTTGAGGATGTAACTGGGAAAATAGATAAGGGAGAACCAGTAGATGTGGTGTATTTGGACTTTCAAAAGGCTTTCGATAAGGTCCCGCATAAGAGATTAGCGTGTAAAGTTAAGGCACATGGGATTGGGGGCAAGGTATTGACTTGGATAGAGAACTGGTTGGTGGACAGAAAGCAGAGAGTAGGAATTAATGGGTCTTTTTCCGAGTGGCAAGCAGTGACTAGTGGGGTACCGCAGGGATCGGTCCTTGGACCCCAGCTATTCACAATATACATTAATGATCTAGATAAGGGAACTAAATGTAATATCTCCAAGTTTGCAGATGACACAAAGCTGGGTGGGAGTGTGTGCTGCGAGGAGGATACCGAGAAACTCCAGGATGATTTGGACAGGTTTGGTGAGTGGGCAGAAGCGTGGCAGATGCAATATAACGTGGATAAGTGCGAGGTTATCCACTTTGGTGTCAAAAACAGAAAGGCAGACTATTATCTGAATGGCAATAGATTGGGAGAAGGGGAAGTGCAACGAGACCTAGGTGTCCTTGTGCACCAGTCGCTGAAAGTAAGCATGCAGGTGCAGCAGGCGGTGAAGAAGGCAAATGGTATGTTGGCCTTCATAGCGAAAGAGTTTGAGTATAGGAACAGGGATGTCCTGCTGCAGTTGTACAGGGCCTTGGTGAGACCACACCTTGAGTACTGTGTGCAGTTTTGGTCGCCTTATCTGAGGAAGGATGTTCTTGCCATGGAAGGAGTTCAGCGAAGATTCACAAGGCTGATACCTGGGATGGCAGGAATGACATATGAGGAGAGATTGGGTCGATTGGGCTTATACTCGCTGGAGTATAGAAGAATGAGAGGGGATCTCATCGAAACATATACAATTCTGACAGGTCTGGACAAACTAGATGCAGGAAGAATGTTCCTGATGGTCGGAGAGTCCAGAACCAGGGGTCATAATCTAAGGATAACGGGTAAGCCATTTAGGACAGAAATGAGGAAGAATTTCTTCACCCAGAGAGTGGTGAACCTGTGGAATTCTCTACCACAGAAGGTAGTTGAGGCCAAGTCATTAAATATATTCAAGAATGAGTTAGATATATTTCTTAAAGCTAAAGGTATCAAGGGATATGGGGAGAAGGCAGGTACAGGGTACTGAGTTTGGATGATCAGCCATGATCTCATCGAATGGCGGAGCAGGCTCGAGGGGCCGAATGGCCTACTCCTGCTCCTCGCTTCTATGTTTCTATGATAACAACTGATAACTGCAAAGGACTGTGCTAAAACATTTATGATTATGTTATAAAGAATGCAAAAGACTGCTGTTCATAACAGAATATGAACTGGGCCTTCATAATGCAGCCAAATAATTAGAATCTAACAATTTCCTGATTTAAATTCCCATCTCCAAACCAGGACACCACAAAGAAGTCAGTAATAAAGGTCAGGTACTGGCATAACAGAGATATCATGGCGAAGTGCTAGGAACATTAAAGGTCTGTCCCATTACCCACTCACAATTTTTCATCTTTTTCTCCTTTACACCACCGTTTTTCATTTCTAACATTGGTGTTATAACTTCAAAACAAAGAAACATGGGGTGTCTGTCAATGTAGAGAACAGACAGTAAGAAGATATGATCAACGTTCCTTTATGTGGAATTTGCCGGATGCAGGTCCTCACAGCTCCCTCACTGATGTTGCAAAGATTCCTGTTATCATAGAATTACAGGAAACTCTTATTAACCGGCACCCAAATATCCGGAAATCTCTCTTAACCGGCAAAATTCTTGAGTAGGTAACCGGGGTTTTCCTTCATCTCTCGTTTAAAATTAACTTAAAAAAAAAACCCGAGGCGTTTGCCTTGTATCGGAGCGTGTAGATTGGGAGGGGAATGTGCAGCCCGGGTAGGCAGCGGACACGACAGATGGTCAGCTGGCGGTCCCCGGGGAGACGGAGCTCCGAATGCAGGCGCATGTCAATGTGGACGGGGCTCTCGTACGTTGGGAGATATAACTCTCCGTTATCCGGACTTTTTGATTAACCGGCACCACGCCGGTCCCGTCGGTGCCGGTTAATAAAGAGTTTCCTGTATATAGCACAGAGGGAGGCCATTTGACCCATCATGCCTGTGCCAGCTCTTTGAGCTATCCAATTAGTCCCATTCTCCTGTTCTTTCCACTTAGCACTGCAAATCTTTCCTTTTCAAGTATACATCCAATTCCCTTTTGAAAGTTACTGTTGAATCAGCTTCTACCAACCTTTCAGGCAGTGCATTCCTGATCATAACAACTCGCTGAGTAAAAAAAAAAATTATCTTTGGTTCATTTGCCAATTACCTTAAATCTGTGTCCTCTGGTTACCAACCCTCCTGTCACTGGAAACACTTTCTCCTTATTTACTCTATCAAAACCCTTCATAATTTTGAACACCTCTATTAAATCTCATCTTAACCTACTCTGCTCTAAGGAGAACACCACCAGCTTTTCTAATCTCTCCACATAACTGAAATCCCTCATCCCTGGTATCATTCTAGAAATTTCCTCTGCATTCTTCCCAAGGTCTTCATATCCTTCCTAAAGTGTGGTGCCCAGAATTGGACACAATACTCCAGCTGAGGCCTAACCAGTGATTGATAAAGGTTTACCATAACTACCTTACTTTTGTACTCTTTGCCTCTATTTATAAAGCCCAAAATCCCATGTGCTTTTTTAACAGCATTATCAACTTAATGTTTGGAAGGAACCAGAGCCATAACAGTTGAGGGTTGTGGTGACCTTCATTTCAACTGTTAACGCCCTGCAGTATTTTGATCGTGGTTGGAGGTCGTCGTGGAGCATGTCACAGAGATGGCCAATGGCTTCCTTAATAAACCGTCGAACCCACAGCTCCTCCAACATTTCCTTGAATGGCCTCTACACTGTCTAGAAGGAATAATATAGTGTGGGCTAGTGTCTCCGTTCATGGCGTTTTACTCTCTGGGCCTCCTGCCTCTGCTGCTCCTCTTCCTCTTTCACTCTAATGGCTAAAAGGGATATCACCAATGGATAGACCATTGCAATTGAAAAGAGCATGAGAGAAATCAACTTGAGAATGTCAGGATCAAGCAGAGCCTGAATGCTTCCTGGAAGTGCTGATTTATGCCAAGATCAGAGTCTACAGCTCCGTGTGCCTGAAATTATTGGGTGTAGATTTACACACAATTTGAACTACCGTAAATGTAGGAAATTCGCAATGTCGCAACTTTCGTATGCGGCCAAAGTTATGTTAATTAGGGGTGCAGGTATCAAGGAACTGGTGCAAAAGATCAAGGAAATTCAGGCGTAGCATTAAACGGGCGTAAGTCACTTATGTCAGAATTTCCCCAATCTTTAGTGACAGAAATTAGCATTTCGCCATGATTATGCCATTATTTTGGCACAATATTATAGGAAATTTCAGGCCCTATTGTGATAAAATACATTGCTAGAGCATGCAAGGATTATTACTATGTCTTTTCTTTTACAATTTTTTCTTATAAATTCTTCTTCACAAGATACTTCTCAGGGATTGTCGGCAGCAATTTTAGGCTGAGAGAGTTTGGGCACGTTCACATTTCTAAAGCAGTGTCTTCAGTAGCAGAAGACATGGCAGTGGGCAGATGTGGTCTACCATCACAAATGGCTTCTTCCTTGGAATTTTCTTCTTTAAATTTATAATTCCCCCTCCTTACAGGAAGGTAGGGCATGATTCCACAGGCGTTCGCAGACACTATTCTACCATTGGAACTTTCACAGCCAAGCCTGACCCTAGCCAAAGAGCTTCAAGACTATTTGCAGCATCCCAATTGCTGCTACAGCCGAGGTCAGCTAACTGTGCAGACCAGTATAAAAGTCAGGAACTTCTGGTCTATATGGCCCAGTAGTACTGTATATTGGGCAGTGCCTTTATCCACTAGGTCATTGAGGAGGGCCTCATCTGTGAGACTGCACTCAGTTACAAGATGGCTTGAAAGGACTCAATCACTTTACTAACAGACCACATCAAGGGACATAACAGAAATTTGAAGGAAGGATTGATATCTTAAAACATGAAAAGTAAGGTCCTCAAACTTCCCAAGTAAAGACCAGTTTTTACTCTCACTTGATAAACCAAACAGGGATGTAAGTGCACTCCTTCATTACTGTCATTCAGCAGTACTCTAGCGATTTATCATCACGATGTAGCAGGAATCCTGAGGGTGTGAAACAAAACAGTTAGTCGGTAAACTTTTTTGGGGGGTATATTTTCCTCCCCAAGTTCCACTCCCTGGACAACAGGACAAATAGACTATCTACCCATGGTCTCTGGCAATACTGACCATAAACCAGTTACTACAAGATAATTTGTCTTCAACTTATTTTCTTGTGGGAAAATGGTGGCTACAATCCCCATGTCCGAGCACTCTGTATTACAGTACTCTGGATGAAAATAAGACTGCTTGTTCTGTCTGTTCCAAAGAATCAGTTTAATACATCATGGAACAGAGGCCACTGTGCAAATTAGAGAGCCCTAAGATTCACCAATTCACAGAGTGGATCGGGTTTGAAGTTGTAAACTTGCATTCAAAGGCAAATAATTGCTGGAAAATATATCTGAGGAGATTGCTCTCCACCGGCATTATACAAATATTGCAACTAAACTGAAGTGATCATTTGGGATATATAAGATACAACTATTAGCAAGGAAAATTAAATATGAAAATCATTAAAAATGGTTCAGTGTTGAAACTCTGCCAAATGCTGGCCTCGGGGTTCAGCGGGATCCTCTGTACAGTGTCAAACTACAATTATATTATGTTTAGACAGAAATTTCTCACAAGAGCTAACAAAAGCTTAAGGTCATAAATAAACACAGCAGGATTGGCCTGTCAGTTCTCATTATTAGCACTCCGGGTTGGCTTTTCTGGTCCATTTCTCACAGGTTTAGCTAACCACGGGAACACCATCTCACAATTCTGTGTCTGATCAAAAATCCACTGGGGCAGCAGAATTACCGTTAAAGCCGATTGGAGCCAACAGATGGGTTTCTTTTATCTGTGTGCTGCCTATCCAAAGTGGTTTATTTTAACCCATTGAAAAACTTCAGCACACAGGACTGTGCCCACCCAGTATGTAAGTAAATAGCTTCCTCAAAACTATTGCGTAGTTATTCAAAGATACATTAAACCAGTGAAGACGGTATTCCTTCCCTGTTAGATGCACAGCTGGTGTTCTGTTCAGTTAATGTACTGTATTACCATTCTGCTGAATGAAGCACAGCACACTCATATTGCATTTTTCAGTCATTACACATTATACGTCAATTTATGAGCCAAACCCTCCGAATGATTGAAAGGCTTTTTCAGCTTTCAAAACACACCACTATCCAGCAAAACTATTTATTAATTTCAAGCGATTATTACAAATAGGATTGTAGAGCCACAACAAACTTGCTTAATCCTTAGTATTCTGGGAGTTTAAAAAGCGCACACACATTATTTCTATGTCCCGTTTTGGTGCCGCAATACTACAACAATCTCTCTCAAGGTGTTCAAAAAAAAGTCCCAGATATAATTTAGTGTCAGTTCCTCAGCAATGTTAGCTAACTTCCATTGAACAGGATACGGCCAAAATCATGCTCCATTTACTGTACTGCCTCTGACAGCAACAGTCCATAAGATAAGCACTGAGTCAACAGTGCTGTCAGAGGCACCGAGAATTCCCTTCAGAGAGGATGTTCCTCCTTCCAATAGCTATGAGCCAATTGCACAAAATATAAACAATGATCACCGAAAGACACAAAGGTCATATCTGTCATTTGATGTCTGGCTAAGTGCGGATGGAGGGGCCAGAAGTTCATGTTTGGCATTACTGGCCTGTACAGACCATCCTGTGACACCGGGGAAAGTCCCAGTCAGACTGACAACATCCCAAACGTTACAACCACAACTACACTACAGCCAGAAGTACATTACTGCCTTGACTGATGCTACTTGCACTTATAGTGCCTTTAACCTAGAAAAACAGCCTAAGGTACTTCACAGAAATGTAAGGAAAATAGACATTGAGCCAAAGGAAAGATTAGGAGGGATGACTAAAAGCTTGGTCAGAGAGGTGGGTCTTAAGGAGGGTCATAAAGGAGGAGAGGTGGAGAGGCAGAGTGGTTTAGGGAGGAAATTCTAGAGTGCAAGGCCTAGGCAGATGAACGCACGGTCACCAATGATGGGGTGAAGAGAGGGGGGAATACACAGAAGTCTGGAGTCAGTTAACTCCATACACTACAGCCATAACTATAACCACACTAAGCCACAGCCACACAGTTTGGCTCAGTAGTAGCACCCTCACCTGAATCAGAAAGTCAGGAATTCCAACCCCATTCCAAGACCTGAGCACATAATCTAGGCTGACATTTTAATGTAGTATTGAGTGAGTGCTGCATTCTGGGTTGACATTAAACTGAGGTCCCACCTGCCTGTTCAGGTGGATATAAACAATCATATGGCACTATAAGAACAGCAGGAAGTTCTCCATGTGTCCTGGTCTACATTTCTCTCTCAGAAACCACCACTGGTCATTATCTGTGCCTCTAGCCTCTTACCCTCACTAGATCATTTCATTGCGAACTGCCGTTGTGACATCGGCCGTCTCAATTTCTCTGCTCCCCTCACTCACTCCAACCTACCTCCCTCTGAACTTGCAGCACCCTGTTCTCTCAGATCCAACCCCAACATCGTCATTAAACCTTGTGGAGGCTGAACGCAATTCTCTGACACCTCCCCCTGGACCATAACCCCACTACCGAACAGCAAGCCATCGTTTCCAAGCATGTCACTGACTTCCACGGCCGCCAACCTCATTGTTCCCCAACCTCGCACAGCCCGCATCTACCTCCTTCCCAAGATCCACAAACAGGACTACCCCGACAGACCCATTGTTTCAGCCTGTACTTGCCCCACGGAATTGATTTCTCCCTATCTTGACTCTCTTTTTTTCTCCCCTTGTCCAGTCTCTTCCCACCTACATTCGCGACTCTTCTGACGCCCTCCGCCACTTTAACAGTTTCCTGGCCCCAATTGTCTCCTGTTCACTATGGACATCCAATCCCTCTACACCTCCATCCCCCACCAGGATGGCCTGAGGGCGCTCCGCTTCTTCCTTGAACTGAGGCCCAACCAGTCCCCATCCACCACCACCCGGCTGAACTTGTTCTCACATTGAATAACATCTCCTTTGACTCCATTCACTTCCTCCAAATTAAAGGTGTTGCTATGGGAACCCGCATGGGGCTTAGCTATGCCTGCCTTTTCGTGGGATATGTGGAACATTCTTTGTTCCAGTCCTACTCAGGTCCCCTCCCTCACCTCTTTTTCCGGTACATTGATGACTGTATCAGTGCCATTTCCAGCTCTCGCCCTGAACTAGAAAATTTCATTCACTTTGTTTCCAATTTCCACCCTTCCCTCACCTTCACATGGTTCATCTCTGACTCTTCCCTTCGACTTCTCTGTCTCCATTTCTGGGGATAGGCAATCGACAAACATCCACTATAAGCCCACTGACACCCACAGCTACCTGGACATCATGTCCTCCCACCCTGCTTCCTGCAAGGACTCTATTCCATTCTCCCAGTTTCCCCTACTAGTGCATCCGAAATGGGTTCCTTTTTCCTCAACCGAGGATCCCCCTCTACCATGGTTGACATGGCTGTCGACCGTGTCCGTTCCATTTCCCACACTTATGCTCTCACCCCTTCCCCTCCCTCACAGAACCACGATAGGGTTCCTCTTGTCCTCAACTTTCACCCCACCAGCTTCCACTTTCAACGGATCATCCCCCATTTCCGCCAAGTGTGGTCCCACCACCAAACACATTTTCCCCTCCCCTCCCCTTTCAGCATTCCGAAGGGACCGCTCCCTCCGCGACAGCCTGGTCCACTCCTCCCCTTCCCACAGCACCTTCCCGTGCAAGCGCAGGAGATGCAACACCTGCCCTTTTACCTCCTCCCTTCCCATTGTCCAGGGCCCCAAACACTCCTTCCAGGAGAAACAGAGATTTATTGTACTTCTTGCAATTTAGTATACTGTATTCGCTGCTCACGATACGGTCTCCTCTACACTGGGGACACCAAACGCAGATTGGGTGACCGCTTTGCGGAACACCTCTGTTCAGTCCGTAAGGGTGACCCCGAGCTTCCGGTCGCCTGTCACTTTAATTCACGCCCCACTCCCACCTCTCTGTCCTCGGCCTCTTCCACTGTTCTAACTAAGCTCAACGTAAGCTCGAGGAACAGCACCTCATCTTTCGATTAGGCACTTTACAGCCTTCTGGACTCAACATCGAGTTCAACAATTTCAGACAATAATCTCTGCCCCTATTTTTTTTTACATGGCAGCTGTTGATGATTCTGCCATTCCCATTTACACCTCTTCTAGACTCATCTTTTGTTTCTATACTTGTCCCATTACCATCTCCTTTTGCTTTGTACTATCATACCTTTTATCATTTAATCTCTCCTGCCTGCCACCCCATCACAGACCGTCCCTTTTGTTCTTTCCTCTCTTCCCCTCCCCCCTTTCCCTGCTCCTGCACTTGCTTAAAATCTGTTACATCTCTAACTTTTTCCAGTTCTGAAGAAAGATCATAAGAACATAAGAAATAGGAGCAGGAATAGGCCACTTGGCCCCTCGAGCCTGCTCCGCCATTCAATAAGATCATGGCTGATCTTGGGCTCAAAGCCACTTCCCTGCCTGCTCCCCATAACCCTTCACTCCCTTATCTTGCAAAAATCTGTCTATCTCCACCTTAAATGTATTTAATGACCCAGCCTCCACAGCTCTCTGGGGCAGAGAATTCCACAAATTTACGACCCTCAGAGAAGAAATTCCTCCTCATCTCAGTTTTAAAAGCGCGACCCTTTATTCTGAAACTATGCCCCCGAGTTCTAGATTTCCCCACAAGGGGAAACATCCTCTCTGCGTCTACCTTGTCGAGCCCCCTCAGTATCTTATATGTTTCAATAAGATCACCTCTCATTCTTCTAAATTCCAATGAGTATAGGCCCAGCCTGCTCAACCTTTCCTCATAAGTCAACCCCCTCATCTCTGGAATCAACCTAGTGAATCGTCTCTGAACTGCCTCCAATACAAGTATATCCATCCTTAAATAAGGAGACCAAAACTGTACGCAGTACTCAAGGTATGGTCTCACCAATACCCTGTACAGTTGTAGCAGGACTTCCCTGCTTTTATTCTCCAACCCCCTTGCAATAAAGGCCAACATTCCACTTGCCTTTTTGATTACTTGCTGTACCTGCATGCTAACTTTTTGTGTTTCATGCACAAGGACCCCCAGGTCCCTCTGAACTGTAGCATTTTGTAATCTCTCTCCATTTAAATAATAATTTGCTTTTTTATTTTTCCTGCCAAAGTGGATAACCTCGCACTTTCCCACATTATACTCCATCTGCCAAATGTTTGCCCACTCACTTAGCCTGTCTATATCCCTTTACAGATTCTTTGCGTCCTCTGCACAACTTGCTTTCCCACCCATCTTTGTATCATCCGCAAACTTGGCTACATTACACTCGGTCTCTTCATCCAAGTCATTAATGTAGATTGTAAATAGTTGAGGCCCCAGCACCGATCCCTGTGGCACCCCACTAGTTACCGTTTGCCAACCGGAAAATTACCCATTTATCCCGACTCTCTACTATCTGTTAGTTAGCCAATTCTCTATCCGTGCTAATATATTACCCCCAACTCTGTGAGCTCTTATCTTATGCAGTAACCTTTTATGTGGCACCTTATCGAATGCCTTCTGGAAATCCAAATACACCAATCCACTGGCTCACCTTTATCTACCCTGCTCGTTACATCCTCAAAGAACTCCAGCAAATTTGTTAAACATGATTTCCCTTTCATAAAACCATGCTGACTCTGCTTGACTGCATTATGAAGGACTCCAGCATTTTCCCAACGACAGATGTTAGGCTAACTGGTCTATAGTTTCCTGCTTTCTGTCTCCCTCCTTTCTTAAATAGGGACGTTACATTTGCGGTTTTCCAATCCGCTGGGACCTTTCCAGAGTCCAGGGAATTTTGGTATATTGCAACCAATGCATCCACTATCTCTGCAGCCACTTCTTTTAAGACCCTGGGATGCAGGCCATCTAGTCCAGGGGACTTGTCGTCTTTTAGTCCCATTATTTTACCAAGTACTATTTCCTTAGTGATCGTGATTGTCTTTAGTTCCCCCCTCCCTGTGGCCCCTTGATTATCCATTATTGGGATGTTGTTAGTGTCTTCTACCGTGAAGACAGATACAAAATATTTGTGCAGAGTCTGTGCCATTTCCCCTTTCCCCATTATTAATTCCCCATTCTCATCCTCCAAGGGACCAACGTTTACTTTAGCTACTCTCTTCCTTTTTATATACCTGTAGAAGCTCTTACTATCTGTTTTAATATTTCTTGCCAGTTTACTCTCATAATTCATCTTCTCTCTCTTTATTATCTTTTTAGTCATCCTTTGCTGGTTTTAAAAAATTTCCCAATCCTCTGGCCTCCCACCAATCTTGGCAACATTGTATGCCTTCGTTTTCAATTTGATACCATCCTTTACTTCCTTAGTTAGCCACAGATAGTGCTCCCTTCTCTTAAAATCTTTCTTTTTCACTGAACCTGATCAACCTGAAACGTTACTTCCGTTTCTCTCTTCACAGATGTTGCCTTACCTGTTGAGCATTTCCAGCATTTTCTGTTTCTGTTTTTAATTTCAGATTTCTAGCATTCGCAGTATTTTGCTTTTGTACTGGTCATTATCTGATTAGTTATCTCACTGCTGTTCGTGGGACTTTGATGCATGCAAATTGGCTGCCACTTTTGCCTGTATAACAACAGCAACTACACTTCAAAAAAGTACTTCATTGGCTGTGGTGTTCTTTGGGATGATCTGAGGACATGAAAGGCACTATATGAATTCAAGTTCTTTTCATTGAGTATATTCAAGACTGAGATTGATAGATTTTTGGGCACTAAGGGAATCAAGGGATATGGGGATAGGGCAGGAAAGTGGAGTTGATGTAAAAGTTCAGCCATAATCTTATTGAATGGCAGCACAGACTCGAGGGGCCATATGGCCTACTCCTGCTCCTATTTCTTATGTTTTACCACCTCAACACAGGAAACAGAGAACTTTGGGGAAGAAAAAGGAAAGCAATGATACTTCAAATTTCAAATGGCCGAGATACTTCAAATTTATTTTTGACACTGACAGGAGCTGCAATCTAATAGATAAACCTGCAAAGCTTATACATGATAATGGCAGAAGTTATACATTTTGTGATATTTATGCAGAAGTCAAAATAATATTGGGCAGATCACTCAAGTATTATTCATCAAATACAGCTGCAAAATATAAATCCAAGGAGCAGCTAGGATCCAGGCTACTTGGACTCTCACGATAGCACACCCCTGACTGTAAAGCATTATTTGGCTGGTTAGTATGTGTAATTTGTAAACCCAGTTTCAATAAGATAGCAGTAACTGAG
This sequence comes from Squalus acanthias, assembly GCA_030390025.1. Taxonomy (NCBI): domain Eukaryota; kingdom Metazoa; phylum Chordata; class Chondrichthyes; order Squaliformes; family Squalidae; genus Squalus; species Squalus acanthias. Next base: position 63,702,348 of record CM059436.1, on the reverse strand, counting down.
GCGTGGTGAGCTCAGAACGGACATCAGTGGATGTGGATGTACTTTTGAGGGGGGAGGGGAATGAAAGTTACTATGTTTCTAAATAAAACGATTTGTGGTTTTCTGAAACATTTCTGTGGCTTGTTGAGATGAGAAGCAAGTAATACAAGTGCTAGGCAATCACTGCATTTTCCACTACAGTATTTGACCTGCTCTCTCCAAGGCAGAGACTGGAAGTCACACATTGGCCATCTGAAGTGGGATTTGTCATGACCCCATTCAAGATATCTGCGCAACGGTTACTACATTTACACGTCAGACGGAAATAGAACTTGGACTCCAGTTTACATTATAACCATGGACAACAGAGTACTGCAGAAAAGATCAAAACTTTAACAGCTCACGGTCCAAATTTTTATTTGTTTTTTTTCTGCAATCTGTCAATAAATAGTTATGAAATACTTAAAAAAACAATATTTATTTTACAGCCAGTATCAAAACAGTTACAATGTTTCCATGTTCTGTCTATTGCTGATCTGAAGGGAAATGGCTGGATACAGATACACCCTCCATTGTGTTGTGCGGCACTACCACCGTGCTAAATGGGATAGATTCAGAACAGATCTAGCAGCTCAAAACTGGACATTCATGAGGCGCTGTGGGCCATCAGCAGCACCAGAATTGTATTCAACCACAATCTGTAACCTCATGGTCCAACATATCACTTACTCTACCATTACCATCAAGGCACGGGACCAACCCTGGTTCAATGAGGAGTGTAGAAGAGCATGTCAGGAGCAGCACCAGGTGCACTTAAAATGAAGCTACAACATAGGACTACATGCATGCTAACCAGTGGAAGCAGCATGCTATAGACAGAGCTAAGCAACCCCACAACCAACGGATCAGATCAAAGCTCTGCAGTCCTGCCACATCCATGGTGAACAATTAAAAAACTAACGGAAGGAGGTGGCTCCATGAACATCCCTATCCTCAACGATGGTGGAGCCCAGCACGTGAGTGCAAAATACAAGGCTGAAGTGCTCGCAACCACCTTCGGCCAGAAGTGCCAAGTGGATGAAATGGCTGAGTGCACTGGATATAGCAAAGGCTAAGGGCCCCGACAACATCTCGGCTGTAGTACTGAAGAACTAGCCGCCCCTCTAGCCAAGCTGTTCCAGTACAGCAACAACACTGGCATCTACCTGACAAAGTGGAAAATTGCCTGGGGTATTTCCTGTCCACAAAAAGCAGGACAAATCCAATCCGGCCAAATACCGCCCCATCAGCCTGCTCTCAATCATCAGCAAAGTGATGGAAGGTGTCATTGACAGTGCTATCAAGTGGCACTTACTCACCAATAACCTGCTCACTGATGATCAGTTTGGGTTCTGCCAGGACCACTCGGCTCCAGACCTCATTACAGCTTAAGACAAAAGAGCTGAATTCCAGAGGTGAGGTGAGAGTGACTGCCCTCGACATCAAGGCAGCATCTGACCGAGTGTGGCATCAAGGAGACCTAGTAAAATTGAAGTCAATAGGAATCAGGGGAAAACTCTCCACTGGCTGGAGTCATATCTAGCACAAAGGAAATGGTTGTGGTTGTTGGAGGCCAATCATCTCAGCCCCAGGACATCGCTGCAGGAATTCCTCAGGGCAGTGTCTAGGCTCAACCATTTTCAGCTGCTTTATTAATGAACATCCCTCCATCATAAGGTCAAAAGTGGGGATGTTCACTGATGATTGCTGTGTTCAGTTCCATTCGCAATTCCTCAGATAATGAAGCAGTCCGTGTTCGCCTGGAGTTAGACCTGAACAACATCCAGGCTCAGGCTGATAAGTGGCAAGTAACATTCGCACCACACAACTGCCAGGCAATGACCATCTCCAACAAGAGAAAGTCTAATCACCTCCCCATGAAATTCAACGGCATTACCATTGTCGAATCCCCCACCATCAACATCCTGGGTGTTACCATTGACCAGAAACTTAACTGGACCAGCCACATAAATACTATGGCAACAAGAGCAGGTCAGAGGCTGGGTATTCTGCAGCGAGTGTCTCACCTCCTGACCCCTCAAAGCCTTTCCACCATCTGCATGGCACAAGTCACGAGTGTGATGGAATACTCTCCACTTGCCTGGATGAGTGCAGCTCCAACAACACTCAAGAAGCTCGACACCATCCAGGACAAAGCAGTCCGCTTGATTGGCACCCCATCCACCACCTTAAACATTCACTCCCTCCACCACCGGCACACCGTGGCTGCAGTGTGTACCATATAAAAGATTCACTGCAGCAACTTGCCAAAACTTCTTCGACAGCACCTCCCAAACCCACAACCTCTACCACCTAGAAGGACACGGCAACAGGCATATGGGAACACCACCACCTCCAAGTTTCCCTCTACCATCCTGACTTGGAAATATATCGCTGTCCCTTCATCGTCACTGGGTCAAAATCCTGGAACTCCCTACTTAACAGCGCTGTGGGAGTATCTTCACCCCACGGAATGCGACTTCAAGAAGGCGACTCACCACCACCTTCTCAAGGGCAATTAGGGATGGGCAGTAAATGCTGGCCTTGCCAGCAATGCTGACATCCTATGAATGAATAGTTTTTTTTGAAGTGCTCGAGCTACTTTAATGATTGTGCTTTTTAAAAATTATGTTGGGGCGGGAGGGGGAGGGGCAGGAAGAAAGAGGATTGAGTAACTAATCTTAACTTCAGTTTAAAAAGAAATGGCCTATGTATTTCCAAAAGCCAATTTGAACCCCATGTTCTGCCGGTCACCCAGCTCTTCTGCTCAGCACCTCAGCAGTTTCCCAGCATTACTTTGTGCTTAATTTCTAGAACTTCTGCATGCCCCACAAGAGCACATCAGTAACTGATGCTTTTACATTTCTTTAATGACTGTAGATAGATATTTCCTTTGTGTGACAGGGAAGTAAATTCAGTCAGCTCTCAGCACGTGAATGTTCCAACGTACACATATTGGGCGATAAAGCGATTTCCTTTTGAGAGTTCCACGACATAGGAACTGCTAGACGGATAAAAAACAAGTTCCATCTAGTTTGCCTTCTACCATCCTGGTCGCCGCATGATACAATGATAATATAGTTGTTCATTAATCATAGCAATCAATCTCTATCAATTAGTCTACAACAGACCCAGACATGACGTGAGGAAAACCCCAGTGGTGGAGCGCTTTGGGAACCACAGGGTCCAAAGTCACCTGTTCTTCCCATGCATGCGACACTTCATGTCTCAAATTACTAATATACTGTAACCCAAAATGTTATTTTCTGAAAGAAATCTATCTAATTTGCATTTGAATGAATCAATACTAAATGCTTCCACTGTCTCCCTAGGGAGCCTCTTCCATAGATTGGCCACTCACTCACTGAAATATTGTTTCTGCAGATTAGTTTAGAATTTAGCCTGTTTCAAGCACAGGCCGTGTCCTCTGGTTCTACTGTTCTGCACAAGGTGAAATAATGGTCTACATTATCTAGTCCCTTTAGAATCCTAAAAACAGCAATTAAATCACCTCTTAACCTTCTCTTTTCCAGTGGGAACATGCCCAATTTACATAATCCTTCCTCATAATCCAATCCCTCCATCTTCTCAATCATTCTGGTTGCTCTCTTCTGTATCGTTTCAATAGCTGCAAGATCCCATTTGTACTGCGACGACCAGAACTGTACACAGTATTCTATGTGCAGTCGCACCAATGATTTATAAAGTGGCAGCATTACCTCACTATTTCGGCTCAATATTGACCTTTTAATACATCCCAAAATCTGATTAGCTTTACTCACTGTCACCGAGCAATAATGTGATAGCTTCAATTTGTTGTTAATCAGGACCCTCAGATTTCTTTCATTTTCCATACACATTATTTTCTTTCCATTTCAGTAATAGTCCCTTCTGGGACTTTTTGCCCCCATGTGAAGCACTTTGCATTTCTCTACATTGAGTTTCATCTGCCACCTGTCTGCCCAATTCCCAAGTTTATTCAAATCCCCCTGTAGCTTATCCTATTCAGCTTTGGAGTCCATCACCTTCATTAGCTTTGCATCATGATATAATTGGGAATTCTCGTTTCACACCACCTGAGGAACGCTAGCTGGATTTGATTGAAAGTTTACAGCACAGTTGCAATTCCCTGCCACGGGACGGGGGATGGGGAATTTTACTTATTTTAAAAACATCTTTGGGGGTGGGGGAAGCCGGGGTCAAAATTGTATAGTATGAAGATTTTTGTCTTAGTTACAAGCTTTTTATAATTCATGTTACAATTTTAAAAAACATTTAAATTTCAATTTTAAATTATTGCACTAATCGTGGATGAGAGATTCAATCCCTGCCCAGCCTCTGGAACTGCTTCTTGCACCCCAGGGTATCCCATCATCTTGAAATAGAGCACTCATTTCTGTTGGGAGAAAACTGACCTGGGCCAGCAGCACTTCAATCTCCATCGCAATGTGAATAAAGTGGTAGAGCTCCAAAATGTTCAATAAAGCACATGGTTGGTGACTGCACATCATGAAAAACAGCATGGTGGAAAATTATAGGAAGGCTGGGCAAATTGGCAAAAGAAAAATAGCTCCCTCAAAACGTGACCATTTAAAACCCAATTTTTAATTTGGGGTGCTAGTGATGAGGGATTGTCTGTGTATTATCTGACAGCCCTGTTTGTTTACTGTAGTTCTGCTAGCTAATGCGTTACCTAGTTTTGAATCAAAAGGAAAAACAACTACATATGAAGCGGAAACAATTTTCAGAAACATTACAAATGCAAATTGAGTTTGAGACATCTTGTGAGCTTCTATCCCCCTTTCAACATTTTAAATTTTCCATTCTTTTTTTGTCTAATTCCAGGTCACTTGGCAATTTCCTCAGATTACTTGCCTTTTATCTATGAGATTGTAACATTAACCAAAGGAAGCTGTTATCCTCAATTGTTACAATTGTACATTAATTAAAAGGTTCCAGGTGAGAGATAATAGCCAAATTACCCGTTGTTAATAGCAAAACTCTCTCTCGTTACATCTTGTGCATAAAAGAAAACATTTGGCAACTGAGTGCTTTGGTTAAACTCTTGCCTGGAACATTTTTATCAGTACCAAGTAATAATGGAGAAGAGAAAAGTTTCTGCTGCAACATTAGCCAATCAGAGAAAAGGATTAACAAGTCAAGAAAGTAAAAATTAACCCTTAAACAGTGATGGGAAAAGGTATAAATAGATCATTTAATGCTCTATTTATCTTACAGCACCACAATAACAACTTGCATTTAACGTAGTAAAAATGCTCCAAGGCGCTTCACAGGAGCTCCACAGATAACAGCCCCAGCTTTGACAACAGTGCACTACAGTAAATGAACAGGCCTCTCAAAGGTCCTAAACTCATCTAAAAGGTAGTTTTCTGAAGCACCTGTACCAGAGGTGCATTCAGCCATGTTGTCTACACTGAGTGACTTACAAATACTTTCTCCCATCATTGGCAACTAAGTGCAAAATCATTAACAGTAACTTTAAAGCTGGAGTTGCTTTGCAAGGCAGACTACTTAAACGGGTGGATTTCACACCACTAGGATACTCATGCAAAATTGCAGAACCCATTCTTGAAGCTGTTTGCAACATAATTGTGTAATTAAAAGTTGAAATGAGAGAAACTAACAGAATTAGAGAACATTTAGTATTTTTATGAAACTGCATTATGCAAAATTCTGTGCAAAACTACAGACTGCATGACATCATTATGGACGATTAACTAGCAATGCCACAGAGCAAAAACCATCACAGTATACGTCTCAGAGCATCAGGCACGGGACTGCAAGATCAGATTTATTTTTTATAGTTACATAACGTGAAGCACCATGGGACATTTTCCCATGTTCAAGGTGCCATATAAATGCAAGCTGTTACTGAGTTCTACTTTGAGAGAAATACAGATTTTTAAATATATATATATTTATTGCACTTACAATAGGAAGCAGGTTTAGGACATGTTTTAGAATAACATTTCCATTGGCTAGTCTCTTGCAGTTAGTGAATAATGAGGTGTTAAACTGCTTAATTTAGATGAACAATTAACCGATTAGCATTTGCAAAGGAGTGAAGTAGGACCATTAATCTGCTGTTTAAGTGTGCATTGTGTGTACAAACTACAGAAACGACAAACAAAATAACAATTCTTATACACTTGACACAACAGGCATCACACGGAAAAGGAAGCAAGGGAATACCTTGACTTTTAACATGTTCATTTTTCTTAGGAAAGTATGTTTTTGGAAAAATGTGGAAATGAGAAACATTTCAAACAATACATGGAAATTGAGAAACAGAGTTAACGTTTCAGGTCGATGACCCTTCGTCAGAACTGACGAAGGACCATCGACCTGAAACGTTAACTCTGTTTCTCTCTCCACAGATGCTGCCTGACATGCTGAGTATTTCCAGCATTTTCTGTTTTTATTTCAGATTTCCAGCATCCGCAGTATTTTGCTTTTGTAATACATGGAACTTGATGGACATGCACTTAAATTTACATCAAGAACTAAGCCCCATAATGCAGGGGTGTCAAACTCAATTTACATAGTAGGCCTGATCCAGCAGCCTGGCACTTGGTGTGGGCCACATACATTTGGACACATTGGAACAGAAACTAGTACGTGTTCTGCCCGTTTCTTGGGTGCAAGACGGGCGCAATATATACAAATTTCTGGATGCAAGATCCTGCACCTAATGTGTGCGGCAGCATATTAAATCCCATTTGTACATAAATATATTGGTCCTCACTGTTTTTAGGCATACCTGGCGACTGCCTGAAATCAGCGTCAGATCAATATAAGCAAAGATGGATCGTGCGCCTGTAGAACGCATCAAAAATTAGGTGGAGTATATGCCGTGCGAGCTCCAATTAGATTTCCAAGTTCTACAGTGGTTGAAACTGCGGTGCTCAAAGGAACCGCTGAAGAAATGGTAGGGAAAGGTTTATCACTTCCCCTTCTATGGAGCGTAGAGGAGCAGGAGTGTTCCTCGCAGCTCCACAGCACTACTGTGGGCCACTATCGGCCTGTACTCAGCCCTCCTGCATCTCACTCCTCCATGTAAAATCAGGACGTGCAGCTCCCCACGTGGTGAGAATTCTCAATCTCCGTACCATTCTTCCCCAGTGAAAATAATATTTAAATAAGCAAATGATGGTTCCCAGGTTTCATTCATCCCTTTACTGGCTGCTCCTCTCTCAGCGCCGCCCCCACTCACCATGTTGCTGCTGGCTTCTCCCAGCACTGCAGGAAATGCTGGGTCGCATGCCCACCCTACCCCACCCCATTCCTCTTTTCGCCCCCGCCCGAGCCCCAATCCCTCCCAATCCCTAGTCTCCCTCCCCCGAGCCCCCATTTCTCGTCAACCCCCCATGCCCCCATCTCCGTCATGTTCTCCATGACCTCCAGTTCCCTGCCCGCAGTTCCTTTATTTCTCCCCCTGCCTTGATCTCCCGACTCTCCCCCACCCAAAGAGTCCCGCTCTCCCGACCGCACCCACCCCCAGTCCCAAGACCCCCATCCCAGTCTCCCGACTCCGTCCCCACCTAGTCCTGAGATCCAAAACCCCCAATTCCGATCTCCTGACTCTTCCCCCCACTTCCCCCGCGCCCGCCTTTCCTGGCCGAGTCAGAATCTCCAACCCCCGCCCCCACCAGCCGACGACCAATCTCCTGCTCACTAGTCTCTGTTCGCCCTTCCAGCCCAACCCTGCACCTCACCTCACTCTGTCTCTGTCCCCTCCACCAGCCGATTCCATTTTTAGTCATCCCTAAGCAGTAGCCAGGGTGGGTGGCATCACTGAGCGAGGGTGCTGCTGCAACGTAATATTTAAAGGCACTGATCTCCCGGACTGTTAGGAACAGTGCCCGGGAGACTTGTGGCCTATTATGGGTGATTCGACACAGCACGATGGAACTGTTCCGCAGGCTGGATTGAGCCCCTGGGCAGCACGTTTGACACCCCTCACCCCTGCCGTAACGCTTTGTGTGAAAATTACAGCCACAAAGTAGCTGCTGCTGGGATAATTTAAGAAAGTTTCCTATGCATACCAGTCTATACACCATCTTGAGTGACTAAAAGCCCTTGCAATCAAAGGCATTTCCTCTCCAAAAAATAATTCAACTTCAGTTCCCTCCCCTGCCTTTGGTTTGTCTGCAATACATGTAGAAAATATTGATTCAAGTCCTCAACAATCCATATTCCATGAAACTATCCTGTCCTGGTTTTCTTTTACAATACTGTCCCTCAATTAAGATAGCAGATTGGAACTTGGAATAGTGGTTTGTTGGGATCACTTCCACCCCATGGGAGGGGGAGATGGATTCAGAGCCTGGCCTTGCACTCCAGGTTGGTTGGGGTTTCTGTTGATAGTAGACAACACCAGGGAATACAGCAGGATCCAGAGAGGGAGTGGGGCAGGATGAGAGAAAACCTGGGCTTGAAATGTGGAGCTGAAGTAGTGCAGCAGGAGCTCAGGTCTGAAGCTAGGGTGGGGATATAGTAGAGTGGAGTCCAATGAACAAAAATGGAAAGGAGCTGGTCTGGGGTGTTGTGGGCAGTGGAGTTGCATTTATGATGGGACCTGATTGTACTCGGGTGAGGGAAGCACTGTCAATGTTTGAACTAGGGGAACTGCAGAGGACTGCTGCAGCACAGGTTCTGAGAGGATGTACATGCTCGGTGTCAGGTCTGGCAGATCAACTATTTCCCAAATGCTGAAACCGACTACTTTTCTGCTTTAATTTTTTTGAAGCAGCACTCGACAGATAAGCTGATCAGTTAGTCCTGACGCAACCTGAATTGTCCACCTGTTTAAACCTCAGCAGCATCCCGTTGTGTCCTTGACTTGGGGGTGGAGGTTTTGGAACCAGGGCGAATGGAGCACTCTGGATAGTTAAATACCTGTGTGGAGGATTCACATAGGAAAAATGGAGTTCATTTTTTTCCAATTATCGAATTGGCTTCTTGTGTCTTGTGGTTAGCATGGACCAATCGGTGATGTTACAGGCTCACTGCAATATTACAGCATCACGCTCAGATGCATTTTGCAGATATTAGCAGTAATTTAAATTTAATTTACTGAGCTCAGAAAATGCAACAGACATGTGCGGGTCAATGTCTTGGTGCAGTAGAGGAAGTGTTGGGTCAGAAGTTTATTTTGGGGTGTGGGCTGGGAGAAAAGAAGCATTCTTGAACTCTGGAGGTAGAAAGTGGCTAAAAACAAAATGCTGATAAATTGTCCATTTAAGGACACCAAAATAACAAGGATTGATTTAAAGAATATATGTAAGACTGCTGGAACCCCATGGCATTGCTCACAGACTAAAACAAAATAGAAGATACGGGATAGAATTTAGCTGAACACAGCCTGGACATCTCCAGCAATGGTTTCTCTGCCGGCCCCCTTATTATTACCTCCAGAGTCCCCAGAGGTTTTATCGAGATTCAGCCCCTCAGTGACTTCATCGGTATTTTTGCAGGCGTAGGGTCAATTTCCATACTCATCCTGATGGCACCCAGCTCTACCTCTGCACCATTTCTCTTGACCCCCACAACCACTTCCATGCCATAAGACTGCCTGTTCAAAGTAACATTATGGATAAGACACAAGTGTTCCAACTTAACAGTGGAAGACTAAAACCATTATTGTGAGCCTACCATAAACTTCACCTCCTTGCAATGGATTCTGTCCCCCTCACTGGCCACTTGCTCAGGCTGAACGAGACTGTGCAAAATCTCGGCGTCTATTCAACTCCAAAGTTAAGCAGCAAACCCCAACATCATATCCATCACCAAGGCTACATTTTTTGACCTGTGCAACACTGCCTATCCCTGCCATGGCCTCAACTCCTCCACCACTGAAACTTTGTCACCTCTAGATTCGAATATTCCAATGCTCTCTTTTTCGGCCTACCATCCTGCACAAACTCCAACTTGTCCAAAGCTCAACTACTCACATCCTGTCCCGCATTAAATCCTGCTCACCTAGTTCTACCCTCACTGGCATACAGTGGCGCCCTGTCACTTAAACTCCTCAGCATCCAATCCCTTCATGGCCTTTCCACACCCCAGCTTTGTGACGTCCCACAACCCTTCATCTTATGATTTACCTTTACTCCTTTGCCTTTGCACTTCTGTCCACCTCCTTTAAAAGTCTCATCAAAACACAAATTTTTGATCAGGCTTTCAGTCACTCCTCGTTGGCTTGGTGTCCGTTACCCTATCTACTTCATTTGCGAAGTGTCTTGTGATTTTCCTTAAGGTTAAAGGCACTAATATAAATGAAAGTTGTTGCAACATAGTTAGATTGTCATTTTATCTACAATTAGTGCTTCATATACAATCTTTACACTAAATGCAACAGAAGAATATTCAATTTAAGCATTTATCGTTTAAATGAATATGAAAAATAAACCTAATCATCTACACAAAAAGGTGAACAATTTAGATATTGCATTTTAGGTGCAATTATTACTTTATAGATGATCTACACTTCAGTATACTCAGGCAGGATACATCGTAGCTATCATCCTCTGCTCTCCTTAATCTGGCCAACTATATGTATCCCTTCACCCCCACCCTGGCCCGCCATCACTTTCAGAGCTTCCAGCTATCATGCTCCGGCTTTCTAGAATCCTCTCCTTAAGTCCCTCAGCACTGATTCATCTTTCTCCATCTTCAAAAGCCTTCTCAAAATCCACCTCTTCAGCCAAGCCTGCAGTCACCTTCCCTAACCTTTCTCACAATTTCTGCTTGCTGTCCGATTCCTCCCCACTCTTATGAAGCTCCTCGGGATATTTCACTATGTTAAAGGGCTATCTGTTTATGATGGTGTTCAGGGTAGTGATTAAATAATGGAAGCACTAACCAAAATGTTTAAAATTCTTTGGAAACGGGAACACTCCTGAAGAAGGTTACACTCCTTTCAAAAATGGAAATAGGATCAGCGAGGTAACGTACACCAGTTAGCCTCATGTCGTTACAGTTTTCCTAATACTATAAGGGGTAACATTAGTGAACACTTAGACCTGTGTGGGCTAATTAGGGACAGCCAACAGAGATTTGTAAAGGACAGGTTATGCTTGACAAATTCTTCAAGGAAATTACCAAGCATATATACAAAGGAAATGCAGGAGATATGGTATATTTTGACTTTCAAAAAGCATTTCATGAAGTTCCACTTAACAGACATGTAGTTTAAGTCCAATGCTATTAAAGGTAAAGAAATATAATGGATAGAAGGATGGGCCTATACTCTCAGGAATTTAGAAGAATGAGAGGTGATCTCATTGAAACATATAAGATTTTGAGGGGGATTGACAGGGTAGATGATGAGAGGTTGTTTTCCCTGGCTGGGGAGCTTAGAACTAGGGGGCATAGTCTCAGGATAAGTGGTCGGCCATTTAAGACTGAGATGAGGAGGAATTTCTTCACTCAGAGGATTGTGAATCTTTGGAATTCTCTACCACAAAGGGCTGTGGAAGCTGAGTCGTTGAGTATATTCAAGGCCGAGAGCAATGGATTTTAGGACTCTGGGGGAATCAAGGGATATGGGGATCGGGCGGGAAAGTGGAGTTGAGGTCGAAGATCAGCCATGATCTTATTGAATGGCGGAGCAGGCTCGAAGGGCCGTGTGGCCTACTCCTGCTTCCAAGTCTTGTGTTCTTAAAACTGCAAATAGGAGTAAACAGATGTTTCTTGGATAAGAACATACTGTACCTGCATGCTAACTCTCTGTTTCCTGTACTAGGACACCTAAATCGCTCTGAACACCAACATTTAATAGTTTCTCACCATTCTGTTTTCCAATTCTTCCAACCAAAGTGAATAACCTCACATTTCCCCACATTATACTTCATCTGCCACCTTATTGCCCACTCACTTAACCGGTCTATATACCTTTGCAGGCTATTTGTGTCCTCCTCGCAGCTTACTTTCCCACCTAGCTTTGTATTGTCAGCAAACTTGGATACATTATACTTGGTCCCTTCATCTAAGTCATTAATATAGATTGTAAATAGCTGAGGCCCAAGCACTGATCCTTGCAGCACCCCACTAGTTACAGCCTGCCAACCTGAAAAAAAACCATTTATCCCTACTCTCTGTTTTCTGTCCGTTAACCAATCCTCTATCCATGCAACTATATTACCCCCAACCCCATGATCCTAATCTTGTGTAATAACCTTTTATGTGGCACCTTATCGAATGCCTTTTGGAAATCCAAATATACTACATCCACTGGTTCCCCTTTATCTACTACCCTGCTAGTTACATCCTCAAAAAACTCTAATAAATCTGTCAAAAATTATTTCCCTTTCATAAAACCATGCTGACTCTGCCTATTCATATTATAATTTTCTAAGTGCCCTGTTACCACTTCCTTAAAAATGGATTCCAGCATTTTCCCGACGACTGATGTCAGGCTAACTGGTCTGTAGTTCCCTATTTTCTCTCCCTCCTTTCTTGAATAGTAGGGTTACATTTGCTACCTTCCAATCTGCTGGGACCGTTCCAGAATCTATAGAATTTTGGAAGATCACAACCAATGCAGCCACTATCTCTACAGCCACCTCTTTTAGAACCCTAGGATATAAGCCATCAGGTCCAGGGGATTTGTCAACTTTTAGTCCCATTAGTTTCTCAACTACTTTTTCTCTACTGATATTAATTACTTTAAGTTCCTCACTTTCATTAGCCCCTTGGTTCCCCACTACAAGATATAGCTAGTGTGTGCATCAAGGATGTATGTTGGGATCTTTCTTGCTCACCATATACATAAATGATTCAGACTTGGGCTTAGAGGGAATGGCAAACTGTGAGGAAGACTCCAGGAGGACAGACAGCTATGTAGCAAATGCAGATCAATGGGGAAAATATGAACAGGTAAATTCTTAATGAAATAGAGGAACAGAGAGCTCTAGGAGAACAGGCAAACAGATCTTTAAAAGCAGAATTGTAGGTGGTAAAAAAATAAAAAGGCAAATGAGATTCTGGTTTTTATATACAAAGACATTAAGTACAAAAGCACAAGAGGTAATGAATATGTACAATGGCTTTACACTTTGGGAGTTGTGTCTGCAGTTTTAGGCACCACGTTATAGAAAGGATATTAGAGCCATGCCAAAGTGCAATTCAGATTCACTAGGAAAATAGCAGGGATGAGAGGGTGTAGTTATGACGAGAGACATGCAAACACTTAGGTTGTATTTACTGGAGCACAGAAGATTAAGGGGAGAACTAAAAGAAGTGCTCAAAATTTTGAAGAGAGTTGAGATGGTAAATAATGAAAGATTATTTCCACTGGTTGATGAATCGGTTTAAGGGGGCATAAATTCAAGATTACTACGAGAAGCATAAAGGGAGAAGGTTAGAAGAATTTTTTAATACAAAATATTAGGATATGGGAAGTATTATCACAAGTGGCTATTGAAGCTCAATCACAACATTTAAGAGGGAATTAGATGAACATTTAGAGAAAATTATTAAAGGGTAAAGATAAAAGGGCAAAGAAATGAGATTGGAGTAGATAGCTCTGATGTGGAGCTAGCACAGGCAGACATAGCCACGATGGGCAAATAGCCTACTGTACTGAAATGTTTATGATTCTTTGAATTATTTATAATGTGTACATATATATGTGTACAAGCATTCCTGGAAAGAGATACAACACATTTTAAATAATATTTAATACATGCTGGGCCAGTGCAAGGCGTGGCTCCCAAGCCTTGGGTGGTGCTGCTCCTGATTAAAGCATCCTCGTCTACCTCTGCTACCAGCGTTCTTAGCTTATGAATAGGATCTAAACCAAGCCATCTCCAATATTTGAGCTGCCGTCTTCCAATGATGTTCACCCCAACAGCAAAGGAATACAGGTACCGTGGAAAGGCAGGAGCTGCAGCTGCTGCTGAGTGAGAGAATTGGATTGGTGGGCCTGAGAACTCATCAGGTCAGCCAAGGAGCGCACCAGGAATACTGAAGACAGGCTGCATGGATGTGGCGAATGGGCAGGACTTGGAAGTGATGCTAGGAGGAAGGGATGGAGCAGCGGCCTTAGGCCCGTTGCTTTGTACAGGAGGCAGTAGCTGTCTGTGGGAATGGACCATGCCATAGAACAGAGTTCCTTCCCCTCTCACACCAGGAGTAACAGCAAGTGAAAGAGCAGATCATTGATATTTTGAAATCTACAGAAGAGGAATGAAATGAGTCAAAATAAAGGTGTGTGTGTTGAGGGAGCAACATAGTGGCTGAAAGGATTGAGATACATTTTTTCTGGCGATCTGCTTAGAGATTAAGGAAGTTTTTATGTTGGTTGTTGGATATGCTGCACAACTAGGAATGCTTTGAGCCCCACAGACATGTCACTTTTTCCAGATACAATACTTTTGATTGCCTTGCAAGCTAATTTTACAGAAAATCTAATTTAAACAAATATAACTAGTTGCTGGAAAATGAGCCATGTGTTGTGATTGAAGACTTAAATACTTAATTGAAAAGGCAATTAATTGAAATGTGTCTTGGGGAAAAAAATGTAAGGTCAACCTTAAACTAAAAAAAGTAATTGGCAGAATTCAACACCAAAAGCAGACAAAGGTAGTGGCTGGGTTTGGAATAAACTTGTATTTATATAGTGCCATGATCTCAAGACATCCCAAAGCACTTCAAAGCCGATGAAGTGCTTTGAAGCTTAGTCACTGTTGTAATGTAGTGAAACGTGGCAGCCAATTTGTGCACAGCAAGATAAATAACCAGATAATCTGTTCTGGTGATGTTGGTTGAGGGATAACTATTGGTCAGGGTACCAGGAGACTTTCCTACTCTTCTTCGAATAATGCCATGGGGTGTTTTATGTTACATAAGCAAACTCCCTCACAAGTGAGCTGTGCAACATTTGTGTGGCAGAGTAACAGAAAAATAACTGCATTAACAAAAACAAATAATATTTTAGCTGGAAGTTGCTCAAATCTCTAAAATACAATTGTCACGCTGTCTTTTGAGTAAATAAAGTTATACAAAATAATGAATGTAGTCCACAATGAATGTGTGTAAATGGCTTTTGCGCTAGGACAGTTGAACAACAATCCTTTAAAATGTAGTTTGAAGATGTAAAGCCTCTGTCATGGGTTCCACAGTTTTAACAGCTTATGATTTAATGCCACTTTACACTAGGCGCGTGCAGTACTTGCTGGTGCTGCATTTCTCTTTTCCCCAAAAGCTTTTGTAACACTGCTTTAAAAGGAAGTTGATTAAATTTGGTTCCCGATTTACTGAATTCAAGTGCCTGATGTCCAGGTAGCAGAATAGAGTTTAATATCTGACCAGCCATTGTTGGGTGCTTTTATTTACAATTCCAATTTTATGCAGATTGATAAAAGTTTT
This sequence comes from Squalus acanthias, assembly GCA_030390025.1. Lineage (NCBI taxonomy): Eukaryota > Metazoa > Chordata > Chondrichthyes > Squaliformes > Squalidae > Squalus > Squalus acanthias. The sequence goes on along the minus strand of CM059436.1, from coordinate 63,686,937 downwards.
GTTTTCTGTAGTTCTATTAAAAAAAAGCTCATTTCCAATTCATCCCTTCCCTCAGCTTAACCTCTTCTCAGCAATTAAAGCACTCTGAGCATCTCTCATCTATCACACAGCTAGCTAAATAATGCATTGCATCCTCCACTCATCCTTTATCATCCCAAATGACAGGCATTAGCATATCTCCCCAGTCAATTACAGTGCGGTGGAATAATCACGGCATAATTGGGCAAAAGCTGCACTAATCACAAACCTTCTTGCAGAATAAAAACTGAGTGGCAGATCAGACAAGCCATGCTCTTGTCCATGATTTAGAGTCAGCTGTTTGCACCCTATTTAGCAGGTTTGCTCTCAAATTTAAAAAAAAAATTACATATAATTTTTTTTGAAGGAAAAGGGGGGAAAAGCCCATTTTCCTATACTGAGGGGGGCGAGAGGAAAATATACTTCAATCCAGCCTAAAAGGCTCCAGGTTAATACTGTGCTCCAGTTCCTTCTCCCGAGGAAAATCTCATGTAATCGAAATTCTGTTAACGTAAGGAGAAGATTGTGCCGAGCTGAACGGCTGCCTTCATTAACTATGCAGCACACAAACTGCTGACACAAAGTGATAGTCTACTCACATGGGGGAAGGAGGAAGAGAGAGAGAGAAAAAAGCAGCTCTCCAACAACTGCTAGTTCTCCACAGCCCTAGTCTCATCTGTGCTCAAAATGTATTAGCTTCATTCTCTGTGATAATTGAAATCAACTCCTGTGTTCTGTTTAGTCTCAAGCACATTATTTAGCCAAAACCACGTGATTTTGCCAGTGCAATTTAAAACCATATCTGTTTTATTGGCCTTTTAATAAGATGAGATTTTGTAAGTAGAAATAAAACAGCCTTACATCTTACAGTATTTTCAAAGTTCAAGGATGCCACATTAATTCAACAAAAGCCTGCTTTTAGTTTGGTAGAAAAATCATAATTCAAAGAAAAGAGATTTTATAGAAAGAAAAGGCATCAGCACTTTGAAAATGATGTGCATGTATCAAACCCCAGCCTTGCCAACCCAACGAAAAATATTGTTCTTCCCTCCCCCCGAATATGCAGCAGTGGAAGAAATGAACTGAAAAACAAGGGTGGGGAGGTTTGTATTGCAATTCTCAGATTGCCCAGTAGGCGGCAGAATAAAACACTGCCAGCAATTAATAGGCTTCACAGTGCAGTTTATTTAAAAAAAATAGCATTACAATCAGAACAAATTAAATTCTAGTGTTTCGCTTCCCACCCTGTCCCTTCAGCCCACACGTGAACCCTCCACCTGTCAGCACATACATATTTACACAGAGACAGGCTATCCATGATCATATTTCTGCTACAGGTGCATAAATACATTGAGGAGATGCTAAAATAGCCTATTTTACAGAGTATGCTACTTAGTTATTGGCATTTCAGGCATTTACATTTATGATAAATAAAAATCAACAGTCCCGGTAAATGTGTTTACAGATAAAAATTGAGTATTGCACTTAAATAGATGAATTATTGACTCTTGTAAACTACATTACAACAGTGACTACATTTCAAACAGTACTTCATTGACTATAAAGCGCTTTGGGACGTCCCGAGGTCATGAAAGGCGCTGTATAAATGCAAGTCTTTCTTTCTTTCTCTGACTTCAGTATTTGGCAATCATTAATTCCCTTGTTACGTAGCCTCGAGAAGTCAACTTGGAACTACATGGCCTTTAATTTGGATCTAAGTTCATAGTGGTGGTGCCTAACCAAAGTCTACCCATTTCCTGGTAAACACACAATAATGCTGGAATAAGAAACTATACATTTCTGATCAAGTTGCTACCATGTGCTTTAATAAATCAGAACCAGTATGTCATCAGAGAATTGTCAAATGATCTGGTGCAGATCAGTAATCCACAACCCGATAGTCAGTCCGTATCAAAGTTACATAATCCACAGATACTGTCAAACAAATTTTTAAATTAAAATTATATACAGTGGTAATGTCAGACTCCAGAGGCTCCAATTTCCTGAGAATTTTCTCTGTCAAAATCCTACTACTTTGGTTTATGGGGATGAGAGTGGAGAAAAGGTACAAGGTAACACCAAACTTTAAGCAGAGATGCATGCTTGGTGTGCAAATGCAGCAGGCAGCATAGTACTGAATTACAAAGATCAGGAAGTTCCAAAGTTTGATTCTTGCTCTGGGCTGTTATGCTGCTTTTATACTGCAGCCTGGGTCTTGGGACAATGACCCAACCGCTTCTAGCTCTGGAACAGCGTGTTTGCTGGCCTCAGAAAGACCAGTGGTAGTCAGGAAGATCCAGTTAAAAAAAAATGGTCTTTGGCTTAAAGATTTCTTCATGTTACTGCTGGATGTGTGAAACCCCCACTACAGGAGCAGGCAGCTTAAGAATATGAAATTAACTTTAATGAACTTCAGCTGGGGTTGCAATGGACATTGTCTTGGCACAGGAACTGGCTCTCTAATTCCCAATACAAATTGAGGATAGTACACTTCCATGCATAATAAGCACCCACACTTTGACCTGCAGATGTGAGAAGAGAGTTCAGGAACATAATAAGGATTTTTTTTTTGGTTGGTGGGGGGGGGGGGGGGGGGAATTAAGTGTGTATCACACTTGAAGATTGATCATTCTGTCAGGTGATCATGAAGCAGTCATATACAGCCTCACCCTCCCAGCTGAAATGCGAGATATCTCACGGGGGGTGGGGGTATCAGAGGAGGGAATCAACTAAATCCAGCTAACGAAAGGAAGCAGCTGCAATACATTAGCCACATTTCCAGAGGTTCATTCGCTGAAAATTTTAAAGAGTCTAAAGTGAACAACCTGTTAATTTAGTTTTAGACATTATTGCAGTGCTGGTTTCTGCCACCAGATATCACTAGTACATTTAGTAAATACTGTTTACAAAATATGTTGCAGGCATCTTGGGGTACAGCATCAATACTGTACCAACTTAAGAGTCCAACTTTCTGAATATATACTGGACTTCTGAAAACAGGACTGCGAGTCTGAAGGCACTCAAAGATTCAGAAGCTCCAGTAGGTCATTTCCTTTTTCCTTGCTCCTGTAATGTTGTCACACATCTATATATTTATAACATGCACTGACTAGAACAGTCTCCAATGTAGGGCACAGTTTTGAAAGATTTCTCGGACAGAGGATGAGTAAAATAGCTCCACGCAATGCTCCTCACATTTGGACATTTTTGCATGGATCCCAAAGACTGCCTAATAGACAGGGTCTACAGGAGTACTGTTTGATGATCATTGCGTGAGAAAAACTACTTTGCTCTCAATGAATAGGATGAGGTACAATCTGATCATGCAGAGACATGGTTCACAACTAACACTGGTCTGTTTGACTCGTACCAGAAAAAGTGATGACCAATGGAAGTGCAACGGGGCTAGTGTATGCCCTCCGATGGACAGAGCCCGTATATAACCATTTTGGAAACATTGGTGAACTGCTATTACTTTGCTACAGGCCCAACAAATGAAGTCAGCTATTAGTCCTACACATTAATTTTCAACCCTCACGTGAGATTGACCATTTAATTTAAATCAGGAAGGAACAAAGCACATGTGAACCGGGAGATTGACTGTTGCATCACAGCACTGCACTGCAATATGGAAATTCTTGCCAGTCTATTTTATTCTGCATTGCTTCCAGCTCCACTGCCAACACAGTATGAAAGATTATGGAAATTAATTTGCCAGCACTGACCTTCTACTTTCATTAGCTATTCAGAAATTATATAGCATTAAGGGGGAAAAGCAGCATTTTCAAACATCTATCAAGCTCAGCTTGAAAACACACCTTCAAACGCTGAAATGCAAAAAGCTTTGTAAGCAGCAGCACTTGAAACCCTAACCCAGCCGCAGTCTTTTTTCCTCTCGGTGCTCATTCATTACATTCTGCTCATGGCAAAACTGAGCTGTTTTTCTCATGCACAGGAAGTAGTGCAGCTCAAGGACAGGACTGTTAAAAGGGCAATTTACTCCTCATAGGGGATTGGTTGCATTTCTTCCACAAGGATGACTCCACTATTCCAAAGTTTTGGCACTTACGAAAGGAAAGCAAGGTTGATCGAGACATTTTTGTGCGAGATGGCACTACAATATTGTACAACCAGAGACAAATGTAACAAGGACAGATGTCTCACAGAATTAACTCTGGTGTTTCACTTACTCTCACCTGGTACCATATAATTTTGAAACACCTCAAAGCGCTTCCCACAATAAATTTCTCAGGAACTGCAACTATAATGTAGGCAAAATGCTACAACCGTTCTGCGCACTTAAAAGATGAATGACCTTTTCGGTGCTTTTTCGGTGATGTTGGTTGAGGAATGTTTGCCAAAAAAGCTCCCTGCTCTTCTTCAAACAATGGGATGGTTCCGTTCCGTTCAACCACTGGAACAGGTTGAACTTCTCATCCTAAGGACACAAGCTCTCACAGTGCAGTACGCTCTCTGGATTGTACTGGAGTGTTGAAGGTCTTTATGAGGCTTGAATCTACAACACTGAAAGATGGATACAAGAGTGCCAACAACTGAGCCAAGCTGGCACAGTGAAAAATTGGAGAAAATATAATTTCACAATAAGAAATTGCATATTGATTTCATTGTTTTTGTAATACTATCAATAACTCAGGTGATTCTATACCATTCACAGTTGGGTAGCTTAGTTGTGTAGTCAGGGGACAAGTAGCAGATGAATAGCAAGATGGCTACAAAACAGAAGAGAGAGAGTAGGGTTTAAGGGCAGTTACTCAGTCTGGCGGTAGGTGGGAAGTGTGATCCACAGGGATCGGTGCTGGCAGCACTGTTGTTCACCATTTACATAAACGACTTGGACTCGGGAACCGGAAGAACAATTTCAAAATTTGCGGAGACACCAAATTGGGGGTATAGTTAATACTGAGGAAGAATGTGACAAAATACAAGAAAACATTAATAAACTTGAAGATTTTTTTTTAATCGTTTATGGGATGTGGGCGTCGCTGGCAAGGTCAGCATTTATTGCCCATCCCTAATTGCCCTTGAGAAGGTGGTGGTGAGCCTTCTTGAACCGCTGCAGTCCGTGTGGTGAAGGTACTCCCAACAGTGCTGTTAGGTAGGGAGTTCCAGGATTTTGGCCCAGTGACGATGAAGGAACAGCGATATACTTCTAAGTCAGGATGGTGTGTGACTTGGAGGGGAACTTGCAGGTGGTGGTGTTCCCATGTGCCTGCTGCCCTTGTCCTTCTAGGTGGTAGACGTCGCGGGTTTGGGAGGTGCTGCCGAAGAAGCCTTGGCGAGTTGCTGCAGTGCAGATGGTACACACTGCCTTGATGTCAAGGGCAGTCACGCTCTCCTCACCTCTGGAATTCAGCTCCTTTGTCCATGTTTGGACCAAGGCTGTAATGAGGTCGGGAGCCGAGTGGTCTTGGCGGAACCCAAACTGGGCATCAGTGAGCAGGTTTTTGGTGAGTAAGTGCCGCTTGATAGCACTGTCGATGACACCTTCCATCACTTTGCTGGTGATTGAGAGTAGACTGATGGGGCGGTAATTGGCCGGGTTGGATTTGTCCTGCTTTTTGTGGACAAGACATACCTGGGCAGTTTTTCATATTATTGGATAGATGCCATTGTTGTAGCTGTACTGGAACAGCTTGGCTAGAGGCGCGGCTAGTTCTGGAGCACAAGTCTTCAGCACGATAGCCGGGATGGATGCCCAGTTTTGAGCTGCTAGATCTGTTCTGAATCTATCCCATTTAGCACGGTGGTAGTGCCACACAACACGATGGAGGGTGTCCTCAGTGAAGACGGGACTCTCTGGATCATTAGTCCAGGCATCTGGATTACTAGCCCAGTGACATTACCACTATGCTACCGTTCACTTTAATGTGTGATTGGCAAGTGAATTTTAATATAGGTAAGTGTGAGGTAGTGCATTTTGTTAGGAACAATAAGGAGGCCACATACTCCTTGGAAAATAAGAGTCTAAATGGGGTAGAGGAGCATAGGGATCTGAGATACAGATAAACAAATCATTAAAAGTAGTGATGCAGGTTAATAAGGCCATAGAGAAAGCAAACAATGCACTGAGGTTCATTTCTAGAGGGATAGAATTGAAAAGCAGAGAAGTTATGTTAAACTTGTACAGAACCTTGGTCGACCACACTTGGAGTACTGTACACAGTTCTGAACTCCATATCATAAAAAGGATATAGAAGCATTGGAAAAGGTGCAAAAAAGATTTACATGGATTATACCAGAACGGAGACATCATACCTATCAGGAAAGATTGAACAGGCTGGGGCTCCTTTTAGAAAAGAGAAGGCTGAGGGGTAACTTGATAGAGGTCTTTAAGGCTATGAAAGGGTTTGATAGGGTAGATGTAGAGAAAATGTTTCCAATTGTGGAGGAATGGCCTGTTTCTGTAATGTACATTCTGTGTAATTCTATGTAATTCTTGAACCCCCTACATCCTGAGATTCTCTGGCCAAATTAAAAGACAAACACAGACTAAAGGATTCACAATTCTGCTCATCTGAAATAGAGGATATTTTAGGTCTGGGGAAGTGGTCTCGACTTTCAGAAAACACAGACTAGTGGAATCAGTTCATGGCGCTGTACCCAACTGACACCACGAGAGGATACTGCAGTGTTTATTAGGCCCTAGTATTCAAAATCATGGACTACACCAGTACGATACTGAACAGATCTTTCAAGTCTTTCCCAAGGACCTGAATATTTGAACATTTGCGTTTCCAAAACCAGCATGTTTCTGGTGACTGCCCAAGCTTAATTCATTTGTGATGGTATTTTTTTTCATATTAATATAATTTGAAACATAGGGCCTTAAACAATTGTACCCAATTTCATCTCAGCAGCATGCATCTGACCAATAAAAAAAGAAATCTATCCATTTATGAAAGGAACAGCTATATTATGGGCTGAAATTATTTTTCTTAAGCCATCAAGTTTTTGGTACACGAGGAATAGAACAGTACTTTTCCTTTTCATGGGGACATTGATGAAATACGTGGTGATGCAATGACCTGCATAATAAAAACAATGAGGGGTCACCAGTGTACACAGTGAACATGGTCAGCAACATTCCATCAGTAATTGAAACCAATACTACTAAGATATGAAAATCCACTAGCAATCAGGGGTAGACTTACAGAAAATACCTGTATAAAAACCTATAGGACCTGTTGAGTATTATGAAATGTTTTAGTATTAGTTTTCTATAACTGGAGGAAGCATTATGGCACTTATGTAGCTCTTGGGAATATTTCCCCTGCCATAAACCACTACTGTAGCACTAAACTCTGTAAAAAGTGTCTAAGGATCTGACTGTTTGGTGCTATATGCCTGGAAACACAGTTCCACACTAAACTCCTTTTATTTTAAGCATAGGACTTCCGACTGAACATCGAAGTAGCTTTCCTTTTTCCACCAATTTTCTTCCCTTCCTTTATGAAGGCATTGCTTCCTTCCTGGATCCAGTTCCATAGGTACCAATGGTCTTCTTGGTCCTCACTCAAGTGGTCACTGTATGTGTGAGCACAGACAGTGAATGTTGACAATCTATTCAACTGCAGTAGCATCACAAATGAACTCCATACAGGCAGATTAGTGGACAACTATTAGGAGCAGAAACCCCAGCCAACTTCCCCTCACTAACTCAGTGGTGTAGACAGCAACTGTGCCGTACCTACCACTGTCCCCGCTGAGGTCAGCCAACTCAACAAGACAGACTGGGTACTGACTCTGGGACCTTTCTGGTCAGTATGGCTCAGTTACTTGCTGCCTTCACTAGCTGAATCAACAGGGAAAGCAAGTTAGCTTACAACATTTTTTTGCTCTGCTAGATATAACACTTCCAACTTCAGTTAAAGCTATTTGCATCTGCATTATTCCTATTAATTTATAACTACACATTTCACATGTCTCAGCACTGATCACTCAAAGCATGCTTTTGGTGGGGAGAAGAGGAGAGTGCTAACTAATGCTCAAATATAATTATGAACAAATAGATGGAAACTGATTTAACTCTTCATATTTATTTGAAGTACAAGTACATATTTATTGTAGAATGATTCCATATATGCCAGAAGCCCCAAAGGGCCTCGCTTCCCCACTGTTCTCCCTATTTTCTATACTTTATGTTTTCCCTTCTTGTGCTCCTTTCCCGGCCAGTGGAAGTTAAATACTAGACCTCTGCCATTGCTCCTCTGCAGCTCGTACTGATGAGGTACACAAATGCAGCCTGCAATAACTAGCTCTCTGGTTTTCTTTCTGTCCTTTTGGGAAAGCACCTGGCTTCCATTTACTCCCCATAGCAACATGGCTGAGATCTGGAACGCACAATGTGGAGAATCCTGGGAGAGAAGGACAGATATTCAAGGCCACTTTTCAAGGTTTAGGGTGGCTAAGTCAAATTCAATTCTGTGATTGAGTCCATGTTTCACCGCAGCTTTTTACTGGCACTGCGATTCCCAAATTATCAGATTGGAATTCAAGCTTACTTGTGCTATCACTGCTTATAAGAACATAAGAAATAGGAGTAGCAGTAGGCCATTTGGCCCTTCGAGCCTGCTCCGCCATTCATTAAGATCATGGTTGATCTTCTACCTCATCTTCACCTTCCTGTACTATCCCCATATCCCTTGATTCCCTTAATATTCAAACATCTATCGATCTCTATCTTGAATATCAACGACTACGCCTCTACAGCCCTCTGGGGTAGAGAATTCAAAAGATTCACCACCCTCTGAGTGAAGAAATTTCTCCTCCTCTCAGTCCTAAATGGCTGACTGTGACACCCAGGTCCCTCTGAACACCAACATTTCCCAATCTCTCACCATTTAAAAAATACTCTGCTTTTCTATTTTTCCTACCGAAGTGGATAACTTCACATTTCTCCACATTATATTCCATTTGCCATGTTCTTGCCCACTCACTTAGCCTGTCTATATCCACTTGAAGCCTCCTTGCATCCTCCTCACAACTTCCATCCCCACCCAGCTTTGTATCATCAGCAAACTTGGATATATTACATTTGGTCCCCTCATCCAAATCATTGATGTAGATTGTGAACAGCTGAGGCCCAAGCACTGATCCTTGCGGTACCCCACTAGTTACAGCCTGCCAACCCAAAAATGACCCTTTTATTCCTACTCTCTGTTTTCTGTCCGTTAACCAAACCTCAATCCATGCTAGTATATTACCCCCCAATCCGATGAGCCCTAATTTTGTTTAATAACCTTTTGTGTGGCACCTTATCGAGTGTTAAAATAAATGCTTCAAAACCTACCAAGAGTAACAGAGCTGTGAGTTTAATACTCCAGCAGGAAAAATAGTGATAGGTCTAGTCGTGAGAAAAGTAATTTCTGCTCAAGTTTTAAAGCAGTTTCAAGAACCAATATATGAGACAATGGAAATGATAAGCTATTGACACCAGTGTTTACGCTCAGTATTATGACAACTTTTCCAGTGCACTCGTTAGGCATGGAACTGATTTTCCACTTTAAAACAATGCAGCAGGAGTGGACAATTTCAATGTCCAAAGAATGCTTTGATATCTTCCATCATTAGAGGGAGCTCCACTTACATAGCTCACCGAGGACCTCAAGTGGCTGAGACATGGTACCAGAGCCTTATAACACCAAAAGCCTAATATACAAGATCTATGAAAAATTAGAAAAGCACTTGAAAATATATATACTATACAGATACACAATGAAATGTCTTGCAAAATGGCAGTAAATGTCAAGAACACCTCCTGCATTCGATATTTATATGCTCATTTCCCTCCCCCCATCAGCCACAGCAGACTTCAATGCCATCACATGATCAGCAAATAGTGGGGTACTGCCGCAAGCCACGACTGGTGCCATCAGGTTTTGCTCTTCTGAAACAGTGCAGCCCATCCACGACCTAGCAAAGCTCCTCCATCAAAGCAAAATTAAGTCTGAATGACTGAGATTCAAACTCTTCAAATGCAAGTTCAGCACCTTTACTCTACGACATCAAGCTGCTCACATCACTTGGTACAAAGCAGTAAACAAACCCTGTACATTGACAATAATACGACAGTTTAGGACAACTTAAGCGAGCTTAGCCTGGCATTTACACTAACCTGATTCCATGTTTTGCAATTGCGAGAACAGAGACTGCACAATTATAGCTGTAGACAGAGTATCACGCTGATTATTAACTTAAGACGTCCACAGAAAGAGATACAGCAAATCTGATTTTTCAATATTTTCCCCAATCCCTCCCAATTTTCTCCTAACCTCATGCTGAGGTACAGTTTCTTGAGTGATAGTTGCCCCTAGCTTCCTCACCTAAGTGGCCATTCTTTACACAAGCCTCAACAGCATAAGCACTACGTGACCATTGTTGAACGGGAGCATGTGCTTTAGCCGAGCCAGATCTGGTCACCATGACATCCACGCTTTCCAATAGGAGTCAATGGATCATAGTCATTCGTGAGAACCCTAGCTAATTCTTTCCCCCTATCCTCAACAGCAAAGGGGCGTGGAGATGAAATGCAGCACCCCACTACTGGCCCAACAGCAATTTACACTTATATAGCACCTTTAAGGTAGCAAAAAACCTCTCAAGGTGCTTCAATGGTGGGCGGGGAATAAAAAGACACCGAGCAGGTGTTAGACAAGGTCCCTGAAAGCATGATCGAGGATGTTTTTGAACAGCAACAACAACAACTTGTATTTATATAGCGCCTTTAATGTAGTATAATGTCCCAAGCCGTTTCACAGGAGTATTATAAGACAAAAATTTGACACCAAGTCACATAAGGAGAAATTAGGGCAGGTGACCAAAAGCTTGGTCAAAGAGGTAGGTTTTAAGGAGCATTTTAAAGGAGGAAAGAGAGGAGGTAGCGAGGCGGAGAGGTTTAGGGAAGAAATTCCAGAGCTTAGGGTCTAGGCAACAGAAGGCACGGCCACCAATGGTTGAGCAATTATAATCAGGGATGCTAATGAGGGCAGAATTAGAGGAGTGCAGATATCTCTGGGGGTTGTGGGGCTGAAGGAGATTAGAGAGATAGGGAGGGGCAAGGCCATGGAGGGATTTGAAAACAAGGATGAGAATTTTGAAATCGAGGTGTTGCTTAACTGGGAGCCAATGTAGGTCAGCGAGCACAGGGGTGATGGGTGAACGGGACTTGGTGCAAGTTAGGACACGGGCAGCCGAGTTTTGGATGACCTCAAGTTTACGTAGGGTAGAACATGGGATGCCAGCCAGGAGTGCGTTGGAATAGTCAAGTCTAGAGGTAAGGATAATAGATTAGGGTTTCAGCAGCAGATGAGCTGAGGCAAGGGCGGAGACGAACGATGTTACGGAGGTGGAAATAGGCGGTCTTAGTTATGCCGAAGATATGTGGTCGGAAGCTCATTTCAGGGTCAAATATGACACCAAGGTTGTAAACAGTGTGGTTCAGCCTCAGACAGATGCTAGGGAGAGGGATGGAGTCAGTGGCTAGGGAACAGAGTTTGTGGCTGGGACTAAAAACAATGGCTTCGGTCTTCCCAATATTTAATTGGAGAAAATTTCTGCTCATTCAGAACTGGATGTCAGACAAGCAGAGACTGTGGAGGGCTCAAGAGAAGTGGTGGTGAGGTAGAGCTGGGTGTCGTCAGTGTACAAGTGGAAACTGACGCTGTGTTTTCGGATGATGTCGCCAAGGGGCAACATGTAGATGAGAAATAGGAGGGGGCCAAGGATAGATCCTTGGGAGACCCCAGAGGTAACGATGCGGGAGCGGAAAGCAAAGCCATTGCAGGTGATTCTCTGGCTACGATTAGATAGATAAGAATGGAACCAGGCGAGTGCAGTCCCACCCAGCTGGACGACGGTGGAGAGGCGTTGGAGGAGGATGGAATGGTCAACCGTGTCAAAGGCTGCAGACAAGTCGAGAGGGATGAGGGGGGGGGGCATAGTTTACCTTTGTCACAGTCACAAAGGATGTCATTTGTAACTTTGCTGAGAGCCATTTCGGTACTGTGGCAGGGGAGGAAACCTGATTGGAGAGATTCAAACATGGAATTGCGGAAAAGCTGGGCACTGATTTAGGAGGCGACAACACATTCAAGGACTTGAGAGGAAAGGGAGGTCAGAGATGGAGCGGTAATGTGCAAGGACGAAGGGGTCAAGGGTTGTTTTTTTTTGAGAGGGGTAATGACAGCAGATTTGAGGGAGAGGGGAACAGTACCCGAGGAGAGAGAACTGTTAACAATGTCAGCTAACATTGGAGCCAGAAAAGGAAGTTGGGTGGTCAGCAGTTTGGTGGGAATAGGGTCAAGGGAGCAGGAAGTGGGTCTCATGGACAAGATGAGCATGGAGAGGTCATGAGGGGAGATCGGAGAGAAACTGTAGAAAGATGCGAGTTCAGGGCTAGGGCAGGGGGGAACCTTAGAGGAAGTTTGGCCTGGTGGGCTAGGGGAAGGAAGGGAAGTGGCAGAGGCAGCTGATCGGATGGTCTCAATCTTAGAGACAAAGAAGTCCATGAGCTCCTCACACTTGTCGGAGGTGAGGGTGGAGGAGACAGGGGAGAGGGGTTTAAGAAGACGGCTAGCAGTAGAGAAAAGAAGCCGGGGTTTATATTTGCATTCCAGAATGATTCTGGAATAGTGAGCAGTTTCGGCAGACGAGAGCAGGACTCGATAATGCTTTATGTGATCCAGCCAGATCTGGCGGTGAATGGCTAAACCAGTTGTCCACCATATCCGTTCGAGTCTGCGTCCCTTGGACTTGAGAGCGAAGGTGAGAGTAGTACCAGGGGGAACGCCCAGGGTGAGAGAGGGTAATTATTTTAGTAGGGACTAGGGCATCAAAGGTGGTGGTGAGGGTGTGGTTGAGCAGATCGGTAGCTGCAGAAATGTTATGAATGGAGGGCCAAAGGCTGGACAGTTGGAATTTTGTAAGTGCAGTTGTAAGAGAGTTGGGGAGAGTTTTTTCCAGGGGTGGACACAGAAGGAAATAGGGTACGGTGGTGGGGGGGTGCGCGGAGGAAGAAGGGGGATGTGGGCGGAGAGCAATACGAGGAAGTGGCCAGAGATGGCCTTATCTGCGATTGACGCAATGGGAGTAGCGAGGCCACAAGAGATGGCAAAGTCGAGGCGGTGGCCGTGAATATGGGTTGGGGAGTTTACATGGAGGCAGAGATTAAGGGAGGATAGGAGGGAAGTGAACTCAGAGGAGAGAGAGCATGATGAATTGAGATGGAGGTTCAAATCACCGAGGATGAGAAGTCGCTCGGTGCAGAGGCTGAGGGAGGAAAGCAGTGAAGATATTTTGGTAATACCATTTTTATGGTACTTGGGTGGGCAGTAGAGAATGAGAATTTTAAATGAGAGATTTAATTGAAGTTGGGAAGAGAGGTAGGAAGATGGTGGGATTTGGGAAGAGAATTCCATAGTGCAGGTATTTACTAACTAAAGGCTCTGCCACTAATGGGGCAGAAGGGAGGTTTGAGAGAATAGGAACACAGAAGCTGAATCTTGGACCTTCTGGTCTGCATGGCTTTGCACCACACTGGGTGCATTAAACCACTGGGACATCAGGAGAATTTAGATTTCAGTATTTGAGAACAGGGGTTTACCATACACAGTTGGAGCAAACCAAACCAGTAACTATTACAATTATATATGAATACTTTCCCCAATGGCCTAGTGGATAAAGGTACCCCCATCTGGTGTAATGCTGAACCACAAAGATCAGAAGGTCCCAGGTTCAATGCCCTACCTCTGGTGAGTGAGCTGATTGTGGCATCAGTCAGAATGCTATAATTGGCCTCAGTATTTGGGAGAGGGGTGGAGAGAATCAGCCAGGATTACTACTATTGTGAGGCAATTATCAAGTTAGGGCAGGATAGGGCTCTGCGGTGATGTCCTCCACGCTTGAATATCTTACCGACACTCATGGTCTAAGTTCAAGCTTGAAGGATGGTCGTCTCGGTGAGTTATTGGAGGAGTGTTGGTACCCATGGAACCATACCCCACTTGGGGAGAAATAAGAGCAACTTAGGGGCAGAAATAAATTAAGTGAAAATGCTTTCTTTTCTCAATGCATCAGTGTCTGGCAATGTGAAAAGCTAAGAGTGCTCCACAGCAAGACTAGGGCTGCAAACAGCAAAACCTTTCTACAAAGCTTCAAAGCCCAATTAGCTTTGTTAGCTTGAAAACAAGTTGGAGCCATGCCAAGCTATAGCCTGCCCTGGTTATTGGCTCCCACCTTGGACGTAGCTTATTCTCATGGATTACACACGCACTGGCTGTGCCTGAAGTCTATCTTGGACATGTCAACCCATAGTATGGTAACAAATGGCTTAAAAGGCCATAAAATTCCCTCCCCTAATTTTTTAGAAATTTGTCATCTTTCACTATATTTCATCCATATTAGGACCTTTGTTCGTGTCAACTACAAACAGAGGGATGGGGGATCTATGAGGGGTTGGGAGAAGCAAGACTCTCTCTGGGTCTGTACAGATATGAAGGGGTTTTAGATCGAAACATCTCCAAAAGCTGCCTCCAAACATATCGTGTATCTTTCCATTACAACAAAAATGAACATTTCTGGGAGACTCAGCAGTTCATTTATAAATGTCTAGTAGCACTTCAGTATAATATTCCCACACACCCCATCCCAAATTTTTCTGCATCACCTTGTTGAAGTTCCCTAAATAATCTCCCATTCCCTTTATACAAGTTGCAGTATTTCACATTATTACTATACAAAACATACTTTAGGACAAATTCAGTCCACAAAGGGTTAAACAGGATGCTGCGTTGAGAGTTTTTTAAGTTTCCAAATAGCGTCTGCATGTAGGAACAAAAGGGAGCACAGCGACTTCAAGGTCAACAATGTCCTTTTAAGATGAAAATGCCCACAGGCTCAGCCTGCCCTCGCCTCCTCCCCCTTTTTAAAAAAAATATGCCCTGACTCAGTTTTCCCGCCAGTCATGGCTGATGAACATGCATTTGGCTCTGACTAGCATCTATTAAACAAATGGAACTAAAGTGCTTTAGCAGTAACTGCCATCTACCGCTCTGCTCCCACAGCTGCTCCGAGCCCAGAGCTCGGCCAATCACAGCACGGGCACCCCTCCTCCACCCTCGCACAACCAGCCCTGTTTTTGTCTGGTTCAGCAGAGCTTCAACCCTCTTAGCTTCGTGTTTTTTTTCCCCTTCCTCTCAACCACCCTCATGCACTCATTTTAATTACATAGAACGAGCTGCAACTCATCTGGCTTGGAAAGGAGAAAAAAAGGGTGGAGATCTGGCAGGAGATGGCATGATAAACAACACTCCTCTCCTAAAAGTAAATTAAATGGGACATTATTCAAAGTGCAGCACGTCAGCGGATACCAATAAATCTACAGCCAGCAAAATGTCAAGGGGGGGAGGGCATAAAAAGGAGAGAAATAGGAACTCATGATAGGAGTAGAAATGAAAGAAAAAGAGCAGAATGCTTCTTACAAAAAGGAGGAGGGAAAGTCCCTGAAATTATTTTTATAAATACAAGGGCATTCAAGGGAACAATGACTGTGGAACCTGATAAATATTGACATGATTCTCGGTTAAAAACAATTAGCTACAGTGAACGGCCATGGCTTTATCCTTTTTCATATGCTTAAAACTTTAGCACAATATGTGCTGAGATTAGAGGCAGGAAAACAAGTCTTTTTTAAAAAAAAGCAAGCCTGCCATTAGCATTGGTTCCTTCCTCTGAGGGAGGATATTTGCCCTCAGCACGCAATCCATCTCCGCATTTCTCTGGATTTACAAAGGCACATCTGTGCGTGTTAGAGGGCCAGTCTGACGTGTTTTCCACCAGCAGCAGCTGCGGTTTCTGAGGAAACGAGGCAGATTTTCAATTCAGGCTGGGAGGATTTTTGTGTGTGTCAGTGTTATGTGCGGGGGAGGGAAGAGCTGTAACGAAAATCGTCAAAATACAATCTAGAAACAAAGGGGGAGAGAAAATTATATTGGGGAGAATCATTTCTTGCATTTTCCCCAATTTGCACCTCTGTTGCAGCCTTCCTTTTAAAATAAGGCATTGCAGTAATGGTTTATTTATTACAGCTAGTGCTGGGCTTGAAAATAGTGCCGGGCATGTATCCCTCACAAGACCTTTTAATCATCTCATGCTTAGAATTCTCAATTGAGTTTCTCCTCTTTATGTCCTCCCGCTTTGCTCATTTTCTCTTTGACCGATTCACTCCTGAGCAATTTAAATGCTTCAATTTCCTTCCCCTAGTAAAACCCACACAGCAAAGTAGTTGATTAGTCAGGGCTGCTTTTATTCCTAATTTTTTTCAGGCTTCCCCTTTATTATTAGTGCCTGAGATTTTAGTAAACAACTTGTCATCCCAATGAATGATTAACTCTGAACTGACACACAGTCTGGGGTTGTGGGGGGAAGAAATATAATAGAGAGAGAGAGAGAGAGAGAGGAGGAACGAGCAACGGAGGAAAAAAAAGGAGTGAAAAGGAGAAAGGGGCCCTCACAAGGAGGCTCCAGTGCAGCGGAACTAACCAAAGCTGTCACTTCTAATGGACGCAAAAAAATCCCTATTTTTAACGTGCTGCCATGTATATTCATTTCTAAAAAGTGAATATTTACAGCAAAAATCACGAGTCTGCAAAAAACCCAACGAAGTATGAATAGAAACACATCATAAGAGTCCTATAGTACACAACTGAAGTGTTCATTTTAACATTTGTAAACTTGAGTTCTGGCACAATAAATTGCTTTTGAAAACAAATTTAAGATTCATTTTGAGTAATTTCCATTTAGGAAAAATTTAATTTTAGAGTCACCCTTCTTACATTGGTAAAACTTTTCTGAAAATTAACTTGAGAATTTCTACACAGGTAAATGAAGTACTATTCCAAGAAACACTCCCAAAGCTGCTGGAAACAAAAAGGCGCCAGAGGGATCTTTCATCTTGACTGTAGAAGCAGCATGTCAATGCAATTCCACTACTCATGTCACTATCACAACAATGGAAGGGTATATACTTGATGTAGAATTTGAACATGCACTTTTTTAAAATTTTGTTGTCAATGCACATTCCAGAGGGTGGACCAAAATATCTTCCAATTCACAGCATCAAATATATTGTTCTCCATATGATTTGCCTTTTGGGAAAGCTGGACACCAACCAATTAAAAAAAATTGAATAAAACACTGATCTCTCCTCTCCCAAACCAACTGCTAATTCATGGATTTTTAAAAAATATACATACTGTACAATGTAAATGCTGAGAATAATTTTAAATGAAGTTTAAACATTAAAAAAATCCTTTTACTATTTGCAAGAATTCAATGCAGGGGGTTGAAAAACTAGTAGGACTTGTGCAATTACATGCAACAAAATAATGCAACTGTGCTAAGTCAGAACTTTGTTCAATGCCGTAAGTTAACTTCAATTTTTTGCAACTCCATGTTTGAATCTCTCCAATCAGGTTTCCGCTCCGGACACTGCACTTAAATGGTCCTAATCAAAGTCACAAATAACATCCTCTGTGACTGTGACCATGGTGCATTTTCCCTCCTCGACCTCTGCAGCCTTTGACATGGTCAATCACATCATCTGCCTCCAATGCCTCTCCTCCGCTGTCCAGCTCAGTGGGATTGCCCTCGCTTTGTTTCACTCTTACCTATCCACCGTAGCCAGCAATGGCTTCTCTTTTTACTCTAACAGTTACCTCTGGAGACTTCAAAGATTTATCCTTGGTCCACTCCTCTCTCATTGACATGCTTCCCCTTGGTGATATCATCCGAAGAAATAGGGTCAGCTTCCACATGTACGCCGATAACAAAAAGCTCCATCTTTTCATCACCTGTCTCGACCCCTCCACTACCTGCATTGTTAGACTATCTGTCAGATAACCAGCTTTGAATGAACAACAATTTCCCCCAGTTCAACAGCTGAAGACCAAAGCCATCATCTTCGGCGCCAGCCACAAACTCTGTACCCTTGCCACTGATTCCATCCCCGTCTCCCGCAACAGTTTCATGATGAACCAGACTGTTCGCAACCTCGGCATCCTATTCAACTCTAAGCTGAACTTCCGAACCCATATCCCCTCCATCACTAAGACTGCCTACTTCCACCTCTGTAATATTGCCCACTTCCGCCCCGCCGCAGCCCATCTGCTGCTGAAACCCTCATCCATGCCGATGTCACCTCCAGACTTGATAATTCCAATACTCTCCTGGCCAGTCCCCCATCCTCCATACTCTACTGTAAACTATTACTCATCCAAAACTCTTCTGCCCGTATTCTAGTCCCACTCATCCATCATCCCTGTCCTTGCTGACCTACATTGGCTCCCAGTACCGTAATGCCTCCAATTTTAAATTACAATTTTTCTATTTAAATCCTTTTGAAGCCTCATTCCGCCCCATCTCTGCAACATCCTCCAGCCTAAAATACCCCCTAAACTCTCTGTTCCTCAGACTCTGTCCTTGTGACCCTCCCTCCC
The DNA here is from genome assembly GCA_030390025.1 of Squalus acanthias. Taxonomy (NCBI): domain Eukaryota; kingdom Metazoa; phylum Chordata; class Chondrichthyes; order Squaliformes; family Squalidae; genus Squalus; species Squalus acanthias. The sequence goes on along the minus strand of CM059436.1, from coordinate 63,668,407 downwards.
TTTGCCCTACCATTGGCAGCAGTGCCCTCAGCCGTCTAGACCCCATGTTCTATAATTCCTTCCGTTTCTCCAACTTCCTCTTCTCCTTTTAGGTCCCTCCTTATAACCTACCTTTGACCACCCCTAATATCTCCTTCTCTGGCACAGTGTCCATTTTTTGTCTGATTATGCTGCTGTGAAGCGCCTTGGGATGTTTTACTACATCAAAGGTGCTATATAAATGTTGTTGTTGAATCTAAATTATTTCAAAGTGTAACACAACCTTGACACCTGCATTTCTTTCCCATTACACACTAGCCAATAGCTTAGTCGAATTTACACAGTTAATTTGTTAAATACTTTGTAAAAATTAATGCTTTAAAACAGAATTTTATGTGGCTTCCTTAAAAAAAAACATTCTACTTATGATTGATGACTGTAATTATGCAGAATGGTCTCAAACAGCAATACAAACTGGTTTCTCCTTCGGAGGATAGGCTCTATTTATCAGCTGGTATTTATAATTAATAATCATATCTGCTGGGACCTGCGAAAAGCCAATAGCGTGGGACATCATCAAAACAGGAGAAAGGCCCTGGTTACCCTCTTTGAAATGTGAACTGTGGAGAGCACAACTGCATTACCTCATGATTTGAGCAGAGCTAGAAAAAAAAAATTGGATCTAAAATACAATCCAAGCTGCCTCATCTAAAGCCTAAGACAAGATGACAAAACTAATATGTTTCCAATAAATGATTCAAAAAAATACAACTGAAATGATAACAATTCTTCAAAACAATATACTCAAAGTAACAAAAGAAGTTTTTGTTGGTTTATCCATTTAATGAATGGTATTTCTGAATTTATATATATAAGCTGGTTCCCTTTTTATGTCAGAGGCAAGACAGTTAAATCTAATTTAGATCAATTATATTAATTGTAAGAAAGTCACACCATCCGACAACACAAATCCCTTATAGGGTCACCAAATGCTCCTCTTAAGTTAAACCCTCCTTTCTACGCTTTAGTAGTTTCATTTAATTTGAGAGTTACAGCGATATGGAAGCCCCCTCATGAGGCCCTATTTGCACAGCAAAGGCGCTCGTGGGTCAGAAGTGCTTCTAAGACCTGCATATCCATTGGAAAATGAAATGAAGTGGCTAGCAGGTTTTATTTGTCATTTCTCCCTCCCCTCTCCTTTCTTTGCCAGGGTACAGTTTCACAAGTGGCAGTTGCTCTCCAGTACCTCATCTGAGTGACCATTTTCCATATGTGAGCCTGGTTAGGGAGTGTTGGCAGACTATTTTACCTTGGGGGTATCACAGCCAGGCCTAGGCTCATCCCTCACCTGGCATCCATGCATGTGCCGGGGTTGCAGCAGGAAGGAGAATCCGAGCTAACTGTCTTCTCCTTAACCCAGAAATGCTGGGGCCAACTGTAGCACTCTCTCCTCAAAGGCTGCCCCAAGTTGAGATCAGCAGACTTCGCACAGACTAGGGAACCAAACCCAGGACTTTCTGGCAGCTTTGCCAACTGAGGTATCTGGGGAGTTTCACCAATAATCTTTTAAGAGTTTCAGCACACTAGTTTTATGCACAGAAAAAAGGCATTTCTAATTCTAAATCTTTAATTACAGGCACATTGAAATCAATGTTATTAATGAGAACAGCAAAGTGACTTCCCCAGGGTCTGAAAAATAGTGAGATGCAGCCTACGTTCATACATAAAGCCATCTGTTCATTCTATAACATGTAAGGGGAGGGAGTATAGTTTTGTTTTTCCCCTCATTTGGTTGGTTCAAGAGGCAACCATAGCAAGTATTCTGTTGGGTCAGGAAGAAAAGCACACCAGAGAACAACAAAAGTGTGGCAATGGATAACTGGTGCTCTGTATCTGGTGGAACCGAGTTTGGACAGAAAGTACATCGAGGTTTCACTGAGTCTCAAAAAAGTTCATCATTCAGATTTTATCCAGGTCATTAAGATATTGTTGCCCCCCGCCCCCCACATCCCCTGCCCCCACGCCCCCCCCCCCCCCCCCCCCGCCCCAAAGGAAAATGAAGCAGTCCCCAGCTGCTAACTATATGTAGGCCACGTAGTCAGGGGTCAAAATTCAGACACCAAGCTGGTCATATGAAAATGCAGACTTACTCGACTTCATCTTACTTACAATGCAATAATGAAAAAGGTGATTTTTTTTCCCTGATAATTAGAAAATCAGTGCATTTCTAAATCCATAACAACACTGTATTAACAGTTTAAAAATAACGATTGACTTTGGGGAATTCAGTCAAATCTTTTATATCATACATCAATCAAAAAAAAGCTTAAATGTTAAATTGTTTTAAAATAACAGAGTTCCTCCAATGACTCGGTTGGTAAGTCCATCACCCAATGTGAAACGGAGTAATGCCAAGAAGGCTCCAGGTTTGATTCCCAGCCTGTTCTAAGTTAGCTGATCTCAGCCAGGGTGGTGACAGGGACACTACAAGTGGCTTCAGCACCTCTGAGCTGGAAGGGCAGGACAACGGCCAGGTTCCCACTCCTAACTGCTACCCAGTGAGCCTTGTTGACTCCTTTCACTTTTCACTGGGTTGAAGGCCACCTTTTCTGGGTGAAAAGGCAATCAATCTATCTCACTTAGTTCCTAGTGAATTATAGGCTACAGCACAAAACTATCCTCCATTTGGCATCTTTATAATTTGACTTACAAATGTCAAATTTAGCAAGGAACAATAAGAGGCTGGGGGAGCAAAGGTCTAAAAATCCTTCTACTTTTGTGATTTAGATATACTGGGCCCCGATTTCAACTGCCCCCCGCCTGGCCGAGTAATTTACCCCCTCTTTTCCCCCCGTTTCCAGATATTAACCTGCTCCTTTGAGCAGGCGAGCAGGACGCCCGCATGAGTTGGCATGCACGGTGGCATAGTGGTTAGCACTGGTGCCTCACAGCGCCAGGGACCCGGGTTCGAATCTGACCTCGGGTGACTGTCTGTGTGGAGTTTGCACATTCTCCCCGTGTCTGCGTGGGTTTCCTCCGGGTGCTCCGGTTTCCTCCCACAGTCCAAAAATGTGCCGGTTAGGTTGATTTGGCTATGATAAATTGACCCTTAGTGTTAGGGGGGGGGATTAAATATGTGGGGTTATGGGGATAGGATGGGAAATGTTGGGGGGAATTAAATACGTGGGGTTACGGGGGTAGGGTGGGATATGTGTACTGTGGGGATTAAAGCAGGGACAGGGTACTGGACTTGGATGATCAGCCATGATCGTATTGAATGGTGGAGCAGGCTCGACGGGCCGAATGGCCTACTCCTGCTCCTAGATTCTATGTTTCTATATGAAGGAGGCGGTGTCCTGTTTTAAATATGCAGATCGGGTACAATGATGTCACCAGGACCCGATCTGCAATATCAACCTGAGGCCTGAGCGGGGTTGGGGCAGTGTCGGCTTCCCAGTCAGGCAAAGCCTGCCGGACCCGGATCCTGGGCCAGAAGAGGCTCAGAAGGTAAGTTTAAAATTTACTTTTCAGGTTTTCTTGCGGGGCAGGAGAGCTCCTCTGGGCCTCACAAGGAACCCAAAGGCCTCTCATGCGCCGAGCTACCTCACCTTCCCCGATCGTGGCCAGACCTCCCTCCTCCGATCACGGCAAGACCTCCCTCCCCCGATCGCAGCCAGACCCCTCAATTGCGGCCAGAGACACACATTTCCCCCCCCAACAAGATCATGGCCCGAGCCTCCCCCGACTTCGATCATGGCCAGATCCCCACGAACTGCCGGGGACCATCCAAAGGGTTCCAGGTTGCGGCCTCCTGCCGCAAACTTCTGCTCCTGCCCGCCGGCCAGGCTGTTAATGTGGCCCGGTGTCAGGCGGGACTCCGCATTCTTTTATTTGACCCTGTTGTTAAAATTGGCAGGGCCTACTTGTCACCGGCTTTACCAGGTTTATCGCCCACTGTCAGGTTCCCCCGCACCCACCCTGTTAATACCAAGGCCAGTGTCTTTTTTCTTAAGCAGGAAAGTTTTATTTTAAAGACAATGTGCCCACGGTAAACATTGAACCCTTCATTTGTATAACTTTACATTTGAATTTATTTCCATTTTTGTACAAGTATAATTAGTTTTGTTTGTAAACTTTCAATAGATTGCACCACAGGTGCACTGTCCAAGGTAATACATTGTGGGTCAGCAGTGGGAAGTGTAGAAAATGGCCCCATTCATCAGAGTGATGACTGTGCTGAAGATAAACGTACATTACATAGAAATTACCCCTGTACTGGTACACTCTGATATTTGTTACACCTCTCTGAAAATTATTTCAAACAGTGTTACTTTCTCATACTAATTTGCTGAATTTCCACCCACATACTCTACAACTGTTCTAAAATGGCTACCTTGAAAACAACACTGGTAACCAGAGACAGTCGTCAGTGTAACAGCAGCCATCCTTGGATTTGCTTTCATTGTTTTGAACAGGATAGGAGCTGAAGATACCTTAGTGATTTTGACAGAGGTCCGTTTGAGTCTGACTAAAGCAGCTATCATTTGGTATGCAGTCCCCTTGAAGAGCCAGAAGCTCATCCCTTTCAGTTTATCAGCACTCTTTTCAAAGAAAAGGGGGGGGGGGGGTTAAAAAGGACAACTCAAGGTGAATTTGATTTTCACATCGTTCATCCTGCACAAAAGCACATGCTCCCTTTCATCTACCCCAAACCAGATTCAGGCATCGTTAACATCACACTTGAGGAGTTCAATCTACAAAGCCTTTGGTGGTGTGAAACCTAACACTGCAGCACAGTACATCATTCAGACCCAACCGGTTTGGGAGCTGCTCCTTCAGGAAGCGTGACATTTTAGTTTGAGGCAGTTGTGAACAAAGCCGTGTAAATGCTCCAGAACTGAGCAGAGGAACCTAATGTCCTTTTAATAACCTAAGATACAAATTTAAAAAAAGGACCCCGTTTTGTATTTTTAAAATTGCTCTGTTTAAAAACTAAATAAAAGGGCCATTTCTCACTTCAATTTTCTTTTTTCAAAATAGTTTTTGCCAATTTTGTCCCCTTCCCTTCTTTCCTGAAGGCACGGATTCCTCGTTAGGGTCTTGTCCCTCAGGAAACTGGCATCCTCCAGTACTCTATCCAAGTGGTCATTATTCACCTGATAGTGAGTGTCAGTCGGTATCACAGCCAAACCTAATCCTATTCTAAATCAACATGCACACTTCCAGGGGCTGCTGGATACCAATCAGGACTGGGAACATTAACTGATGGCCCCCTCCCTGGCCCAGGGGCTCTGAGTCCAATTGCAACACTTCCATCCCAGCTAAAATGTGGTAATTCAGAACAGACTAGGAACAGTCTTCGACCTGAAACGTTAACTCTCTTTCTCTCTCCACGGATGCTGCCTGGCCTGCTGAGTTTTTCCAGCGTTTTCTGTTGTTATTTCGGATTTCCAGCATCCGCAGTATTTTGCTATTGTATTAGGAACAATCTTTCCTGGTTTCTGTGGTTCCACTATGCACTGGACAAACTCGATGTGCCAGTTGGAGGAGGAGAAGCAGGTATCCCTTTGTTTAAGGTCCTTAATTTGGTAGCTCCTCAATCCCAGAGGTTTTGCAATAAAGCTCCATGCATTCTAGTACCGTGCATAGTAAACACATTTATTAAGATCATTAAATCATGCTGTAGTATTACAATTATATATGTTAATTAAAAATACTGCGGTCAAGTCTTTTGTGATACATGGAGCAAGAATCTGAACACTTTTAAATTTGTTAATTTCCCATAAATATTACAGGACACTGAAAAAGGGTTGGGGAGAGAATGAAACATTTGTTTTTCTGAAATAAATCCCAAGATGTTCTTAAGATCTTGAAGGTTAAAGCCTCACCCTACTGAAAAATAATCAGAGCTCTGACACTTACTCTTATTTCTACGATGAACCCCTCCCCCAATTTCATTCTGTTGATTACAGTAAGGATAGTTTGTAGATTACTGATGTTTTATGCCAATCTTACAGAATACAAGATTCCGCACTCCACATATACCATTTTGTAAAACATGGCTCCCCGTGTATTATACAACGAACTGCAAAGGGTTGGCATTAAGAGTGTTGTTTCCATTGGGTAAAGTACAGTTAGTCAATAACAAAGTGGTCATCATTTATTGCAAAGGCCAATTTAATAGTTTATCATTTGCAGAGGTTAAGATCAGGGCCATTAACCTGCTGCTCAAATGTGCACTGTGCACATGGACTACAAAATTACAGATGTATAGAGAAAGGAAGTATAGGCTTAGAATCATAGAGCTCAGAAAGAGGCCATTCAGCCCATCGTGCCTGTGCTGGCTCTTTGAAAGAGCTATCCAATTAGTCCCACTCCCCTGCTCTTTCCCCATAGCTTTGCAAAATTTTTCTTTTCAAATATATATCTAATTCCCCCTTGAAAGATTATGGAACTCATAAACTAGCAGGATTTATACTGCAATTTGTTTCATAATGGATTCACCTTGCCTCATACAACAAGAGAATATATAAATATAATATAAATAGGGCTCAGAATGTCAAAAGTCCCACAAATACTCTACTGGCATTTCCAGTTTGGAAACTGTTAGAACAATAATTCCATTTATATAGCCCCTTATCACACTGAAATATCTCAAAGCACTTCACTCAATTAGATTTTGAAGTATAGTGACCGTTAGGCAATTTTTTGGGAATGGTTAGCATGTATCCCCTTTCTTGCAGATAGCGTGTTATTAATTCATAAATTAACAATATTAAACTTCCTTTCTGTTGCTACATCAAGTTTTTGCAATAAAATATTTCAAAAGCTTTTTTTTAAAGTAAGGAAAATAAACTGGATATAAGTGAGGGTTTGTGGGGGGGGGAGGGGGGGGAGGGGAGGGGGCTATGTTAGCTGGAGATACTAGCAAACTAGCTTCCACATATATCATGATGTGCTTGCAGTGAGCTGGGCAAAGTGCCAACTACTGAAAATCTCCAACCAATCACAGCACCACAAAGGTGACCTCTCCTTCCAACTCACTGCCGGTGAAATGCAGCCAAATGCTAGTCAGCAAGAGGAATCAGCTAGTCATTTACCATGATCATAAAAGAGATTCATTAGAAAACAATAATCAGAGAATCTCCCTGCTTACCTTCTCATAAAGCTACAAAAATCACTTCAAGACAATGTTCCCCAGACTACAGGATTCTCCACATTTTTCTTTGTTTTGACTTATTAACTTTCCCTCTAATCTTTTTTAAAATCTGTTACACAAGATAATTTACTGCCTATGAAAATAATTATTTTCAGCTCTGTTAGATTCATTCTCTCATTTCCCAACCTCTGTCCCCAATGTTAGCCAGAGCATCTCTACATATGGTTGCTCTTCCCACCCCATGACAGACAACTCAGGAGTTCCCCAAGGATCTATCCATGGCCCCCTCCTATACATACTGCCCCTTGGCAACATCATCTACATGTGTGTTTATGAAATCCAGCTCTAACTCTCTACCACCTCTCTCGACCCCTCCATTGACTCTGCATTGCCAGATTAAAACTGCTTATGAGACTGAAACTTGGATGAACCACTATTTTCTCTAGCTAAACATTGGGAAGCCCAAAGCCATTGTCTTTGGCCCCCACCACAAATTTCATACCCTCGCTACTGACTCCATCATCCTCCCCAGTCATTGCCTCAGGCTGAACGAGTGTCTTCACAACCGCAGCACTCTATTCGAGCTGAGATGTCCTCTCCATTACAATGATTGCTCATTTTCACCTCTGCAACATCGCCGCCTCTACCCCTACCTCAGCCCACCTACTGCTGAAACCATCCTCATTCATGCCTTTGTCACCTCCAAATTCCAAACTCTACTGCTCTCCTGGTTGGCCTATCATCTTCCACCCTCCATAAACTCACCCAAGACTATGTTGCCCATATTCTATCCCACACTAAGTCCCACTTCTCCATCACCACTGTCCTTACTGACCTGTATTGGTTCCTCGTCCCCCAACACCTAAAATTCTTAAGCTAGTGTTTAAATTTCTCACCACTCCCTACCTCTGTAACCTCCTCCAGCCCTATAACACATACCTGCCCATACTGTGTCCTTATGACTTGGGCATTTTGTGCATCTCCCCTTTACTCCACCAGTGGCAGCTGGGTCTTCAGCTACTTAGGCCCCACGCTCTGGAATTGCCTCCCTAAACCCCTCCACTTCTCCACCTCTCTCTCCTCTTTTAAGACCCACCTTAAAGCCCACGTCTTTGACCCAGCTTTTGGTCACCCGTCCTATATCTCCTTCTTTGGATTGGCAGTGCTTTCTTTTCTTTAAAAATGAGAAGTCGCACAACACCAGGTTATAGTCCAACAGATTTATTTAAAATTACAAGCTTTCGGAGCTGTCGCTCCTTCTTCAGGTAGGGTAGCTGTGAGAGAATCTCCCAGAATTCACAATATAAGCACAGAAAAAATGTATTCAAATCTTTCCCTACATCAAAGACACACTAAGAGCACAGCCAAGACAATGAGATGTGTCTTTTCTTTACACCTATGTGAATTGCTTTGGGATGTTTTTCTATGCTAAAGGTACCATACAGATGCAAGCTGTTGTTTTGTTTGCTACAAAGCCTACTGCTACATGCAGCCTTCTTTAGACGAAAGAGAATAATCTATGCCACAAACTTATTCATGGCTACCATCAATAGTGCTCACAAGGCAGCACTGGAAGTTGGTTGTCCCACATACATTGCAGGGGAATAGTATGTGGTAGTGGCAGAACCTATAACAAATAAAGTGATGGCCATAACTACAATAATAGTTATGTTTGTAGAATAGATTAGATAGGCTGTGTTAGCCTTCCACAGCAACTCAAGATATCTTGGCTATCACATGGTACTTTACTGAAGAATTGACAAAATGCAATAAAACTGGAGGACACAAAGTTGAGTTATATTTGTAATCCTTTACCAATATGTAACCACTTGGCTGCTTAGCAACACTGGCCGGGAGTTTCAGTATGTTTTCCGCCCAGATATCAGTGTAATCTGGGAGGAATCGAATGAAATAGCGCTAAAGATTGCAGAATTTTAAATGTACATGTGTTGCGCCCATAACCACTTTACGCCAGAGTATCCGCAATCTTTTACGCCGGTTTAAAAGTCTATCCGCCCGAAGCAGTCCCTGCCCACAAACCTGGTCACGTCCCCAAGTCGGCATGACAAGTTTCTGCCAATTGCACCCAGAATCTCGAGTGCACAGGCACCCGTGGTCACATGAATCCAGTGTTAATCACCTGTACCTGCAGTGACCAGCTGTCAATTGAAGCCTGACCCTGTTGTGTTTCTCCTGCTTCTGCTGAAATTATTTGAAGTTCAGTTTAAATTAGTCTAAATTCGGTCCATTTTGGCAGAGCAGGACACACCTGTTGACTGCCGGTCACAGATCTTATGTACCAAGGGCAGATCAAAGCAATCAATTGAAGCCAATTAAAGAGTAAGACCAAGAACATTAAATCAGTCAGTTGAAGAATGGCTCATTTCCTGGCAATCCCACTCCTCTTTGTGATGCTGGAGAATGCCCTGTTCCAGTCACTAATCGATTACGATCGATAACTCTGCTTGGTTGCGTTGATTCATGGGGGATTTTACGTACAGATTTATGCTAATGTAGTTTGCAGGGAAACTTGAGCGTAGCTTCACCTCAGCAAAACCGGCGCAGTATACAGTGCATTCTGCCGATTGCGCCCCTAGCGAAATCTATACGCCACTGTCTTCTCTCCCATTCAATTGAAACTCAACAAAGCTCCACAGTACAGAAGACAATTTCTATTCTTAAATTTCCTCCAGTAGTGCAGGGCAAACCTTGACAGAAACAACGAAATAGGCATCGTTTAACATTGATGTTTTTTACTTTTTCTATTAAAAAAATGTTAGTAGGTAGCACCAACTAGAACAGCCACACTGTGACTATTACAGCCAGAAGTAAATTAACAAGCTTGCCTTTGCTGTGCAGCAATTATGCTTTACTCTTCTTTAGACCCAGTGCTTTATTGTAGATGATTTCAAACCAAAACGTGGAAGGCAGCTGAAGGTGACACAGTATTAGCATAATCTATTCTGATTCAATTTTATTAGAAATATTGCATTAGTCCCTCCTTTGAACCTTTCCACTTTGACTGGAATGTCAGCCCTGTGGTAGATTTGCTTACACCAGGCTGTCAGCTCTCCCCTATATCCTGCAGTCCCATGTGACTGCTAGTGGGATAGATTGAAACAGAAAGAACCGTAATGCAATTAGACTGAATTGCAAATGTTCTGAATGCTGTTCTTCAAAGGCAAACAAACCATAAGAATCATCATTCTTTAGGTTTTCACAAAACATTTTTCCACCACTGGTAGAACAAAATCATACTTATTTTCCCCAAGCTTCTACAGACTAAAAAGGAAATAACACACATTTCTGAAGCATAGATGATATGAATGGATTAGTAGAGAGCATGGCCAGCTGTTGCAGTCTTTATAAAACGCACAGGCCTGACAGATGGGGATCCCAGTTCAAATGCCCCACCGCAGTAGGCAAAGCTTTAGTGCTGGCCTTCTGCTCATCGGGGTTTACAGTGACAGAAGGGGAGGATGGAGAGCAGAAATGAGCAACAGAAAAGGTACCAACAAAACAAGCAACTGCACATTACAGGAGTTCATTTCACTTAGTTAACAACATTTTCAATCTTTAAACTGTTCGTACGTTTTGGGGGCAGGAAGTTGCTGACCAAAGTAAATTTATAAAGCACATATACCAAACTTCTAAGCATTTCCCTACAATTCTTAAAAACTCATAATATAAATTGATAATTTTTCAGTCCTTGCCACTGTAACTTCACCATGCTGAAAAGAAAATCACTTATGTGAAAATAAGTCACTTTGTTCATAGTTGGGTGGTGCCTACTAATAAATCACAGCACATTCAAAATCTCCTTACTACTTCTTCCCTCACAAACTTCACAGAACATGTGATCATAAATTCACACTAACCCATTGACCAGGAATTTGCGGTCAGCAGAATAAAGATTGGGACATACACATGGGGTTAAGGTAGAAGCTAAAATATTATAAACAAACTTTAACATTTTTTTTTTTAATTATTTTTAAAAATCTAGTAATTTTTTTTTTATCAGAATGGAGAAATTTGACATTCTACAATTAAAAAATTAGTTTTTCAGGGCCAGAACGGTTGTTCAGCAGTAGTTATTGCTTAGAACAGCGTTAAAAACCCAGTTACACCTCATTGAACAAGATTCAACTTTTTATGGGGTTTTTAACAGCGATATTAGAGTGGAAAAGGGGAAGTTTTCATCAGTTCAAGTGATTTCAGTGATTGTCGACTCTGAGGAGTTCCACAGCGCAGCCTGTGGCGGAGCAGGGAATGACTGACCACAACTTCAGGATTTCTGCGTTTATCTGTGCATGCGCTAAATCCAGTCAGTTTCAGAGGGGTAATGACGGCAAACGCTGACAGTTTCGCCGTCATTATCACTGCAAAATGTGGACCATTAAATCATAAGTTTTGCTGACTTCACTTCATTCACTCCAGTACAAATAACCCTCCTCTTCAAATGCAAAAACTTCCCTCAGAAAACTAAGCAGTCTAGATACTGATGTCACAACAAGAATCAGTTCCACAGGAGACTAACCAAGTGGGTATCTATATAAAAAAAAAAATCCAATATGAAACTGGTTAGCACCCATTTCTTTCCACTTGAACATACCAAGGAACGTTTGATAAATACATGATATTGTAATGGTAGCTGCAACTATTGGACCGGAAGGAGGAGGGAAACACATCAGTGCTGCACATCGTGAATTACAGCAGTTGCACTTTTGTGAAAGGGCTGAATTTTAAATTACCAGTTAAATACTGAAGACTAAAACATGAGCAATCATCATTTTCGGTGTGTATTTAATGTTTAACGCTCGCTGCAGAACTCTCATCATCACCATATACCCAGGAGAAATATTTGCAGCACCGTAGCAGCCCAAGGTCATCAAAACAGAGGTTGAGTTGCTAAAATGCAATCATTATAGGCCTAAGTGGCTACTATTTTGTAGTATTGTGTGGAGCTGATTATAATATTGGTCCAGAGAATGTTTGCTGGCTGAGCAAGTTTAACAACTGGGTTATACAGACCAGGGAGGTCCACGGTTTGATTCCTGGTCTTTGCTGAGTGTACTAATCTCAGCCAAGGTAGCAATAGTTGTGCTACAAATTGGACTCTGCGCCCTGGATTAGAGGGGGGGAAATTGGCCACAGTTTCTGCTCTGATTGCTATCTACTGGGTGCGTGTGTCTGGACCTCAGATGATGACAGAATTGAACTTGCTGTGATGCCACATTAAAGTAGCCTGCTAACAGTCACCATCAAGGTTCACACCTCCTTAATAGCCATTTGGTCGTGCTGCCGGAGGATGCTTGGCAGTTGTGGAACTGTACCCAGCAAACAGACAATGGGGCTGAAATGGAAAATAACCTTTACTGTGATCTGGAGTCAAAAACACAATAAAGTCAGTTGCTTTATTTAAAAAAAAAATCATGATCAACTGGACTCATTGCTTTTAAAACTTAGAATAAATAAGTAGCCTGGCTGGCTAACAAGGGGAGAAAATATTTACTTTCCCTCTCCCTAGAAGAGTGAATTGAATTTCAGCAGGTCTTCTGGAACCTGGGGGCATTAGTGATAGCAGTGCCTTTAATCTTAACCTTAAAAAATGGCAGGGAGGGAACAAAAGGAAGAATGAAAAGAACTTACACATATGCATAGCGCCTTTCACAACCTCGGCACATCCTAAAGCACTTTACAGCCAATGAAGTACATTTGAAGTATAGTCACTGTTGTAATGTAGGGATACGCGGCACATAGCAAGCTCCCACAAATAGCGATGAGATAAATGAACAGATAATCTGTTTTAGTGGTGTTGGTTGAGGGATAAATGTTGGCAGCAGCTGCAGTAGAGAGTCCATCACTGGCAATGTGCGTGTCGGAGAAACAGCATAATTTATGAAGGGGGGCAAGGAGAGAAAAATATTGCCAAACATTCAACAGTCTACATTTGTTGAACCCAAGTAAAACTCAATGCAGATTTGAAATGGCAGTTTTAGCAGTGGAGAAAAATTACTTTTCATGCTGCTGTTACCAGGAGGACACTTCTGTTACTGCTTTCCTCATCCTTGTTTTCAAATCCCTCCATGGCCTCACCCCTCCCTATCTCTGTAACCTCCTCCAGCCCTGCAAGCCTTCGAGATCTCTGCGCTCTTTCAATTCTGGCCTCTTGTGTATCCCCAATTTTAATCGCTCCACTATTGGCGGCCGTGCCTTCAGCTGCCTAGGCCATACGCTCTGGTGTTCCCTCCCTAAACCTCTCCGCCTCTCTCTCCTCCTTTAAGATGCCCCTTAAAACCTACCTCTTTGACCAAGCTTCTGGCCACCTGTCCTAATATCTCTATGTGGCTTGGTGTCAGATTTTGTCTGATAATGCTCCTGTGAATCACCGTGGGACATTTTACTACTTTAAAGGCGCTATATAAATGCAAGTTGTTGTTGTTCTTCTTCTGCTAAGTAATTATAACGCATGTTGCTGGAAAAAAAAATCAAAAGTTACATCATCTTTATCTTTACAATTCCAATGTCACGGCCATGGAGCACTGATCCTCCCTTGGCATCTTCAAACACACTGCTCTCCTACCACTTGAGATTCAGTGCATTTCCACTCTTGAGCTGTGGAAGGCAGGATTAAAGACATTTGCAGCACCATCAGATAATTTTGTTTGCAGTACTGAGTAAACTGAAGGATTACAACCTCCCACTGTCTGCTGCAAAACTGCAAGCACATAAGGAAAGGGTTAAATGTGACAGAGCTGATTTGTAGTTCTCTGGGACATGTATACTCCTGCAGAATTTCCTAATTTGAATGGAATGATATTACAATGACCTAATTCTAATTTCCTTGGCAATTCAGTCTCTGTGCTTCCTTTCCTATTTCTTACAACCGTGATGACCAAGTACTTGCAGCATGATTTATTACAAGCTATTCATACGTTGCAGTCTGTGGCGTTTTGTTTACATACAACAGCTGATTCAGAAATACACTGTAAATTCCAATTATACAAGAGTTCTAAGATACTTATAATGACAACCCACACCATGGGAAAGAAAAGTTTTATCGGCCTGCAGTTTTAAAGACTCTATGACTGCAGTCAGAGATGATCGGGCCATCTTCAATTCTCAGGATTTAAAGGCCCTGCACCATCGCTGGAAACACCTATTGACAGACCCCCCCCCCCCCCCCCCTCCATGCATAGGATTGCCTAAGATAACCTATTGAGGATCTGATGGTCAAAAAATACACAGGAGACCAACAGATGATATTGGCAAGATGTGTATGTTGGTATCATACTTCAGGGTACAGAAAACTACCTGGCACATGCTGGGCAGGTGTAATCGACATAGTTGAAGGATGTTTCCTGATGTCACAAGTGGGGTATTCTCCATAGCCTACATAATTTAATTTTCCTTCATTAATGTTGGTGATCAACAATGTCCCAGGCCACAATGACATCAACATTGTTTCTGGGTCAAAAATAAACATGCTGATTTTCATATTGGCACTTTTAATTGCAGTGGGGGGCGGGTGCAGGCGGGCATGCAGGACGGACTCAAAGTCTGGAGGGGAGTCCCATCTGACTTTTTTTCTACTCCCTATGTAGCACCTCCCTGCATAAAATATTTTGAGTTTGGAAATCCAGGTTAGTGGGGAAAACCTGATCCCTACACCCACGACATTACACACTGGTACTTAATGTGCTGTACCATTATCCTGCACCGTACCACGGGACTTTTCTGAGAGAAACTTTGGACAGCAATGTATCGAAAGGACTCTGTTCTTAAAGGGGCTTTAAAAAAAAATCTTTTTCTCACCAATTCCCTCCGCCCGAGGCATCAATTTCTTGCTGGTATACCATTCCATGGGCACCGGTTGCTCTCCAGCAATGCACTTAAAAGGCCATTATGCACACAAGTCTCGACAGTAAGTACAGGAAACTCTTTATTAACCGGCACCGACGGGACCGGCGTGGTGCCGGTTAATCAAAAAGTCCGGATAATGGAGAGTTATATCTCCCAACGTACGAGAGCCCCGTACACATTGACATGCGCCTGCATTCGGAGCTCCGTCTCCCCGGGGACTGCCAGCTGACCATCTGTCGTGTCCGCTGCCTACCCGGGCTGCACATTCCCCTCCCAATCTACACGCTCCGATACAAGGCAAACGCCTCGGGGGTTTTTTTAAAGTTAATTTTAAACGAGAGATGAAGGAAAACCCCGGTTACCTACTCAAGAATTTTGCCGGTTAAGAGAGATTTCCGGATATTTGGGTGCCGGTTAATAAAGAGTTTCCTGTAGCAGGCTGTGTCACCACACAGATGATTGGGTGGGTGGAAGAGAGGACTCACACCCAAAATCCATATTTTCACACTTCAACCTTCACCGGCTAAGAGGTTAGGCTGAACAGCTGCTCCAAGGCTACCATTAATGCTACTCTTTTAGCTGACCAACAGCCTCAGGTGACTGCCTCTCTTCCTCCCTGTGAGGGATTTCCTGGTCCGTAGTAGCATTGGATCTTGCATTCCAACAATCAAGGGTGCAGCACGTTGGAGCTTGAAAATGCTATTCCAATGTACAGCCATGAGTATTTTCAAGAAACCAATGGCTCCCCCTGATGACCTGGTGAGTAAAGGCTCTGAGTATTAAGCTATACATAGCAGAAAGTCCCAGGTTTGATTCTCAATCTGTGTCTAGTAGCTGATCTCAGCCAGGCAGCAATTAGAGTGCTACAACAGGCTTCAGCATCCCTAGGCGTGGGAGGGGGAAATCAGCCTGGGTTCCTGCTCCTGATTGCTATCCAATGACTCCTGCTGGAAATTGCATCTTCCAGCTTCTAGAGAGAAGGTAAGGGGAGAAAATTTGAAAACACAGTAAACCAAGATCGAAAACTTTGCACAGAATACAGAATAACTGAGACTGATTAATAACAAGTAGCAGTTTTGTTCACAAGTACCACAGAAGTGTACAAATTCAAACATTTCATGAAGGGCCAGTACTAAATTCTGCTGGTGCTATGGAAAGAAGTTTAGCTGAAATGCTTGCAGTTAAGAATCCAGTAAGCATTCAAACAAGTTATATCACTTCTCACAAAATGCAAGCTCCATTTGAACAGCAACAGCCTCGTTTGTACTGGTCCCGCAGAAAAACTCCTACACGGGTGTATATTAGGTTTTTCATCTTGCCTTAATTAAAGTGGTAACAAAGCTTTGGTGCTTTAAAGATTCATCCATTTAGCATGGCTTTGATGATCAGAGGTCAACTTCAAAGCTCCATTACCATCCTCATTCCTGTTCTCCTGCTCTGACTGTTCTTCCCCCACAGAGTTCTCACTCCCTGAGCTTCCAAAATGCACAGAAACTACTGTTCAATATGTCCAAAGCTTGAAAGCCCAATAAACAAAAACTGAAACAGTACAAATCACACTGTAGTAATATATACAAGTTATATGAGGCTGCAGATTCCAAAGATGGCAAAGATTGTAAAACAGATATCTAAGCGAGTTAGAAGGCTAGAGATCTAAATGAGGCATTCAGAACATCAATGCACAGGTTTATCTATATAACAGCGCCTATAGTTCAAAGATAATTCATTGGGTAAAGCATCTCGAGATATTTCAATATGATAAGGCACTGCATAAATGCAAGTATTATTTTATTACAGTTGTTGAACCTCAAGCATCTTCTCAAGGTGATGACTCATGCTGGCACATGATGAGTATCAGATTATTTAACCGAAGGAAGCATCACAGCCCAGTCCACTCCTATCCTAGCTCAAGATACACACGTGCACTTTCCGGGAGGGGTTACTGGAGAGTGATTAGGAATGAGAACCCTAACTGATTTTTCCACCTTTATAGCCTTAATGCTAACTGTAGCACCCATACTGCTGCCTTAGCTGAGATTAGTTAACTCAGCACAGGGTCTACACTGGCAACACGTTTACCCACTAAGTTATCAAGTAACATCTGCCAGTAATCCCTTCTGGGAGTCATGATTTTCCTTAGCAATTTTCTCCCTTTGCTGAATGATGGCACTCACTCCTTGTTGGGGTACTATGACATCCTCCGGTACATCATCCAAGTAGGAATTATTCATGTGCAAGTCTCGATAGTGAATGATAGCAAGTTATTCAACCATGGTGGTACCATAGCTGAATCTGATCCTGTCCTCACCCAAGGTCCACACATCACACTACTAGCAGAGTTCGCCAGATAGTAATTGGGAGTGACTTGCCCGGCTGTATATTCCCTGCTTGACCCAAGGGCTTGGAGACTAATTTTAGCACCCCCACTGTGGCAATGGCTGAGACCAAGGATAGAACCAGATATGAGCCTATCCATATGGCTCAGGTATTAACTGGATAAATCCGCTGAGCCATCAGAAGAGTTGTGCTGTAATTACTAAACCACTTGATCATTCTTTGGGCTTATGACGTGTCTATAATTGCTTGATTAAATAACTATCTTATAATTCACTAGCAATTATTGCTCTTATTAATTTTAGTATTTAGTGTATTTAACATTAGGCAAAACCACCATCAGAAAACGTTAATTCCAGCCTTAGTTTTTACTGATATAGAAAATATTCACAAGGCTTTTTTGGATGGTTTTCAGTTAAAAACATTATTCTGTAAGTACTCGGTCAATGCCTAACTTGATTTCCAGTGCATGGCTACTATAACTGAAGTTGTTATGCATGAGTGAACTGTTCCATTTTTGACCCTTAACCTGTGTGAGAGAGAAGACTGTGTGTGACATGCTGTGAATTTACCACATAACCAGTGTGCTTATTTTCCATCAGAGGTACACAATAAGTTAGTAAATTTAATCCAAGGGGATTGTTCTGTTCTCAATAAATGCGACAGTGCGCGAGAGACTGCAATATGAGGCACACTCAATCCAAACAGTTTAGCAGATCCACTGAACAGAGAATTTTATTTCACTATAACAGCACATGGAACAATTCTGTCACCCACAGATAGAAAACAGACAGTCTTGTGATAGAAAAGTTTAATACAATTGAGGAAATTTAGATAATGCCCTAATATGCCAGAGCAAAGATTAGTTTAGTCAATAGGGTTCTTTTTACTGTGTCATTAACTAGTGCTATGTGACAACTGTCTGAATCTGACAGCAGTTCACTATATGCATCAGTGGGTAAACCCACTGCTCTGTATGGTACTAAGCCACAGAGACTAAAAAAGTCACGGGCTTGACGCCTGTGCTGTGTTTACTGATCTCAGCCAGTTAGAACGATAAGAGGTACAACAAACAACCTCAAGTGCCACTGTGTTAGGAAGGGGCAGGAGGAACAGATAAAATCAGCTGAGGTTCCTCACCTCTGGATAGCTCTAGCTAAGAGCTAGCACAGACACAATGGGCCAAATGGCCTCCTTCAGTGCAGTAAACTGCTATGGTTTTAATCATTCTTAAATGGAAAATATGCACATGTGAATTTAACTCAGCTGTGAAACTCCAATGATCAAATAGCCATCTTGCACTCATTGTCTAGGCTCCTACACAAATAAATGGCCACTTGATTGTAAGTATCAGAGTAAGTGGCATCATGGAACTATATCCTTTAGAAGAGAAGGGGAGAAAATAAGAATGTTAGTTAACAATTAATTAACAATTTATTTTCATCTTGGGTTTAAACAAAACATTTGCATTATTGCACTGGACCTTACATCACCACCACTGAAACCTAGTACTATGGTGGAAAAGAACACACCAATTTATTACATTAACTATCTTGTGTATAAAAGTACAGCAAAAGAACAGCAATGGTTGGGGCTGTTAATCATGTTGTTTTCCACAGGTATTATTGCCAGAATTTTACATGTGAAAGACTGGAGTTTATTTACAGGGCGGGACCATTCTCTCATTAATTCCTTTCTCCTGTTCTATAACCCCAAGTTACATCACCAAAGTTTAATGTGGTGAAATCAAAACCTTGCCCAGAATATAGGCCCCCTAAATCAGACTACCACACTACTCTATTCAGTAGTGCAATTGCTACTACTACCTTGGCCTGTATCTGTATATTAAATTCATTCAACTAGAAGATAAACAGCCAGGAATGCCACTATCTAATTTTTACTGGGCATGTCATGGTCAGATTATTCTGAATAATGCAATAATTGTTCTTTAAAAAAGTCATGTATGATAATGGCTTGGAAGAATATCATTAATACTTCCTGGAAACATCGCCCTTTTTTGTTTCTGTGTAAAGCCATCATCTTCCCAACTTTTCTGTTAAACTGCCATAATTATTGATTTACTTGCTTACCTGCTTATCGCCATAAGGAAAAGGACATCTGGGGTTTTAAAAATGGTATTTACGTGTAACTATTTTTAATTAAAACATGCAATCACTTATATTCTTCCCAGGAGAGGGAGGTGCGCAACAAATTATTTTTTAAATCTTCCCATCTTCTCTGAAGGCAGTAACTCATGCTGAGATATACAGCTCCATGGGTGCCAGGAGCTTGCTGTTACTGTGTCAAATGCGTTCATGTCAAATGTCTTCATGTACAAGTCTAGACAGTAAACATCAACAGTCTACCAATTGTGTACAGCTATCGCAGCCAATCCTGTATATACGCACACTTTCCAGTATGGGGGAGGGGTTCACTAGGTAGCAATCAGGTGCAGAAGTCTTGGATGATTTTCCCTACTCTCTGGACCATATTTGCACTGATTGACATTGACATCAACTAACTTAACACAGACCAGGGACTAAACCAGAGAACTTTGGGTTTATATGACATGGGACCATACTAGGCAGTGCAATTACCCAGTGAGCCATCAGAGAAGCCATAACTGATCTTTTCTAGTGTAGTGAACATTTAATTCAGACATAATGTCAGCACTTCATCAGTCAAATATAGTGTCAAAGCACCGCATGGAGGTGATCATGTTTAGCACTAGTATGTGCTGTCAGTAAAACTAATTTAGGCTGGGGTTAAAGGAGGACACACAGCCACTATGATTCTAAATTAGCAGCCTGACCGCTGTTGAATTTCACCCTCTAGCTTCCGCTACACAGTGAGTTAACTATCTCATATAGTTTGTCAAGCACAGGCAATTACCTACCCCAATAGAAGAAAAATATCAGAGATCTCACTCTGGGTTACAGCAGCTTGGGAGAGGCCCTGGAAATATTCACAACTGCCTGCTTGTCTTCTCAGATAGGACATGGTAATCCTTGATGCAACAGCCTTGATTGGACATTGGCAACATTTATTTACCAACTGAATATCTGCTTTAGTAACCTAGAACAATAATCTGATGCCTTCCCAACTTGTGCAAAAATTAGTGTTCATTTCGTTATAGTTATGATGTCATCTAAAAACAAAACATTTCTTCCCGAGGATTACTTCCAAGGACACCAACTGAACTTGAATACTTCCTTAGAAAAGCATCTCTAGTTACATCATCATTGAAGTTCAACATTAGAACCTTTCAATATTTCTTACTTCATATGCCCCTACCTAGCCCAATGTTCTCCCTCCTCTCAGGGGTGCTCACTCATACTGAAGTATGGTTCCACAGGGCATGTCAAATCTCTGGTAATGTGCACAGCCTCAAATGGCCGTTCTTCATGTATAAGCCTAAACAGCAAGTGTTGACCCTGGGAATGGCAGGGTGCACTGTCCAACAGTAGTTGGGTTGCTGGATAGCAATCAGGTAAGGGACCCTAAATCATGTTTCCCCACTCAACCAGCACCACCAAAATAGATTATCTGGTCATTACCCCATTGGTGTTTGTTTGGGACCTTGATATGCGCAAATTGGCTGCCACATTTCCCTACATTACAACTGTGTCTACACGTCAAAAGTACTTCATTGGCTGTAAAGCACTCTGGGACATCCTGAGATCATGAAAGGTGCTCTATAATGCCAAGTTCATTCTTTCTTTCTTCAGAACAGCTACGTATGCATAAATTGTGTATTATGCAGTTACCCAATGTTGCACTGGTGAGTTTCAAAGGTAAGAAAATGTTGGGAACTGCATTTTTAATATATTTACACATTTCTTTAGGTTACAAGTTTTGAAATCCATGTCCAGTGTCACCTCATTGGGAGAACCTCTCTCACCAGCGACAGATCGCTTCTGTCACCTCACCTGTAGCTGCCATCTATTCCAGCCTATGGAGGGAGTCATTGGAGAGCCTGGGTGCAAGAGGTCACCTTTGTGCAGTGATTATCAGTGTCTGCAGCACCTCAATGCTGTCAAACACTGAGAAATCAACTGTCAAAAAAAAATTGTGCGTGGTCCCTTTAAGAAAACCAGCAGATGACGCATCATCAAATGACGGCATCTGACCGGCTTCCAACAAGGTCAATCAATGTAAAATCACGTCTGTGGGCCGGATGCAGTTGGGGGCCGGATGCAGTTGGGGGCAGGACTGGAAGCCGGAAACCACCTGACCCGCACCCAACTTGCCTCCATTGATAAAATCGTGGCCTCAATGTTTCCACCAGTTATATTAGAGTGATAAGCTACAGAGTGGCAGAACTGAATATACCAAAACCTTAATGGCAAACTGTTTCCTGTTGGCCACCTACACAGCTTAATGACTGAAACAGCTTTTCTAAACTAGCATGTGGGCAATAGAACAGACAAAATCCAGCTTCAATGCAATTTTTCACTTTGTACTGAGTTAATCCACAAACTGTGATGAAAAAGAAGGTTCCTCATTGTTAAATCTAGTGGACTTTTTAATTTGAACTTAAGCTCAATCATGAAGATCTGGAAGCGTAATGTGAAATATGACGTTCAATTAGCTACAGTTTGTTCCCATTCTCTTCCAATCATACATTCAATTCTGAAATGTTAATGGTACATAACAATTTTCCCCTACAGCTGGAACAGTAAAATGGTTTCCTTTTCTATTATAGTCAATGCAACTCCAGGATTAGTAGACAGGAGGTGTGGTGAAAATCTGGTTAGATTTTCCTTCCCAAGCCCATGGAATGCCCAAAAACTGAACGTGAGTGAGGGTGGGAGGCAACGGCTGAGATTCAAACCTGTGCTTCTGTAGGTGCTTACACAGGTTATTGCACTTCAAAAGTAATTCAGTGTTTGAAGCTTTTTGAGATTTATTAAGAAAGACTTGTATTTATATAGCGTCTTTCACAGCCACTGGACATCCCAAGGCGCTTTACAACCAATTAAGTACTTTTGAAGTGTATTCACTGTTGTAATGTAGGAAACGCAGCAGCCAATTTGCATACAGCAAGCTCCCACAAACAGCACTGTGCTAATGACAAGATAATCTGTTTTTGTTATGTTGGTTGAGGGATAAATATTGGCCAGGACACCGGTGATAACTTCCCTGCTCTTCGAAATGGTGCCATGGGATCTTTTACGTCCACCTGAGAGAGCAGACGGGGCCTTGGTTTAACGTCTCATCCGAAAGACGGCACCTCCGACAGTACAGCACTCCCTCAGCACTGCACTGGAGTGTCAGCCTAGATTTTTGTGCTCAAATCTCTGAAATAGGACTGTGACCCACAACCCTCTGACTCAGAGGCGAGAGTGCTACCCACTGAGCCACAGCTGACAAGCATGCGATAATGTGCTGAATAATTGCGAATATGCGGATGTCAAAACAAAGTACAGGACAACCAACAGGTTACATATTTGACAATTATGGAACTGGACTGCATGCACAATGAAGCGGGAATGCTACAAATCAAATGTAAAAGCATTGCACTCCATTGTGGAGATTTCTAGGACAAAATAATAAGCTTTCTCTAAATTTACTGCTCAACTTTCAAAATGTGATCATGAAACTTGTCATCCATCAGTGATGAGCAGACTAAATATGTGGACTGGGTTAACTTGACGTTCGGGTCCAGATTTGAATTTATTCAGCACCTCAGTCCACACAATATAATTTGGATGTGATGAAGCTGTAACACCTCCACAGATTTAAAGAATTTAAGACATTTCTTACAGAAACTCACATTTGTAATTATCATCCAATTTGATATTTCCTCCCATTTATGTAACCTTTAGGTCTCACACAAGAGCAGTTTACAAATTGCAGCAAGGTCAATTCTGCCACATGATCTTGTTTCAATCTAAAGCTACGTAGTGCACTGGGTTTAGTGAAGTGCACTGGGTTTAGTGAAGTGCACTGGGTTTAGTGAAGTGCACCGGGTTTAGTGAAGTGCTCCGGGTTTAGTGAAGTGCACCGGGTTTAGTGAAGTGCTCCGGGTTTAGTGAAGTGCTCCGGGTTTAGTTTAGTGCACTGGGTTTAGTGAAGTGCACTGGGTTTAGTGAAGTACACCGGGTTTAGTGAAGTGCTCCGGGTTTAGTGAAGTGCTCCGGGTTTAGTGAAGTGCACCGGGTTTAGTGAAGTGCTCCGGGTTTAGTGAAGTGCTCCGGGTTTAGTGAAGTGCACTGGGTTTAGTGAAGTGCACTGGGTTTAGTGAAGTGCTCCGGGTTTAGTGAAGTGCACTGGGTTTAGTGAAGTGCACCGGGTTTAGTGACGTGCACTGGGTTTAGTGAAGTGCTAAGGGCCCCTGATCCATCAGGAGAGAAGTTCTTCCCAGATTGCTCGTCTGGAAGAAGGCTGCTCCCCTTTCCCTCCTGGTGGTACATTGGAGATAGAAGGATAGCTCACCACCAACATACATTTCTACAGCATATACAGAAAGTTATCTTGGAGCACTTTACGAAGATATCAAACAGAATGAAAAGGAAAAGTGGAAGAGTTAGGGCAGGGAGGGGCAAAGGCATGGTCAAAGGGAGGGAGGTGGCAAGGTGGTGAAAACTAGGGAGGGAGTTCTAGAAGGCAGGGTTTGGTGGCTGAAGGGGAGGCCACCCGTGGCAGAGTGGAAGACAAGGAGTAACCTACTTTCAGAGGGGTGGAGGCCAGGGTATGCACAGGGTTATATGGCTGGAGGAGATTGCTAAAATAGGATGGGGCAAGGCTAGGGAGTGACTTGACAGCATGTACGACAATCTTGAACTCAAATTACTGGGGCATGGGGAGCCAGTGGCGCTTGCAAAGGAATGGTGTGATGGGAGTGTGGAGTCTATGCAGGTGAGGAGACAGGCTGTCGGATTGTTAATAAGTTGTAATTTATAAAGGTGAGCAGCTGGATAGGAGTGTGCTAGAGAAGCTGAGGTTTGTAGTGATAAATGGGCATGAACTAGGGTTTTGGCAGCAGTGGAAGTGGGGCAGAATGGTTATGGGTAAAAGTGCAGAGGTGAACAATAAGCATCTTGAGATGAGAATGGATGTGGGGGAAGAAGTTCAGCTTCGGTTAACCAGTACGCTGAGTTCCACATCCTCTGACTTCGCCTGAATCGATGGAATCAAAGTCAAAGGGTGTAGAGGTGCTGGCAGCAGCTGAAGAAGATAGCTTCAATATTGCTGGAGGAAATCCCTGCTCATTCAGGTCTTAATGTTGAACAGGCAGTTGATGATTGTAGTGGCGGCCTTTGAATCAATGGAGTCAGAACCCATGTGAAAGTTGACACCAAACATACTTCACTGGAGGATAAATGCCCTCAGCAAAAAATACTAGACCAAAAACATTTATTTCAGATGGTCCATAGTTGAAGACTGGGGGTCCAGAAGTTGTGTGCAGATTCAAACATGAAGTGTGATTACACAGAAACTGCAATTATCAAAATACAATCTGGGCCAAAATTGCAGTTAAATTGGAGCTAGCACATGTTTAAGACCAGATGAAATCAACCGTTTACTGCACATTTGTACCTATATGCCACCAACTTATCCAATGTAAACAAGGGCATAAACTTAAAATGATTTTAATGGGCTAGTTAATTTATTTTGTTGGCTATTTATCACAAGAGCTCAGTCAACCATCCTTCCACAAAATCTGAGGAAATTAACAGGTAAAAATCTGCATCACACCACACAAGATGAAGAAGTGAGATAAATACATTTTCCTCACCCACAAAACTTTATTTTTACCTTGCAAACAGCTGCAGATGTAAATTGCTGCACAATTTCAGTTGTTAACTTGCAGGAATTTGTTGACTTTTCTCACTTTGTTTACCTTTTCAATCCTAATTTAAAAGCTGCTCAGGTCAGATGTTCTTTTCAGCAATGGTTACAGATTTACTCACTCATCACAAACACCTAAGTAGATGGAGCTCACTTTAAAAAAAATAATATGCTGCAACATTTGTTGCATGATTTTTAACTGCAACAATAAAAATCTAAAAACTTAACAGTTTTTACGTTACGAACTTGCAGTGGTGCCTCAACACTTAAAGCCAAAATAAACCACAAATGTGAGGTTTCAAAGCTTTGGACATTATCCTGAACTGAGGCTTTAAAGTCTTTGCTGACTGGTGTTTAAAAATATTGAAATTAAAAACCAGGCTGGAGGAATTTTCCTCTCCCATCCCCCACGGAAAATGCATAAGGATGTTTGCTAAGAACAGGATTGGATTTCGCAGTGATGCTATGCTCTCTATGGCCAGTCTGCCACACCCATTTTAGGTTCACAGACAAAGAATTACCACTTGGCCGAGGTAACAGACTGTGCCTGTACCTTAGTCAGAGTCAGCACCTTCAGGAGAACAACGTAGAAAATTGGGGGGGAGGGGCGAGGAGAACACAATGGATACATGAAAGCTTAAGGATTTATGGGATAATTAAGAAACTCAACATAAAGCTTTCTATAGGCATGTTTACCTGCATCTGATCTCTGCTGAAATATGCAATTTGCATTAACTGTTACCACCTATAATATGCAATACCCATCAGATTTTTATTCTGTCCAGAGTTTCAAAACAACAACTTGCATTCATATATTGCCTTTAATGTAGTAAAATATCCCAAGGTGTTTCACAGGAGTGTAATCAGACAAAAATTGACACCGAGCCAAAGAAGAAAATATTAGGAAGGGTGACCAAAAGCTTGGTCAAAGAGGTAGGAGAGAGAAGTGGAGAGGCAGAGAGGTTGAGGGAAGAAATCTCAGAGCTTAGGGCCTAAATGGCTGAAGGCACAGCAGCCAATAGTGGGGTGAAGGGAGTAGCGGATACACAAGAGGCCCGAGTTGGAGGAACACAGAAGACTTGGAGGGATAAGTTTTAGAGATAGGGAGCGGCGATGTCATGCAGATTTGAACACGAGGACTTAAAATGGTGCTGGTGGACCGGGAGCTGATGTAGGTCAGCAAGCACAGGGATGATGGATGAGCAGGACTTGGTGCAGGTTCGGATATGGGCACCAGAGTTTTGGATGAGCTTAAGTTTATGAAGGGTGGAAGATGAGATGCTGGCCAGGAGAGCATTTGAATGGAGTCAACAAAAGTATGGATGAGCATTTCAGCAGATCAGCTGAGGCAGTGGCAGAGATGGGCAATGTTACAGAGGTGAAAGTAGGCAATCTTCGTGATGGCGAGGGCACGTGGTCAGGAGCTCAGCTCAGGGTGAAGTAGGGCACTAAAGTTTCAAAAGTTTGGTCAAGCCCGAGACAGCAGCCGGGGAGGGAATTGGTGGTGAGGGAACGGAATTTGTTGCAGGGACAATAGACAATGGCTTTGGTCTTCCCTATGTTTAACTGGAAGAATTTGCAGCTCATCCAGGACTGGATGTAGGACAAGCAGTCAGACAACACAGAGGCAGTGGAGCGATTGAGAGAGGTGGTGGTGAGCTAGAGCTGGGTGTTGTCAATATACATGTGAAACCAGAGGTAACAGTGTTGGAGTGGGAAGAGAAGCCATTGCAGAAAATAATCTGGCTACGATTGGATAGGTAAGAGTGGAGCCAGGTGAGGGTAGTTCCACTCAGCTGGACAACGGAGTAGAGGTGTTGGAGGAGGATGGTGTGGTCAACAAGTGAAAGGCTGCAGACAGATTGAGAAGGATAAGGAGGGATTGTGCACCACGGTCACAGTCATATGTGACATTTGATTAGGGCCATTTCACTGGCAAGGGCGGAAACCTGATTGGAGAGCGTACAAACAAAGGAGTGCACCAATAGGGTCCGGGTAAGAAAAAATGGTAAGACAAATAGGGCCATAGTACAAAAAAATGTTAAGATGTCTAAAAATGTTAAAAAGACAAATCTAAAGGCACTGTATCTCAATGCACAAAGCATTCGTAATAAGGTAGACGAATTAACAGCACAAATAGATGTAAACGAATACGATATAATTGCGATTATGGAGACATGGCTGCAGGGTGACCAAGGCTGGGAGCTGAATATCCAAGGATATTCGATATTTAGGAAGGACAGGCAAAAAGGAAAAGGAGGTGGGGTGGCGTTGTTAGTAAAGGATGAAATCAGAGCAATAGTGAGAAAGGATCTTGGCTCTGAAAATAAAGATGTAGAATCAGTCTGGGTGGAGTTAAGAAGCACCAAGGGGCAGAAAACATTGGTGGGAGTTGTCTATAGGCCTCCAAACAGTAGTGGTGATGTACGGGATGGAATCAAACAGGAAATTAGAGATGCATGCAACAAGGGTACTACAGTAATCATGCATGACTTTAATCTACATATAGACTGGCCAAACCAAATTAGCAACAATACTGTGGAGGATTAATTCCTGGAGTGTGTACGAGATGGTTTTTTAGACCAGTACGTTGAGGAGCCAAATAGGGAACAGGCTATCCTAGATTGGGTATTGTGCAATGAGAATGAGTTAATTAATAATCTTGTTGTGCGGGGTCCTTTAGGGAAGAGTGACCATAACATGATAGAATTCTTTATTAAGATGGAAAGTGAAGAAGTCCAATCTGAAACTAGGGTCCTAAATCTAAACAAAGGAAACTACGAAGGTATGAGGAGTGAGTTGGCTATGATAGATTGGGGAGCTTCATTAAAAGGCATGACGGTGGATAGGCAATGGCTAACATTTAAAGAACGAATGCATGAATTGCAACAGTTATACATTCCCTTCTGGCACAAAAACACAAAAGGAAAAGTGGCCCAACCATGGCTAATAAAAGAAATTAAGGATAGTATTAGATCCAAAGAGGAGTCATATAAAGTTGCCAGAAAAAGTAGCAAGCCTGAGGATTGGGAGCAGTTTAGAGTTCAGCAAAAAAGGACCAAGAGATTGATTAAGAGAGGAAAAATAGAGTATGAGAGTAAACTTGCAAGGAACATCAAAGCGGATTGTAAAAGCTTCAAAAAGTATGTAAAAATAAAAAGATTAGTGAAGACAAATGTAGGTCCCTTACAGTCAGAAACAGGAGAATTTGTAATGGGGAACAAGGAAATGGCTGAGCAATTAAACAAATACTTTGGTTCTGTCTTCACGGAAGAGGACACAAATAACTTCCCAGAAATGCTAGGGAACCAAGGGTCTAGTGAGAAGGAGGAATTAAAGAAAATTAGTGTTGGTAAAAAAAGTGCTGAAGAAATTAATGGGACTGAAAGCCGATAAATCCCCAGGGCCTGATAATCTGCATCCCAGAGTACTAAAAGAGGTAGCCATGGAAATAGTGGATGCATTGGTTGTCATCTTCCAAAATTCTATAGATTATGGAACAGTTCCTGCAGATTGGAGGGTGGCAAATGTAACCCCACTATTTAAAAAAGGAGAGAGAGAGAAAACAGGGAACTACAGACTGGTTAGCCTAACATCAGTAGTAGTCTATTATAAAGGATGTGATAACAGGACACTTAGAAAATATCAACGGGATTAGACAAAGTCAACATGGATTTATGAAAGGGAAATCGTGCTCAACAAACCTACTGGAATTTTTTGAGGATGTAACTGGTAGAATAGACAAGGGAGAACCAGTGGATGTGGTAAACATAGAAATAGGAGCAGGAGTACATAATACCCAGTCTAAGATGGCCTGATCTCTAGTTGGTTCCTCGACATATTGGTCCAGGAAACCATCCCGTATACACTCTAGGAATTCCTCCTCCATAGTATTGTTACTAATTTGGTTAGCCCAATCTATATGTAGATTAAAGTCACCCATGATAACTGCTGTGCCCTTATTGCACGCGTCTCTAATTTCCCGTTTAATGCCATCCCCAACCTCCGCATTACTGTTTGGGGGTCTGTATACAACTCCCACTAACGTTTTCTGCCCCTTGGTATTTCTCAGATCTACCCACAGAGATTCCACATCATTAGAGCCAATATCCTTCCTTACTATTGTGTTAATCTCCTCTTTAACCAGCAATGCTACCCCACCTCCTTTTCCTTTTTGACTGTCCCACCTGAATAGTGAATACCCCTGGATGTTGAATTCTCAGCCTTGGTCACCTTGGAGCCACGTCTCTGTAATCCCAATTATATCATATCCGTTTACATCTATTTGCGCAGCCAATTCATCCACCTTATTACGAATGCTCCTCGCATTAAGACACAAAGCCTTCAGGTTTGTTTTTTTAACACTTAGACCTTTTAGAATTATTATTTACTGTGGCCATGTTTGATTTACACCCTTGATTTCTCTGACTGCCACTTTTGCTTTTCTCCTTCCTGTCTTTTGCTTCTATCCTTGCTTCCCTTTCCTCTGTCTCCCTGCACAGGTTCCCAACCCCCTGCCATTTTAGTTTAAACCCTCCCCAACAGCACTAGCAAACACTCCCCCTAGGACATCAGTCCCGGTCCTGCCCAGGTGCAAACCGTCCAGTTTGTACTGGTCCCACCTCCCCCAGAACCGGTTCCAATGTCCTAGAAATTTGAATCCCTCCCTCTTGCACCATTTCTCTAGCCACGTATTCATCTGAAATATCCTTCTATTTCTACTTTGACTAGCACGTGGCACTGGTAGCAATCCTGAGATTACTACCTTTGAGGTCCTATTTTTTTTAATTTACCTCCTAACTCCCTATATTCAGCTTTTAGGACCTCATCCCGGTTTTTACCTATATCGTTGGTACCTACATGCACCACGACAACTGGCTGTTCACCCTTCCTCTCCAGAATGCCCTGCAGCCGCTCCGAGACATCCTTGACCCTTGCACCAGGGAGGCAACATACCATCCTGGAGTCTCGTTTGCGGCCGCAGAAACGCCTATCTATTCCCCTTACAATAGAATCCCCTATCACTATAGCTCTCCCGCTCTTTTTCCTCCCGTCCTGTGCAGCAGAACTACCCATGGTGCCAGGAAGTTGGCTGCTGCTGCCTTCCCCCGATAAGCCATCTCCCTCAACAATATCCAAAGCGGTATATCTGCTTGAGAGGAGGATGGCCACAGGGGACCCCTGAACTACCTGCCTGCGCCTACTACTCTTCCTGGCGGTCACCCATTCCCTTCCTGCCTGTGCAGCCTTTACCTGCGGTGTGACCAGCTGATTAAACGTGCTATCCACGACATCCTCAGCATCGCGAATGCTCCAGTCTGTATCCATTCGCAGCTCCATCGCCACAATGCGGTCTGCCAGTAGCTGCAGCTGGATACACTTCCCGCACACATGGTCGTCAGGGTGTATTTGGATTTTCAGAAGGCCTCTGATAAAGTCCCACATAAGGGGTTAGTGTGCAAAATTAAAGCACATGGGATTGGGGGTAATATACTGGCATGGATTGAAAATTGGTTAACAGACAGGAAACAGAGAGTAGGAATAAATGGGTCTTTTTCGGGGTGGCAGGCGGTGACTAGTGGGGTACTAGCAGGGATCAGTGCTTGGGCCCCAGCTATTCACAATATATATCAATGATTTGGATGAGGGAACCAAATGTAATATTTCCAAGTTTGCTGACGACACGAAACTAGGTGGGATTGTGAGTTGTGAGGAGGATGCAAAGAGGCTTCAAGGCGATTTAGACAAGTTGAGTGAGTGGGCAAATACATGGCAGATGCATTTTAAGGTGGATAAATGTGAAGTTATCCACTTCGGTAGGAAAAACAGAAAGGCAGAGTATTATTTAAATGATGATAGATTGGGAAATGTTGATGTACAAAGGGACCTGGGTGTCCTTGTACACCAGTCACTGAAAGCAAACATGCAGGTGCAGCAAGCAGTTAGGAAGGCAAATGGTATGTTGGCCTTCATTGCAAGAGGATTTGAGTACTGGAGCAAGGATATCTTACTACAGTTATACAGGGCCTTGGTGAGACCACACCTGGAGTACTGTGTGCAGTTTTGGTCTCCTTACCTAAGAAAGGATATACTTGCCATAGAAGGAGTGCAGCGTAGGTTCACCAGACTGATCCCTGGGATGGCAGGACTGTCGTATGAGGAGAGATTGGGTCAACTAGGCCTGTATTCACTAGAGTTTAGAAGAATGAGAGGGGATCTCATTGAAACGTATAAAATTCTGACAGGGCTAGACAGACTGGATGCAGGGAGGGTGTTTCCCCTGGCTGGGGGGGTCTAGAACGAGTGGTCACAGTCTGAGGATACGGGGTAGGACACTTAGGACTGAGATGAGGAGAAATTTCTTCACTCAGAGGGTGGTAAACCTGTGGAATTCTCTACCACAGACAGCAGTGGAGGCCAAGTCACTGAATATATTTAAGAAGGAGATAGAAAGATTTCTAGACACAAAAGGCATCAAGGGGTATGGGGAGAGAGCGGGAATATGGTATTGAGATAGAGGAACAGCCATGATCATACTGAATAGCGGAGCAGGCTTGAAAGGCCGAATGGCCTACTCCTGCTCCTATTTTTCTATGTTTCTATGTTCTATGTTTCTAAGCGTGGAGTTGTGGGAAAGATGGGCATGGATTTAGAAGGTAGCAACACATTCAAGGATTTGAGAGGAAAGGGAGGTTGGAGATCAGGCTGCAGTTTGCAAGGACAGAGGAGTCAAGGGTATGTTTTTTGAAGAGGGGGCAATGACGGCAGATTTGAAAGGAAGAGGGACTTGAAAAGATTTACAATCATCAGCTAGCATGGGGGATAATTAGATGGTCAGCAGTTTAGTGGGAATAGTATTGAGTGAGCAGGTCTGCTTGACAAAATGAGAAAAGATGGCTTGGAGAGAAACTAGAGAAAGATGCAGGTTTAGGGCTAGGGAAGTGAGGAGCCTTGGGGGAAGGTTAGGCCTGGTGGGCAAGACGAAGGAAGGGATGCGACAGTGGTAGCTCAATGGATGGTTTCAATCTTGGTGACAAAGAAGTTCCACAAGCTTCTCGCACTTGTTAGAGACGAGGGTAAGGGGCA
Organism: Squalus acanthias; assembly: GCA_030390025.1. Lineage (NCBI taxonomy): Eukaryota > Metazoa > Chordata > Chondrichthyes > Squaliformes > Squalidae > Squalus > Squalus acanthias. Next base: position 63,636,192 of record CM059436.1, on the reverse strand, counting down.
AGAGAAAGGGGTTCAAAAAGGTGGTTGGAAGTACATTCCTGGATGATCCTGGAGTAGTGAGCAGTTTTGGCAGAGGGGAGCAGGACCCAATAATGCATGATCTGGTGATGAATGGTTAAACCAGTTGAGCATCATATACGTTCAAGTCTGTGACCCTTGGACTTAAGGGAGAGAAGATGAGGACCATACCAGGGGTAGCATCGAGGGTGTGAGAGGACATGGGCATCAAAGGCAGAGGTGAGGGAGTGATTGAGCAGATTGACAGCTGCAGAAGTATCGTGACGAATGGAGGGCCAAAGGCTAAACAGTTAGGGGTTTGAAAGTGCCATTATAAGTGACTTGGGGAGAGATTTTCCAGGGGCGGGCACAGAAGGAAGTGGAGTTGGAAGGGGGTTCCGAGTGGTGAGGGATACATGGAACTGATCAGAGATCAGGTAAGGCCAACTTCAACGGGATGAGGCAAAGACTGTCCACATTAAACTGGGCAAATCTGTTAATGGGTAAAACGACAGAAGATCAGTGGGAGATGTTTAAAAAAGAACTTAATGTGATACAGAACCAGTTTATACCCCCTGAGGGGCAGGATCTCTACTTGCCAAAAAAAACAGCCATGCACAATTAAAGAGGTAAGGGACAGCATAAAACTAAAGGAAAGGGCATACAAAAATGCAAAAAATAGCACAGATCCTGGCGAATGGGAACGATACAAACAACAGCAAAGGGTCACAAAACAAATAGTAAGAGCTACAAAAAGGGAGTATGAAAAGAAACTTGCAAGGGATATCAAAATCAGTACAAAGAATTTTTACAGTTACATTAGGAAAAAGAGGGTAGTCAGAAGCAATGTTGACCCCTGAAAGTGTTGATATTATCAATGACAATGGGGAAATGGCAGACGTGTTGAATAATTACTGTGTGTCAGTATTTACAGTAGAAGAGGATAGCATGGTGGAAATCCCAAAGAAACTAATATTGAATCGGGGACAGGGACTCAATAAAATTAACGTAAGTAAAATAACAGCAATGAAGAAAATAATGGCACTCAAGAGTGACAAATCCCCAAGGCCAGATGGTTTCCATCCCAGGGTTTTAATGGAAGTAGGTGAGCACATTGCAGATGCCCTAATTATAATCTTCCAAAGTTCACTAGATTCAGGAACCGTCCCTTTCGATTGGAAAATTGAGCATGTCACTCCGCTTTTTAAGAATGGCGAGAGAGGGAAACCAGGGAATTATAAACCAGTTAGCCCAACATCTGTTGTCAGGAAATTACTATAGTCTATAATTAAGGATAGGGTGACTGAACACCTTGAAAATTTTCAGTTGATCAAAGAGAGCCAGCATGGAATTGTGACAAACCTGATTGAATTTTTTGAAGAGGTGACTAAAGTAGCGGACAGGGGAATGTCTATGGATGTTATTTATATGGACTTCCAGAAGGCATTTGATACAGTCCCACATAAGAGACTGTTAACTAAGGTAGAAGCCCACGGAATTGAGGGAAAATTATTGACCTGGTTAAGAAATTGGCTGAGCGGCAGGAGACAGAGTGGGGATAATGGGTAGGTTCTCAAATTGGCAGGATGTGACTAGTGGTGTCCCGCAGGGATGTGTGTTGGGGCCTCAACTATTCACAATATTTATTAATGAATTAGATGATGGCATCGAAAGTCATATATCCAAATTTGCCAATGACACAAAGATAGGCAGCATTGTAGGCAGTGTAGATGAAAGCATAAAATTACAAAGGGATATCGATAGATTAAGTGAATGGGCAAAACTGTGGCAAATAGATTTCAATGTAAGCAAATGTGAGGTCATCCACTTTGGACCTAAAAAGGATAGAACAGAGTACTTTCAGCCATGATCTTATTGAATGGCAGAACAGGCTCGAGGGGCTGAATGGCCTAAATGGTGAAAAGCTAAAAACAGTGGATGTCCAAAGAGACTTGGGAGTTCAGGTACATAGATCATTAAAATGTCATGAACAGGGACAGAAAATAATCAAAAAAGGCTAATGGAATGCTGGCCTTTAGATCTAGAGGACTAGAGTACAAGGGGGTAGAAGTTATACTGCAGCTATACAAAACCCTGGTTAGACCACACCTGGAGTACTGAGAGCAGTTCTGGGCACCACACCTTAGGAAGCGTAGGTTTACCAGAATGATACCCGACTTCAAGGGTTAAGTTATGAGGAGAGATTATACAAATTAGGGTTGTATTCCCGAGAATTTAGAAGGTTAAGGGATGATTTGATCGAAGTTTTCAGGATATTAAGGGGAACAGATCGGGTAGATAGAGAGAAACTATTTCCACTGGTTGGGGATTCTACGACTAGGGGGCATAGTCTAAAAACTAGAGCCAGACCTTTCAGGAGTGAAATTAAGAAACACTTCTACACACAAAGGGTGGTAGAAGTTTGGAGCTCTCTTCCGCAAAACGGCAATTGATGCTAGATCAATTGTTTAATTTTAAATCGGAGATTGATAGCTTTTTGTTAACCAAAGGATTTGGGCCAAAGGCAGGTATATGGAGTTAGATCGCAGATCAGCCATGATCTCATTGAATGGCAGAACAGGCTCGAGGGGCTGAATGGCCTACTCCTGTTCCTATGTGATGGCCTTTTCTGTGATTTAGACAAAAGGAATAGAGACCACATAAGATGGCAAGGTTGAGGATGTGGCTGTAAATATGGGTAGGAGAGTTTATATGGAGGGAGAGGTTAAGAATGGACAGGGGGGCAGTGAATTCAGAGAGGAGAGAGCAAGGTGAGTTGAGATGGAGGATGAAATCAACGAGGCTGAGAAGGCACTTAGTGCAGAGGCTGAGGGAGGAAAGAAGTGAGGATCTCTCAGTGAGAAACTTGGGCTGGAGCTTGGGTGGGCAGTAGAAAATGGGGATTTTAAAGGAGAAGCCATAGGGGTGGAACAAGGTGAGATTTTCAAAGCAGGAGAAGGTGCCAGAGTAACATAGGAACAGGAGTAAGCCATTCAGCCCCTCGAGCTTGTTCCACCATTCATTTAGATTATGGCTGATCTGTATTTAAACTCCAACTACCCACCTTGGTTCCGTAACCCTTAATACGCTTGCTTAACAGTAGTAGACAGATCAAGGTGAGATTTGGTGATAAGGGCCACACCACCACCACAGCGATTTGAGCAGGGGAAGGTGGTGGAAGGTATAGCCAGGTGGGGAGGCTTCAGTAAGGGTAAGGTGTTGTCACTCATAAGCCAAGTTTCTGTCAAGGCCATGATGTCAATGCAATCATCCATAATAAGCTCACGGATGGCTAGCGCTTTGTTTATAAGTGAACGGGCATTCTGGAGGGAGATGTGGAGGGGAACATTGATTGTTGATCCGCTGGCACAGAACACAGGGTCAGCGGTGAGAGGGAACAGGAAGAATGTTGGCAGGATTAGCTCCCAGATGGTGTGCTGGGTAGGAAAATTGGCAAGAGAGCAGGATGGGACAGTTGGGGTTGCTGCTCATAATGAGGCATCAACGAATGCCTCGATGGACCCTTTGGAGAATATCAAGAGAGGCACAGACGGAAGGTGTGGGCTTATCCAAGAGGGAGTCAAATCTGGGACAGTGGCATGAGAGTAGGAAGTTAGTGGAATAGTGATAGGCTGGAATAGGGATTTGGGGGGGAGCAAAGCAACCAAGAGGGGAGAAACAAAAGGAGGCATGACTGGGTAACTGGATGGAGAGGAGAGCCCAAGAAGCGCAAAGAGAAAAGAATGAAAAAGGGAGAGATAGAAGTAATGAGCTTGATTCCAGATCAACAGTCAAAATACGCAAAAAGGTAAATAAGAAACTTTTTAACCTCACTTGCAGATTTCCTGTGACACTGCTCACAGTAAGTTGGAGCATACGTTTTATAATGAGAGGAGCGTAATACCATACTTGCAATACATTATTTAATACTAGCAGACATCCAATGGGTGTTGCCCAAAGTGCATCAGAGGTTATGTTGTTGCAAGGAGGGGTGAGCATTCACATCTCCATGGAAACAATTAAAAGAAGCTTTTTTTTTAAAGAGAACAGCTCAGATACGGTGAAGTAAGTTTTTGATTGGTTCCTGGGAAATAAATAAATATCCACTGTAGGTAGTTAATTCCTTACACACACAAACTTACATAGATAAATGAATTATCTGCATGTAACATGGAAGTGCAGCTCTTTACCATTACATCCATTTGTTTAGAATGTGGACATTGATAGCGAGGATCAAGAAATGTATGGGTTAGGAGGAAATGGGAGGGTGCAGCAGAGCCTCTGCTGCACTGAATGACTAGTACTGTTCTGTGCTGTCTGTATTATTACTGAGCCACAGTTTTGGTTGCTATTATTACTTCGGTATGCCATCCGTTTTATAATTATAATAGGATATAGTTTTACTTTTGCTTATTATTGCTGTGGACTGGTTGCACAGTAATTGCATTAATTCATTCATATCTGGGCCCCGAAGTTAGGATGCCAAGAGGAGTATGGACTAGATGCCTGGAGGTAATAAGATTTTTGCCGATATAAAATTGGGTGTTCATGTGTGTTAAAGGATTCCTTCTGGTGACTATTAACTTTAAAACAAACGGAGATAATTCACCAGAGTAGCAAAGCAGATCATCGTAGTGCAGTGCAATCATATACCTAATTCCAAGTAATATCCATTGTTATCCGAAAGATCCTACTCCCACCTCCTGAAGGCAGGACCCATCAGTAAGCTAACCAATTCTTGATAGCAGATGTGATTTTGCTAGGCATTAAAATCTAATTTTTGAAGTGACTGGCCAGTTTTCTAGTACTTGTTGGTTCATAATGGTAGCTTTGAAAATAAATTAATTTTTTGCTCAGTCTTGTAATGGCTATTTATCATTATTGGTAGCTCACGTTACCTGCTAGCTGAAGTTACCAAACACCAATTTCTTTGCCCTCTGGAGATACAATACATTTAAGATGCATCACACCTTTAAATAATATGAAGCTACAGACGTTTGCTAGACACGAGACTTTTAATTATATAGACTTTTAAACAGTATATATACTATTTTATTGCACATGGATTGAAACAGTAAGAAAAAAACTGCACACTTTAGCAAATTGATCTTACTTTGAAAAAGTATAGTCTAACAAACTAAGCTCCACGGAGCATGTCAGACATGCTGCTATATACAGATTCTGTTTAGAATTAACTAAGGTAACTGAAGGGGAAGTCGCTGATTGTGCTTAAAAATAGATTTGCAGTAGCATTTGGTTGAAAGCACTGTTTTTCCATTGCTTCTACTTTTTTTTGATAGAATGGGATGGGATGGGGTAGGATTGAATGGGCTAAGGTGGAGTGGTGTAGAGGGGAGGGGATCAGGCTCCTGAAGTAATGAAGCTAAAGCAGGGTTTTTCTGAATTTTGGTCTTTTAAGCCATAAATTTACAAATTTGACATAAAGTAAACTGCTCCTGCCAGGATCCTTTAGCCAAAAGCGCCAACCAGGAGATGGAAACTTCATGATACCAGATTTTTCCAGGATGATTCAAGTGTTATAAAATTGGCTCTCTAATGGAGCACTCATGGGAACACCTGCTTCCGAGGCAACTATAGTTACCTCGTAGGCTTTCTTCCACTTCAAGCACTGTATATGCTTGCTGATACATATTTAGCATCAGCTACATAGGGTATGATATAATACAGAATGAGATTGGGTCAAATGTGGTAATACCCTGTATACAGAACTCTGCCAAAAAGAACAATTTGTATAATCACAAAATCACAGTATAATCTGAATTGTCACTTCTGCTACAACAGCACAATTAATATCTGTGATCTTAAAAGAAAAAACAAATTGCAGTGGCATGTTCATGAAACTACCTAACTAGTTTCTGCCAGAATCTATGTTAGACAAAGCCGTGTGCGAAGCACTACCTGCGCGGGCAACCTATTAACATCCACTGCCACCATCTGAGATAAATCAACGCAAATCAGGCAAAGTGAAACTCAATTTCGGTAATTGTATTCCACTTGTCTTCATTCCCTGTGTAGGGCATTGCTGTACCATGCATGCTAAACTACCATTTGGAGACTTTTGATCATCTGCCAAATTTCACCAGGGCACGAGGGATGTCCACTGTAATTTACCTCTCAAGTGTTTTGAATCATGTGACGAAGTGTTTTCAGAACTGCAAAATTGGATTTTCACCAGTATGGGTTTTCAGTGCCTTATACTTCCTTTGTTGCATTTTGGGTGGGATGACCTAAGTGTCCTTTTAAATCGTTTGCTCTGTCACATGACCTTTCACAGAACTATGCTTAACAAAATAAATAATCCATCACACCTGTGTTCTTTAGAAGCCAATTTTCAATGGAAAGTTATGCAGCATACAGTTCCTGAGCAAACAGTTCACAGTGATTTCATCCTACTCAGAATGCACTATCTAGAATTCCCCTTATGTAAAAGATGCATGCAAACCAAAACATAAGAGCATGTGGCAGAGAACCCTTTCCAGATGACTGGGTTTGTGAGTGAACAGCCAGAAAGTAGATTTTTTCCCCCTAAAGGCTTGGATTTTCTTGTAACTTACCAATTTAGATCACTGGCATTTTATAGCTAGTGATTGGGATTAAATACCCAGTACCTGTTGGCATCAGACTACTAAACTCAAAACCTGACGAACTGCATTTAAGTGTACTTTTTCCTGTCTATCCAACTAACAAGACTGATCACGTTCTGCCTCTGGAATGATAATGGAATCTTTACTCAAAGATGTAACAGAAAAACATCTAGAAACCGAAAATATAATCGCCCGGATTTTGCGGTGGATAATGAGCGTTCGCCGTCATTACTCCTCTGAAACTGACCGCAACTTCAGCATGTGCATCTAAATGCGGAAATCCTGAAGTTGCGGTCAGCCATTCACTGCTCAGACACGGGCTGTGGACACCTCCCCCCACCACCATTCCATAGCCGGCAATCAGTGTAATCAGTGAAATCAGTGGAACTGGCGAAAACCTGGGCTTTTCCGTGCTAATATCGCTGTTACATACCCCATTAAATGTTAAGCCTTGTTGGAATAGGTGTAACTGGAATTTTAACAGCATATTGACTGCTAAACAACCGTTCTGGCACTGAAAAACTAATTTTTATATTTGCAGAGTGTCAAATTTCTCCATTATGATAAAAATTACATTTAAAAAAAAAGTTTGTTCATGATATTCCAGCTTCTACCTTAACCCCAGTGTATGAACAATCTTTATTTCACTCTCTGTAACATTTTTAAAATGTACAGATAATTCAGTGCTTTTCATTTCCTGGTTTGCTGTCTGTGAGAATTCTTCAGTGTGATTGGCTGCTTCGACAGCTTGTTGACATCACTGCAGCTTTTCGCTGGGGATTCCCATTATACAACGCTACAATCAATTGCACACCAAGAAAGGTAAACTTCTCGCCACATAGTAGACTCATAACTAAGTCCAGAGCATGTGGAGTCAGGACAAGTAGCAGAATGGATAGCAAGCTGGCTACAATACAGAAAGCAGAGAGTAGCAGTTAAGGGTAGTTACTCAGACTGGCAAAAGGTGGGTAGTGGTGTTCCACAAGGATCGGTGCTGGGACAACTGTTGTTCACAATTTATATACTCCTTGGAAAGTAAGAGTCTAAATGTAGTAAAGGAGCAAAGGGATCTAGGGGTACAAATACACAAATCATTAAAAGTAGCGACAATAGGTTAATAAGGCCATAAAAAAAGCAGACTGGGATTCATTTCTAGAGCAATAGAATTGAAAAACCAAGAAGTTATGTTAAAGTTGTATAGAACTTTGGTTAGACCACACTTGGAGCACTGTGCACATTTATAAAAAGGATATAGAGGCACTGGAAGAGGTGCAAAAAAGATTCACAAGGATGATACCAGAACTGAGAGGTTATACCTATCAGAAAAGATTGAACAGGCTGGGGGTCTTTTCTCTAGAAAAATGAAGGCTGTGAGGGGTGACCTGATAGAGGTCTTTATTATGAAAGAGATTGATAAGGTAGGCGTAGAAAAGGTGTTTCCACTTGTGGGGAGATCAAAACTAAGGGCCAAAAATATAAGATGATCACTATTAAATACAATAGGGAATTCAGGAGAAACTTATTTACTCAGAAAGCGGCTAGAATGTGGAACTCGCTGCAACAAGGAGTAGTTGAGGTGATTAGCATAGATGCATTTAAAGGGAAGCTAGATAAACACATGAGGGAGAAAGGAATAGAAAGATATGCTGATAGGGTGAGATGAAGAGGGGTGGGGGGAGGCTTGTGTGGAGTATAAACACCGCATGGGCCAGTTGGGCCAATAGCCTGTGTCTGTGCTGTACATTCTATGTAATTCTATGTAAGGCAAAGTACAAAGAAGCCCCAAATAACAAAACATGCTGACAATAGATTATCAAAGCCAGTGTTGTAACATTATCACAGATTCTGAAATACACTATTTTTCATCACAATGAGGGCAATTAACTTTCTGTAAATCTCAAGCACAAGAGCATACTGAAAAACAGCAAGGTATTTTCAAGGCAATTTATGCTGAATTCTGTTACCATATGACTGATATATTGCATCTCTCATACTTTTGCCAGGAGGGAGCTCCAAAACTACCTATTGAAGCGCTTCTGATTGGTAGAGATACAGTTCATTCAAGTCAACCATTCCATTACTTTGAAAGAGACCTCATTTAATTCAAGACAAACGGAGATGCTCTAGTCATGATCCAGTCATGTTCTTACAAAACTCTCGATTTACAAATTGTCCCTTTGGATTGGAAAATTGCCAATGTCACTCCATTATTTAAGAACAGTAGGAGAGATAAACTAGGAAATTATAGGCTTATCAGTTTAGCATCTGTTGTGGGGAAGTTACTAGAATCTGTTATTAGGGACAGGGTGACTGAGCACTTGAACTGATCAGAGAGAGCCAGCATGGATTTGTAACAGGTAAGTCATCTCTAACGAACCTAGCTAAATTTTTTGAGGAGGTAACCAATATGGTAGTTAAGGGTATCTGTGGAAATTATTTATATGGACTTCCAGAAGACATTCAATAAGGTTCCACACAAGAGACTGCTAACAAGAATGAGAGCACATGGAATTGGAGGTAACCTACTGATATGGGTAGGGATTAATACTAGGACCTCAGTTTTTCACTATATTTATAAATGGCTTAGACGAAGGAATAGAGAGCCATATATCCAAGTTTGCTGCTGACACTAAGTTAGGTGGCACAGTGAATAAGAACATAAGAAATAGGAGCAGGAGTAGACCATTTGGCCCTTCAAGCCTGCTCCGCCATTCAATAAGATCATGGCTGATCTCCTACCTCATCCCCACTTTCCTGCACTATCCCCATATCCCTTGATTCCCGTAATATTAAAAAATCTATCGATCTCTGTCTTGAATATACTCAACGACTGAGCCTCCACAGCCCTCTGGGGTAGAGAATTCCAAAGATTCACCACCCTCTGAGTGAAGAAATTTCTCCTAATCTCAGTCCTAAATGGCCGACCCCTTATTTTGAGACTGTGACCCCTGGTTCTAGACTCCCCAGCCAGGGGAAACATCCTCCCTGCATCTACCCTGTGAAGCCCTGTAAGAATTTTGTCTGTTTCAATGAGATTACCTCTCATTCTTCGAAACTCTAGAGAATATAAGGCTAGTCTACTCAATCTCTCCTCATAGGACAATCTCCCCATCCCAGGAACCAGTCTGGTGAACCTTCATTGCACTCCCTTTATGGCAAGTATATCCTTCCTTAGGTAAGGAGACCAAAACTGTATACAATACTCCAGGTGTGGTCTCACCAGGGCCCTATATAATTGCAGTAAGACGTCTTTACTCTTATACTCAAATCCTCTTGTAATAAAGGCCAACATATCATTTGCTTTCCTAATTGCTTGCTGTTACCTGCATGTTAACTTTCAGTGATTCATGTACAAGGACACCCAGGTCCCTCTAAACACCAACATTTCCCAATCTCTCACCATTTAAAAAATACTCTGCTTTTCTAATTTTCCTACCAAAGTGGATAACTTCACATTTCTCCATATTATATTCCATTTGCCATGTTCTTGCCCACTCGCTTAGCCTGTCTATATCCCCTTGAAGCCTCCTTGCATCCTCTTCACAACTTACATTCCCACCTAGCTTTGTATTGTCAGCAAACTTGGATATATTACATTTGGTCCCCTCATCCAAATCATTGATGTAGATTGTGAATAGCTGAGGCCCAAGCACTGATCCTTGTGGTACCCCACTAGTTACAGCCTGCCAAATGACCCGTTTATTCCTACTCTGTTTTCTGTCCGTTAACCAATCCTCAATCCATGCTACTATATTACCCTAATTTTGTTTAATAACCTCTTGTGTGGCACCTTATCGAATGCCTTCTGAAAATCCAAATACACCGCATCCACTGGTTCCCCTTTATCTATTCTGCTAATCACAACCTCAAAATTAACAGATTCGTCAAACATGATTTCCCTTTCATAAATCCGTGCCGACTCTGCCCAATCCTATTATTATTTTCGAAGTGCCCTGTTACCATGTCCTTAATAATAGATTCTAGCATTTTCCCTACTACTGATGTCAGGCTAACTGGTCTGTAGTTCCCCGTTTTCTCTCTCCCTCCTTTCTTAAATAGTGGGGTTATATTTGCTACCTTCCAGTCCGCGGGAACTGTTCCAGAATCTATGGAATTTTGGAAAATGACAATCAATGCATCCACTATCTCTACAGCCACCACTTTCAAAACCCTAGGATGTAGGCCATCAGGTCCAGGGGATTTATCGGCTTTCAGCGCCATTAATTTCTCCACTACTATTTTTTCACTAATACTAATTTCTTTCAGTTCCTCATTCTCGCTAGACCCTTGGTTCTCCACTATTTCCAGGAAGTTTTTTGCGTCTTCTTCCGTGAAGACAGACACAAAGTATTTGTTTAATTTCCCTGCCATTTCCTTATTCCCCATTATAATTTCTCCTCTCTCAGCCTGTAAAGGACCCACATTTATGTTCGCTAATCTTTTCCTTTTTATGTACCTACAGAAGCTTTTACAGTCTGTTTTTATGTCTCTCGCTAGTTTACTCTCATACTCCATTTTCCCTTTTTTCATCAATTTCTTGCTCCTCCTTTGCTGAATTCTAAAATCCTCCCAATCCTCAGGCTTACTACTCATTTTGGCAACATTATAAACCTCTTCCTTTGATCTAATACTATCTTTAACTTCTCTTTTTAGCCACGGTTGGACCACTTTTCCTGTGGGGTTTTTGTGCCTTAAAGGAATGTATATTTGTTGTGAATTATGTATTCATTCTTTAAATGCTAGCCATTGCTTCTCTACCGTCATACATTTTAATGTAGTTTCCCAATCTACCGTAGCCAACTCGCCCCTCATACCTACGTAGTTTGCTTTATTTAGATTCAAGACCCTAGTTTCGGATTTAACTAAATCACTTTCAAACTGAATATAAAATTCTATCATATTATGGTCACTCTTTCCTAAAGGCCCCTTTACTACAAGATTATAAATTAACCCTTTCTCATTGCACAATCCTAGATCTAAAATAGCCTGTTCCCTAGTTGGTTCCTCAACATACTGATCTAGAAAACTATCTTGCATACAGAATCCCCACAGTGCAGATAGAGGCTATTTCGGCCCATCGAGCCTGCACCGACACATATCCCACCCTATCCCCGTAACCCCACGTATTTAATCCCCCCTAACACTAAGGGTCAATTTATCATAGCCAAATCAACCTAACCCGCACATCTTTGGACTGTGGGAGGAAACCGGAGCACCCGGAGGAAACCCACGCAAACACGGGGAGAATGTGCAAACTCCACACAGACAGTCACCCGAGGCCGGATTCGAACCCAGGTCCCTGGCGCTGTGAGGCAACAGTGCTAACCACTATGCCACCGTGTTGCTCCTTTCGTGAATTCGTCCTCCACACTATTACTGCAAATTTGGTTTGCCCAGTCTATTTGTAGATTAAAGTCCCCCATGATCATTGTATTACCCTTGTTACATGCGCCTCTAGTTTCCTGGTTTATACTCTGCCCTACTTTACAACTACTGTTTGGGGGCCTATAAATAACTCCCACCAATGTCTTCTGTCCCTTGCTGTTTCTTAGCTCCACCCAAACTGATTCTACTTCTTGATTTTCAGAGCTGAGATACTTTCTTTCTACTGTCTTTATCCCATCCTTTATTATCAGGGCTACCCCTCCTCCTTTTCCATTTTGCCTCTCTCTTCTAAAAGAGAAGTATCCTGGAATATTTAGTTCCCAACCGTGGCCACTTTGCAACCACGTCTCCATTGTGGCTATTGGATCAAACCTGTTCATTTCTATCTGCGCTATTAATTCATCTATTTTGTTACGAATGCTTTGTGCATTCAGATATAGTGCCTTTAGCTTTGACTTATTTCTATTTTTCCCTGATGATGTCACCTTAGTCGCTGATGCCTCATTACCTGTTACTCTCTCTGTCCCTTCCTGACCCACTCTGCTTATTTTTACCCAAAACTCTACTCTGCTCTAGAGCCTTGACATTTCTCTCGCTGCTTTTAAATTTACTCTTTCCTGAATCCTCCTACCACCCCTTCATTAGTTTAAAGCCCTGTCTACTGCCCTAGTTATTCGGTTTGCCAGGACACTGGTCCCAGCCTGGTTTAAGTGGAGCCCATCCCAACGGAATAGCTCCCTCTTTCCCCACTACTGGTGCCAATGTCCCATGAACCGAATCCCCTTCCTCCCACACCACTCTTTGAGCCATGCATTTAAACCTCTAATCTGTTTGTCCCTATGCCAATTTGCGCGTGGCTCAGGTAACAATCCAGAGATTATTACCTTTGAGGTTCTGCTTTTTAATTTGGATCCTAGCTCCTCAAACCCTCTCATTCCTAGTTCTACCTATGTCGTTGTTTCCTACATGGACCACGACAACTGGATCCTCCCCCTCCCACTCCAACAACTTCTCCTGCCGCGAGGAGATGTCTTTAACCGGGGCACAGGGCAGGCAACACAACCTTCGGAATTCTCAGTCGCGGCTGCAGAGAACAGTATCTATCCGCCTGACTATACTGTCCCTTGCCACAACTACATTCCCTTTCACTCCTGCCACTTGACTGGCCTTCTGCACCATGGTCAGCTTGCTCATCCATCCTGCAGGCTTTTCCCTCATCCACACAGGCAGCAAGAACCTCATACCTGTTGGACAACGGCACAGGCTGAGGCTCCTCCAGCACTGCACTTGGGGTCCTCTTACCTGCCTGAATTGCAGTCACACCCTCCTGTCCCTGACCACTTACCAGACCTGTACCACTACCTAACCTAAGGGGTGTGACTGCCTCCTGGATCAAAGTGTCCAGGTAACTCTCCCCATCCCTGATGCCCCGCAATGTCTGCACCTCAGACTCCAGCTCAAAAACTCTGAGCTGAAGTTCCTCAAGATGCAGGCACTTACTGCAAACGTGGTTGTCCGGGATCACAGTGCTCTCCACAAACTCCCACATGCTGCAGTTGTGGCACACCACCTGCACTGCCATCCCTATATGACATTGTTTTATTTAATTAAATTTGTAATTAGGTAACTTAGTTTACAGTGTAGTTTCTTTACTACTTAATTGATCTAGATTAAGTTAAGGGTACTGAAATTAAATATCTACCTGTAACACAAAGCACTACAAGTAGTGTAGGCAAAAAGCAGCAACTCCTTCCCACTCTTCTCCAAATTCCCACTCTTTCCAAATTCACAAATAAAACACTCTGTTCAAGTCCACTCTGTTTAATCCCGCTCTGTGCAGACCCTGAATAGTGTAGATGGGAGCAGTAAGTTGCAAAGGGACATTGATAGATTAAGTGAGTAGGCAAAAGTGTGGCAGATGTTTAACGTGGGGAAGTGTGAGGTCATCCACTTTGGACCCAAGAAAGATAGAACGGAGTATTTTCTAAATGGTGAGAAGCTAGGATCTGTGGAGGAGCTGAGAGATTTAGGGGATCATGCACAGAAATTACTAAAAGCTAGTGGACAGGTACAAAAAATAATTAAAAGGCTAATGGAATGCTGGCCTTTATCTCAAGGGGACTGGAATACAAGTTATTTTAGTTATATAAAGCTCTGGTTGGACCCCATCTGAGTACTGTATTCAGTTCGGGGCACCGCACCTTAGGACCAATATATTGACCTTGGCAGGGGGTGCAGTGCAGATTCACCATAATGATACCGAGGCTAAACGGGTTAAATTATGAGGACAGGTTGCATGGACTAGCCTTATATTCCCTTGAGTATAGAAGATTAAGGGGTGATCTAATTGAGGCGTTAAGATGATTAAAGCATTTGATAAGGTAGATAGAGAAAAATTATTTCCTCTGGTGGGAGAGACCAGAACAAGGAGAGATAACCTTAAAATTAGAGCTAGGCAGTTCAAGAGTGATGTCAGGAAACACTACTTCACACAGAGGGTGGATGGAATCTGGAACCCTCTCCCCCAAAAAGTTGTTGAGGTTGAAAATTTCAAAACAGATTGATGCCCTACTTCTATTCCTATGGTCCTAGATAACAGACACCAGGTGAACCCCATGAAATGGATCTAAAAAATGAGGTCACCTTGGACCTCTAGTAGTACTAGTTATAGTCATTATAATCCTGGAAAGTATAGAAAAAGTCTAACCTCTGGCAGGTCTGGAAAGACTGGGAACATGCAGGTCTGAACCCCAAATGCTCATCGTTGTTATTTGGCTCATTAAGTATAATCACTCTATAACTTATCGTAACTATTTCAACTGTTTCACTTTCACCAAGGAGTATAGGTGAACTCTGCCTCAATTAGTATAAAACTGAAGGCAGTTGGGAGTACTGAGACAAAGAACAAAAACTAACAAATCTAAAAACAATGTTGAGTACAGATAAAGGACAGAAAATCAGATTGAAAAAGTAGCAAACAAATAAATCCAATGTGAAGAAGATATTCAAGGAGAATAAATAGTAAAAAGAAAGCCAAGATTATGCTTCACATGCCAAGCTGTAATACCCAATTTTACTGCACTATAAATGATGACTATTACTCCACTGCTGCACCTCTCATTTGTATTAAATGATGAAGGGCTCTGATGTCTCCTGGGTTCCAAAAACACAAACCTGATGGAAGATCAACAATAACTTTCATTTATATCGCGCTGCATAAATGCAAGTTGTTGTTGCTGTTAAAGTTTACAGCGGGTAGAGGATGGGAGACCGGCCAGAAGAGTACTGGAATAGTAGAGTGCGGAAGTGACAAAGGCATAGATGAGGGTTTCATCAGAATGCAGCACAAATTTTGTTTTTTGAGGGGGTGTAGTGATGTGTACATTATGTTAGAAGTCAAAATACAATTGATTTCTCATTTGGTTTGATGTGGATTTCTAGCCCATTCATTTTTTGTAGTAACTTTCAGAATGCCAAACTATAGACCAGCTGTAATGGTACTTCTATTGGCGTAATCAAGATTTTCATTGCCCAGAAAATAGATTATTTCACATGTTGTAAATTGGCAGCTGCGCAGAGTGTTCCAGAGTTCATTTGAAGAAATTCTTCAGGTTCTACCGAGCCATAAAGCACATACAAGTACCTCGAACTGACACTGGTTTCCAGGTGTTATTTTGCGAAAGACTATTATAATTCACTGGTGCTTACAGGCCTCATTAATTATGGGACTTTCACAAATGAAAGAACTGCTCTAATTCAACATTATTGCTGAGACATCCTCTATTTACTGCTTTAGGAAGATCATGGCGTCGGTTTAACTACCTGAGGCATTGGGACCAGTTCTGGGTGGAGGTGGGACCTATACAAACTGGAGGGCCGGGACCAATAACCTCACAGGGGGGGTTTGCTAGTGCTGTTGGGGAGGGTTTAAACTAGCTTGGCAGGGGAGATGGGAACCAGAGCGTAGATTTAGAAGGGGGAGAAGCAAAGCTGGAAATGGAAGGCAGAAAATTAGTAAGCGAGTTTCGAAGACAGAGGAAACAAAGGCTAGAAAATAGGTGGTGGGGACCTCCTCCTGAGGTCCTCACCACCACAGAAGCCAGTCTTCAGCCAATTCGATTCACTGCACGTGATATCAAGAAACGGCTGAGCACACTGGATACAGCAAAGGCTATGGGCCCCGATAACATCCCGGCTGTCGTGCTGAAGACTTGTGCTCCAGAACTAGCCGCGCCTCTAGCCAAGTTGTTCCAATACAGCTACAACACTGGCATCTATCCGACAATGTGAAAAACTGCCCAGGTATGCCCTGTCCACAAAAAGCAGGACAAATCCAATCTGGCCAATTACTGCCCCATCAGTCTACTCTCAATCATCAGCAAAGTGACGGAAGGTATCGTCGACAGTGCTATCAAGCGGCACTTACTCACCAATAACCTGCTCACTGATGCCCAGTTTGGGTTCCGCCAGGACCAATCGGCTCCAGACCTCATTACAGCCTTGGTCCAACCATGGACAAAAGAGCTGAATTCTAGAGGTGAGGCGAGAGTGACTGCCCTTGACATCAAGGCAGCCTTTGACCGAGTGTGGCATCAAGGAGCTCTAGTAAAACTGAGGTCAATGGGAATCATGGGGGAAACTCTCCACTGGCTGGAGTCATACCTAGCACAAAGGAAGATGGTTGTGCTGGTTGGAGCTCAATCATCACAGCCCCAGGACATTGCTGCAGGAGTTCCTCAGGGCAGTGTCGTAGGCCCAACCATCTTCAGCTGCTTCATCAATGACCTTCCCTCCATCATAAGGTCAGAAGTGGGGATGTTCGCTGATGATTGCACAGTGTTCAGTGCCATTCGCAACTCCTCAGAAAATGAAGCAGTCCATGCCGCATGCAGCAAGACCTGGACGACATTCAGGCTTGGGCTGATAGGTGGCAGGTAACATTCGTGCCACAGAAGTGCCAGGTAATGACCATCTCTAACAAGTGAGCATCTAACCACCGCCCCATGACATTCAACGGTATTACCATCGCCGAATATCCCACCATCAACATCCTGGGGGTCACCATTGACCAGAAACTTAACTGGACCAGCCACATAAATACAAGAGTGGCAACAAGAGCAGATCAGAGGCTGTGTATTCTGCGGCGAGTGTCTCATCTCCCGACTCCCCAAAGCCTGTCCACCATCTAGAAGGTATAAGTCAGGAGTGTGATGGAATACTCTCCACTTGCCTGGTGAGTGCAGCTCCAACAACACTCAAGAAGCGCGACACCATCCAAGACAACACGGTGGCATAGTGGTTAGCACTGTTGCCTCACAGCGCCAAGGACCCGGGTTCGAATCCGGCCTCAGTTGACTGTCTGTGTGGAGTTTGCACATTCTCCCCGTGTCTGCGTGGGTTTCCTCCGCGTGCTCCGGTTTCCTCCCACAGTCCAAAGATGTGCGGGTTAGGTTGATTTGGCTATGATAAATTGACCCTTAGTGTTAGGGGGATTAAATACATGGGGTTACGGGGATAGGGTGGGATATGTGTCGGTGCAGGCTCGATGGGCCGAAATGGCCTCTATCTGCATTGTGGGGATTCTGTGATTCTGTGACAAAGCAGCTTGATTGGCACCCCATCCACCACCTTAAACATTCACTCCCTCCACCACCGGCGTACCATGGCTGCAGTATGTACCATCTACAAGATGCACTGCAGCACCTCCCAAACCCGCGACCTCTTCCACCTAGAAAGACAAGGGCAGCAGGCGCATGGGAACACCACCACCTCCAAGTCACACACCATCCTGACTTGGAAATATATCGCCGTTCCTTCATCATCGCTGGGCCAAAATCCTGGAACTCCCTCCCTCATTGCACTATGGGTGTACCTTCACCACACGGACTGCAGCGGTTCAAGGCGGCAGTTCACCACGACTTTCTCAAGAGCAACTAGGGATGGGCAATAATGCTGGCCTTGCCAGCGACGCCCACATCCCATTAAAAAAACAAAGGAATTTGGCAGTGCTTAATGGTACATACTTCAAAGCAAGGAGTCCAGTGAACAAGGCAGATGAGCTGAAGGCACAGGTAGACACATGGAAGTATGATATCATAGCTATTACTGAAACATGGCTTAAAGAAGGGCAGGAATGACAGCACAACATTCCTGGTTACGGGATTTTCAGACGAGATAGAGAGGGGGATAAAAAAGGAGGGGGGTCTCCAATACAGGTTAAAGAAACCAATACAGCTGTGAGGAGGGAAAATATGGTAGAAGGATCATCAAATGAGGTCATATGGGTTGAAGTGAAGAACAAAAAAAGGTCAATCACAATGCTGGGAGTGTACTATAGACACCCCAAACAGTCAGAGGGAGATAGAAGAGCAAATATGTAGGCACATTTCTGAGAAGTGCAAAAACAATAGGGCAGTAATAGTAGGGGATTTCAACTACCCTAATATTAACTGGGATAAAATTAGTGTAAAAGGTATAGAGTGTGCAGAATTCTTAAAATGCATTCAGGAGAACTTTTTTTTAGCCAGTACGTAGTAAGCCAAACAAGAGAGGGGGCAGTTCTGGACTTAGTTTTAGGGAATGAAGCTGGGCAGGTGGAAGGAGTATCATTGAAAGAGCATTTTGGTGGTAGTGATCATAATTCAGTTAGACTTAGTATAGTTATAGAAAAGGGCAAAGATAGACCAGGTGTAAAAGTTCTTACAGGAAACTCTTGTTTAACCGCCACCTAAATATCCGGAATTCTCTCTTAACCGGCAAAAATCATCCTCCGAAAACTCCTCTCAAATAACCGGCAATGTTGCCGAGTCCGAGTCCGAGTCTCCCGCGAACGCCGAGTACTCCGAAAACTCCTCTCAAATAACCGGCAATGTTGCCGAGTCCGAGTCTGAGTCTCCCGCGAATTAATTAAAGAGTTATGGATTACCCTCAACTGGTAGTACCGTACTTAATCAAGCATCTTCCACCATCCATTTAACACAACATACTGCACATTTCTTGATTTTTTAAATTTTTCTTTGTTAAAAATAGCCTCGGCAGATATAACTCTCCGTTATCCGGAACTTTCGATCAACCGGCACCACGCCGGTCCCGTCGGTGCCGGATACCAAAGAGTTTCCTGTACTTGGGGAAAGGCCAATTTTGCTAAGCTGAAATGTGATTTAGCAAAAGTGGACTGGAAACAGCTACTTGAAGGTAAATCAGTGTCAGAGCAGTGGGAGGCATTCAAGGAGGAGATAGTGGGGGGTTCAGACAAATAAGTTCCCACAAAGAAAAAGGGTGGGACTCCCAAATCTAGAGCCCCCTGGATGTCAAGGAGCATACAGGGTAGGATAAGGAAAAAAAGGGAAGCTTATGTCAAATACCGAGAGCTTAATACTACAGAAAACCTGGAGGAGTATAGAAAGTGCAGGGCTGAAATTAAAAAGGAAATTAGGAAAGCAAAGAGAGGGCATGAAAAAATATTGGCAAGTAAAATCAAGGAAAACAAGATGTTTTATAAATACATAAAGAGCAAGAGGATAACTAAGGAAAGAGTAGGGCCTATTAGAGACCAAAAAGGTAACCTGTGTGCGGAGGCGGAAGACATGAGTATGGTTCTTAATGAATACTTTGCGTCTGTCTTCTCAAAAGAGAGGGACGATGCAGACATTGTACTTAAGGAGGAGGCGTGTGAAATATTAGATGGGATAAACATAGTGAGAGAGGAAGTATTAAGGGGTTTAGCATCTTTGAAAGCAGATAAATTGCAAGGCCCAGATGAAATGTATCCCAGGTTGTTAAGAGAAGCAAGGGAGGAAATAGAGGAGGCTCTGGCCATCATTTTCCAATCCTCTCTGGCTACAGGTGTGGTGCCGTAGCTATTTCAACCCCATCCATGGAAAACATCCATTGCCCATTTTTCATACTGGTGAAGTACTTTACACTTGTCTGCATTAAATTTCATCTGTCCAACCAATACAACATTCAACAAAGCAAACACAATGTTAAATTCTTTAGATTGGATAGGTGGATGAAGGAAAAGAGGTTGAAGGGATATGGAAACAGGGTGGGTAAGTGTGATTAGAACTATCGGCTTGCCGACACGGACTAGTTGGGCCGAATGACCTGTTTGCGTTGTAACTTCCATGTATGACTCTGCTCACTTATTTCCAATTCAATCTGTAACAATTTGCTTTGAGTTTCTGCATTCAAGTCATTGATGTGAATTAGAATTAATAGCAGTCACGACACTGATCCCTCTTCCCCACCCTGCCCCCACCACAATACTCTTCCCCACCCTGCCCCCACCACAATACTCTTCCCCACCCTGCCCCCACCACAATACGCTTCCCCACCCTGCCCCCACCACTACAACATAACTCCTCTAACAAGTACCTGTTATTTTATACCCTTTAACCAGTTTCTTTCCATTTGAGATTTTTCCCAAGTCCTCGCAGATTTGCGCGTAACTAAGTTTCTCATGTACAGCTTTAGCAAATAGCTTTTGATAAGACTAGATACAACAACAACTTGCATTTATATAGTGCCTTTAATGTAGTAAAACGTCCCATGGTGCTTCACAGGAGCGTTATAAAACAAAATTTGACATCAAGCCACACAAGGAGATATTAGGGCAGGTGACCGAAAGCTTAGTCCAACAGGTAGGTTTTATGGAGCATCTTAAAGGAAGAAAGAGAGGTTTAGGGAGAGAATTCCAGAGCTTTGGGCCTTGCCACGGCCACCGATGGTGGAGCGATTAAAATCAGGGATGCTCAAGAAGCCAGAATTAGAGGAGCACAGATATCTCAGAGGGTTGTGGGGCTGGAAGAGATTACAGAGATAGAGAGGAACGAGGCCATGGAGGGATATGAAAACAAGGCTGAGAACTTTAAAATCGAGGCATTGCTTAATTGGATACAGCACATCATAGGGTTTCCACAGTCCACTTGGGCTTCACTTTCTCAAAGAAGATGGTCAAGCAGGATCTACCCCTTCTGAATCCATGTTGACTGTTGTTAATGAGGTTATTATTGTACAGTTTATCCCTAAGTTTACTCCTGATAATTGATTCCATTGTTTTACATTCGATTCAAAGAAGACTATTGGTCTGTAGATACCAATAGATGTCTTGTTTGGGCACCCTTTTTGAATGTGGGCACCATAGTAGCTTGCTTCCAATCAATCAGCACCTTTCCAGTGTCCAATGACTCTCAAAACGATTGTCAATGCCGTACATAGGAACAGGAGTAGGTCATTCAGCCTCTCAAGCCTGTACCGCCATTCAATGAGATCATGACTGATCTGTTACCTAACTCCATATACCTGCCTTTGCACCATATCCCTTAATACCCCTGGTTAACAGAAATCTATCAATCTCAGATTTAAAATTAACAATTGACCCAGCATCAACTGCCATTTGTAGAAGAGAGTTTCAAATTTCTACCATCCTTTGCGTGTAGAAGTGTTTCCTAACTTCACTCCCAAAGGGCCTGGCTCTAATTTTTAGGCTTTGTCCCCTCGTCCTAGATTCCCCAACTAGCGGAAATACCTAACAATCTACCCCATTAGTTCCCCTTACAAAACATACAAAATTCTTACAGGGTTTGACAGGGTAGATGCAGGGAGGATGTTTCCTCTGGCTGGGGAGTCTAGAACCAGGGGTCACAGTCTCAGAATAAGGGGTCGACCATTTAGGACAGAGATGAGGAAAAATTTCTTCACTCAGAGGGTGGTGAATCTTTGTAATTCTCTACCCCAGAGGGCTGTGGAGGTTCAGTTGTTGAGTATATTTAAGACAGAGATTGCTAGATTTTTGGATATTAAGGGAATCAAGAGATATGGGGATAGTGCAGTAAAGTGGAGTTGAGGTAGAAGATCAGCCATGATCTTATTGAATGGCAGAGCAGGCTTGAAGGGCCAAATGGCCCACTCCTGCTCCTATTTCTTATGTTCTTATGTAAAACAGAAATCTACTGGACAGCACGATGAATTAGGATCCGATCAGTACAGATAAACAGAATCAAGTGCTTTTTCCAGTGGTCATTAAGGACCCTACATTAAACGTTTTGGCAGACTTGTCCAACAACACAAAAAAAGCTCAAAGTTCAGCAATAGCTGGCCAAGGAACATAGGAACAGGACAATCAGAAACAACCATAAAAAGGCAAGTGTGAGAAATGAATATGTCACACGAGTGATTCTGGGGTGCTCTCCAAGTTTGCACTGACGGTGCGCTGTCAGATAATTGTAAAGGCGTCAATCTTGACCTGGTAGTGCTCGACCATGATACTGGTTGGAGGTGGGACTGACAAAACATTTCATTCTCCAGCACTGACATCTGTCACTTAGATAACAGTAAAAGTCTCTCTCCCTCAATTTGGAAACCAAAATTATCCTTTATTATTCACAAAGGGGACCGTGCAGCTTTAAATATCATTACATAAACAAGGCTTATGAGTCACTGCTAGGTTAGCAGTGCTTTTCAGTACATCTTGTGCTCTTCCATAAGGGTAATGTGCTGTGCAGATGGACGTTAATCAAGCAGCTCGTTGTGAGGAAGTGGACTCTACACTGCAACACCTAGCCATCGGTAGAGTGACAGTCATTGGGAGTGGGATGCAGTAATGATATTCTTTGAGATCAGTGCCAGTAACCAGTGTAGGTGGAATTGCACTATCTACAAGCAGGGTATGGTAGTAAGACTTAAGACTATCAAGGAATCTCACTGATAGGGATGAGGACAGTTATGTGGAGAGAATAGAGAAGCTGGGATTGTTCTCTTTAAAGCAGAGAAGGTTAAGGGGAGATTTAATAGAGGTGTTCAAAATTATGAGGGTTTTGAAAGAGTAGATAGGGAGAAACTGTATCCAGTGGCAGGACGGTTGGTAGCCAGAGGACACAGATTTAAGGTAATTAGCAAAAGAACCAGAGGGGAGATGAGGAGAATTGTTTTATTCATTGAGTTATGATGATCTGGAATGCACTGCCTGAAAGGGTGGTGGAAGCAGATTCAATAATAACATCCAAAAGGAAATTGGATATATATTTGAAAAGGAAAAATTTGCAAAGCTATGGGGAAAGAGCAGGGGAGTGGGACTAATTGGATAGCTCTTTCAAAGAGCTAGCCGAATGGCCTCCTTCTGTGCTGTAGAATTCTATGATTCTATGATATCACTGGCTGTTAAGGTGGTTTTTCTGATTGCTGTCGCACACATATCGGATATGTGAAAGCCCCACAGGACAATCAAAAAGGAAGATTTCATTCTCATGATGAATGCATAGAGCAGTTTGCAGCCTTACACAAGATTGCAGTACGTTGTAAGACGCTGGGGAAACGCACTTTGCTTTTGGTATTTTAATTTTGTTAAGAAATTCAACTTAAGGGAGCTCTGGTGTCTCTTGCTTCCCTTCAATGACAACAATGTCTCAATTCCATATAATAAGCTTATGGTGCGCAAGACCTGTTTCCAAACAGTTCTCCTTCATAATTCAGAACTCTCAGGCATGGAATGGAAGGGTTTGTTTCAGGCCATGTGTGAAATCCAGGACTAAGCAATGAAATTGACTTGGGACAAAAAGGGTAAATAGCTGCAGGGAGAGAAAGCTCCAGCCAACACCAACTGGCTAATCATCAACTTGAAGGGGTTGGTTGTCAGTTTCATAACAGGCATGTATATTTGCCAAAGCTTCTAGCATAAGGACCTGCATTTAGTAGCTTGTGAAGAATAAGCCTGGTATGCGTCATTCAACTGGATATCAAGAACATCAAGGTAGCTTGCATGTTGTAAGCTATAATGTGAAAGTCCACCCACCATCTGTCAAATAGTTGATGAGGATGTCTGAGGCTCGAGACAATTGTCGCTGGAAGGTATTAATGAGAGAACGAGTACATGAACACAAGCTCATATATCTAAGGTTCAGTATCTATCATGACTTTTTTTTTAAAGAGAGAGGAACAATTTGCTGCAGATGTTTTGCACTCCCAACTGGTGGAATCATCGTTCAGTGGGATATGGTGTGTGTTCATGCTGTGGTCGAGAAGATGGTTTCAATGCACTCATACTTTATTTTGGGTTCTGCTGCTCACCAAGCAACTCGAAGGGATTGATATTAGTGCCACTGCTTTTCACTATTTTGATAAATTACCGAGGTGTAAGGTGTTGGGGAAATAGTCTGCAAGTTCACAGATGTTATGAAAATTTTTGCGAGTGTTAGGACTGTGGAGGAGAACAAATCTCTGCAAGAAGATTTAGATACGGTGGGAAATGGGCCAAACTCTAGCAAATTATATTTAACCTACATAAGTGCAGTGTTATGCATTTGGGCAGGAGCAACACCACGTACACTTACGGACAGAAATTGGTCGAGAGAGAATAAGATCTTGGTGTTATAGTTCATAATTCTCTTAAGGTTCTTCAATGCCGAGATGCTGCAGTCAAAGCAAATAGGGTATTAGATTGTATTAATAGGACTATTTAATATAAATCAAAGCGCACTATTTCATCCTTGTGCAAGACCTTGGTTAATCCGCATTTAGAATGCTGTGTCCAGTTTTGATCCCCTCATATGGTGGGTGATATAGAGGCGTTGGAATGAGGGCCACATAAGAACATATGAAATAGGAGTAGGCCAAATGGCCCTTTGAGCCTGCTCCGCCATTCAATAGGATCATGGCTGATCTTCGACCTCAACTCCACTTTCCCATCATTTCCCCATATCCCTTGATTCCCTTAGAGTCCAAAAATCTATCGATCACAGCCTTTAATATACTCAACGATTGAACATCCACAGCCCTCTGGGGTAAAGAATTCCAAAGATTTACAACCCTCTGTGTGAAGTAATTTCTCCTCATCTCAGTCCTAAATGGCTGACACCTTACCCTCAGACTGTGCCCCCTAGTTCTAGACACTCCAGCCAGGGGAAACAGCCTCTCAGCATCTAGCCTGTCAAGCCCTCTCAGAATCTTCTATGTTTCAATGAGATCACCTCTCATTCTTCTAAACTCCAGAAAATATAGGCCCATCCTAGTCAATCTCTCCTCATAGGACAACCCTTCCTTGCACCCCCCTAAGGCAAGTATATCCTTCCTTAGGTACGGAGACCAAAACTATACACAGGTAACTATATACTGGTAAAATCCAGCCCTTTGTGTCCTCCTCACAGCTTACTTTCCCACCTAGCTTTGTATCGTCAGCAAACTTGGATACATTACACGCTGTCCCTTCATCTAAGTCATTAATATAGATTGTAAATAGCTGAGGCCCAAGCACTGCTCCTTGCAGCATCCCACTAGTTACAGCCTGCCAACCTGAAAATGATCCGTTTAACCCTACTCTCTGTTTTCAGTCCTTTAACCAATCCTATATCCAAGCTAATATGTTATCCCCAACCCCATGAGCCCTTATCTTGTGTGACAACCTTTCGTGTGGCACCTTATCGAATGCCTTTTGAAAATCCAAATATACATCCACTGGTTCCCCTTTATCTACCCTGCTAGTTACATCCTCAAAAAAAACTCGTAATAGATTTGTCAAACACGATTTCCATTTCATAAAACCATGCTGACTCTGCCTAACAGTGCCCTGTACCACTTCCTTAATAATGGATTCCAGCATTTTCACGATGTGTGATGTTAGGCTAACTGGCCTGCAGTTCCCTGTTTTTTCTCTCCCTTCTTTCTTGAATAGCGGTGTTACATTTGCTACCTTCCAATCCACTGGGACCATTCCAGAATCTAGGGAATTTTGGAAGATCACAGCCAATGCATCCACTTTCTCTGCAGCCACCTCTTTCAGAACACTAAGATGTAGGCAATCAGGTCTAGGGGATTTGTCAGCTTTTAGTTCCATTAATTATTCATATGGTCGGTGATAGAGACTTTGGAAGGCGGGCCACAGGATGATATCAAGCATAAAAACTTTATATATAAAGTATATAAAATGGTGAAAGGACTAAATGGTGTTCTTATTGACAGATTACTTCAATTTAACAGACTGGGGAAGACCAGGGGTTATGCGTATAAGTTACAGAAGGGTACGGCTAGTTTGGATGTTAGGTGGTTCTTCTTTTTAAAGAAGTTAGTAGATCTTTGTAACAAGTTGTTGGCTCGTGCAGTGGGTGCTGACTCTCTGCCAACCTTCTAAATAGAGCAGGCCCAGTTCCTTGCTGGGCAGAGATCACGTCATAAAAAGGTAGGTGAAATACCAGGCAATATAAAACACCGTCAATGTGGTCTCCTGGACTAATTTTCAACTGCTTAAGGGACTCGGAGAGGGATTTTCTCTAATTGGTCTTGTTTTTGTTTAATCAGTATTTTTGCCTCTCCCAGGAGATTACATGGCTACTGGTGGGTAGGAGGGTTCTAATCATGATGCATCAAGACTGCATGGGGCAGGCTTGTTGGACCAGATGTTTTTTTTCCTGCCTGTCATTTTCATATGTTCGTATGAAAAGAGTTGTTGGTACCCATTGACACTCTGGGGAAGGCTCAACCTCATGTCACCCAATAACAATTTATGGCTATCTTCTTATCATAACAGGAGTAGGCCATTCAGCCCCTCGTGCCTGTTCCGCCAGTCAATTAGCTCATGGCTGATCTGTACCTCTACTCCATTTACCTGCATTTGCTCCATATCCCTTGATATCCTCAGTAATGCCAACTCACGCAAATTAATTGCGAGACACACGATTTTTAATAAAAATGTACTCCAACTCACGATCTCGCGACTGAACTGTCAAAAGCCATGATTTTCCTTTTCCTCGCCATTGTTTAAATTAGGAAGTTGGAGCAAAGGGATGATTTTGAGCCGACAGCCAATTAAAAATAGACTTCTGGGCACAGATGAGGTCTCTGCGGTCACGTGACAGTGCTGTGCCTTGGTTGATGATTTTGGGAAAGATTTTTTTCACATACCTGCCGCCCCACTGGAACGGAGCCCGACACTTTTAACTGTACCAGTGAAGCACGGACTGACCACAGACCTGAAAGTGGCACCTTAGCAAGAGAGCGCACGCATGGTGCTGACCCGGCTCGTTGTCTGTCCCGCTCTCTGCACAAGCAATAGATCTGTACGTCAGATTTTCATGGTTGGGGTGGGGGGGGGGGGGGGGGGTTGGTGGGAGAGTGGAACTGGTGGAAAGGAGGGCTCTGTTCAGTGGAGGAGGAGAAAAGGCTGTGTTGACCTATACATTCAGTGAGCAACAAAACCTTCCTGAACTGAACACCCTTTTTCCACTGCCCAGTTCAGACTCGTTGCAGACTGTCTCGCACCGACCCTCTCCCCGCTCCACCATGCTGGACTTAAGTCACAAGACGTGCAAGTACTGCGCCGTTTCTTTTCCCTCTCACTCTCCCCACGAAGTTAGCTCAAAGACACAGAGTTCTGGTTCTTAGAGTGCATCACTAATATGCATGCTGGCACCCTCTCTCTCTCTTCTCTCCCTTCTCAAATGGAGATTGAGGTGTGTGTGTTTATTTTTAAAGATTTCTTTTATCAAACGAATCAA
Organism: Squalus acanthias; assembly: GCA_030390025.1. Lineage (NCBI taxonomy): Eukaryota > Metazoa > Chordata > Chondrichthyes > Squaliformes > Squalidae > Squalus > Squalus acanthias. The sequence continues at coordinate 63,608,720 of CM059436.1, read as the reverse complement.
AGGGCTCCAGACTCACAGCTCAGACGGCAGAAAAGGTTTCCAGTACCCTTTGCAAATACACCAGTAAAGAGGGGACTGGGAGGCAGAGTGGATTTTTTTTTTAATAGCCTGCGAACAGGAGTAAAAAACATAGGAATTAAAAAAAAAGTGTACAGAAATTCCCTTTAACTTTCAAAATTTAATTGGATCTATCCTTGAAGGAAAAAAAAATGCAGGGCAATGGGGAAAGCAGAGGGGGAGTGGGACTAATTGGATAGCTCTTTCAAAGAGCCGGCGAAGGCATGATGGGCCGAATGGTCTCCTCCTGCGCCGTACGATTCTAAAACAATACTTAAGTTCATTTAGAGGCGTGAAATGCAAGAACTTCTAGCATAGTGGTAATGTCACTGGGCTAGTAATCCAGAGGCCTGGACTAGTCCAGAGGCATGAGTTCAAATCCCACCATGGCAGCTGGGGAATTTAAATCTGGAATAAAAAGCTAGTATCAGTAATGGCAACCATGAAACTATCGGATTGTCGTAAAAACCCATCTGGTTCACTAATGTCCTTCAGGGAAAGAAATCTGCCGTCCTTACCTGGTCTGGCCTATATGCGACTCCAGACCCACAGCAATGTGGTTGATTCTTAACTGCCCTCTGAACTGGCCTAGCAAGCCACTCAGTTGTAACAAACTGCTACGAAACACAGTAACAAGAATAAAACCAGATGGACCACCCGGCATCAACCTCAGCACCGGCTACGGCAACGACACACCCAGCCCAGTCGACCCTGCAAAGTCCTCCTCACCAACATCTGGGGACTTGTGCCAAAATTGGGAGAGCTGTCCCACAGACTAGTCAAGCAACAGCCTGACATAGTCATACTCACAGAATCATACCTTTCAGCCAATGTCCCAAACTCCTCCATCACCATCCCTGTGTATGTTATGTCCCACCGGCAGGACAGACCCCCACCAGGGGTGGCGGCACAGTGGTATACAGTCGGGTGTGGCCCTGGGAGTCCTCAACATTGACTCCGGACCCGATGAAGTCTCATGGCTTCAGGTCAAGCATGGGCAAGGAAACCTCCTGCCGATTACCACCTACCGCCCTCCCTCAGCTGTTGAACACCACTTGGAAGAAGCACTGAGAGTAGCAAGGGCACAGAATGTACTCTGGGTGGGGGACTTCAATGTCCATCACCAAGAGTGGCTCGGTAGCACCACTACTGACCGAGCTGGCCGAGTCCTGAAGGACATAACTGCTAGTCTGGGCCTGCAACAGGTGGTAAGAGAACGAACACGAGGGGAAACACCCGACTTGAGCTCGTCCTCACCAATCTACCTGTCACAGATGCATCTGTCCATGACAGTATTGGTAGAAGTGACCACCGCACAGTCATTGTGGAGATGAAGTCCCGTCTTCACACTGAGGACACCCTCCATCGTGTTGTGTGGCACTACCACCATGCTAAATGGGATAGATTCAGAACAGATCTAGCAGCTCAAAACTGGGCATCCATGAGGCACTGTGGGCCATCAGCAGCAGCAGAATTGTATTCCAGCACAATCTGTAACCTCATGGCCCGGCATATCCCTCACTCTACCATTACCATCAAGCTAGGGGACCAACCCTGGTTCAATGAGGAGTGTAGAAGAGCATGCCAGGAGCAGCACCAGGTGTACCTAAAAATGAGGTGCCAACCTGGGGAAGCTGCAACACAGGACTACATGCATGCTAAAAAGCAGAAGCAGCATGCTATAGACAGGGCTAAGCGATCCCACAATCAACAGATCAGATCAAAGCTCTGCAGTCGTGAATGGTGGTGGACCATTAAACAACTAACGGGAGGAGGAGACTCCATGAATATCCCCATCCTCAATGACGGTGGAGCCCAGCACGTGAGTGCAAAAGACAAGGCTGAAGCGTTTGCAACCATCTTCAGCCAAAAGTGCCGAGTGGATGATCCATATCGGCCTCCTCCTGAGGTCCCCACCATCACAGAAGCCAGGCTTCAGCCAGTTCGATTCACTCCACATGATATCAAGAAATGGCTGAGCGCACTGGATACAGCAAAGGCTATGGGCCCTGACAACATCCTGGCTATCGTGCTGAAGACTTGTGCTCCAGAACTAGCCACGCCTCTAGCCAGGCTGCTCCAATACAGCTACAACACTGGCATCTATCCGACAATGTGGAAAATTGCCCAGGTATGTTCTGTCCACAAAAAGCAGGACAAATCCAACCCGCCCCATCAGTCTACTCTCAATCATCAGCAAAGTGATGGAAGGTGTCATCGACAGTGCTATCAAGCGGCACTGATGCCCAGTTTGGGTTCCGCCAAGACCGCTCGGCTCCTGACCTCATTACAGCCTTGGTCCAAACATGGACAAAGGAGCTGAATTCCAGAGGTGAGGGGAGAGTGACTGCCCTTGACATCAAGGCAGCATGTGACCGAGTTTGGCATCAAGGAGCCCTAGTAAAACTGAAGTCAATGGGAATTGGGGGGAAAACGCTCCACTGGCTGAAGTCATACCTAGCACAAAGGAAGATGGTTGTGGTGGTTGAAGGTCAATCAACACAGCCCCAGGACATCGCTGCAGGAGTTCCTCAGGGCAGTGTCCTAGGCCCAACCATCTTCAGCTGCTTCATCAATGACCTTCCCTCCAACATAAGGTCAGAAATGGGGATGTTCGCTGATGACTGCACAGTGTTCAGTGCCATACACAACTCCTCAGATAATGAAGCAGTCCATGCCCGCGTGCAACAAGACCTGCACGACGTTCAGGCTTGGGCTGATAAGTGGCAGGTAACATTCGCGCCACAGATGTGCCGGGCAATGACTATCTCCAACAAGCGAGAGTCGAACCACCTCCCCTTGACATTCAACGGCATTACCGTCACCGAATCCCCCACCATCAACATCCTGGGGGGTCACCATTGACCAGAAACTTAACTGGACCAGCCACAAAAATACTGTGGCAACAAGAGCAGGTCAGAGGCTAGGTATTCTGCGGCGAGTGTCTCACCTCCTAACTCCCTAAAGCCTTTCCACCATCTACAAGGCACAAGTAAGGAGTGTGATGGAATACTCTCCACTTGCCTGGATGAGTGCAGCTCCAACAACACTTGAAGCTCGACACCATCCAGGACAAAGCAGCCCGCTTGATTGACACCCCATCCACCACCTTAAACATTCACTCCTTACACCACCGGCGTACCGTGGCTGCAGTGTGTACCATCTACAAGATGCACTGCAGCAACTCGCCAAGGCTTCTTCGGCAGCACCTCCCAAACCCGTGACCTCTTCCACCTAGAAGGACAAGGGCAGCAGGCGCATGGGAACACCATCACCTCCAAATTCCCCTCCAAGTCACACAACATCCTGACTTGGATATATATCGCCAATCCTTCATCATCGCTGGGTCAAAATCCTGGAACTCCCTCCCTAACAGCACTGTGGGAGTACCTTCACCACACGGACTGCAGCAGTTCAAGAAGGCAGCTCACCACCACCTTCTCAAGGGCAATTAGGGATGGGCAATAAATGCTGGCCTTGCCAACGACGCCCACATCCCATAAACAAATTTAAAAAAACAATACCCAATCAAGGCGTTTCCTGCTTTAAATGTCCAGTGAGACTGTTACAATAACAAATGAAAGAAGCTCCAAAGTCTTTGCATGTTGTTCCTTACCTAACAAAAGCCTATCGATTTCAGACTTGAAACTTTCAATTGCCCCAGCATCAACAGCCTGTTTGGGGGAGAGTTTTCCAGATTTCCACTACCCTGTGTGTGAAAAAATGCTTCCCGATTCACTTCTAACTGGCCGAGCTCTACATTTAAGAATATGCCATCTTGTTCTGGATTACCCAACCAGAGGAAATAGTTTCTCTGTCTCTACCCTGTCAAACCCCTTTAACATTTAAACGCCTTAATTTGATCACCCCTCAACCTTCTAAACTCAAGGGAATACAAACCAAATTTATGCAATCTGTCCACATAATTTAACCCTTTAAGTACGGTATAATTCTGGTGAATCTGTGCTGCACCTCCTCCAAGGCCAATTGCAGTATCCCAAATGGAGTCTGATCAAGGCTCTGTTACAATCAAACCATCACCTTCTCACTTTTGTATTCCAACCCATTTGAGATAAAGACCTACATTCCATTAACCTTTTTGATCAGGCTCGGTAATCCAATATCTGAGCCAGGCAGGTCCATAGTAATCCATTACACTTTTGATGATTGACCAGTCAGTCTGACTCATTGATGGGCCCTGGAGGAGTAGACCCATCACCGAGGGCTGTGATTCTTCCCACTCAGCTCCACGTAACCCTGCAGGTCAATGTCTTACTGGATTGGGTGACCCTAGGTGGGCAAGGAGCAGAAACCTGATCAGGGTCTTGTGCTAGGAAGTTGCATAGTTTTAGCCAGTTCTTGCCAGCCTATAATCATACTTTCTGGGCTTAGGCAGGTAGGGTATATCCCTACAGGGAGTGTGTATGCCCACTATCAGGCAAGCAGATACTCTGCTTCTTACGTGGGTTTCTCCAAAGCATAGTTTTTCATGCATGTTAGACACCTGGCTGACCAAGAAGAAACTCAACTCTATAACACATATGCTTTGCCGTAGAAAAAAACTTACAAAACATAGGTTGTACGTTTGGTTGGTGGGAGAGACCTTTGTGAAAGGTTGAAGGTGAGAAAAACTCAGTTAATTAAATTAGCTGGGCCTATAGGAGCTGAATGCAGGATATGTTACTAAATCATCTCCAAGGGACATGGCCTCATGCAGAGCACTCCTGTGCTGCAGTAAATCAAAATTAGCTTATTATCTTTAAGCACCTATTAAGGACACCAAACAACCCCATTGTCCCTCTTCCCTTCCACCACCCCCCCCCACCCCCCACCCCTTATATAACTGCTCTCACTATCTGTACTTATGAAATGGAACGAAATGCTATTTTTGATCTGCAGAAATAACCCGAGAGTAAAGTTTTGATTAAACAGTTTGCTGGGTTGTTTATTTTCCAGGAATCAGTTGTCTCAACTTCAGCAGTTCAGCTGAGAATACAGGCCCCCATCAAGCTCTTTGTACAGCAGCATTCAGACGCTAAATACCAATCTCCTGCCTGTGGAGGCTATTCTCCACCCTATCGCCATGGCAACCCTAACAGTTTGCCCAACTTCAAAGGCACAGATGTAATTTCAGGCTTCCAACGGCCAGAGGGAGCGGCAGAAAAAATTCTACCCTGACCATGTCACCTGATGAGATTTGCTGAAAATATCAGAGTGGTCAGAAGACAGACTATACCATATGACCATATACTTCTGGGGAAGCAGGGAGAAGCATACTGGATGAGGCAAGCTCAGACTATTCTTCCAATCTACATAGAAAGGTACTACTGTATCAGACAGCAAAAAAAATCACAATACTGCTGTCCAATGCAACCAAGCAAAAGAAATTATATGAAGCCTTTCTGAATAAGTAGTATTTTCCACAGAAACATACCCTTTAAAGCATCTACTTTAGCACACAAAGGGAAAAGCTTACTAAATGTTGGACTGTATAGTTATATATCAAGCTATGTTCAGAGTTATAAAATACTGAAGTATAGTAGAATTTAATGACAGCTTTTAACCCATATTTAACCCCATTTAAAAAAAAACAAATCCTGCCCAATGTGTTACTTTGGCAAATATCTTACTTGAAAGTATTTAAAACAACCTTGGATTATTAGTGCCTAACTCACGACCAGATGGCAAGGGGCTTCTAAACCAGCGTCACTTGAATGTGCCCGTCACAGCTGGGAGTAAGTTTCACCAGTTTCTGACAGGTCCACTAGATGGTGCAGCTCTTGTAAATAGCGTGTAGGGGGGAGGGAGAAGAAAGGATTTTCACTGGTAAAACAGTCTCATTTCTACAGCAAGATAGTTTTATAACGAGGGAGAAAACAACAGTCAAAATGATCGCCACCGTTTTAGTGGCAGTAAAGCAAGAGTGACTTGCTTTTTTCAGCCCAACCTTTGTTTAGATCAGAGATATTCTGGCATCTAAAATGGGAAATGGGTGCTCAAACATGCATTGAATTATCTTCCATTGGCAATTATAAATGAAGTATAACTTTAAAATCAGTTACGTAAATAGACTTGACTGAGGATAAGCACTGGTTACAGGTTGATAATGACCTTTTCACAGAATCGTCAGGAGACAAAAAAAACTTGCATCTTATAGTGTGTTTAGCATAGAAAAATATGTCCCAAGGTGCTTCTCAGAAGTGTAATCTGACAAAAATTGATACTGAGCCAAAAAAGGTGTTAGGAGGGGTGACCAGAAGCTTGGTCAAAGAGGTAGGTTTTAAGGAGGGACTTAACAGGAGAGAGAAGTAGAGAAGTTTAGGGAGGCAATTCTACAGCTTGGGGCCTAGATGGCTGAAGGCATGGATGCCAACAGTGGAGCAAAGGGACTGGGGGATGCACGAAGCCAGAGCTGGAGGACCGTAGTTTTCTGGGATTTAAAAGATCTTACTGTTAAGAGTAATTATAGTTTGTGGCTTTTTCATAACAGTGGCCTACATTATTTCTTCCACAGATTTAAACAAATGGACTAACTTTCCATAAAATAATAACTATTTGAACAGTTAGTTTTTAAAGATCTAAACTAAAAAATGTTTTAACTGCACTACTGAAGATTTTTAAAGAAGTTCTAGGATATGAGACCTGGGAATGAGCTAGCAATTGCATTTACATTCTTGTCATCTGATCAATTTCTTATCAGTGGAGGAATTAATTTCTAATCCTGTATCCAGCTGACCTCCCCAGCATGCTACAGTTGATGCACCTCCTACTCATCTGAACCGGCATGCTACAATTCAACCCCACTACATTTTTCACTCATCTTCCTGCGTTCAAGTCTGCCAAAGCAATTAGAATCACTGGAATGGAGTTAAAAGTCACAAACTTCACATCCCAAAACAAATCAATTATTTACAAGTGGCTGCAAATGCCATTAATAAAATGGCATTAATGGCAGTTGTAAGCAACAGATTTATCATTGAACTCCACAGGTTTGGGATTTGAATTTTTTGTTGTTGTAAGCGGCTATCCACTATATCTGCATCCCATATAAGTGGAGCCAGATGCAATTCGTTTAGACTCCTGAAATCCACAACTAATGCCACTATTATATTGCCGCTCATAGCCCATGCTCTAGGCACTGCTTTCCCCTTTCTACTGTGCCATCAGTCCCCTTTGATGGCCCAATAGGATAAGACTATATTTTCTACAACCTCGAATGACTGCACTCAGGACCCACAAAAGAGGCACAAATTTTAAGTGCGCTAGTAGTATTAGTGGTATGCCATACCTCCTGTTGATGGAACATTATCAATATACAAATGTCATAAGTCATTTTCTATCAAGGCACAATAAGGACCTAAACTGCTTCCTTTTCTCCACCCGTGTAATTACGTCTAAATATATAGTGTGTCAGCAAATTGCTATTGAAAAACTTACTTCAGTGCAGATAAAGGGAATCATAATTTAAGACAATATGCAGTACATTGTTTCATCACTGACCTGAAATCAAATAGAAAGGTGTCCAAAACAAATTGGACCACTGAACATGTGAACCCAGTTTGTACATCATGACACAGGCAAGTAGATGCACACAACTGGTTCCACATCTACTGCAGGCATGGCTGCACTGCGCATATGATGATTTACATAATTGCATCATAACATTTGGCCTCTGTCCCATGAATTGCAGGGAGCATGATCTCAATCAATAAGGTAAAAAACAGCAAATAGTCTCAAAAGAGGAGGTATCCTGTGAGCTATCACTCACCTCAACCTGTTTACTTCATTTGTGTCCTAATCAGTTAAAAGTACACAATTTGTTTGCATGTTCCAGTTGACTGACTATTCAACAATAAAGTTTAGCAATGTTCCAAATAAATACTAATTTTCTCTAAATCTACCCAGGTTTCTTGCCATCCAATTTTTTCCCTCTGAATTTTTTCTCACTTTTTGAAGTTAAAAATAGAATCTGAAAACCACCTGAAAAATAGGTGTTTAAGAAAAAAATCAGCAGCAAAAATTGATATTAAAGATCCTTAAAGATTGTACATATGAACATGTTGAGGAGGTAGATTTCTGAGTCAAATTATATGTACTGCACCACTGGACCAACCTGTTTTTTAAACTTTCAAAATACCCACTTGCACAAAAAGGACATTTCTAAAGCTTAATATTAAGAAGCAGAAATACAAACACCTGTAGAATGTTTCTTCTTTCACAGCAATCTTATAATGAAGACTTCTGTGAACATGCCATTTAAAAAAAACTTTATTAACTAATGAAGCTTAGAACTTTCTTGCATTATGCCATGTTACAGGTTACATTTCATGCTACTTGTACAGTGAGGACCTTAGAGTTCAATTAAATTTGTTAACATTAGGTACTGAGCATTATCAGGGTATTTACCTTGATTTGGGGGCTTGGGAAGGATAAGGAACATGTATCAGAGGCTCACTGATGGTAGGTAAAGGCATTGTTGGGGCAGTTTCCATCACTCGCTCATCTAGCAAATTCACAGTTACTTGTAATATGGAATGTTGCATCACATTAGCAGGATAATCCTTCTCACTGATAAAAAGAAATGGGCAAGTTAACACCCTGCAGAGGACCATTCACCTGTTGAGAACAAGTTATGTAGGCATGGGGTGGGGTCTGAAGTGAAGGTAGGCCTTTTAAATCTTTGTCCATAAGAATTACAGGGTGAAAGATAAGACCAAAATGTGTGCAGCAAAGTTCTGCCAGCAATCATACATTAGAGTAGGGTAGAGTTTGTTGTGAAGGTGAGGTACGTTCATTGCAAGATTGTTGAACAAGCCCTCTTCTTCTGTTAAAGAGGTTGCAGCAATTATTATCCTCTCTGCTCCCCACGAATCCTCTCTTGTTAAAGTAATCTCTGATGTGGAGCAGAAGTGGTCCGGTTGTGCAGTGAAATTTGGTCCACAGCTTCTAATCTGGCCCTTGCATAATAACTTGCCTATTTTGGTAAAGCTCTTCTCATTCCTTTTGAAGTCACTGGCAGAATGTGCCTTTGCAGATCTTTGCAGCACTCTAGCAGAAAGACTGAGAGCATCAGAATTTTCAACACAATGCAGACTTCTCCCCAATTCATCAATGTTAAGGATGGTATGGGGATTTTTGTAGACCCACAACGATCTTTCCTGGGGGTCTGTAAAGAGTGTGTGTGTGTGTCTGTGTGTGTGTATATATATATATATATATTAAAAAAGTGTTGACAAGGTGGCACTCACCTTCATGCCTAGCCAGAGGAGTTTGTGGAGAAGCTCTATTCAAGCAATAGGTCCCTGTAATAATGCTAGCCTGTAGGAATATTAACGGTTATGGAGATTTAACCTGTTTCCCAGTTTGGGGAGTTAAAGGCATGCAGTCATATCCTTGGTCACCTCCCAGCCTAGAGGAAACTGGAGAGGTGCCAGCTGAGATCTCTGAACTATTAGACTGGGATGCAGATGGGAAGTATCTGACAAAGGTTTCTACTTGCAATCACTTGGGTGAGGTACTGGAGGACACCTGTTCCGGTGGAACTGTAGTCCAGCTTAAGCGAGCACCTTTAGGAGAGCAGAAAGTTGAAGGCAAGAAAAAAAAAGGTTCACAAGATTTAAACTATTCATAAATATAAAATGACAGGGAGAGCTCACCTACCAAACAGTGACTGACAATTAAAATAAAAGCTTGGTACAATTCAAAATTCTCGTACAGTTTTAGGTATATTCTTCTTTTCAACACAGAGAAAGAATCAACAGAAAGAAAGAGATTTCTGGGGGCATGGTGCAATGGCTGGAACAATGTCGCTTCACTACTGCGATCTGGGTAAATATGAAGTCCCAATTGATGGATGAAAGTCATTTCCCTCTGCTGGCAGTAAGGGTCCAAAGCAAAATAAGTCACCCAGTTTCAACAAATCTCCACGAGAGTATGTCCATAATAAAAACCTCTTCACTTCAACATGGATTGATATTAAATTGGCAATCTCTTTCAGATTTGCCACATGTTTGACTAAGGATTTTTTTTTTAATGCATATTGATGCAGTAGAGGGTGTTCTGAAGTTGGGGCTAAGGCACAATGTTAGTGCAAATTAGAGGAAACTGCACCCTATATCTGGCTTATGTTATAACTGGCTCTGTGCTTAACACAGATACTCGGTGGAAAAAAATTGGAAAATGTGCATTAACAACTCCAACGTTGTCACTGGGTTTACTTCACCTATTGATTACAAGATAGATACAGATGAGGAATGTCATTTGACCCATCTTAGCTTATTCACCCAGGAAGACCCTACAGTCACCCCATTAAGGCATCCAACTGTTGTTTAAATGAATCTAGGGTTTTTGCCTTCGCTAACCAAACCAGAAGTTCATTCCATGTGTTGATTACTTTGTGTGAAGAACTTCGAAATCAGTTCAAAATTTTCCATTTACCAATTTGAATGGGTGTCCCCTTGCCCTGCTCTCATGGTTTTTTTTAGATCTACCTTTTCCATACCATTTATTATCTTGCATATCTCTTTAAGATTACCTCTCAATCACCTTTTAAAACTGAAAAGTCAAAGTTTCCCCCAGTCTTTATAACTCAGTTCTCGAACACTCGGTACTAACCAGGTATAGAAAAATGCATTTCTAGCTTTGGTAAATTTACAACTCAAAATGTTCTCTCCTGGCACAACCAATGTTCAGAAAGATGATATCTATAATTGTACTTGGGCTAATTTTTACAATTCAAGTGGACTTAATACAAAACTTTCACACACCCATGACGCTTTACTGACAACACTGCAGTTGTTTTTGATATTGGTGAACACAAAGTTTACCAATTTAAAAAAAAAATCCTCAATACAAATCATGCCTGATTTTTCCTTTTGCATTTCCTCTTTGCTCTTGCTTTAAAACTGTACACTCATTAAAAACTGTTTCAATGAAATAAATTTTGATTCAAACATTATGAAACTTTAAGATGCAGCTTTGTTGCACAAATTATTTTTACAGTTTGAGATTTAAAGCATGTAGAGGACTATACAAATGGCTGCTGCAGTTTTACAACATATTTAGTCATCCCAGGAGTCAAATACCATTTGTGCAGTTGGGCTATCGGAACGATCCACTATGAGGCACCTATCCATTTGAAAGTTCAGCTGGAAAACAAGTTAGGGGTAAATGTATCCCAATTTCTTTTCCGACAGAAAAAGACCCTACTCCTGGAATACATTTTAACCAATTTATATTCAAAATAGACTTGCAACAAGCCCCATTTGGCCTAAGGAGCATTCAATGTATAGCTCTAACCGACATACTCAATTTGTAACTGAGTCAATACTTCACATATTATAACTTAGTAATCCTTTCTGTTCTTCAAACAATGCTATATAATATATATATATATATATATATATAAAGCTAGTTTCATATATCATAGGAAAAAGAGCTGGTTCTAATAGGCAGCAAGTGAACTGACTCAATTAATTAAAAAGATACAATTCTAAATCAATCTAAAACCAGCAATTCCCCAACTGGTTGGAAAATATACTCCTCCAATCAAGGGGATCATACTAGTGTCCCTTCCCTGAAATCAGGTGTCTGGTACAACATCAGAGTAGGTCTTTAAATTTCCGGGGCTGCAAAGGATACCCATATGATGGTAAAGTAATCACACTGGTACACTTGCTGTGCATTTACAAGACTGGATCTCCAAAGTCCAAGGGCAAAAGAAAACTAATGTCTCAACATAAATAGGCAATATGTGAAGAGCAATTACTCTAAATTGCATTCAGTACTCAACGACCGAGTAAGTAACTTTTCCACTTTTGATTTTTTCCACTCATTGATAATTACAAAGGTTAGACTACAATTATTTAACTTACAAGTGTTGGGGCAGGTGTGTGTATATATATTGTTCTCCTTAGAGCAGAGAAGGGAGATTTAATAGAGGTGTTCAAAATTATGAGGGATTTTGATAGAGTAGATAGGGAAACCATTTCCAGTGGCAGGAGGGTCGGTAAACAGAGGACACAGATTTAGGGTAACTGGCAAAAGAACCAGGCGGCACAGGATGAGAATTTTTTTTACGCAGCGAGTTATGATGATCTGGAATGTACTGCCTGAAAGAGTGGTAACTTTCAAGAGGGAATTGGATATGTACTTGAAAAGAAAAAAATTGCAGGGCTATGGGGAAAGAACAGGGGAGTAATTGGATAGTTCTTTCAAAGAGACGGCACAGACATGATGGGCTGAATGGCCTCCTTCTGTGCTGTATGATTCTATGAACTAACAGAATATCAAGTTTTTCACAGCACCTCTAAACAGTGAACCTCAATTGAGTTACAAGCAACATCATGAGTCACTTACGGGCAAACTCGATGGTCTCTCCTGCTGTAACAAATTCAAATCTTCATGGTTGGGCTTGCTAGGAGTCAATGGAGGCGCAGTCCGAGTTCCATAGCCTTCCTGAGATATGTCCTGTGTAAACAAAACTCATTTTTAAAAAAAAAGCTCTGTCTACCTGTAAGCATGAGTCATGGGAAGCCATCAGGGCAAAAGGCTAGCAATGTAATGAGATAACCAGCAGAGGGAAACAATTCAACTAGAGGGTGACAAAAGCAGACAAGTGATTATCTTCCACTGCTAGACACTGTTTCCTCTGGCACAATAACCTCCCACTGCGTAGCCCAGCAGGTTTCAAGGGATTAACAGTGATTTTAAAACCAACAAATGTCTGAGGTTTCCTTTGAATTCTCCCCACCCCACTATAACAGGACCCAAAGTTAGACAGCTTTACAATGGGCAAACAAAATGAGCAAGCACTGACTTTGCATCCCATTTGTTTTTTTCTGTTGAGACTGACAGTTACATATGCGAGATAAGAAAAAAAGGAACAAAATACACACATAAAAGTAGCAATATAAATAACTCAAAACCTTTTCCTCCTCACTCTCCCTGTTACAAATGACGCTTATTAGGTCCTCAAAAAATACAATTTTAAAAGGAGTCAAAATGCCTTAAAAGTAAATGTGTACACATCAAACATCACTGAAACCTTGGAAGTTAAAAAGGCCCAATTTGCAAAGCTTCTGATCTAAATTTTATTTTTCATTTATGTCAACAACTAAAAGTATTTTTGTTATAGCACAAATTTAGCACTCCATTCAAACATCAACATATTACTCCCCGGCTGCCACAATGGGGAATTTGCTGGAGTGAGTCCCGTAAAAAAAAAATTTCCCCCTCATCCTTCAGCTCGAAAAAATTTTGCGCTGCAGATTACCAGAAGTCCAGGCCGATAACGACACTGCGAGGTCAACGGGGCATCTGGGACCTTGGTGAACAATGGGAGCAACAGTCTATCTCCTTAACCAATTAAATTTAAGGATAGAGAGAGAAACAGAGGAACGACAGAGAAGAAAATAGGTTAAATTAGAGTCAAATTAGATACAGAAAGAGAAATAAAGAGAGGGGGAAACTTGGATTAAGAGATAGAGAGAAAAAAGAGACAGAAAGGAAAAGAAAGATTTTTTTAAATTTAAAATACCTCCAGGAACAATTTATTACCTGCAGGAGAGAGACTTCAGAGTTTCAATTGTTCCCTTTCTGGGCCTCCGAGGTTGAGTGACTTTGCAGGAATGTAAATCTCATCATTAAAAGGGTCCTTACGTCGTTAAATACCAGCCCCAAATTTCTGTGGCAAGTTTAATTTTGTTTCAACAGTGCAGCAATTTCTTGACTCATGGAGGTTGATGGCGAGCTCCCATTTTCATGAGCTAACGGTGGAATCATCCAACAATTTGTGGCGATTTGCAACTCACGGCGTGTCTCTGCTACGAATTGCTGTTTTTATCGTACACACCAATAACGGCGTGCGCATTCAACACATTTATTTTCCCAGCAAATTCTGGGCCATTATTTACAGCAGCGATTCAGGCCTGAAACGAGGCTCTCGCTAAAAGCAGTTGGGAGCCTACTTATGAGTCGAAAGTCGCATGATGTAATTTTACGGTCTATGCAGGGAGAGGCCCGCGCTGTCTTCTGTCCAGCGGCAGCCACAAGGCGGAAGGAGCCGACTCACCAGAAGAGGCCCAGGTAAGTTTTAAAACTTTGTCTGTCTTTGAACTCCTTGTGGGCCAGGAGTGCTCCCCTCCCCTACCCCCAACTCCTCAAGGACTCCTTGGGCTTCCCCAGCCCCAGAATCCCCGCGATCTTTGGCCAATCCCCAACCCCAGTAAACCACCCCCCCTCATTGTCCGCTGACATTAAACCCCCCCCCCCCCGCCGACATTAAACCCCCCCGATTGTCCGCCGACATTAAACTCCCCCCCCCCCGATTGTCCGCTGACATTAAACCCCCCCACGCCCGATTGTCCACTGGGAATTCCCTCCAACCACTGATTGCCGGGGACCATTCCCACGGATCCCCGGCTGTGGCCAAATTCCCACTCATGCCCGCCGGCCAGGTAGTCGGGCGGGACTCTGCAGCTATTTTTTCAAATGAGGCCTAGCCAGTAAAATTGACAGTGCCCCCACGTTCTTGACTTTGCCGGGTGCGTCGTCCACTACCGGGCTCTCCCACACCTCCAAAAATCGAGGCCTTAGTCTCTGCCACTGCCATCTTTGATAGAAAGCAATCTGACCTATGTTACCATTAATAGGGTAAAATTAATCAAACACAGACAGAGATGTAAATGGTTAAGTCGGTACTTTGGATAGGAAAATAACATTATCCTGCAGGGGGCAGGGGAAGGGAGGATAGGGAATGAGCGACAGAATAAAAAGCTAGAGAAAAAAAGAAAAAAGGATGAAAAGGGCCAAAGCCATGCTTAACTCTTCAACATTGCTGTGCTGGCTTTGGAATCTGAAACCGGGATGCATGCCTTTCTGCAGTCACAAAAGTCAACTGATCAGAGTTGCACTCAAATCCATAATCCACTGTTTTGCAAAACTGTTAGCAATTCCTCTTTTTACACCATCAGTCCCTCGAAGAAGAGTAGAGACAGTGAGAGAGCAAGAGTGTGAGAGAAACAGACCAACAAAGAGAGACAGAGAGATACAGAGAAGAGGAAAGAGAAAACAATTCTGGGCACCACGCTTTCGGAAGAATTTCAAGGTCTTGGATAGGGTGCAGAGGTGATTTACTAGAATGGTACCAGGGAGGAGAAACTTCAGTTATGTGGAGACTAGACAACTGTGGGACTGTTGTTCTTAGAACAGAGAAGGTTAAGAGGAGATTTAATAGAGGTGTTCAAAATCATGAAAGATTTTGAAAAAACTGTTTCCAGTGGTAGAAGGGTCAGTAACTAGAGGTCACAGATTTAAGGTAAATAGCAAAAGAGCCAGAGGTGACATGAGGAGAACATTTTTTACACCGAGTTATGATCTGGAATGCACTGCCTGACAGGGTGGTGGAAGCAGATTCAATAGTAAATTACATAGAATGTACAGCACAGATACAGGTCATTTGGCCCAACTGGTAAATGTTCATGGTCCACACAAGCCTCCCCCACCCCTCTTCATCTAACCCGATCGGCATAACCTTCTATTCCTTTCTCCCTCATGTGTTTATCTAGCTTCCCCTTAAATGCATCTATACTATTCGCCTCAACTGCTCCTTGTGGTAGCGAGTTCCACATTCTAACCACTCCCTGGTTAAAGAAGTTTCTCCTGAATTGCCTATTGCATTTATTAGTCACTATCTTGTATTCATGGCGCCTAGTTTTGGTCACCCCCACAAGTGGAAACACCTTTTCTACACCTACCTTATCAATCCTTTTCATAATCTTAAAGACCTCTATCAGGTCACCCCTCACAGCCTTCTCTTTTCTACAGAAAAGAATCCCAGCCTGTCAATCTTTGCTGATAGGTAGAACCTCTCAGTTCTGGTACCATCCTTGTAAATCTTTTTTGCACCTCCTCCAGTGCCTCTATATCTTTTTTATAATATGGAGACCAGAACTGTGCACGGTACTCTAGTGTGGTCTAATGAAGGTTCGATGGCCCGTATTTTCCGATGCCTACGGGTGTGTATGAGCTGTGTACACACCCGTAGGGACATCGGAAATGCCGGTTTCAGGCATGCGAAGCGCATGCACTGAAAACCGGCATTTCCGATCTGTCAAGAATGCTCGACAGGTCGTACGCCTGCCCTGGAGAAGGGCCTCTGCGGGGGGAGAGTTCCGCTTTCTGCAGAACCTCCGCCCGCTGAAATCACTCAGAAATCTTACGCCTGGTAAAAGCAGGCGTAAGGCCTGCTTTTACCAGCGTAAGTTGAAAAAAAGTAAAAAAAAAAAAATTCACTTTTATAATTTAAAAATACTTTAAAAAAAAGGTAAGTTTATCATTTTTTCCAAAAAATTAAATTTTTGTTTAAAATATTTAATTTATTGTAATTTTAACTCATTTTAAAAACGTGATGTTTTAAAAAAAAATTTATTTAATATTTTACTGTGTTTTTGGGATGATCTCCATTCATATATTTGACATGTCTATCTGTCAAAAGTATGAAGGGAGATTCCCTTCTCCTATTGCATGGCCTGGCCCACGTGATCCCAGGGACGCTTGTGAACTGCATGTGCCTCTGGGATACGTGGGACCTGCGCATTTCGAGTTTGGAGAGTCCCAGGAGCGGAATAGTCCGGACCTCGGGAGCCCTCAGTTAAGTTCGTAGATTTTTTTCCGATGGGAGGCATCCGCACGCAGGAAGCCTCCTATCGGAAATTACGGGCCGATATAAATTTAACATAACTTCTCTGCTTTTCAATTCTATCCCTCTAGATAGGGGTTTTATCCTCTCTAAGTTTGATTAGTTTATCAATTATCTCCCCTCCCTTTCTATCTTAAATGTCTTTATATCTTTTTTGACCTCTTCTTCTAATGTCATGTCCATCTTGCTAGTCATCCTGGTAAATATGGAGGCAAAGTAACTCTTTCATATTTCTGCCATTTTCATCATTACCTGTGCGCTTATCTTGGATCCTTAGTGGCCCTAACCCTATCCTGATTTTCTTTTTGTTATTTATGTGTCTGGAATACTTTACTATTTCTTTTTATATTCCAAGATAATTTAATTTTGTACTTCCTCTTTGCTTTCCTAATTGTTTTGTTTACTTCTTTCCTAACTTCTTTGTATTCCCTTTTGCCATCCTCTCATTTATTTAACAATGTGAAAGAATTAAAATCTTAAAGTATGATACCATTCACCATTAATATCCAGATCTCTGCTGTACATGGAGCATGAAGATACTAGAGAAAACTTGATTTATCGCTGCCACTCCCTCCACCACGCACCCCCCTCCCCACTGCCATTTCAACCATTCTGGTCTCTCTTATTTTGTTGGCATTGCTAAAGTGAATAATTCTTTGAACTTTATTTTCTTGTTCTGCCTAAACTGTAAATACGCTGTCCTAAATACTGTTCCTCCTACCTTTACCCTCAGTCTTTTGAAATAGAAACTCATCATATTATTCCTACTCTAACTCACTCTCAGGACTTCAAACCTGTGGAACATCTCAACCTCCTTAGACTTTATTCCTTTCTACAGTGGGCAGTAAGGTGGCAGATGGAGTATAATGTAGGGAAATATGAGGTTATTCACTTTGGTAGGAAGAATAGAAAAACAGAATATTTTTTAAATGGTGAGAAACTTTCAAATGTTGGTGTTCAGAGAGATTTGGGTGTCCTCGTGCAAGAAACAGAAAGCT
Organism: Squalus acanthias; assembly: GCA_030390025.1. NCBI lineage: Eukaryota > Metazoa > Chordata > Chondrichthyes > Squaliformes > Squalidae > Squalus > Squalus acanthias. The sequence goes on along the minus strand of CM059436.1, from coordinate 63,590,966 downwards.
AGCATGCAGGTACAGCAAGCAATAAGGAAGGCAAATGGCATGTTGGCCTTTATTGCAAGGGGGTTGGAGTATAAGAGTAAGGAAATATTGCTACAATTGTACAGGGCCTTGGTGAGACCACACCTGGAGTACTGTGCACAGTTTTGGTCTCCTTATCTAAGGAAGGATATACTTGCCTTGGAGGCGGTGCCACAAAGGTTCACTAGATTGATTCCTGGGATGAGAGGGCTGTCCTATGATGAGAGATTGTGTAGAATGGGCCTATACTCTCTGGAGTTTAGAAGAATGAGAGGTGATCTCATTGAAACATACAAGATTCTGAAGGGGATTGACAGGTTAGATGTTGAGAGGTTGTTTCCCCTGGCTGGAGAGTCTAGAACTAGGGGGCATAGTCTCAGAATAAGGGGTAGGCCATTTAAGACCGAGATGAGGAGGAATTTCTTCACTCAGAGGGTTGTGAATCTTTGGAATTCTCTGCCCCAGAGGGCTGTGAATGCTGAGTCTTCAAGGCTGAGATAGATAGATTTTTGGACTCAAGGGGAATCAAGGGATATGGAGATCAGGCAGGAAAGTGGAGTTGAGGTCGATGATCAGCCATGATCTTATTGAATGGCAGAGCAGGCTCGAGGGGCCTACTGCTGCTCCTATTTCTTATGTTCTTAACTCGTAGGATGGATAAGGGGGAAACCAGTGTATGTCGTCTATTTGGATTTTCAAAAGCATTCGTTAAGGTGCCACACAAGGAGGTTATTACACAAAATTAGGATTCATGGGATGGGGGTGATATATTAAGCATGGATTGAGGATTGGTTAATGGACAGAAAACAGAGAGTAGGAATATACAGGACTTTTTCAGGTTGGCAGGCTGTAACTAGCGGGGTAATGCAAGGATCAGTGCTTGGGCCTCAGCTATTTACAATCTATATTAATGATTTAGATGAAGGGACTGAGTATAACGTATCCAACTTTGCTGATGATACAAAGTTAGGTGGGACAGTAAGCTGTGAGGAGGACACAAGAAGCTGCAGAGAGATATAGACAGGTTGACTGAGTGGGCAAGAACATGGCAAATGGAATACAATGGGGAAGTGTGAAGTTATCCACTTTGGTAGGAAAAACAAAAAAGCAGAATATTTTTTGAATGGTGAGAGACTGGGAAATGTATGCACTGAGAGGACCTGGCTGTCCTTGTACATGAAGGTACAGCAAGCAATTAGGAAAGCAAATGGTATGTTAGTTTTTGTTACAAAGTGATTAGAGTATAAGAGTAAAGAAGTCTTACTACAATTATACAGAGCATTGGTGAGGCCACACCTGCAGTACAGTGTACAGTCCTGGTCTCCTTACCTAAGGAAAGACATGCTTGCCTTAGAGGAAGTGCAGCGAAGGTTGACTAGACTGGTTCCTGGGATGGGGGGAATTGCCCTATGAGGAGAGATTGAGTAGACTAGGCCTACATTACTTACGAGTTTAGAAGAATGAGAGGTGATCTAATTGAAACATATAACATTTTTAAAGGGATTGACAGGGTTAATGCTAGAAAAATGTTTCGCCTGGCTGGAGAATCTAGAACACGGGATCACAGTCACAGAATACAGGGCCCTGCTCTCGTCTGCCAAAATTGCTCACTATTCCAGAATCATTCTGGAATGCAAAGATAAACCCCGGCTCCTATTCTCTACTGCTAACCGTCTTCTTAAATCCCTCTCCCCTGTCTCCTCCACCCTCACCTCCAATAACAAGTGTGAGGAGCTCATGGACTTCTTTGTCTCTAAGATTGAGACCATCTGTTCAGCTGCCTCTGCCACTTCCCTTCCTTCCCCTAGCCCACTGGGCCAAACTTCCTCTAAGGATCCCCCCTGCCCTAGCCCTGAACTCACATCTTCTCCAGTTTCTCTCCGATCTCCCCTCATGACCTCTCTGTGCTCATCTTGTCTATGAGACCTACCTCCTGCTCCCTCGACCCTATTCCCACTAAATTTCTGATCACCCAACTTCCTTTTCTGGCTCCCATGTTAGCTGATATTGTTAACAGTTCTCTCTCCTCAGGTACTGTCCCCCTCTCCTCAAATCTGCTGTCATCACCCCTCTCCTCAAAAAACCAAACCCTGATCCCTCCATCCTTGCAAACTACTGCCCCATCTCCAACCTCCCTTTCCTCTCCAAAGTCCTTGAACGTGTTGTCACCTCCCAAATCCGTGCCCATCTTTCCCGCAATTCCATGTTTGAATCCCTCCAATCAGGTTTCCGCCCTTGCCACAGTACTGAAACGGCTCTCATCAAAGTCACAAATGACATCCTTTGTGACTGTGACAAAGGTAAACTATCCCTTCTCGTCCTTCTTGACTTGTCTGCAGCCTTTGACACGGTTGACCACTCCATCCTTCTCCAACGCCTCTCCACCGTCGTCCAGCTAGGTGGGACTGCATTCGCCTGGTTCCATTCTTATCTATCTAATCGTAACCAGAGAATCACCTGCAACGTCTTCTCTTCCCGCTCCCACATCGTTACCTCTGGTGTCCCCCAAGGATCTATTCTTGGCCCAATCCTATTTCTCATCTACATGTTGCCCCTTGGCGACATCATCCAAAAACAGTGTCAGTTTCCACACGTACGCTGACGACTACCTCACTACCTCTTCTCTCGACCCCTCCACGGTGTCTAAATTGGCAGACTGCTTGTCCGACATACAGTTCTGGATGAGCAGAAATTTTCTCCAATTAAATATTGGGAAGACCGAAGCCATTGTTTTCGGTCCCCACCACAAACTCCGTTCCCTAGCCACTGACTCCATCCCTCTCCCTAACATCTGTTTGAGGCTGAACCACACTGTTCGCAACCTTGGTGTCATATTTGACCCTGAAATGAGCTTCCGACCACATATCCGCAGCATAACAAAGACCGCCTACTTCCACCTCCATAACATCGCTCGTCTCCACTCTTGCCTCAGCTCATCCACTGCTGAAACCCTCATCCATGCCTTTGTTACCTCTAGACTTGACTATTCCAACGCACTCCTGGCTGGCCTCCCACATTCCACCCTACGTAAACTTGAGGTCATCCAAAACTCGGCTGCCCGTGTCCTAACTCGCACCAAGTCCTGTTCGCCCATCACTCCTTTGCTCGCTGACCTACATTGGCTCCCGGTTAAACAGCGCCTCGATTTCAAAATTCTCATCCTTGTTTTCAAATCTCTCCATGGCCTCGCCCCTTCCTATCTCTGTAATCCCCTTCAGCCCCACAACCCCCCACCCCCCGAGATATCTGCGCGCCTCTAATTCTGCCCTCTTGAGTATCCCTGATTATAATTGCTCAACCTTTGGTGGCCGTGCCTTCTGTTGCCGAGGCCCTAAGCTCTGGAATTCCCTGCCGAAACCTGTCCGCCTCGCTACCTCTCTTTCCTCCTTTAAGACGCTCCTTAAAACCTACCTCTTTGACCAAGCTTTTGGTCACCTGCCCTAATTTATCCTTATGTGGATCGGTGTCAATTTTTTTGTCTTAAAGTACTCCTGTGCAGCGCCTTGGGACGTTTTACTATGTTAAAGGCGCTATATAAATACACGTTGTTGTTGGGCCATTTAGGACTGAGATGAGGAGAAATTTCTTCACTCAAAGGGTTGTGAATCTTTGGAATTCTCTACCCCAGAGAGCCGTGGATGCTCAATCGTTGAGTATATTCAAGACAGAGGTCGATAAATTTTTGGGAACGAAGGGAATTAAGGGATATGGGGAAAGTGGAGTTGAGGTAGGAGATCAGCCATGATCTTGTTGAAAAGCGGAGCAGACTCGAAGGGCCAAATGGCCGACTCCAACTCCTACTCCTATTTCTTATGTTTCTTTCTTACAATCTTCAGGCTTTTGAAACCCCAATCTCGTATCACCTAATCTCTACTTCCTGATTTGGCTCACCTTTTAGAATCTTCGCCCCTAGTGGTTTCCTGCATTAGAAGCCTTGCCTTTCTCAATTAAAAAAAAGTTTTACACGATAAATGACATGCTTCACTTTTGCCTATCAATGCAATTGGTTAAAACTTTAAAAAGTTCATCCAGTCACTGCTGGTTGCTCAACTCAAGTGACTAATAACACAAAACCAATGTGCATTTATATTGCACCTCTTGTGCTAAGAAATATCCTGAGACACTTCACAAATAGGCATAAGGAAATCAGACAATGAGCCAGGAAGCTCTTCCATCAATGGTGGGTGAAGGGAGGCAGGGATGGACAGAGGAATGGAGCGGCATGAAAAGCATATAGGCCTGAAAGAGATCATAGAGATAAAGTGGGGCAAGGTCATTGAGGAATTTATAGAAGCACACAAGGATTTTGAAATTAAGGTGTTAAAGCAGAGGGAGACAGTAAAGATCAGAAAAGGCTGAGGTGATCGGCATTTATTGCGGGACAAGATAGCGTTTTGGATAAGTTAGAGTTTAGAGGGTGGATGATGGCCGACAAAGACAGCACTAGAATAGTTTAGTCTAATACTTCTAATGGCTCCAGAAAAATTGGGTTTGGATTCATAGAATCATACAGCACAGAAGGAGGCCATTCAGCCCATAATGCCTGCACCAGGTCTTTGAAAAAGCTATCCAATTAGCCCTATTCCCTGGCCCTTTCCCCATTGCCCATCAAATTTTCCCCCTTCAAATATTTATCCAATTCCCTTTTGAAAATTATTATTGAATCTGCTTTCATCACCCTTTCAGGTAGTGTATTCCAGACCATAACAACTCTCAGCGTAAAAAAAATTCTCCTGATTTCACCTCTGGTTCTTTTGCCAATTACCTTCAATCTTTGACCTCTGGTTACCAACCTCTGCCACTGGAAACAGTTCATCTTTAGTTTATCAAAACCCTTCATGATTTTGGACACCTCCATTAAATCTCTCCTTAACCTTCTCTGCTCTAAGGAGAACACCACCAGCTACTCTAGTCTACCCACGTAACTGAAGTCCTGCATCCCTGGTACCATTCTAGTAAATCTTCTCTGCACCCTCTCTAAGGCATTGACATCCTTTCTAAAGTGTGGTGCCCAACGTTGGACACAATACTCCAGCTGGGGCCTAACCAGATTTAGCATAACTTCCTTGCTTTTGTACTCTACACCTCTATTTATAAAGCCAAGGATCCCGTATGCTTTTTTAAACAGCCTTCTCAACTTGTCCTGCTACCTTCAAAGATTTGTTATTCGTAGGGTTAAAACCTGACCTAAAATAACGTTGGCAGAAATTTGGTGCAAGTGCCTTAAGGGCTCATACCTAAAGATCTCCCACTAGGACATGTTTCCTAATACCATTTAGAGCTTTCAAAACATCTTCACCAAATCTGCTTTCATACAAACTTCCAAACTGAACATCCAGTAGAAGTGGACGAACCTAGAGTATCCACTGAGCAGGAAAATAAAACTGGAAATAATAGGAAGCAGTGTAAATATTTCATTCTGTCACAACTCTGATCATCAACATGGCCAAAATATTGTAGCCAACACTCAAAATTGCTCACACAATCACCACCCAGGTCAGAGGCTAACCATCAGCACAGAATTTCTACATATTCCTGCAGATTTTCTCTCAAAACCTAGAAGTCCTAAGGTTTCATACTTTAAAAAATCCTGCATCAAATTGCATTTTATAGATCTTCCAACCAGAGGAAAATGTTATGAGGGTGAAGACACAACAAAGTCATTAAGATGCATTGTATCCAAATCTGTTGTTGGGGAGGGGGTTCTGGGGTTGCTTTCAGTTCACAGAATCTTTGGCTGTCAAAAATCTTTAATTTATTCTGAGTAATAAACTTAGGCAAGAGATAAATGCATGCATATTAAAATGTGTGTTTTCTTATGGTTCAGAGCTCCTCAGCAACATTAGTGCTTCCAATGGTCTACGTGAGAGATTCAGGACTAAGCTGTATGGTAGATTTCTGGTATGAAGAAACACAGTTGCAGGGAGAGTGGGCGTCTATGCCAACCTGTGACTGAGTATCATGGCAGGGCAGTCAGCCTCGTCAAACATCTTGTATGAGGATCTGGATTAAGCAGTTTGCAACATGTAAGCCTTCTATAAGTTATTAAACATGAATGACTCATTATAAAATGTCCCACGTAGGTCCTTTCTCTATGCTCATCATATAGCTGTTAAGGAAAGTCATACTCAGGATGACAGCTGCTGAAAGGCATTACCTGGAGGCTGGGTATCTTGAGCATTTTCTCATATATAGACATCTTCTTGCAGAGAAGCCAACAGTTGCTAATGAGGTTCCACACATTCAACTGGTGGAACTGCAACTTAATGGTTAAGCTATGGTCAGAAAGATGACGACAATGCTATTGAGGGAGTGCAGCAAAGGTTCACTAGATTGATTCCTGGGATGGCCGGACTGACATATCAAGAAAGATTGGGTCAACTGAACTTGTATCCTCTGGAGTTCAGAAGAATGAGGGGGGATCTTATCGAGACATTTAAAATCCTGACTGGTTTAGACAAATTAGATGCGGGCAGAATGTTCCCAATGTTAGGGAAAACTAGAACCAGGGGTCACAGTCTAAGGATTAAGGGGAAGCCATTTAAGACTGAGCTGAGGAGGAACTTCTTCACCCAGAGAGTGGTGAATCTATGGAATTCTCTTCCACAGAAGGTTGTTGAGGCCAGTTCGCTAAATATATTCAAAAGGGAGTTAGATATAACACTCACAACTAGGGGGATCAAGGGGTATGGCGAGAAAGCAGGAATGGGGTACTGAGGTAGCATGTTCAGCCATGAACGCATTGAATGGCGGTGCAGGCTCGAAGGACCGAATGGTCTACTCCTGTACCTATTTTCTATGTTTCTATGTTTCTATGCACACATTCACACATTTTATGGTGAGTTCTGCTGCTCTACGGCTGCTATCTCTACCTGCTAAAATGTACAAAGTATCACTCAGAATTTATGAAAATTCTCTGAAGGTTCCTACTGACCCTGGCAATCATTAGCTTCTGGACTTACTAAACACTGTTAAATAGGATTCAAGTGCTCTCTGGCTAAACAAAATTGTTAACTGTGGGCTGTAAAGGGTTAAATACTTACAAATTCAAAAAGCTAAACCCACAACCCTGCAGGAAGGGAACCCACTGTGCACCCCTGCTGTGAGCTTAAACAACCAGGTTTTGGTCTGGCTTAACTGTTACTGATTAATTTCATTGTATAACCACTGCGATTTATCAATAGATCGCACACGCACACGCACACACACACACACACACACTTACACTTACACTTACGAACTGGCCTATTTTAAGCTAATCTTTATTTGAAAAGAAAACGTATATTTTTGCTCCACATGGTAGATCTGGACTCCAACTTCCTGGACAGAAATATGCATCCAAGTGTTACTAATAATCATGCAATGTGCTTGTGTGTCTACTACAAACATTCAAAAGCTTGATCACAGGACTTGCTAATCCAGTTTTAGACATCATTACTTTCTGTGTATGCTTATAAAATGCACTTTAAACACACTGAAATTGAATGAATGGATTCAATGAAAGTATTCTGCAGCACATCAGCTGAGACATTTGTATTTGGCACTGTGGAAATCTCTCCACTTCTCTACTGGAACTGGAAATAGTCCTGGGCAAACTGCAACAACTCTATTTGCTGACTTGTCTCATATATAGCTATTATAATAAACAAAGGTTAATGTACTGTTGATGCTTTGACCAACCAACTGCAATTCCGCTGGACACTTTCTTCAGGAAACATTGGCCCAGAAATTAATGACGGAGCCTTCGTGCGGGGGTAAGGCTTCCCCGCGATATCTCACTGCGCGCCTGCCTTTTCATTCCGAGCTCGCACGAACTTGATTTTCTAGACAGCAGCTGTGCAGTGCTTCCGTATCCCACAGGCGCAGTTAATTCGTGCGAGCTGTGGGATCACGTGATTCAGTTAGAGCCAATGGCAGCACACCATCTTTCATTCATAGTTTTCACAGCAAGTGCTGTGAAAGCTATGAATCTATACCCCCTCAAAAGAACAGCTAAACCTCAATTAAATTTAAAAAAACCATCACATTAATAAAATAAGTATAGTTAAATAAATTAACCACTTTAAACAAAAAATTAAATTTTTGAAAAAATTTAAAATCTTTTAAAAAGTTATAAAAATAAACTTACCTTTCTTTAAAGTCTCTAAAAAAGATATACCTGTTGAAAAAAATTCAAAATAATACTTAATTAACTACTTACCTTGTTAAAAGAGGGTCTTACGCCTCCTTTCTTTATGTGCAAAATCTTCCATGCTTACCTGCACGTTCAAAGCACTAAGTGCACTGCGTGCGCGCAGCCTGTAGCGCGCACGCGGTTCACCTAGGAACCGCCCCCTTTTGAAATCACAAGTGCCGGTTTTCAGCGCATGCGCAGTGCATGCAGAAAACCGGCAATTGGAGACAGAATACGCGAGAGTACACAGTGCGTAGAGACACTAATTTTTGGGCCATTTTCTATCATCATAGTAAGAATCTTTCCTCACATGTTTCAAGGTAAAAAACTTAAGACAGCGTCATTTGTTCCAGCTGAGTTCACACCTAATAACTTTTGAAGACTCCATTCTTTCTGTTGTAGAATTACTTTTTCCTCCTCTCTGGAAGGACACAAAAGGCCAGGTGGAGGAACCTAGAGTTTGGGGAAGGGGGTTTCTAGGGCTGAAGGAAGTTACAGGGATGGGGAGGTGTGACACCATGAAGGGATTTAAAGACAAGGATGAGAATTTTAAACTGGAGGGTACCGGGGGACCGGGAGCCAATGTAGGTCAGCAAGAACAGGAGTGATGGGGAAGCAGGACTTGGTGTATGATAGGATAGAGGCACCAGTATGATGGGTGAGCTCAAATTTACCCAGCATGGAGGATGAAAGGCCAGCCAGCAGAGCATTGGAATTAGTTAATTCTGAAAACGATAAAGGCACGGATGAGAGTTTCAGCAGCAGATGGACTGAGGCAGGTGCAGAGGTGGGTGATGTTATGGAGGTAGAAGTAGGCAGTCTTTGTGATAAAGATATTGGGTTGGAAGCTCAGCTCAGGTCAAACTGGACAGCGAGGTTGCGAACAGTCTGGTTCAACCTGAGACAGTGGCCAGGGAGAGGGATGGAATCGATGGCAAGGGTACGGAGTATGGCGGGGGCCGAAAATGATGGTTTTGGTCATCGCAATGTTGAGCTGAAGAAATTGCAGCTCACGCAAGACTGGATGTCAGACAAGCAGTCCGAATGCACAGACGCAGTGAAGGGGTTAAGAGAAGTGATATAGAGGTAGAGCTTGGTGCCATCATGTCTGCAGGTGATGTCGCCAAGGAGCTCCATGTAGAGAAGGAAGTGGAAAGAAAATGGAGTCATCAGTAATTTGGTGGGAATAGGGTCAAGTGAGCAGGAGGATAGTCTTATGGGCCTTCTGAGCTCAGAGAGGGTATGAGGAGACTTAGGAGAGAAACTAGAGCAAGACACAGGATCTGGGAAAGGGCGGGGGGAGGTTTGGCTTGGTGGGCAATGAAAAGGGGGAAGCAGCAGAGGCAGCTGAACCGATTGTCTCAATCTTAGTGACAAAGAAGTCTATGAGCTCCTTGCATTTGTTGTTGGAGGTGAGGATGGAGAGGGCAGGGAAGAGGGGTTTAAGGAGACAGTGGTAGTGGAGTAAAGCAGCCAGGAGGTTATATTGGCTCTCCAGGATGATTCTGTAATAGTGGCTGGCTTCCTGTAACTCACTTTTACAACAATACACAGACTGCAAAACAGAATTCACTGCTTCAATATAGTGCACACTCAAAACCCAAAATAATTGGTGCGCCACCATTCAACTTATCAGTTTACTACAGGTTGAACGTCCCGAATCCGGCAACCTCGGGACCGAGGCCGAGCCGATTTTCGTGTTTTTCCGGACTTCGGAACGTGTTTCTGATGTCTGAAGTCCAGAAACACCTGAGCCCAGGTTGCGATATTTCCGGACTTCAGACATCAGAAACACATTCCGAGTCTGGAAATGCCTGGGCCCAGGTTGCGATATTTCTGGTTTTTAGTAAGCCTCCCTCAGTGTGTCCGGATTCCGGATCATTTTACGGATTCCAGATGACCCTACCACCAATTGTCCCGGATTCCGGAACTCCGGATTTTGGAGGCTCAACCTGTACTACTAAACAAGTGTATTTGTGCGGGGCTGTGCAAATCACCAAAGTTTGATCAATTCAAAGTGAAAAGATAGAAATGCCACATTAAAGTTGTTACGCGTGATAAGTGTTCATGGGGTTGGGAGTAATATATTAGCATGGATAGAGGATTGGTTAACGGACAAAAAACAGAGTGTAGGGATAAACGGGTCATTATCAGGTTGGCAGGCTGTAACTGGTGGGGTGCCACAAGGATCAGTGCTTGGGCCTCAGCTATTTACAATCTATATTAATGACGCGTCATCTGCCGGTTTCCTTAAAGGGACCATGCACAATTTTATTTTGACAGTTAATTTTTCAGTGTTTGACAGCATTGAGGTGCTGCAAACACTGACAATCACTGCACAAAGGTGAACTCTTGCACCCAGACTCTCCAATGACTCCCTCCATATGCTTATGGAGGGACTCACAGTACGCAGGGAGGTTCTCTTCCCTTCCAAGGGCGGAAGAGACCTCCCCAGGACACCAACTTACCTTGCACCTCCACCCAACCCTCTCTATCTACTTTATCACTTCCCCATCTCACTAGCCACCCCTCACACTCACCCTCATTCTACTGCAAGCGGGCAAATTATTATTTAAATGGCAATAAATTGGGAGAGGGGGAAGTACAGAGAGACCTGGGTGTTCTTGTACACCAGTCACTGAAGGCGAGCATGCAGGTGCAACAGGCGGTCAAGAAGGCAAACGGTATGCTGGCCTTCATAGCAAAAGGGTTGGAATACAGGAACAGGGATACCTTGCTGCAGCTGTACAGGGCACTGGTGAGACCACACCTCGAGTACTGTGTACAGTTTTGGTCGCCTCATCTGAGGAAAGATGTTCTTGCCATGGAGGGGGTGCAGCGGCGATTCACCAGGCTGATACCAGGAATGGCGGGATTGACCTATGAGGAGAGACTATGTAGTTTAGGGATGTACACACTGGAGTTTAGAAGATTGAGAGGGGACCTCATAGAAGTGTATAAAATTCTGACAGGTCTAGACAGATTAGATGCAGAAGGAATGTTTCCCTTGGCGGGTGAGAACAGAACTAGAGGACATAATTTAAGGATAAGGGCTAAACCATTTAGGACAGAAATGAGGGGGAATTTCTTCACTCAGAGAGTGGTGAACCTGTGGAACTCATTGCCACAGAGGGCAGTGTACGCCAGCTCATTAAATATATTTAAGAGGGAATTAGATATATTTCTACAGGCAAAAGGGGTTAAGGGTTACGGAGAGAAGGCGGGGACGGGATACTGAATTGAAGGATCAGCCATGATCTCATTAAATGGCGGAGCAGGCTCGAAGGGCCGGATGGCCTACTCCTGCTCCTATCTTCTATGTATCTATGTATCTATGTATACCAACTAACAACACACAAGGGTGGGCACTTGAGAGGTTTAGCCAATGTCCATGTGAAGTTTCTGGTAATGTGTTGTCATACAGTGAAATCTCTTTTTCAAAAAGTGCCCCTTATTGGACAGATCTGAACGCACATTGAGAAGTGTCTTACTGAGTTCCAGTCATTGTTCAGTCATAACTCCCCTCCCCCTCACTATAGTGATGTGTGTGCATGGAATGGCTTGGACATTAAAGGGATGCTTCACGGTGCTGGTATCAACCTGGCATATCATGTGGCAGCCAGGGTTTACAGCATCAAGTGAAGAAAGTCTGGCCATGGTGATGCCATCGCTGGCCTCCCTTCCAGCAATTCTGTCAGGGGCTGATGCCCTGTGTCCAGTGCAGCATCAGGTGATGGCAGCGAAGGTTGGTGATGAGGTTGGTGATGTTGGTGTTGGCGATGATTGTGGAAGGATTCGGAGGACCAAGGTCTGATTGTTTCATTGGCTCCGATGTTGCTGGAATAGATGGCAGCTGCAGGTGAGATGACAGAAGCGATGTCACTGGTGAGAGAGGTTCTCCCACTGGACATACAGTTGGATTTAAAAACTTGTAAGCTAAAGAAATCTGTATATATATTAAAAATGCAGTAACCAACATTTTCTTTGCTCTGAAACTCACCATGTGCAACATGACATCCTTGACACCACTTCTGCAACTGTCATCTTTTCACAAACATCAGACCAGACTCTCAACACGCCACACTTATCTGGCGTGTTGTCCGGACATCGTAAAACCCGACCCAGAAACTGGAAAATCGAAAAAGACCCTGAAAACTGCTCACAAGTACCTGTTAATAGGCAGTTAATTGCCTTTAATCCGTTTCCCGCCGCTAGGTGTCGGGTCCATTCGCAAATCGGGGACCCGACACTTGGGAAGGTTGTGTGGAGGCGGGATGAAAGCGGGTTCGGAACCCGCCGTCAATCAAAACGACTTTAACCTCTGGCCCGCCTCCAAACCCGTCCTATGAGCGCCGGCAAATTCGCGGCCTAAGTCTCTGGCAAACAGATACGCAAATGGTCATTACTAAGAGACAGAAGGAAATAAGTCTGTTCAGATGGATACAAAAGTGTTGATTATAAGCTTTAAATGCTTTTGTACATATGCAAGGAACATAAAAGCTAACAAAAGTATTGACATTATAAGCAGAAGGTGGATAAGAAAGTAAACCAAGAGGGTTTACAATGTTTTGCAACAAAGACAAAGTTGGCAAAGTGCGTGGCATTAGTAGTAAAGGATAGCGTAATGGCTATTGAAAGGGTAGAAATTGGAGCAGAAAGAAAGACGGCCGAAGCAATTTAGGTAGAAGTTAATAATCATGGAAATAAGTAATAATTTACAACTGCTATTGACTAACTCAAGGAGAACAGAGAACTGAGTTGTTGATCAAAAAAGGAAAGTTGCAGGGAATGAGTCACCTGGGGTGGGGACCCTTCAATATGTCCAATGTAAAGTGGACAGATTAACTACAACCAAAAGACTGAGTGGAAGCACAATTTCCAATTAGTGATCTCTTAACATATTGAGAGAGATAGTTAAAAAGTTTGTTTTTGACACGTTGTGTGATCAACGTGACTTGTAAGGATGACTGAAACATTCAAGCAGACTTGGAGAAATTAGTTGGACAAAGCCTACAGGCAACAGTTTTTAAAAAAGCACTGCCTGATGTGACACAGGGTCATACAGACTAGGAAGGTCCAAGGATTAATCCCTGGTCCATGCTGCAACAGAACAATGGGTGATCTTTAAGGATGAGATGTTCCAAGTACAGGCTAGGTATATTCCAACAAGAGGGAAGGGTAAGGGAACCAAAGCAAGGGCTCCTTGAATGACGAGGGAGATAGAGAAGATGATGAAACAAAAACAGAGGGTGTATGATGCATGTCAGGTGAATTCTTCAAAGGAGAACCAGACCAAATACAATAAGTTGAGAGGGGATGTGAAGATGAAAATACGATTAGCAAAGAGAGAAGATGAGACTAGAATGGCGGTTAACATAAAAGAGAACCCAAAAATCTTCTACCGGCATGTAAACAGTAAGCAGGTAGTAAGAGGCGGGGTGGGGCCTGTTAGAGACAAAGAAGGTGATATATGCTTAGAGGCACAGGGCAAGGCTAGAATACTGAATAAGTACTTGGTATTGGTGTTTACTAAGGAGGTGGATGCTGACAAAATATCGGTAGTATTGGAAAAGGTAGAAGCAATGGAAGGGATGAAAATTGATAGACAGGATGTACTAGAAAAGCTGGCTATGCTTAGAGTGGACAAGTCGCCTGGTCCAGATGGCTTGCATCCCAGGTTGCGAAGGGAATTGGGGGAGGAGATAGCGGAAAGGCTTGCCATAATTTTCCAATCTTCCCTAGATGCGGGGGAGGTGCCTGAGGATTGGAAAGTGGCAAATATGACACCATTGTTCAAGAAAGGGTGTATGGACAATCCTAGTAACTACAGGCCGGTCAGTTTAACATCAGTGGTGGCTAAAGTTTTAGAAACAATAATTAAGGAAAATATTAATGGGCATTTGGAGAGGTTTAAGCTAATTAAGGAGAGCCAACACGGATTTGTAAAAGGCAGATCGTGTTTGGCTAATCTAATTGAATTTTTGATGAAGCAACAGAGGATTGATGAAGGGACTGCAATGGATGTTGTCTACATGGATTTTCAGAAGGCTTTTGACAAAGTACCACATAGAAGACTGGTTAACAAAATTGAGGCTCATGGAATAGGTGGGTCAGTGGCAGCTTGGATAAGGAATTGGCTTAAGGACAGAAAACAGCAAGTTGTGGTAAATGGCTGTTTTTCAGACTGGAGGATGGTAGACAGTGGTGTTCCCCAAGTGTCAGTGCTGGGGCCACTGCTTTTTTTGATATAAATGGCCTGGATATTGGAATACAGAGTAGAATTGCTAAATTTGCCGATGACAACAAACTTGGGGGTGTGGTAAACAGTGATGATGATACCAATCGACTGCAACAGGACATAGAAAGACTAGCAGAATGGGCAGACAAGCGGCAGATGGAATTTAATACAGAGAAGTGTGAGGTGATGCATTTTGGCAGAAGGAACAGAGAGAGGCAATATGCACTTAATGGCACAGTTTTAAAGAGTGTGCAGGGACAGAGGGACCTGGGAGTTAATGTGCATAGGTCCCTGAAAGTGGCAGGATATATTGAGAGAGTGGTTAACAAAGCATATGGGATCTTGGGCTTCATAAATAGAGGTATTAAGTACAAAAGTAGAGAAGTTATGCTGAACCTTTATAAAGCGCTGGTTAGGCCACAACTGGAGTATTGCGTCCAGTTCTGGTCACCAAACTTTAGGAAGGATGTGAAGGCCCTTGAGAGGGTGCAGAGGAGATTTACCAGAATGGTTCCGGGGATGGGGGATTTTAGCTACAAGGACAGGTTGGAGAAGCTTGATTTGTTTTCATTAGAGCAAAGGAAGTTGAGGGGTGATTTGACAGAGGTGTACAAGATTATGACAGGTTTGGATAGGCTAGACGGGGAAAGGCTGTTCCCACTAGTTGATGGTACAAGGACTAGGGGACACAGATTTAAGGTTTTGGGCAAGAGATACAGGGGGGATGTGAGGAAAAACTTTTTTACGCAGCGAGTGGTGAAAACCTGGAATTCGCTACCGACGGAAGTGGTGGAAGCGGAGACACTCAATGTTTTCAAGGGGAGACTGGATAGACACTTGAAGGAAATAAACTTGCAGGGCTACGGGGATAGAGCAGGGGAATGGGACTGACTGGATTACTCTACAGAGAGCTTGCACGGACTCGATCGGCCGTTATAACTCTATGGTTAATTTCAGCGAGTGTGGCAGCAAGAGCAGCTGTACTCACATCATAAGAACATAAGAAATAGGAGCAGGAGTAGGCCATTCAGCCCTTCGAGCCTGCTCTGCCATTCAGTGAGATCATGGCTGATCTTCTGCCTCAACTCCATTCACCGGCCCTATCGCCATATCCCTTGATGCCCTTACTAGTCAGAAATCTATCGACTTCTGTTTTGAAAATACCCAATGACTGAGCCTCCACAGCCCTCTGGGGTAGAGAATTCCAAAGATTCACCACCCTCTGTGTGAAGAAATTTCTTCTCATCTCAGTCCTGAATGGCCTACCCTTTATCTTGAGGCTGTGGCCCCTGGTTCTAGACTCCCCAGCTAAGGGAAACATTCTCCCAGCATCCACCCTATCAAGCCCTGTAATAATTTTGTATGCTTCAATGAGATCCCCTCTCATTCTTCTGAATTCAAGAGAATACAGGCCCAGTTTACTCAATCTCTTCTCATACGACAGTCCCGCCATCCCAGGAATCAATCTCGTGAACCTTCGTTGCACTCCCTCTATGGCAAGTATATCCTTCCTTAGGTAAGGAGACCAAAATTGTATACAGTACTCCAGGTGTGGTCTCACCAAGGCCCTATATAATTGGAGTAAGACTTCTTTACTCCTGAACTCAAATCCTCTTGTAATGAAGGCCAGCATACCATTTGCCTTCCTAATGGCTTGCTGCACCTGCACATTCACTTTGTGACTCATGTACAAGGACACCCAGGTCCCTTTGAGCATCTGCATTCCCCAATCTTTCACCATTTAGGAAATACTCTGCCTTTCTGTGTTTTCTACCAAAGTGGATAACTTCACATTTATCCACATCATATTCCATCTGCCATGTTCTCGCCCACTCACTGAGCCTGTCGAGATCCCCTTGAAGCCTCTTCACATCCTCTTCGCAACTGACACTGCCACCTAGCTTTGTATCATCAGCAAATTTGGAAATGTTACATTTAGTCCCCTCATCCAAATCATTGATATAGATTTTAAATACCTGGGGCCCAAGCACCGATCCTTGCGGTACCCCACTAGTCACAGCCTGCCATCCTGAAAAAGACCCGTTTATCCCTACTCTTTGTTTTCTGTCTGTTAACCAATTCTCAATCCATGCTAGTATATTACCCCCAATTCCATGTGCCCTAATTTTGTTCACCAACCTCGTGTGGGACCGTATCGAAGGCCTTCTGAAAATCCAGATGCACCACATCTACCGGTTCCCCTTTGTCTACTTCACTAGTTACATCCTCAAAGAACTCCAATAGGTTTGTCAAACAGGATTTCCCTTTCATAAATCCATGTTGACTCTGCCCAATCTTACTATTAGTTTCTAAGTGCCTAACTTGGAGTTGGGAGGGAGAAAGAAAGAATTAGCTAAGGTACCTTCTCCTGGTTACTAGTCAGAAATCTCTGCTGAAATGCACATGCGTGGACATCTGGCAAGGACAGTATTGGGTTCAGTTGCAATACCCCCAACCCCACAGTCAAATAGTCTGCTGACACACTATCTAAGTTCAGACATGAAGAATGGCCACTGAGGTGATGTACCAAAACCCATGAGACTACCAAAACCCTGTGGAATCCCTGCTGCCTTCAGGAAACTAAATACATCTGGGAGAGTCGATAAATTGCTGAAAAGGGACAAAGCTTGATGGACTGAATGGCATTTTCTTGTTGTATACAGAAACTTTGCCGATCTCAGGATGAGTTTTTTTTTGTAATTTCAACCCAAGTAACAGATGATATCTGCTCCTTATAATAATAGATAAAGGCACTCATAAGTACAAGTTGTTGTGGTACTGATTATTCTATAATTTTCAGCTCACGCACTTAAAGTTTCCCTAATATATTCAAGTGTTTCACTTGTGTATAATGAAAATGGGGGATTTTATTTCTCACTTTCAAAAAAAGTGAGAAATCTCCTCATTAACAAAACCTGACACTGAATCCACTCAACAAAAACCTAAAGAAACCATTTCTAAAATTGCCAACTTTTAGGTAACAGAGGGAGTCACCTAATTGTGAATCTTTTATTCTCATATAGACATACTTTCCCTTTCAGTTGATTTGTCACTTCCTGCTATTTCAATTACTGCAAGACTAAATATTTTCACATCTTCAGGTTTTAGCAATTTTGTATCTTAAATATATACAGAAATGTAAACTTTAATGATGAATAATTTTTTTACAACGGACAGGCCATTTACAACTAACAAATTAATTTTTATTTTTAGCTTCCAATATAATTGGGGCTCAGTTTCTTTGCACATCATATTTGATGGTAATGACAATGCAAATGGTGTATAAATGCTGCATTCATGTCTCGATCAACAGGTATTTTGAATGCGTCTTGGCAGAAGTGGAGACCAAAACTGTCCGATAGTAATTTTATTTCTTTAGCTATTATAGAATTTGATAATTTTTGATGGCAAGAAAGAAGCAAGCTAGTTCTATCCTTTATAGGGTAAACTAGAAACGGTAAAAAAAAACTTTAAAACAACAGGTGTATATTCCACAGTTTTGGTCACTACTGTATAAAGAGCATAGCTAGAAGTCCATAATGAAAGCTTAAGCACCACTAACCTGGACCAAACAGGCAAATGCACTCAGAGGCGTCTGTTCTGTCAAACACATTACTGTGTAAAGATAGATGTCCTTACCACACGTTTACTCCCATTTTGGAATAGTTTGACAATTTTCCGTCTCTATCTTTAAGTACACATTGCATTTATTATTCCCATTTTCTCCCCTCTCTCCTGAAGGCACCAGTGTGTGCTGATGTCACGCAACTGGTAGCAGATATTTTTGATCTCACCTAAGTGCCCATCATCATGTGCGAGGATGGTGAATGAATGTCAGGAGACAGTTTGATGATGGGAAGGCATCACAGCTGAGCCCAATCCTGCTCAACATCCCTACACACAGTTTCCAGTAGAGTCCACTGAATAATAGTCTGGAGCAGGAACACTGGTTGATTTTTCCTCTCCCTAGCTCAAGGGCACCAAGGCCACTTACAACACCCCATCTACCAGCTTGGCCAAGATCATTTACCTCACCCAAACTTGGGAAACAAAAGGATCCACCCAATTTGCATGGATCAGTATCAGACTGGGTTGTTCATTCACCCACCGAGCGATCGGAGTAGCTTAATTTCTTTTTAAATCTTGCTGATGCTAAGATCCTGCACAGTAATTCAGGCTCAGCATTCAAATGCACTGGCATGGTTTAATTTATATTTATATAGTGCATTTTACATCCTTGGGATATCCCAAAGCATTTTACAGCTAATGAGTTACTTAAGCGTAGTCACAGTTACTTTTCAGGCAAACGCTACAGCCAATCTGTGCAAAGCAAGGTCCCACAAACAGCAATGAGCTAAATGATCAGTTAATCTTTTTTGGTGAACGATAAATGTTGGCCAGGACACCAGGACAAAACAGCTGCATTTCTTCAAATAGTGCCATGAGATGTGTTTGAACCACCTAACAGGGCAGACGTTTAACATCATCAAAAAGCAGCATCTCCAACAATGCAGTACTCACTCAGTGCTGCACTGAAGTGTCAACGTAGATTATGTGCTCAAGTCCTGGAGTACGGCTTGAACCCATGACCTTCTGATTCAGAGGCCAGAATGAAATGCATAAGCAGTTAATCTGTTTCAGTGGTGTTGGTTGACGGTGAATGCTGCTCAGGATACCACTAGAACTAGAAAAAAAAAATCCAAAAAAATCGCATTTTTAAAGTTCAACTGAGCAGGCAGGTAGGGTCTCAGTTTAGCATGACATCCAAAAGACAGAGCCTTCAACAATCTAGCACTCCTTTAGTACTGCACTGAAGTGTCCATCTAGATGATGTGCTCAAATCTGGAATGGGGCTTGAACCCATGACCTTCTGACTCAAGATGAGAATGCTAGCACTGAACCAAGGCGGTCACCTTTGGAGCTGCCTGCTTTATATGGCTATGCAGCTTGACTGAATGTGTGTGTTTAGTTCGTTTAGATTTGCAGACACAAGCAATACACTGTTGTGAGCCATTAGACCAGTGATTCTATCCGGCCTGCTGGACGGGACAGAAATAGAACGCGAGCTGGAGCTCGAGCTGCACATTAGTCACTTTCACTTCTCTTGGGTCAGAGACGAACCCGAACTGTAGCCAGGGAACACACAGTAATACTTAAATCAATTTATCAATTCGCAAAAGTGATTCTCCCCAGCCCGATCTGAAAAGGATCTGTTCCGTGATTCTGTGCCCCAATGCCGGATGTCCGTACTCAGAATGCACTGCATACTGCAATATGCCCTACCCATCTTAGAGTCAAGTCATGGCTGTTCATCTCCATGACTCTTTCCTGCGTCTTTCCTCTCCTGGTACCCAGAGTACGACGGCAGGGAAGTTCTCATCGCCATCTTAGACACGGGAGTGGTTCCCGGAACACAAGGACTCCAGGTAATGGCACACGATAATAGATGCTGCGCATGCCCTCATTGCTTATAGAGCAGCGTGTTTAGTCTTCCATCATTTTAGTGGTCAATATTGTTTCCGTCATAATAGAGGGCTCTTCATTTCAATCTTGCTGTAGCTGGGGGACGTGATGTGGGTTTATTTCTGCTCGCTGGGTCAGTGTTCATGCTAATTGAATCTTCTATGGAGTCTGGACTGTGCTGGGTCTGATGAAGAGTTTTGCGCACTGAGTCATTTGGAGAATAGCCTCGTACAGGGGTAGTCTTGAAATCAATAGCAAAATAAGGAACAATGGATACCTGCATGGGCTACTGGAAATAACATGGCAAACGGCCAGCTGCACAGTCAAACATGTCACCCCTGCATGTTTTCAAAGACAGTGCAAATGTAGCTGGTTGGTTTCAAAAGCTCTTACTCATGGGTGGCCAATTATTTGGGCTGGAGGGCCACCTAACAATACTGCACACGTAGTATCTCTTCCAGCGGCCTGCGCGGGACCTCGCAACTGATGCGCAACCGCACACCTTAGGGGACATTGGTGTGTGGCCCTCAACAGCTCACCAAAACTTGTTAAGTGGGCCTCCAGCCCAAATAATTGCCCACCCCTGCATTAGGCACAGGGTGCACATGCAGCTATTTACAATTCCAGCTGGTACAGGAGGGTACAGCAGTGCTTCGCAGCAAACGGGTTTTGATTTGGGTCGCACGTCCTGATTACACTTATACTAGCAAATATCTGCTTGTGAGAGAACCTGGACTGGAACAGTATGTACCAGCAAGGTGGGTCTTGGTTACTTTAGTGTCAGTTGTTCAAATGTGCTTGGGTAACTTATAATAACAAGCAGAGGTTAGAGTTCAAGATCAATCTGGTCATTTATAAATGGCAGTATAAAGTTGGAAGCTTCAGATTTATTTTTATAACCTTGCTTAATATGAATCAAACATTTAGCCTGTCAAACTGGTAAAACACCACAATCTTTGGAACATAACAACTTCCATTTATATATCACCTTTAACATGAAAAAAATTCCCAAGGCACTTAACAGAGGCGTAGTCAGACAAAAATGGATGCCCGAGACAAAGGAGGAGCTATTAAGAGGGGTGATCAAAAGCTTGGTCAAGGAAGTAGCTTTTAAGGAGGCCTTCCAAGGAGAGAGAGATGGCGAGGTGTAGGGGTCAAGGGAGGGAATTCCAGAGCATGGACCTAGACGGCTGAAGGCACGGCCACCAATGGTAAGGCGAGGTGGGGGGATGTACAAAGGCCCTCAGTGAGTGCATCTGTTGCTGCGCAATGCTTCATGTTTAAATTACTCTACATTGCGACCAGACTGTCCTAGAGGTTACTGTACTTCTCTGCACCAAACCATACCGGTGTACTCAGCCATGGAAGGAGCAATGTATTTAGCTATATACCCAGTGGTGATTCTGAGCTTTGTACTGGTAGATTTATTTTGTTTAAATCCCTGGTCTTGAATATCCAGGTGTTTGCTTTACAGCCCTGCAGTTGCATGCCCAGATTTGACTCTGGGCCACAGGAACTAGGTGGTAGTGAGACAGAAGTGGGGAGGGGGGCGGGCGGGGGAGCGCAATGGGAAGAGGCAGTGGCTAATAGCTTCTTTCTCACCGACAATGCATATTTATCTAACAGTACTGAGTATAACCATCAGAAGCAGCCAACAGGTGAAATTTCCTTTTTAGCGTCAATTATAGTTGGTTCAGCAAAAAAAGGGCTATTTTGTGCACTCTTCATTCAAGAGTGTGTGTTATTTCTCTACTTTTCTCATATTTCCACTTAGTGAAATCCCTGCCTTAAGTATATATTGAACATTCTGATACATTTGCCTAGCTGGTCTGATTCTGATCACTAGCCTAATTCTTACCATAACCCTACACAAGCTACTGTTTGCTGTCTGTGAAACAGGGAAATAATACAATTTAAAAAAAATCATGCAACCAAAGGCTGCCAGCACTTTGCTGTAGTTAATTTTTGAGCCACATTTGTAGATGTGATAAATTTAAAATTTAATGTAAATTTACATATATGAATGCAGCAAGATTTAATGACGGCAAAAAATTCACAATTTATAGCACAAGTACATGAGCCGGCTGCTGAATCGGGGGGATGGCGCTGTAAGGCATTGGTGTGTCCGTACTGCAATTTAAACCTAATAAAAAGTCATCCTCCTTGAATCATTTTATTAGAGTACTCATTAGTCTACAGTGCATACCAATGTTTTTCTTGCTTCTGTAGAAATCAGTTTTCTCCAATAATTCTTTACAAATTTTGCCAAATTTCATATCTATGGTTTTCATAGCAGTATAATACTGTTTCCAGCAACATGCCCTATTTGTGTGACATCTGTTCAATTTGTCTAATCTTTTGAGAGAACTCATAAAACAAACACAAAAACTGCATATATTGAACAAGGAAGGCACACTGAGCAGTTCAGGTTTATGGGATTCAAGATGTTCAAAGGTGGGTGCCAAGAGCTTGAGCTGCTATAACAGAGTCACAACCAGGGATTAAGAATCTTTTAAGATACAGGGTAAACCATTTACTAGGAGCTCCTCACAAGGGGAATGTATTTGAATCATTGGAGTTGAACTTATCTGGACTCAACCAAACTGAACAGGATTGAGCGGACTTTATTCATTTCTCAATTACCAACATTGGTTTTGTGTACCATATGAAAGCATTTATGACAATCTGGTGGAAGATCATGGTTACCACAGTATAGTAGACTTAAAATCTGGCTAATATACTTGCTGTTTGGCTAATTTTATGGCAGAAATAAAAACAATGCAGTTGTGTCACATTAACTCTTATGCAAAAGTTGTAGCATTAGTGATAGTAACGTTACCACTTCTCCAAGAAGCCTAGTGATGCTCCTATAGGAGTATGATCAACCCCAATAGGGTGATTATGGGCAGGCGCAGCCCCTAAAACTGCCTGCTCTGAAAAAAAATTACCATATTACTGTACTGGCCATTACAGCAAATTCAAGCTGTAGCAATGTCAGATCTGCTATAACACAAAGTCTTACAACACTGATTTTGAAGTTATAAGCAAAATAAATTTATAGTGTCAAACTTGTCATATTGTCTTTCATAAAGTTTTTTTTTAGGATTCTGTCCCTTAACTCCCCACCCTCCTACTGTTCTATTATCACCATTGTGCATTATAAAAAATTATCTTCATCATAATAAGGAATACACACAATGACCAGGCATTCCACATCAGGGAATGCCATCAGTACATGATAAATCCATTGACTCTGGAGTTTGATTTTACTGTCTGCAGGTTAAAAAAAATTTGAAGTATTAAAAGAAAAAGTAATGAATTCACATACAAGACAATGTCTGATACAGTCAGTGTTCATTTATTTAATTAAAAGGAGCTGCTTAATGCTCCACCATTTATTCGCACATAAAAAAGCCAACTAACAGTTGTGACAGAACTGCTGTAAGCCACCGTCAGCTGATAGAATTATCACATCTGGGTACTGAAGCATATGCTAACTCCAGATTTTGCATCTGGAATGGTTGACTAAGATTCTGAGCAACTGTTCTCTAGTTCTGATCAACCCAAGAAACTGTAGTTATTACACTTGGCTGTACAGAAACCCAAACACTTACTAGTAAGCTGCAAGACTGATGTCATAATTGAACATACGGAATGAAACGCATAATTACAGTACTACCAACGCGACCGCGCAGCTCTCTGCCGGTCCTGCACAGCCTGGAACTGGGTTTTTCAATGTTAAATTCTGTGCATGCGTGAAACTGTGAATGGGCAGTGCAGCCCCTTAATGGGGCCATGCACCCAAAAAAAAGGGAGAACATTGAGTACTACCCAGGTTTCCTTCAAACCCCACCCCCTCCCGCAAAAAAAGCTATGATAATGGTGACAAACAGAAGTTACAAGAACCGCAATTGAGTAACATTAGATTTTAAGACAAATAGCAGAAAGTATTTACCCTGCCTGGCATAACAAGAGATTCAGAATATCAGACTGGGAAAAGTATCAGAAGAATACCCTAATCAAAATCAATGTCAAAAGGATTTCCAAATGGAATAAAAATTAAGCCCAACTTGGCATTCAAAATAAAAAAATTGTGTGCTAATTACCCCTCCTACAATGGTACACAATGACGTCTGCCAGTCTGCCAACAGATCACACACCTCCTAGGCAGCCAAAAGGGCAGAAAGATGGCCCATTCCTGAGTTGCCTCTGTCACTCTATAGCTATTTTTATACTGGGATTTAATAGGGTGCTAAGTAAACATACAGGATTTGGTAAGGTTGTCCCCCAACCAAGACTTGATTTTCCCTTCCCCCTACACAATGCCGGCAGGCCAGGAACTCAGAGTTGGAAATCTGTCCTGCATTCCACCACTTTGTGCTGCCTCAATTTTGGTGCTCCAACCAAGTACCAAAACAACTTTTTTTCCCAAATGGAACTACTAATGTTCAATATAGAAATGTCAGTAATGGTCACCAAAATCTCATATTAGCAAGTGTCGATAGATGGCTTTTGGGAAATCATTCAAAAACAAAAAAACAAGTCGTAAAAGAGAAATGTACACAGCCCTGCAATTGTCAATCAGTGAAAATCTACTGGTGCTAAATTCACTAAATGGTTTGTTTGCTACTTTTCACTTTCCTTGTATTTATTTCTCCAGTCGTTAATTAAAATGATTCAACTTCACACTGGCAGAGTCCAGTTGTAAGCTCAAAATTACTGCAGAGAGAAATTGAATTATTTTTTATTACACATTAACTGATGGACTGCACATGCTCTACTTTTTCTAGCATGTGCATTTTGGGGGATAAAACAAAAGCAGTTAGACAAACACAAGCTACTGAATACATTTCAATCAAAGAATTTCAAGTTATTTCGCGGAAAATTTGGGTGTTTTCGACCCAGTTTCCTGCACACCTATTTCTGAAAAGGAACCAGAGGAATTCAATGACGGGGAAAAAAAATTCTTAACTTGCATGTTAAGGAACATAAATGGTTTAACTGCCTGAATAGGACAGTCATTTGCTGTACACCTGCAACTGGAAATGGGTTTGTGAAATTAGAGATTACAAGAATTATGTACCTAATTAAAAAATAACCTTCTCGGTGCATTTGGGAACCACTGTTACAGGGATTAGGGTCAAGGAGTTTTAAGGTTCTAAAGCAGTAAAAAAAAAGTTGTAAATAAATTAGTTTACTTGTTCTACACTGGCCTTTGGTTTAGGGTTGCCAACCCTTCAGAATTGCCCTGGAATCTCCAGGAATTAAAGATTCATCTCCTGGGCACTGCTGCGAGCAACACCTGGGAGAAAAATCATAGTGTCATTCAAAAAAAGTGTGCTTTTATCATTTTCTTTCAACACTTTTGTTTATTAGTTAATAAACGACCACAGTTCCGGAAAGACAAACGGTCAAAAGCAAAGCGAGGCCAGCATGCGAGTGACATGACAGCGGGGCGACCAATCCACCTATTCGTGCTCCTATTTATGTCAGTAATCGGTTAATGACGGCTGAATGTGCTCTGTCTAGGAGCAAAGGTCGTGGAATGCCCTTCCTGTCTGGGAGCAATGGACAGCGAGGGGTTGGGTTGGGGAAAAAACAGCAACTCATGATTTCTATACCAAATCTCATGATTTTGAAGAGTTTGCCTCCTGATTTATGAGGAGGTGGGGTTGGCAATACTGCTGATGCTACATTGAAATTTAGTACACAGAGGGTTAATCTAACTCCAACCTCTCCTTTGGGCAGGGAACATACAACAAAGACCAATTTTCAAACATTAAAGTGCATTAATTCTTTTGATCTCTGAAGCCTGTCAGCCATGCATTCTTCGCAGAAAAAAAGATGTATTTTAGATCTACTTAGCAGTATTAAAATGATCTGACATTAAAACTACCATGACTGCTGACCCATGCTACACCTGACCTAGGTTATTTAGTAGGGTTATCAGATTGAAAGTGCAAAACTGTTCATTTCCCACCACTGTAAAAATGTTATGCCAAACTTTTGGCTCAGCTCTGATTAAAACACTCAAAAAAAGCTGAAATGATTTTGAAAAACAAATATAGTGGAATATTGTTAGATTGTAACATACAAAAAGTTGCACTAAATAATTAACAAAAATTTTAATAGCAACATCAGATTGCTGAGAGGATCCCATCAGTATTGCATGTACGTGAAGCAGTTGAGCTAATTCACTAGAAATTTTAAATCATTTTGCAGTGTAGCAGTGGTGCAGCATGCTTAAAAGAGAGACATTTCCTCATTAATGTCAACTGTACAAAGTTTCAGCTTGCTTCTTTCAGTGTCAGTGTACTGTACAACGTTCTAGTACAAGTACAGCATGTTACTATCCAACTTTCATACTGAGGGATTCTAAACATTTAAATGCACTTGTTTTACATTTTCTACGGGGCCTGAAATCCAAAATGGCTTTAAAAGAACAAGCTAACTGTGTAGATCAAGTATTGAATAAAACCAGCTGAGTGGGATGGTATGGATTTACTGCTAACAGCAGAATTGGTTGGCTGAATTGGATGGATCTACTGTTAAAAGTGGAGCTGGTAGGCTGGAATGGCATGAATCGATTGCTACAAGGCCAGCTAATTAGAATTGCATGTATACAAGGCTGAATTGTCATTGCCCTTAGGTTGAAAAACTAGATTGCTACCAGCTGAACTTTCCTTAAACAAATAAACATGAGAACGAGTAGCAGGATACAAAAGTAGTAGTAAATGACGCAATTTTGCTATTTAAAAAAAAAATGCAGGAGTACCTTCCTCACATAGTTTTTTTTAAACTTTGTTTATATACCACAGGCATGGAGTGCAAACCACTGAAAACTTTCCCATTTCACAACTCAAAATGTCTCCTAAGGACACTTTCTTTTCTTAGTCATATCTTAGACAATCATCAACAACTTGCTCACAGTATCACTGATAAAGCTGCTTAATTACCTTCTGTGCAAGATTTTCCACATAATTAAGAGGGGCTTTCTGCTAGGCAAGGGACTTTTTCTGGTGCAGTAAACAGGCATTCTTGACATAATTTGAAGAACTAATTTTGGTCTACAAATAATTAAAACATTAAAATAAATTTTAATATTAGCTCATGTCTATCTTAATTACACTATAAAATGAATACACTATGGGGAAAAGAGTAAGATATAGTTTATTCCATTTGTCAGTTAGTCCTTCATAACGTGTTCACTATTATTCACGTGTTGAGGCCATTCATATTCCTGAAACAAACAGCCTTTCTGTTCCCATTGTGCATCTTATTTATGATTGACAATTCCTCTGAACAGATTACTCCATATATTAAAAAAATAGCACTTGAAAGTTGCCAGCTCCCTGATGGCTCAGCAAGTTTATTCGGTGAATAGGTGAGCCACACAACCCCGAAAGGCCCCATGATCGATCATGGTCGATGTTGAGAAAGCTAATCACAGCTGGGACAGTGTTAGGGGCATCACATATGAACATAGAAATCCTGTGTCATGAACACAGCGATACGGGGAGAGAAAGGGCGCGCGAGGCGGGGAGACAGAGGGCGCGCGAGGCAGGGAGACTGGGAGAGAGAGGGCGCGCCAGGCACGGTGGGAGGGGCGAGATGGAGGACTTGCGCCAGGCGAGGGGAGAGAGGGCGTGCAAGACCAAGAGAAAAGGCGTGTTGTAGAAAAAGGCTCCACATTTATAATCAGATTCAAATAATGCGTGCAAACGAGACTGAAGCTCAAATGGTTTACGCATGCAGTTTGAACCCCCAAGACCAAACTACATCCTGTCATTATTTTATACTGTAATTCATAATATAAAATACAGGAAGGTAAGAGCCTTGGTAGAGCTGGAAAGGCTACAAAATATTCACTCGAATTATACCAGGAATGAGAGGATAAAGTTATGAAAAAAGGCTCAAAAAATCAGGGCAGGAAGAGAGATGGTTAAGTTTTCACAATTACAAAAGATTGAGGGGGCAAATAATGAAAAATTGCTTTCACTGTTTGGCAAATAGGTAGTAGATTCAGAGTTATCATTAGACAAGCAGAGGGAAATTAGAATTGTTTTCAGTTTTTAGGACGTGGAACGCTTTACCATAAGTGGTTATTGAGACAAAAACTAAATAATCGAAAAAGAAATTAAATAGGAACAGGAGAAGGTCATTCAGCCCCTCAAGCCTATTCTGTTATTTAATCAAATCATGGCTGCCCTGTACCTCCATTTCTTGATACATATTATTTGATACCTTTACCTATCAAAAATCTAATCGATCTCAGACTTGAAAGTTTCAATTGACCCAACATCCACAGCCTGTTGAAGGAGAGAGTTCTAGATTGCCACTACCTGTTGTGTGAAAAAGTGGTTCCTGATTTCATTCCTGAATTTCCTAGCTCTTATTTTAAGATTATGTCCGCTTGTTTTGGACTCCCCCATCAGGAAATAGTTTCTCTCTATCTACCCTATTGAATCTCTTCTAAACTCAAGGGAATACAAACCAAGTTTATGCACCTTTCCTCATAATTTAAACCCCAATATAATTCTGGTGAATCTGCGCTGTACCAACACCACCCCACCCCCCGCAAGACCAATTTATCCTTCCCTGAGGTGCTTTGCCAAAATGCAATACTACAGATAGGGTCTGACCAAGGCTCAACACTACTGAAGCATAACTTCCTCCCCTTGAGATAAAGGCGAACATTCCATTAGCCTTTCTGATCACCGAGCTCATGTACAGGTACAAAAGGTAAAGCATTCAAAGAGGAAAAATATGAAAGGTTATGGGGTCAAGGAGGGAAAGCAGTATTAGAATGGTCAGCTTATGTTGGAGAATCAGTACTGATATAGGCACAATGATACAACTGGCCGTCCACACAGTCACAGACAAAAACTGCAATGCAGAAGGAAGCCATTTAACACATCTTGGCTGTGCTAGCTCTGAACGTAATGCATGTTATGTATATATTATGTTAAGAGTTCTCAATTATACGTAGGATCGACTGAAAGAAAGTCTCTCATTCATTAAACTGTCCCACATTACAACAATATTGTGGCAGTACTCATTATTAATAAGATTTTTTTAAACCCCGTGTGATTCTCAATCCAGCAACAGATATATTTTAGGACCAATGCTGGAAACTTCCTGCTGCTGAGTAAAGCGAGCATAAAATGCAAGTAAACATTATCTATCAATAGTTTGTATGTGCTTGTCCCAATCAAAGCCAACACAGTCTGGAAATAAGGCTTCAGTGTTGGCACTAGGATTTCACTAAAACATCATGGTGAGCATGTGAATTTTTCACACACTGTCCCCTTAAACTGAGAAAATCTCCTAGCAACCAAATGACAGACTTTGCCCTTTCAAACTTCGGATCATCTCCAGAGAGCATAGTGAGCTGCATAACACGAAGATAAAATAGTGGTATTTGCAGGTGACGGTAGTGATGAATCCAAGTGTGTTACATAACATGGCTTATGTGCTATGTTTCCTATAGAATAAGGATTACTAATACACTTAATCCACCTAGTGACCACACAAAGGCTTCTCTCAGTCCAATTTATGCTCAGGTTCATCGCTTGTGGACTCCTTATATTCTTGACAATTACCAGCAATTAAATTACATTGACTGAAGACTGAGAGGTATTGTGTGGTCAATGGTGCAGAATGCATCATCATAGAATTCCCAGGACAGCATAGGAGAGAATGAAGAGCTCACTATATCTGCACATATTCTCAGTGATGATGGCAATTTCAGGGTGCTTTTGTTACACAAAGACAGCAGAACTCACTCGTGCTTGTTGCATTTGATAAGTTATGAACCTTTCACGCTCATTACAATGGCAATTAACAGATTCCCTATGTTTTAGATATTTACAGAGAAGCTGGTTCTCATCTCACTCATACTTTGCTAGCCAAAGCAGGTTCCTTACATAACCTATAATTTCTGTCTGCCAGGATTTCCATTTTCATTTCATGTAGTCCACTAGTAAAATTCTTTAGCTAATAACCAATACTAGGTAATTATAATGAACTCTAATTGGCCTCATCCATGTTCTTGCTGCAACTTTGACAAAGTAAATGAAATTCAATCACTTCAGAAATTTAATGTGAGGATGACATTTTGCAGCAGTTGTAAAATTGTTTTAATTAACCTCTTATAACATAAACATAGGGAGATACAGCTCTAATAAAAAAAAACATTCCCACACACTACACAGCAGTGCAGCAACACACTAATGGATTCGTCATTTCCGGAAGGAATACAATCTTGGTTGGATAAGCGCACACTTTGACCAGATCTAAATTGGTCATATTTGGCAAAATCTCCAATTTATAATGTGCACCAATCCAAAGTGTGATTACAAACATTGAAGCTACATCATCTTCAAACTGAAATCTGGTCGTCTTTATCCAATAATTACCAGATTTTTCAAAATACTGCATCAGAATACTTTAAAAAAAAAAGGTGGCAGGTGAGTCGACTTGCTCCAAAGAATATAGACACGTGAATTAAAACTATTCAAGACTAGACATGTAACGGCAATGACTCATTCCCCTCCCCCAGACTACTTACGCATAGACCCCGATATTAACACGGAGACGTGAACCGCGGGGGGGGGGGGGGGGAGATAGCGGGCAACATCGCGGGAGGGGTAGAAATGTCCGATTTCAATGGGGATGCCGGATTATCATTTTACTTCCAGGTTTCGCGTCTCCACTGCGCACGACACGATTTCACCTCGACAATTTAATGACCCAAGTTCAGAGACGAAACGAAGTAGGAGATTTGGAGCTTGAAAGGTAGTGGATTGGAAGGAGAACATCGAGATGGCTGGAAGGAGAGCAAAGGCAGCGCCCAGGTTCACTGAGCCATCCCTGGATGTTCTGCTAGGTACAGTAAGGGACAGGAGGGAGGTCGTGTTTCCCAGCAATGGGAAAAACAAACCTGCTGCCACCACAAAGAAGGCATGGCTTGAGGTGGCACAGGTGGTGAGCAGCAGGAGCGTCATCACGAGGTCGTGGATCCAGTGCCGCAAACTTTTCAAAGACCTGACCAGATCAGGAAAGGTGAGAAAAATTAGAGATGCACCTACAACCTGTAGTGCACCTCCTCACATTCTGGTCAACTGTACTCCATTCACAGCACTCCTCACATCCACACTTTTATCAGCACCTATCATTTCATTTAAATGCGCATCCCCCACACCCTCACTCTCCCCCGCCACACCCCACACCCTCACCTATCCCTTCCTGCATCCACCACAATCCTCATGTAATCTGATACCACCTCATTCATCTCCCCCAATTCTCAGCGCATGTCCTCAACACGTTCCTCAAATGCATGCACACATGCCTGAGAGCCACTCATAGGTCTGTCGTGCCATCCTTGCAGAAGAGAGCACAGAATGTCAGGGATAGGGCAAGGACCGGAGGCAGACCGCCACAGATCATGGAGCTTTACCCGGTGAAGGCGGTGGCTCTGGAAATAAGCGGCATCTCTGCCTCCCTAAGCATCAGAGATGGCAAGATTGGTTGTCCATTGGAGCTGGGTGACATCATTAATCTCTGAGACCCACATCTCCAACCAGACAGTCACCTTGAGTTGACTTCAGCACTTTATCAAATATGATCATGTGCATTCAACATTTGTAAAATTCATGTTTAAATCATATCCGTCTCTTCTCTCCTCCAGGGCCATCACAAGCAGCAAACGAGCCCCGACCCGGAGATGATGAATACTCCTCAGAGGAGCTCATTCCTGCTGACGGGGCACCATCAATGGACATATGTTCCAGTCACCAGCGCAGATACGAGCACACTGGTGGGGCCTCTCAGACAGTTAGGTTGGATGTTACCTGGTGATTCGCATGGCACAAACTCCGTTCCCTAGCCACCGACTCCATCCCTCTCCCCGGCAACTGTCTGAAGCTGAACCAGACGGTTCACAACCTTGGTGTCATATTTGACCCCGAAATGAGCTTACAACCATATATCCATGCCATCACTAAGACCGCCTATTTCCACCTCCGGAACATCGCCCGACTCCACCCCTGCCTCAGCTCATCGGCTGCTGAAACCCTCATCCATGCCTATGTTACCTCTCGTGGTCATGATGCGGAGATGCCGGTGTTGGACTGGGGTGGACAAAAATGAGAAGTCGCACAACACCAGGTTATAGTCCCAACAGATTTATTTAAAATTACAAGCTTACGGAGCTCTGCTCCTTCGCCAGGTACAGGTACCTTTACCTGACGAAGGGGCGACAGCTCCGAAAGCTTGTAATTTTAAATAAATCTGTTGGACTATAACCTGGTGTTGTGAGACTTCTCATTTATGTTACCTCTAGACTTGATTATTCCAGTGGTTCTCAAACTAGGGTCCACGGAGACCTTACAGGGGGCCCACAGAATAAAACCCAATCGGTGATGGAGAGCGAGCCGGTGCAGAGCAGCTGGGCGCTGCTGAATGGGGCGGTGAATGCGGCGGCAGCAGCAGCTGTGCCCTGCAAGAACAGGAGAAGGAGGGAGGGAAAAACACTGCTGCTGCTGTGGATTTTGCCCGTCTCGGCTAGTGACTGTCTGGATTTGACCATTTCACCGCTGTGATGTTCACTTGCGCTATAAAGTGGTATTGGCCGCAGCAGCAGTTCGCAATGGATCTGGAGCTCTTTGTAGACCATTTTCATTGTCAGTCATGTTCACACTAGAGTTTCGGTCACCCAGGCCCACTGAGCCTGGCACCATCTGCAAGTGAGTGACCGACTATCAGTCCTCACTGTTGCTGTTGTGAGGTACACAAATATGATGAGGGAAACACAGCACTTCTGAGAAGGACTCAGGGCTAGAATTCATTTATTCAAGAAGTGTTCAGAGAGTTCCAAACGAGTACTACAAGGCAGGACATTGACACCGCTGCAAAGTTTATTGGTGCTGGAGCTGCCACAGAAGGAGTGGCTGGCTCCAGTGCTGGTATTGGAACAGTTTTTGGTAGCCTTATTATTGACTATGCCAGAAATCATTCTCTAAAGGAGCAGTTGTTCTCGTATGCTATCCTTGGATTTGCCGTCTGAAGCTATGGGACTCTTTTGTTTAATGGTCGCTTTCCTGATTTTGTTTGCTAATGTAAAATTTGCTGGTGAACTGAATAGCCTAATCAAGTACAAATGTAATTAATATTTCACTGGCTCCCACAAATATTTATGTTGGCGTCATAGAAATGTACATTTCCCAAGTCTGATGTCAAATGTTCCAATAAATCCTAATACAAGAAAAAAGACTGTGGACCAGCAGTGGCTGCAATGCCACCGCCAGCAATAGGAGTCGGAGGCGGAAAAGCGCAGGGCCAGCTGTTCAGAGAGGAACCGACCATCTGTAAACAAAGATCCCGACCCGACTACCAGCCGACTGCAGCAGCGCTGGGATACGGCCAAAAAGAACAGGCCCCATAAGTCGGACATGCATTTCATTAGATCGGTCTGTCTACAGTCAAGGGCTGGCCAATCAGCAAATCTGACATCATAATCTGGGAATCACGAATACACTAAATAACCAATGCATTTGTAACTTTAAAAAAAATCAATGCTTTAAATGTATAAATGCCATTTTATACATACATACTTGAGGGATTTCCGTTTTGTAAATGTCACCATAGCTATATTGCAATTCATTGTCAGAAGATCCTGGTACAGTATCAATACAAGGGGCAAGGGGACATAGACAGGCTAAGTAAGTGGGCAGAGATTTGGCAGATGGAATACAACACTGGAATGTGTGAGGTGATGCACTTTGGCAGGAAAAATCCTAGAGCAATTTATTATCTTAATGGCAAGAAACTGGAGAGTACTGAAGTGCAAAGGGATCTGGGGGTCCTGGTGCACGAAACTCAAAAGGTTAGTATGCAGGTGCAGCAAGTGATTAAGAAGGCAAATGGAATGTTGGCTTTCATTGCTAGGGGGATAGAATATAAAAATAGGGAGGTATTGCTTCAGTTGTACAAGGTATTGGTGAGACCGCACCTGGAATACTGCATACAGTTTTGGTGTCCTTACTTAAGGAAAGACATCCTTGCTCTCGAGGCAGTGCAAAAAAGGTTCACTCGGTTAATCCCGGGGATGAGGGGGTGGTCATATGAGGAGAGGTTGGGTAGATTGGGACTCTACTCATTGGAGTTCAGAAGAATGAGAGGCGATCTTATTGAAACATATAAGATTGTGAAGGGGTTGGATCGGGTGGATGCGGGGAGGATGTTCCCGATGACGGGTGAGACTAGAACTAGGGGACATAGTCTTAGAATAAGGGGCTGCTCTTTCAAAACTGAGATGAGGAGGAACTACTTCACTCAGAGGGTGGTAGGTCCATGGAATATGCTGCCACAAAAAGCTGTAGAAGCTACATCATTAAATAAATTTAAAACAGAAATAGACAGTTTCCTAGAAGTAAAGGGCATTAAGGGTTACGGGGAGCGGGCAGGAATTTGGACATGAGTCTAGGTTCAGATCGGTCATGGCCCTGTGGGTAGTGGAGCGGGCCCAGGGACCGTGTAGCCTGATTCTGCTCCTATTTCGTGTGTGCAATTCTGTTAGATGCAGGAGATGGTTCTGTGATAGATAGTAGATTGGCGGTTAGGATCAGATCAGCCATGATCTTATTGAATGGCGGAGCAGGCTTGAGGGGCCGATTGGCCTACTCCTGCTCCTATTTCTTATGTTCTTATGTTCTTATAATAATTTAGATAGGGGAGTCAGTGATTACTAATCCATCTGTAAAGGGGTCCTTCAACCAAAAAAGTTTGAGAACCACTGGATTATTCCAACGCACTCCTGGCAGCCTCCCACATTCCACCCTCCGTAAACTTTGAGGTCATCCAAAACTCGGCTGCCCGTGTCTTAACTCGCACCAAGTCCCGTTCACCCATCACCCCTGTGCTCGCTGACCTACATTGGCTCCCGGTTAAGCAACGTCTCGATTTTAAAACTCTCATCCTTATTTTCAAATTCCTCCATGGCCTAGCCCCTCCCTATCTTTGTAATCTCCTCCAGCCCCACAACCCTCCGAGATATCTGCGCTCCTCTAATTCAGGCCTCTTGAGCATCCCTAATTTAATCGCGCAACTATAGATGGCCGAAGCCCCAAGCTCTGGAATTCCCTCCCTAAACCTCTCTACCTCTCTTTCCTCCTTTAAGACGCTCCTTAAAACCTACCTTTTTGACCAAGCTTTTGGTCATCTGCCCATATAGCTCATGTGGCTCGGTGTCAAATTTTGTTTTATAATGCTCCTGTGAAGCACCTTGAGACATTTTACTGCGTTAAAGTGCTATATAAATACAAGTTGTTGTTGTTTTTGTTGTTGAGACATCACAGAAGCTGAGCCTCTCTCTGTAT
Source organism: Squalus acanthias (assembly GCA_030390025.1). NCBI lineage: Eukaryota > Metazoa > Chordata > Chondrichthyes > Squaliformes > Squalidae > Squalus > Squalus acanthias. The sequence continues at coordinate 63,555,697 of CM059436.1, read as the reverse complement.
ATTCCATTAGGTGGGTAGGGACTTCTGCGAGCTTGATCCCTACTTTGTTCCCTTCTCTGCTAGCCACCTGCAGCTCCCTCCACAGCACGCCTTTGCTGCTGTTAATCCTCATTCTCTTCCTCAGTCCAATCGAGAGCAGCCATGGCACAACCCATCATGAGCTTCTCTGTGTGAACACCTCCAAACTCTCCAAATGACTCTCTCACACCAGGTACTCTCACCAAACCGTGTCCCAGAAGGAACTGAGAAAGGACCTGAGAGTAGTGAGCCTTTATTGACATCGGGCCTCCTGACCTTTAACCACCCCGATAAAGTGGCGAGTAATCTCGCCTCGGTTACACTAGCGACTTTCCCGACCACCTGGAAACCTGTGCTGCACCAGTTCAATTCAATTTGGGGTTCCAATCAATGTTCCCTTTAAGCTTCGCTTTATTCTGTGTGGCTGTTTACTTTAATGTGCGGTCCCTTTAAATTTCTGCGCGGGACCTTTCCCATTATTGCACGACCAAGCAACTTAGAGGTAACATTGGTCTCAATTGCACTATAGGAGCCAGATTTAAATTAATTAATAAGCCTCCCGACTCTCCACGCCAGGACATTCGACTGCCCCGATATCTGCTGCCATGCGCGTATGTGGCAGGTTGGTGTCCGGTTACGTGATTTTGACATTTTAACCTCCTCTCCACCCGCCACCCCCAATCCTCTCCCACCTGTCGTTGAGGGGGGGGGGGGGGGTTAACATTCAGGCCATACTAACTACTATATCACGACGTATATTTCTTTTATTACATAAAGATTAGTTACCACTTTTGCGAGTGTGAGGCAAACTTTTGACAGAACAGTAACTGCTTGTGGAAACTGGCATTTCACCTCTCTTTAGCCCAAAGTGATTCACTACAATTTGACGAATTGGTGATTCAACACAAATTTCTCAATTTAGTTCAAAACGCAATCTAATTACTTAATAGAATAGTACAGCACAAAAGGAGGCCATTCGGCCCATCGAGTCTGCGCCGGCTCTTTCGAAGAGCAGTCCAGTTAGTCCCACTCCCCATATTCCTGCAATTTTTTCTCATCACGGAAACTCGATTAGCACTGAACGTAATTTCTGCTTAAAATTCCACGATCGGTGCTGGTTACGCCAAATTCGGGCGAATTGCACCAAAATACCCAGCGCAACGGATCAGAAACTCCAGGCCATGGTGTTTATATCAAGGTTGTCACCAGGACTTCAGTGAAGGTTGGTGTGCATTGCCATCTGGAATGGCACGCTAGTCTTTTTCAAAACTGTGATCAACTGGCACGTAGCCATGGGAACCTCTGTATATAAAAACCCCAAAATTGGCCTTCTGTGTTCATGCTGACAAGATCACAATCTCAGGCAAATTGTACAAAAATGTAAAAAGGTAGCAACAGAATTCTTCCACTTTCTTAAAGTTCCACAGTTCTATATTCATCATAAAAGATCTGGCCCCAGATTCAGCTTTACCCATGTTCACATTACCCGCCTCTCTCGGTCATACTGTACAAAATTTAAAAAATATTTTAAAAAGGGTATCTTTCCAGCCACCTCTATACATCCTTACATTGAGTTAATAGGAGATGGAAGTCCTGAGATAGGCAACTCAATACTCAAACAGTAACCTGGTGTCCTTTCTTGCCAATCATAGTTGAGAATGTGAGGAATGATGCAAGCAACAGCAGTTGCACCTTTTATCAACAATTCCAATTCTTTAACTTTTCTTTAGCTTGCATAGTTTTTTATTTGTTCCTGGGATGTGAGCGTCGCTGGCAACGCCAGCATTTATTGCCCTAATTGCCCTTGAGAAGGTGGTGGTGAGCCGCCTTCTTGAAAGGCTGCAGTCCGTGTGGTGAAGGTACTCCCACAGTGCTGTTAGGGAGGTAGTTCCAGGATTTTGGCCCAACGACGATGAAGGAACGGCGATATATTTCCAAGTCAGGATGGTGTGTAACGTGGAGGTGAAGTTGCAGGTGATGGTGTTCCCATGCGCCTGTTGGCCTTGCCCTTCTAGGTGGTAGAGGTCACGGGTTTGGGAGGTGCTGCCGAAGAAGCCTTGGCGAGTTGCTGCAGTGCATCTTGTAGATAGTACACACTGCAGCCACGGTGCAGCAGTGGTGCAGGGATTGAATGTTTAAGGTGGTGGATGGGGTGCCAATCAAGCGGGCTGCTTTGTCCTGGATAGTGTCGAACTTGTTGAGCGTTGTTGGAGCTGCACTCATCCAGGCAAGTGGCGAGTATTCCATCACACTGCTGACTTGTGCCTTGCAGATGGTGGAAAGGCTTTGGGGAGTCAGGAGGTGAGACACTCGCCGCAAAATACCCAGCCTCCGACCTGCTCTTGTAGCCACAGTATTTATGTGGCTGGTCCAGTTAAGTTTCTGGTCAATGGTGACCCCCAGGATGTTGATGGCGGGGGATTTGGCGATGGTAATGCCCGTTGAATGTCAAGGGACGGTGGTTAGACTCTCGCTTGTTGGAGATAGTCATTGCCTGGCACTTGTGTGGCGCGAATGTTACTTGCCACTTATCAGCCCAAGCCTGAATGTCGTCCAGGTCTTGCTGCATTCAGGCATGGACTGCTTCATTATCTGAGGAGTTGTGAATGGAACTGAACACTGTGCAATCGTCAGCGAACATCCCCACTTCTCACCCTATGATGGAGCGAAGGTCAATGATGAAGCAGCTGAAGATGGTTGGGCCTAAGGAACTCCTGCAGTGATGTCTTGGGACAGAGGTGATTGACCTCCAACAACTACAACAATCTTCCTTTGTGCTAGGTATGACTCCAGCCAGTGGAGAGATTTGCCCCTAATTCCCATTGACTTCAATTTTACTAGGGCTCCTTGATGCCACACTCGATCAAATGCTGCCTTGATGTCAAGGGCAGTCACTCTCACCTCACCTCTGGAAATCAGCTCTTTTGCCCATGTTTGGACCAAGGCTGTAATGAGGTCTGGAGGCGAGTGGTCCTGGCAGAAACCAAACTGGAAAGGAATAGATTTCATTTTTAAGTTTTGGCAAGCATTACCTGCAAGCTTCAGAACATCAGGACTCAGATATTTCAGGTTCACCACACTGTAGCTCCGTAATGCCCATAAATTGTAAATCCTGGATTTGAAATGTCTGACTAGAAACTGCAACCTATCTCTCTGGCAAACAAAAATGTAGACAGTTTGAAGCTCACAATGGTCCTTTCCCGATTTATCACCAACCACTGCCAGTGAGTAAATCTGCTCTGGGCTTCCAATGCCTATTTTTTGTGATATTAAGTATAAGAGGTCAAGTATAGTCTTGTATATGGGAATATCACCACCAAGTTCTTCCTCCTTCCCTTTCACAGTTATGAAAGTCCGTTAGCATACTCCGTACTCAGACTGGTAATGCATTATAACGGATATAGCGGAATGCTTTTAAAAACTGCCCCAATGGCTCAATTGGTAGAGAGAGTATGTAACTAAGTTATATAAACCTGAGCATCCCAGATTTAGCTCCCAGTCTCTGCTGAATCATCTCAGCCAGAGTGTTGAAAGTTCCTATGGAATCTGATTCTACCACGATTTCAGGTAGTGTGTTCCAGATCTTAACAACCCTCTGTGTGAAAAAAATTCTCTTCATTTCCCCTCTAGTTCTTTTGCCAATTATTTTAAATCCTCTGGTTACTGACCCACTTGCCAGAAGAAACAGCTTCTCCCTACTTGCTCCAGCAAAAACCCTCAATTTTGAATACCATGTATCTCTATTAGGTCTCCTCTTAACCTTCTCTGCTCTAAGGAGAACAATCCTGGCTTCTCCAAACTCTCCACATAAGTCCCTTATTCCTGGTATCATCCTGGTAAACCTCCTCTGTACCCTCTCCAAGGCCTTGACATCCTTCCTAAGTGTGGTGCCCAGAATTGTACACAATACTCCAGCTGAGGCCTAACCAAAGATTTGTAAAAAGACTTCCTTGTTTTTATATTCAATGCTCCTATTTACGAAGTTAAGTATGCCATATGCTTTCTTAACTGCCTTATCAACTTGCTCTGCCACCTTCAAAGGTTTGTGAATATGTACCCCCAGCTCCTCCTCTTGCACCTTCCTCAAAATAGCACCATTTAGATTATACTGCCTCTCCATGTTGGTCCTCCCAAAGTGCATCACTTAGTCATAGAGTCATAACGGCACAGAAGCAGGCCATTCGGCCCATCAAGTCCGTGCCAGCTCTCTGCAGAGCAATCCAGTCAGTCCCATTCCCCCGCTCTAACCCCGTAGCCCTGCAAGTTTTTTTCCCTCAAGTGCCTATCCAGTCTCCCCTTGAAAACATAGAGTGTCTCCGCTTCCACCACGTCCGTCGGCAGCGAATTCCAGGTCATCACCACTCGCTGCGTAAAAAAGTTTTTCCCCACGTCCCCCCTGTATCTCTTGCCCAAAACCTTAAATCTGTGTCCCCCTAGTCCTTGTGCCATCAACTAGTGGGAACAGCCTTTCCCCGTCTAGCCTATCCAAACCCGTCATAATCTTGTACAACTCTATCAAATCACCCCTCAACCTCCTTTGCTCTAATGAAAACAAATCCAACTTCTCCAATCTATCCTTGTAGCTAAGATCCCCCATCCCCGGAACCATTCTGGTAAATCTCCTCTGCACCCTCTCAAGGGCCTTCACATCCTTCCTAAAGTGTGGTGACCAGAACTGGACGCAATACTCCAGTTGTGGTCTTCCAGCGCTTTATAAAGATTCAGCATAACTGCTCTACCTTTGTACTCAATACCTCTATTTATGAAGCCCAAGATCCCATATGCTTTGTTAACCACTTTCTCAATATGTCCTGCCACCTTCAGGGACCTATGCACATTAACTCCCAGGTCCCTCTGTCCCTGCACACTCTTTAAAACTGTGCCATTAAGTGCATATTGCCTCTCCCTGTTCCTTCTGCCAAAATGCATCACCTCTAATCACTTTTCTGTATTAAATTCCATCTGTCACTTTTCTGCCCATTCTGCTCGCCTTTCTATGTCCTGTTGCAGTTGATTGATGTCATCCTCACTGTTTGCCACACCCCCAAGTTTGGTGTCATCGGCAAATTTAGAAATTCTACTCTGTATTCCAATATCCAGGTCATTTATATGTATCAAAAAAAGCAGTGGCCCCAGCACTGACCCTTGAGGAACACCACTGTCTACCATCCTCCAGTCTGAAAAACAGCTATTTACCACAACTCGCTGTTTTCTGTCCTTAAGCCAATTCCTTATCCAAGCCGTCACTGACCCACCTATTCCGTGAGCCTCAATTTTGTTAACCAGCCTTCTATGTGGTACTTTGTCAAACGCCTTCTGAAAATCTATGTAGACAACATCCATTGCATTCCCTTCATCAATCATCCCTGTTACTTCATCAAAAAATTCAATTCGATTAGTCAAACACGATCTTCCTTTTACAAACCTGTGTTGGCTTTCCTTAATTAGCTTAAATCTCTCCAAATGCCCGTTAATTTTTTCCTTCGCACTTATCCACATTAAATTGCATCTGCTGTGTGTCTGCCCATTTCACCAGTCTGTTTATGTCCTCCTGAAGTATGTTACTATCCTTCTCGCTATTTACCATGTTGCCAAGTACGTTTAGCTTCTTTGCTTATTGCCGTACACCTTTCAAAATACTGAAAGCACAAATTTCTCCAAGTCCCATATTTTGAGAAATTAAAAACTTTGGGGATCAGATTTGCTCTTTAAATGGCAAATCCATCACTAAAGTGACATCTAGAAACACATGACAAATAGCTAGTCTGGTGAGGTTGGTGATCCCAGTGAAGTTTTGCACCTGTGGGCTGACAATTGGTTAATTAGATGTTGTAACATTTTATTATAACATTAAGGTACTGACTGTACAGACTGCAACAATTTTTGATCCATCCAATAAAAGACACCTGGAGTAAGGGGGAAGATCCTCTGTTTACAAGCAGGTCATGTCTGTTCCAATCTCCACCATGCCTAATCCAAGTTCACTCTATTCACCTGCACATTCTGGCTGCCACTTTGGCAAAGTCCATTTCTTCTATCTCCCTTTCTTTTATCGACTCCTCGTGGTACCTTCTCTCCCCTTTCCTTATCATGCCACCTTTCCTTTCTTCCTTACCGGCTACTTTGCCCCCTCCCACATCCCTAACCCAACTCATCACTATTCCTCTGTCATCCTACTCTCCTGGTACCATTCCAGGCTTGAATAAGCCCAGGCTACTTTCTGTGCCTCTCTTGACATTCTCTGAAGGACCCACCGAGGCACCCATTCCTTACAAGCAGCAACCCCAACTGCCCCATCCTCCTCTCTCAGCAACCTTCCTGCCCACTGCGCCTAGTAGGAGCTAACCTTGCTAACTTCCTTCCCATCCCACTAACCTTGGAATCTGCCAGCGGTGCAATCACTGCCCCCTCGCATTTCCTTCCAGAATGCCCATTCACTCATGAACCAAGGCCTTTTCCATCCATGACCTTATTGTGGATGACTGCATTAATATTTTGGCTTGGACTGAAACGTAACTCATGGGTGGCGACACCATGCCACATACTGAAGTCTCCCCGCCTGGCTACACTTTCTACCCCCTACCACGCCCAAACGACAGCAGTGGTGCTATCACACCTTGGTTTTTTCCCTATCTCCTCTGGTGGCATTTTCTCATTTGAGTATCTGACATGGTTCCACTCCTCTCATCTCTCCTTTAAAACCCTCCTCCCAAGCCCCATCATGAGTTTCTTACCGAGACTGCCTGCCTCCTTTCTTCCCTCAGCCTCTGCACTGAACAACTCCTCATCCTCAAAAATCGTTAGGCACAGCTACCCCAAAGAGCAAAATAGGCCGCCAGCTTTCCTGCTCCCAAATCCCATCCACTAATCTCTGCTGGTAAATGCAGTGGACATTACTGGACATTGGGCAAGCACAGGATGGGACTCAGCTGTGATGCCCACAAGGTAAAATAGTCTGCTAGCTTGAAGAATGGCCACTTAGGTGAGGTACTGGCACCAATTGGTAGAAAGAATGAGGAGAGGAAATATGAACTAATGGGTACAATCCTAAAGGGGTTGCAGGAACAGAGATGCCATGGGGTATATGTGCACAAATCACTGAAGGTGGCAGGGCAGGTTGAAAAAGCAGTATAAAAAGCTTATGGGATCCTGGGCTTCATGAATAGAGGTATAGAGTACAAAAGCATGGAAATTATGATGAACCTGTATAAAACACTGGCTCGGCCTCAACTGTGTCCAATTCTGGGCACCACACTTTAGGAAGGATGTGAATGGCCTTAGAGAGGGTGCAGGAAAGATTTACGAGAATGATTCCAGGGATGAGGGACTTCAGTTACGTGGATAGACTGGAGAAGCTGGGGTTGTTCTCCTTAGAGCAGAGAAGATTAAGAGGAGATTTGACAGAGGTGTTCAAAATCATGAGGGGTCTGGACAGAGTAGATCGAGAGAAACTGTTCCCATTGGCAGAAGGGTCGAGAACCAGAGGAAACAGATTTAAGGTGATTGGCAAAAGAACCAAAGGCGACATAAGAAAAAACTTTTTTTTTACACAGTGAGTGGTTAGGATCTGGAATGCACTGCCTGAAAGGGTGGTGGAGGCAGACTCAATCACAGCTTTCAAAAGGGAATTGGATAAATACCTGAAAGAAAAAAAATTGCAGGGCTACGGGGAAAGGGCGGGGGAGTGGGACTAGCTGAGGTGCCCTTGCAAGGAGCCGGCACAGGCTCGACGGGCCGAATGGTCGTCTTCCGTGCTGTAACCATTCTATGATTCTATGATAATTCAACTGTACCCCAAGCAAGGAGGCAATGTCTTCAGGTGACAGTGAAAGAAAACTGGAAAATAAAACTTTAGACATGTAGAAAGAAATTTGAATAAATAATATCACCCAGTTAATGAAAGGCCAAATACATTTGGGAGGGGTGGAGGCGAGACACAGGAGAAAACAGCAGGGCACAGTATCTGCTGAAACACATTAACATGAGTACTGCATCACAAGACTAAGTTATGTGGTGAAAAATAAAATGATAGACTTCTAGCAGCTTAATCTTCACACAAGAAACAAAAGGCACAGCTTTAAAAAGACTTCTTAATACAACTTTGGAACAGATAATAGTAGATATTAAGATTACACACTTGGCATTTTCCACTAGATATTAAGTGTCAAAAATCAAGGATACTTGTACATGTAATTCCATGAAATTTTCAGTTTTCTTTTTAATTTGGACTCTTTGCGGAGTATGCTTCCACAGGCACTGGTCTGCCTCCAGTACCTCGCCCATTATTCAAGTGCATGCTTTGACATTAAGTGTCAAGAACGGGGCATCACAGCCAAGTTCAATTCTGTCCTCACTTGACATCAGATGCCTTTCCTGCATGGTTCACTGGCAAAGTTCCCGCTAATATTTTTTTGTGCGCGGTCCCTTCAACTGGCTGCGCGACCCATTCAAATTTTTGCACACGCGCTGTATCTTCTATGTAAAAGCCAGTGAGTGGCCTGCGCGGGACCTCCAGACTGCTGCGCGGCTTAGCAAGAACATTGGTCACTGGATAACAATCAAGAGCGGGTACACGGACCAATTTTCTCCTCCCGAACCCACAACAACTTGGATGATGACAGCCTTCTCACGGCCCACCCTGTTACGTGATCTTAGCTCTTAGATCACAACTAATGTCGTCTCACAGGACACCGAACTTGTTGTTAAATCGACCTCCCGGTGACAGTAGCAAACCAAGCAAATCGAATGGTCCTCTCCAGGACCAAAGAAATTTACATGTAGGCCCAGCCATCTGAATATGCCAACTTAACATCAAAGGCATCTCTCGTTCAAAATGCGAATACCTCGAAAGGTTACTGAAGAAGCACAGCATCGATGTCCTGGTGCTTCAAGAAACACACATCGAACACAGCCACCAGTTCGACACAAGAGGATGTATCACAGATTTTGACCTAGTCGCTTTCAATAACCACCCCAAATATGGCCTGGCGTGCTATGTTAAACAAGGCATCGAAGGCTGCACTGAACTCGAGCATAGCAGTACTGCTGAGTTTTCACTACAGCAATACCTGTAGCAGAGCTAATAATCTCCAATGTCTACAAACCACCACTCGTACAGTGGCCTGACCCACCGCTCCCTCCTAGTCAACATCATCCATCCATCTCGGAGACTTTAACAGCCACCACACAATGTGGGGCTACGCAGACATCAACTATAATGGAGAAGCAATTGTACAGTGGGCTTCACTAGAAAATAAAT